>OZ057406.1:19026016-19185234 GCA_964056735.1 Allodiplogaster pararmata
TTGCCCTATTCTTTTTGTTCCTTCAATACATATCATGTCTCGTCTGCCCTATTCTTTTTGTTACTTCAATACATATCATGTCTCGTCTGCCCTATTCTTTTTGTTCCTTCAATACATATCATGTCTCGTCTGCCCTATTCTTTTTGTTACTTCAATACATATCATGTCTCGTCTGCCCTATTCTTTTTGTTACTTCAATACATATCATGTCTCGTCTGCCCTATTCTTTTTGTTCCTTCAATACATATCATGTCTCGTCTGCCCTATTCTTTTTGTTCCTTCAATACATATCATGTCTCGTCTGCCCTATTCTTTTGTTACTTCAATACATATCATGTCTCGTCTGCCCTATTCTTTTTGTTACTTCAATACATATCATGTCTCGTCTGCCCTATTCTTTTTGTTCCTTCAATACATATCATGTCTCGTCTGCCCTATTCTTTTTGTTCCTTCAATACATATCATGTCTCGTCTGCCCTATTCTTTTTGTTACTTCAATACATATCATGTCTCGTCTGCCCTATTCTTTTTGTTACTTCAATACATATCATGTCTCGTCTGCCCTATTCTTTTTGTTCCTTCAATACATATCATGTCTCGTCTGCCCTATTCTTTTTGTTACTTCAATACATATCATGTCTCGTCTGCCCTATTCTTTTTGTTACTTCAATACATATCATGTCTCGTCTGCCCTATTCTTTTTGTTCCTTCAATACATATCATGTCTCGTCTGCCCTATTCTTTTTGTTCCTTCAATACATATCATGTCTCGTCTGCCCTATTCTTTTTGTTACTTCAATACATATCATGTCTCGTCTGCCCTATTCTTTTTGTTACTTCAATACATATCATGTCTCGTCTGCCCTATTCTTTTTGTTCCTTCAATACATATCATGTCTCGTCTGCCCTATTCTTTTTGTTCCTTCAATACATATCATGTCTCGTCTGCCCTATTCTTTTGTTACTTCAATACATATCATGTCTCGTCTGCCCTATTCTTTTTGTTACTTCAATACATATCATGTCTCGTCTGCCCTATTCTTTTTGTTCCTTCAATACATATCATGTCTCGTCTGCCCTATTCTTTTTGTTCCTTCAATACATATCATGTCTCGTCTGCCCTATTCTTTTTGTTACTTCAATACATATCATGTCTCGTCTGCCCTATTCTTTTTGTTACTTCAATACATATCATGTCTCGTCTGCCCTATTCTTTTTGTTCCTTCAATACATATCATGTCTCGTCTGCCCTATTCTTTTGTTCCTTCAATACATATCATGTCTCGTCTGCCCTATTCTTTTTGTTCCTTCAATACATATCATGTCTCGTCTGCCCTATTCTTTTTGTTACTTCAATACATATCATGTCTCGTCTGCCCTATTCTTTTTGTTCCTTCAATACATATCATGTCTCGTCTGCCCTATTCTTTTTGTTCCTTCAATACATATCATGTCTCGTCTGCCCTATTCTTTTTGTTACTTCAATACATATCATGTCTCGTCTGCCCTATTCTTTTTGTTACTTCAATACATATCATGTCTCGTCTGCCCTATTCTTTTTGTTCCTTCAATACATATCATGTCTCGTCTGCCCTATTCTTTTTGTTCCTTCAATACATATCATGTCTCGTCTGCCCTATTCTTTTTGTTCCTTCAATACATATCATGTCTCGTCTGCCCTATTCTTTTTGTTCCTTCAATACATATCATGTCTCGTCTGCCCTATTCTTTTTGTTACTTCAATACATATCATGTCTCGTCTGCCCTATTCTTTTTGTTACTTCAATACATATCATGTCTCGTCTGCCCTATTCTTTTTGTTCCTTCAATACATATCATGTCTCGTCTGCCCTATTCTTTTGTTCCTTCAATACATATCATGTCTCGTCTGCCCTATTCTTTTTGTTACTTCAATACATATCATGTCTCGTCTGCCCTATTCTTTTTGTTCCTTCAATACATATCATGTCTCGTCTGCCCTATTCTTTTTGTTCCTTCAATACATATCATGTCTCGTCTGCCCTATTCTTTTTGTTACTTCAATACATATCATGTCTCGTCTGCCCTATTCTTTTTGTTACTTCAATACATATCATGTCTCGTCTGCCCTATTCTTTTTGTTCCTTCAATACATATCATGTCTCGTCTGCCCTATTCTTTTTGTTACTTCAATACATATCATGTCTCGTCTGCCTATTCTTTTTGTTACTTCAATACATATCATGTCTCGTCTGCCCTATTCTTTTTGTTCCTTCAATACATATCATGTCTCGTCTGCCCTATTCTTTTTGTTCCTTCAATACATATCATGTCTCGTCTGCCCTATTCTTTTTGTTACTTCAATACATATCATGTCTCGTCTGCCCTATTCTTTTTGTTCCTTCAATACATATCATGTCTCGTCTGCCCTATTCTTTTTGTTCCTTCAATACATATCATGTCTCGTCTGCCCTATTCTTTTTGTTACTTCAATACATATCATGTCTCGTCTGCCCTATTCTTTTTGTTACTTCAATACATATCATGTCTCGTCTGCCCTATTCTTTTTGTTCCTTCAATACATATCATGTCTCGTCTGCCCTATTCTTTTTGTTCCTTCAATACATATCATGTCTCGTCTGCCCTATTCTTTTTGTTACTTCAATACATATCATGTCTCGTCTGCCCTATTCTTTTTGTTCCTTCAATACATATCATGTCTCGTCTGCCCTATTCTTTTTGTTCCTTCAATACATATCATGTCTCGTCTGCCCTATTCTTTTTGTTCCTTCAATACATATCATGTCTCGTCTGCCCTATTCTTTTTGTTACTTCAATACATATCATGTCTCGTCTGCCCTATTCTTTTTGTTCCTTCAATACATATCATGTCTCGTCTGCCCTATTCTTTTTGTTCCTTCAATACATATCATGTCTCGTCTGCCCTATTCTTTTTGTTACTTCAATACATATCATGTCTCGTCTGCCCTATTCTTTTTGTTCCTTCAATACATATCATGTCTCGTCTGCCCTATTCTTTTTGTTCCTTCAATACATATCATGTCTCGTCTGCCCTATTCTTTTTGTTACTTCAATACATATCATGTCTCGTCTGCCCTATTCTTTTTGTTACTTCAATACATATCATGTCTCGTCTGCCCTATTCTTTTTGTTCCTTCAATACATATCATGTCTCGTCTGCCCTATTCTTTTGTTCCTTCAATACATATCATGTCTCGTCTGCCCTATTCTTTTTGTTACTTCAATACATATCATGTCTCGTCTGCCCTATTCTTTTTGTTCCTTCAATACATATCATGTCTCGTCTGCCCTATTCTTTTTGTTCCTTCAATACATATCATGTCTCGTCTGCCCTATTCTTTTTGTTCCTTCAATACATATCATGTCTCGTCTGCCCTATTCTTTTTGTTCCTTCAATACATCTCGTCTGCCCTATTCTTTTTGTCCATTCATATCTGCTTCACGCGAAGCTCAACAATTTCAAAACAAGGGGAAATGTGAATATTCAAGTATTGACAACGAGTACATTCCGAATTGATAAGGACATGACTATCGAGAAAAGAATCTTCCCTTGTTCAAACAAAGGTTGTTTTTTTTCAAAAAATTTCAACAGTACTTGTGATTTATGGTGTTTAATGCAGGGGTTGAATAGTCATGTCCGACCTTCTGCCGGCACGCCTCTGTTTTTCCAAATAATAAGGGGGGACCCTAATAAACAACAAAAAAAATTTGCAAGCCTCTGATTTTCTAAATCACAAGTGGGGACCATCATGTGAAAAATGGTTTTCCGCCTTTGGCGGGCGTCTGTAAGTTTTTTTCGCACGCTGAAAACCCCTGGTTTAATAATGAAGTTTTACTGTCCATAGGAATGGATTTGTTTAAAAAAGTTACTTTTCACTTGCATAATTCACTAGAAATTCACCAGCACTCTTGAGAATTTTAAAAAGTCCGTTTTTAAACAATGGAGTATAGAAATACGTCTAGATCTCCTTTCGCCGCTTTTTTACCTTGAGCTCGCTTCTCATTAATCCAGATGATCAGTCGTTCTTACTGAATTTTCAACAGTTGCGCTAGACCTCTGGACGCTTCTGCAGTTTAAGTGGCAGCGCTCGTGGGCTTTAAACGCTTCGGTTTCGAAAATTTTCTTCATAGATGTTCATTTTGAGCATCAAAGACTCTGGTTCTTGCAAAAAAAAAGTTTTTTTGGCTCAACTGCAGTTTCAGTCACCCCCAAAGTCAAAAAAACAGATTTCACAGCAAACAAACACACTAACAAGGGAGGGGGAGGGGGTTATTTTTACATGAAAAACGCTTAGGCTTAGGAAAAAGTTGGCTCTAATCTACATTAGCCGTCCAAAGATTTTTTCAGAAAAAAGATTTTGTTGTTGTTGTAGATTGCCCGCCGTAGGTCTCCGGCTGGGTAGACGAGGTCTTCTTTGACATGGCTCAGAAAACAATAACCTTACTTACATCATTTATCTAATTACATTTATTTCTCTTTCTCTCTCGGGGTTTATTTATTTTTATTTTTTATTTTTTTTCCCCCTTCATTTATTTTTTTTTTCTTATTATTTTTTTTTGAGAGAGAAAGGAATCACTGTTATAAGAAAAAAAAAGATTTTATTCATGAAAACTCCCATCCTCCTTTCTCCTTAGGGGCCCCCTCCCGCCTAGAGCCCCTACCCTCCCCCCTTCGCTTAGGTTGTTGTTGTTTGCCCATAGGTCCTATCGAGCGAAGTCCTTTGGGATAGGTTGGTGAGGATCCTTTTGAGTCCGGAGAAATTTTCTCCGTCTACACTCGCACCGCAGTCGGCGATCCTCTTTGCGAAACCCATTCGTTAACCGGAGAAGGGCAAGAGGCTATTTTACTGGCGCCTCGACTCGCCATTACAAAGTATAGGGGAGTATCGGCTGATGTTTTATCCGGTGGCATGCCCAGGCCAGTCCGGCATCGCCCTCCTTTGACGAACTAAACTATCCAATTTTGTTCCGCGACGGGCAAGCCCGCTATCTCCAATGCACTTGTGCAGAGAGCCCTCTATCCGCAACCTGAGGACGCGCTCGATACCGGAGAGGATGAACCGGTCCCTTGCGATGGTGTTGTTGTTGTAGATTGCCCGCCGTAGGTCTCCGGCTGGGTAGACGAGGTCTTCTTTGACATGGCTCAGAAAACAATAACCTTACTTACATCATTTATCTAATTACATTATTTCTGTTTCTCTCTCGGGGTTTATTTGTTTTTGTTTTTTTTCCCTTTATTTTTTATTTTTTATTATTATTATTATTATTATTTTATTTTTTTTGCGATGGTGTGAACTTGTGGGCTGTAGTACCATCGAAGGCGAGCTTCGCTTAGGTAGGGCCCTCTTCCTCCCCCCCTTCCCCCTTTAGGGCCCCCCTCCCTTCCCTGCTTAGGTAAACCCCCTCCCCCTCCCCCCTTTCCTTTCCCCAAAATTTATAAAGATAATTTAAAAAGAAAGGAGAAGAAAAGAAAGAGAGAGAAAAAAGAATTTAATTGAGCCAGGCCGTGTTTTGTTTTTCTCTCACATACACACATTTAACATGCATTTCGATGTTATATGGATATATGTACGTGTCTCGTTGCTTTTAAAGGCACGGGCGTTTGTTGTGTATGTTTTTTCCCTTACGTCGGTCAGTAATAAAGGCCTTCTTCTTCTTAGTGTTTTCCCTCACGTCGGTCAGTAATAAAGGCCTTCCCTCCGTGTTCGGGAAATTCAAACAGTTGTTATGTGGTAGCCGAAGGGAACTTGTGACCGTAGGCGGAAACATAAATGCTTATATATTATAAAGTTCTTCTGTTTCTCACATATAACTTTGCAAAAGACAAGAATCTGGAAAACGCGGCGAAAAAAGAAAAAAGATAAAGCAGAGGAATCGAATTTGTGTACTTATCACTTCAGCAATACCCTTTTGTTCAACATGTTTTGTTTTGGAAGTTGTTCCAGTGTACATATTACTCTATATGCTTTCCTATTATAAAGTTCTTCCGTTTCTCTCATATAACATTGCAAAAAAAAAGACTGGAAAACGCGGCGAAGAAGAAAAAGGAGAACAAAGAACGCATGAAATTGCAAAAGGAACGGATGAACACAGAGAGAGAAGACGGAACAGTATAGAGAAGAATACGCAAGAAAACTGCTTTGATTATACAAAAGGGGGTGAAAAAAGGAATGGGAGAATTTTATGGAAAGCGTAGAAGACGTTGTTGTATTGGCAACGCATCCAGAAATTTTACGTGGTGTATCTTTTCTTAAGAGGCTGCTCTCGAAAAACTTCATGGTGAAGTCAGGATTGAAAAGGCTTCCAATTATAAAGCTTCCGGAAAACCCAAAACCGGATTTTTTCGAATAGTGCATTAGCTTCCTAACTCTAACGTTTTTAATGTAAAAATAATTTTCTGACGTAAAAATAAAATTTGGCAAAAAATTCTCACCAGAGCGAATCCGATTTCTCACCGAGCTACTCACAGTCTACCACACTAACCCCTACACTAAAGTGCCAGTATGTTAATGAAGACAGAATACACTTATGAACGTATGAACGTTGGGAGCAAAGATTGATAGCCGTATCTACTGTGAAATTTCACAATTACAATTTTTTTTTTGTATATTCTTCTGTCTTAATTTTTCTTAAGTTTAACAATCTTAGAGAATTTCTGTTTTTGTTTCGAGCACTCCATGCTCAATAACTCAGAATAATGAAGAGAGGAAAGCACCTGGAATACGTATAAAAAGAGATGAAGAGAATCCGAAACAGATAATAATAATAATAATACTTTATCGCAAGGGTGATTTCGGAAGGGGCAGGTAGGGGATCAAATAGAGGAGTGATTCGTATCAACACCAAGGCGTGACACTTTTCAAAGTGAGAAAAAGAGGTAAGTCGAGGAAAAAGAGGTAAGTGGGTCTGGAATCGAGAAAATGAGGATCGTTTTATAGCTTACCGATAGCTGTTTTAAATGATTTGACTGTATTAATCGAAAATACAGTCTCCGGGAGTTTGTTCCAGACCGGAACTACTCTGGTTGAGAAGTTATTAGAGAGCTTAACATGTTTGAAACTGGGTTGAGTCAGACTGAACTTGTGTGACCTAGTGGGGTATCTGTGGTCTTGTGGGGAGAACATCTTGAATGGAGAAATGGGGGTTCTTCCGGTCAAGATTTTGAAGGTCATCACTAGATCGGTCTGGTCCCTCCGTTCTTCGAGGGACTGCAATTGGAAAAAAAATTTTTCTCTCTTCGTATGTCATATCGGGCATTCCGGCTCTTCTGCAGACTTGTTTTGTAAAGTTTCTTTGAACCTTTTCTACGAGTTCTTTATAATATTTCTGCCGAGGTGACCAGATCACGGAGCAGTATTCCAGTTGAGGACGAACGTAAGCAACGTAAAGCTTTTTATAAAGAACGGGGTTTTTCGATTTGAAGGTTCTTAGGATGTAAGCGCACCTGGATTTTGCTCTGTTGCACATATTTTCTATGTGTGTAGAGAAGTTCAATGAATTATCGTGTTCTACACCAAGGTCCCTTACTAGTTTATTCTCTGTGATTTGTTTACCGTTCAGGTAGAATTTACTCTTGGGGTGAGTTTTTCCTAAAAGTGTGACTACTGTTTTGGTAGTGGAAATAGTCAGTCCCCATGAGTAGGCCCACTTGGCAACAGAGTTTATTGCGACTTGAAGTAGTTTCGCATCGCTAATCGTACTAATTTTGACATCATCAGCGAACATAGTCACCCTGCTTCCTACTGGTAGGCTCAATGGTAAATCATTTATGTAGATGAGAAATAGTAAGGGGCCCAAACAGCTTCCCTGGGGAACCCCGGATGGAGTGGGGTAAGGTAGAGAATCACTATTATTGATTCGGACTGACTGTTCTCGTTGATGCAGGAAGTTTGAAATGAAACTTAAGAGACTTCCTGAAAGCCCAACGGACTCAACTTTTCTCATTAGGTAGGTAATAGGGACGCTATCGAATGCACTAGTGAAGTCAATTAAGACACAGCTAATGTATTCATTCTTGTCCAGTTTAAAGTGCCATTCCGTCATTGATTCTAGAAGTGATAGTTCGCAAGAATGTTGAGCTTTAAATCCGAACTGATGATTGCTGATCAACTTATTCTCATCCAGAAATTCTAGTATTCTTTTGCAAACGATACGCTCCATTATTTTAGATGTGGAAGCAGTGAGACTTATTGGTCTATAATTGAGCGGATCTGTACGTTTCCCTTTACGCTTGTAGACTGGTCGGACTATCGCTGTACGCCATATTTTAGGAACTTCGCCGTACAGTAAGAATCGCTGAAACATTATTGACAATGGTACACAGATAGTGCGAGAACAGTTTTTCAAGAAAACGTACGGTATAAGATCAGGAGAGGTATTTGATTTCAAAGGGAGTTTATTTAGGAAGTGAAACACCAAATGCGGTTCTATTTGGAAGAATGAGAAGGAATGCAAAGAAGAAGAAATCTTAGGACAAGCATTCGACTGATTAAGCGAGTAAAGGGAAGAAAAATGATGAGCCATGGTTTGAGCCTTACCTGTATCGGTAGTAACGGTTAGGCCATTTTTTGTCAATGGACCGATTTGGGGGTCGTCTTTGATATTCGCATTTGTAAATGCAAATAGCTTTTTCAAATTACGGCTCTCAAGTAAAGACTTTTCCATGTTCCGTCGATGTGAGTCAAGAGCTTTTCTTAGTTTCTGCATTTCCTCCAAGAAAGGACTGGTTCCGATAGACCCTCAATTTTTGTATAGTCTATTCGCTTTTCTTCTGATTGCAGCTATCTTAGGTGGTAGTTTCCCGTATTTATTCGAAACCTTTTTGCTAGGGATACAGTCTGCTATGATTTCATGAATTTTTCTGGTGAATACTGTATAGACCTCATCTACGGTGCTGAACTGCTCGAAGATGGTATACCAATCCGTATTAGCTATCATAAAATTAGCTAAGGGATAGTCCCCCTTATTAAAACAGTAGGTTTGAGTACTCTCTGACCTTTGGGGTCGGTATTGTTCGATTTTCATTAGAATCAGATTATGATCGCACATTGGTGGAGGGGCCGCAACAATACAGCTACCTATTGAGCTGGATTTGAAAGAAAATACTAGGTCTAAGACATTTTCTAATCTGGTGGGCTCTGACACATGCTGTATCAGAGAGAATTGTTGAGTAAACCGAAAGAGAGAGCGCGAAGAATGTCTGGTCGGAAGAGGGCAGCTGTAGGTCGCTCTAGACCAGTCTATCTCTGGGGTATTAAAATCTCCCAATAATATATGTTCATCATCTCCATATTGTATGAAAGTTGTTTCTAATACAGTAAGAGCGCTTTCGAAATCGTCGACCGCGCAACTCGGGCTACGATATATGCAATGTATGAAAAAGAACTGGTTATTCTTGTATAATTTGATCGATAGAAGTTGGCAGTAGATGGAATGACTAGTTGACGAATGCAGGCTTGATTGTAATGATTTATCTAGATGCAAATAATACTCAATAAAAACCTTGAAAACTTGAAAAAAAACAAAAAACTTTTAAAACCTTGGAAACGAAACGAAAAATGTGGGTAAAAATGAAATCCTCCAAGTTTTTGTCTACAGACCTCACCACCGTTTTCTAACTGGCCTTTTAAGCTCAGCACAGAACTTTGCGTGCATATTCGTACGCGAAAAATTTTTCGCAACCTTTGTCTACAAAAATGCTGAACGGCTTTCAACTTCGTTGTCCATGGAAAGAGAAATCCAGGTTTGAACCTTAGACGTAAAAATCTCGCAATAACTTTTCAAGAAAATAAATGCTTTTAGTTCGAAAAATATTTCTCTCAGTACAGCATTTTGATAAAAAAATTTTTATCTCATATCACATTTGAATTCTTCTTCTGTACCAGAAAAATTGGTTTTGCTTTTTTCATTCAGTATTCACGGAGAAATCTGTAATCTAGCTAATAAGATTGATCTTTCATTTAATTTTTTGATTTGTGTGGTGTTTTAATAATACTTCGAATGTAGCTAGTGCAAATTACAAATCAGAAGTAACGCACAGTGAGAGCTGATTATTTAGCTATTTTCGGCATGATGATGATTTTATAAATCAGAATCGCTATAAATTTTTTTTTTCTTTTTCATCGGATATCTTTCTCGTTCCTTTTATGATGTGATCGCATGAGAAATTGGTATAATTTTTTAATGTTTTTTCTGCTTAGGTAATGTTTACGCTAGCGAGGCCGTACGGCTTAAAAACGAGACCTTATGAAAGATGGACCTTATGAAACAGACCTTATGAAACAACAGATCCCATTCTCTCATTCGTCTCCCTCCGTGCACGGTTGCTCCTCGCACCGTCTCTTCCCTCGTCTGTGAGAGTCCTTTCCCGAGAAGATTTGGCGCTCCGGGATCGTAGCGCCATCATGAGCGACAGAAGAATGAGATGGAGGGACTACTTTGTAAAGCCGTTAGTCCTCAATTCCTAAGGAAGGCAGAGAACGCTGAGGAGTAGAGTCGTCACATGTCGCAACAGATCCCATAATCGATGATGTTATATTACCGATGTGGCTTGCTGATCTTGATAAAGCGTTTAAATTGGAAAAAAAAATGAAAGATGGTATCTGCGCGTTTTCAGTTTTTGATACCTTGCCAAATGTTAGAGGTGCAGACCACACTTAGGTTTCCAGCATTGCCGAAAACATTTCTGGCACACTCTCATCTTGCCTTCCAGATCATCCCACTGCTTTTTTTCAGCTCTGCCACTTTCAATTTTTACCTTTGATGTTTTGCGAACATAGTTTTTTAAACTTTAATTGAAGTTATCATACATGAATTATATATATTATATTTTATCGACATTTTGCAATGCAAAGTTATGGTGAGAGACATTGTAAATAATATTCAAGTGTGGCGAGAAGTAAGGCAAATATCTAAAGTAAGGCAAACATCTAAAAGTAAGGCAAATATCTAAAGTAAGGCAAATATCTAAAGTAAGGCAAATATCTAAAAGTAAGGCAAATATCTAAAGTAAGGCAAATATCTAAAAGTAAGGCAAGTATCTAAAAGTAAGGCAAATATCTAAATGCTACTAGTTATTCTCCAGGTCACATATCACATTCTCGTTACGGAGACGATTTATAAACTGCTCTACTGTTTTTGAATTCAGTATTTCACTCGGGATTACGTAAAACATTCTTGAAACACGTAAACAGAAACAATTGAATCTAGACGTCGAAGAAGTACATTCAATAGCAATACCATTCATATTAGTGCGGGTAGAGGAGGTGCTCTTGAAAATGCGTGATTTTTCAATAATAGACTTGTCATTGAAGATCTTCCAACCCATTTTAAGGTCGGCAATCACCCTTCTTTAGGCTAAAGTACTTAGGCCGATTAGATTCAGACGATCTCTGTAACATGGAAGGCTGAGAGGATAATCAGGCTGTGGGAAACATCGATAAAAGAGTATTCTAGAGAAAGATCTCAAAACCTTTTCTAGGAGATCAGAATCCTTCCGGTATATTGGATTCCATAGACAAGAGGCAAATTCTAGATGAGGTAGAACATATGTATTGAAACACTTAACAAGTACTTGGGAATCATTGATGCTTATAGAGCGGAGCATAGCATACATCGCTTTAGTAGCCTTCATAGTTCGTTCAAGAATCGCGTCATGTCTGCGAAGAGATGGTACTAGTTGGACTCCAAGGTCTCTCACTTGAGTAGATACTTTTAGAACACAGTTATTTAGGTGATAATTGAAAGGAGGAGAAGTTTTGCCTAAGCGTAGATGATAGGTCTTGTTCGAAGATAAAGAAAGATGGTTGGGTACGCACCAATTATACACATTATCTAGACAATTCTGCATTTCGATAGTTCGTTCAGTTATATTGTGAGCACTGTGAGATACATATAACTTAATGTCATCTGCGTATGCTTGATAGCGTATATTCGGATAAGGGCTAAGCACATAATTCAATTCGCTAATGTATAGAGAAAACAGAAGTGGTCCTAATACGGAACCCTGTGGCACGCCAGATGTCACAGGTTGAGGAGTAGATATTGTCTTGCCCATTCGTACAGAAAAAATTCGACCGTCAAGAAAAGATTCTAGCCAAGACATCAAAGATAGGGACAAACCGAAACGTGCAAGTTTTGTCAATAACTTAGGTATACTTATCGTATCGAAAGCTTTGGTAAAGTCTAGATAAATCACATCGATAGATAAGCCTTTACTGATATCTTGTGTCCAGTCGTCTTCACAGACTAAAAGATTAGTAACAACAGAAGCACGGCAGCGAAAACCATGTTGATTTTGAGGTAACAATTCGAATTTCGCTAAATGTTCATCGATGAATTCGATAACACTGATTTTATTCATCATACATGCATTCATTATTATTCCTTTTTTAATAGATCCTGTTTCGATTCCTCCTCCAAGAAGATGATCGAGTGCCTGGAACAGTACGAATGAAGCTACTTTTTGGTTTTAAAAAACCCAGAAATTTTGTCCAAAAACACGGAAAAAATCAAAAAATTTCGTTTACCTTGCACCCTCTGCTTGCTTGTCTTCTCTTCATATAACTCTAATCATCTTAATCTGATATCCCTTTCCCTCCGCTCTTCACTCTCTCGTTTGCTTTCTCATGAGTCATGACTACAATCCCTCCTCACTTGAATTTGCATTCTAAATACTTCCGAAGGAGTAGGTTTATTAAGATTTCAACCAAATAGTTGACTGATAATAAACCTGTGACCCAGTTCGTATCTGGACCAACTCGGCTCTCCGGGCGTGCATTTCACTCGCTGTCGTGAAGCCCATTGGGATAAGACTGTATGCTTCGGCCTTCAATATATAATTATTCTGTTTGAATAAAATAATGAATAGTGATGTTCTACGATCGGACCTTTCGACATATTTTCTGCTTTAATGACGTACTACTACACTGAAAACCCGCTCCTTTGAAATAACTTATCCCTCTGACCACGAGCGAGTCCTTGTTCAACCATATTCCATCTGGGTGGACCGGGGTACTTTTGAACGCATTATAAAAATTCACGGTTTGAAGGACACCATTCTTTCTTTCAAGTCCGCGAGTTGAAAGGAGTTATTGCTCTTTCATAGAATTTGCTCTTTATGTCGAAACTTAATTACTTCAGGTAAAAACAACAAAAAGGTACATAAAGCTTGTCAGCTTTCTGCTCGCTGATTCCTTTGATTGCACATAGATCCTTCATGGTTGAATATGCAACGGACTCGACCGTGTGGAAGCCACTCTCCTTCAGCTTCTTGATTTCGCCGCTGGAGATGCCGCGCTGCTGCAACTCGATCTCATCCAAATTGTTTCATTTACAAATTGAAAAATTTCCCAACCCCTTCAAAAAATTAGCTCAGTTAATTAGTAGGGTGGAAGCATTCAGTGTGGCGAGTGAAGAAGATTCATGGCCATGCATGATTGACTTGTTGTGCGCTACTGTTGAACTTGAAGCACGATGGAGTTTCTAGATACCCAAATGCTTACTTTTAGTCATAGGTAAACTGCCAACTGGCAAAAACAATTTCTAGGGCGACCGACCTACCGACCCTCTTCCTCACTCGAAATGAATGTATGAGAGTTTTCTCAGCAGAAAGTGAAAGTGAAACAATCTTCAATCCTCTACGAAAATAAAACATATCTCTAGTTATAACTCAGCCTCAACCGGTTTCGTCAAGTTGAAAGTGGAAATTCTCAGCATACTTTAGCGATTGACCTATTGAAAAATCAAGGTATATTTGACTAATGGTTTTAGTTCAGAGGCAGTGACGACCAGGGGTTAAATGTTTACCGGACCAGCTATGTTGGCGCCGAGAATTTTCTACATTCTCTGTTCGTTCCGTTCTGTTTCATTTTTTCTCTACTTCTCTTTTTGCCTTTTCCCATCCCCTTTCCTCTCGCCGGCGCGTACAAACATGCTGTAGACCGGCCTCATTTAACGCCTGGTTGGGATTGATCTATCGGTAGATGATTTGAAAGTCTTTTTTTTTTATTACAAGTTATCAAATTTCGACATTTGGCAGCCTATAGACAGCGTATCTCAATTCTCGACATGCCCAGCAGCGGGTGCAATTAGTTTGGAACGTTGTTGTTTTTGTTGCCGTCCGCAACACCCGTAGAAGAGTTTTGACCGATCTGTCCCAATTAAAAAACCGTTATTATTTTCGATTTTTTTCTTTCATGAAAGTCAGCAGTCTGAATTCGCCAGAAGACAGAAATCATGCCAATCCACCACGTGTCATGCCAGAAAACGATTACAAAGTACCGGAAAGTTGGGTTCACATGTATCCGCCGCTCAAAGTTTGGAGGAAAAAAGAAAAGGGGATGAAGGAAAAGGGTAAGAAAAGAAAGGGAGTTTTTGTAAATAGTGTGCGTATATGTATCCGCCGACGGGACCGATCCGGTCACTATTTAACCCCTGCTGGAAAGTTTAACGTTGCCTACAACCCGAAGAGAAGCAATCCTGAAAACGTCGCCTCGCTTAATCGGAAGAGGTTACCTTGATACCAGTGTCTTTCTCTAACCCACATTGCCTTGAAATCTATGCGCCATCCACGAGAGCTAGTGATTAAATGCTCTGATCGTCTTCACCCTCTCTTCCATCTCGCTGTCTCACGCTCTCTCAGAGGCCTGGCGTTCCCTCATAATTATTCATCTTCATATAAACATTATTTCTGCGGGTATCAAAAAACAGCCTGCTATCTACCGGCATAGCTCAGACACTTGTCGAAAAAATTTTTAAAAAAAACGACCACTCGGCCGAGCATAGCTCACCAAACTTGTTAAATTTCTCCCGGTCGTCCGCCCGGTCCCCCAGGAAATTTTTTTATAGTGAAAAAATTATAGCATAAAAGGATCTTTTCAAAAAGCTAAACGTTCTTAAGTGAATAAAATGTCGAATATTGAACTCCGACCCGTGCTACGCCAACAAAAGATCAATTGCACACGGAAAAGAGACCAAATTTTTGGTTAATTCCCCCTCCCCCTTCGCTTTCCGATCGCCAGGGTCGATCGGTCACTTGCCCAAAAAAGAAATTTTCAACACATCCTGGTGAGCTATGCGGCCGAGTGTGGGGGGCTTACACAAACGAGAAGCAATCGGGAGCTGATGGGCAGTAAAATAAAATATTCACCATTCTAATTCCCCCGCCCGGATGACCGGTCATTATCAAATTTTTGAAAACTGCTGGTGAGCTATGTCTACCGGAGCCTGAAGAAAGAAGTAAATTAGGAAATTTTTTGCGTTTAGCCCCCCCCCCCTACCAGAGGTTCAATTGGGTCAGATAAGAGTGGCATTTTTTGATGCGGTATGGTTAGCCTAAGTCGTACGGCTTCGTTAGCCGTACGGCTTAGGCTAAATAAGTCAGACGTATGACCCATGGCACCTCTGGTGGGGGGGGGGGCAAAAGTGCGGTAAATGAAAAAACCAACCTCAAGAACTTCTATCCGTGAATAAGCAGAAATTTCTTCTTGCGCCACATTCTCTTGTTGTTGAACTGCTTGTTCCATTCAGAGTATCTTCTGAGAACAAAAAAATACTCGTTGACAGCAGTTAAATGGAGCCGCCCAATTTGGGTTTACATGTATCCGCCGCTCAAAGTTTGGAGGAAAAAGAGGGGATTAAGGAAAAGGGTAAGAAAAGAGAGCGAGTTTTTTGTCAATAGTGTGTGTACAAAGGGGTTATTTAGTCATGAAAGATCTTCTGTCGGCGGGCCTCTGTGTTCCAAATCTTTAGGGGGGACCCTTATGTGAAAAAAAGGTAAGGGGGACCCTTATGTGAGAAAAAAATTTTTCATTCCTAAGGGGGACCCTTATGGGAAAAAATTTTTCCGCCTTTGGCGGACCTCTGTTTTTCCAAATCGTAAGGGGGGACCCTTATGTGAAAAAAATTTCCCGCCTTCGGCGGGCGTCTGTCCCTTTTTTTCACACTAAAAAAACCCTGCCCATCATTATCGTATATCTCACGCCCACATTCCTAGCGGGCAGAGGCAGCTCCGAATATGAATCAGCTAGGAGGGGGAAGAGAGCCTGCATCGGCTACGGCCGACGGCCGCTATGTTCCGTACGATTCAATCTGTTTGTAGTTTGTAAGAACATGTATTTTAATAAGTAACAGTTCTACTAGTAATGTATATCATGCATGCTTGTTTCATTTCCTTTTTCATATAATTTCGATCCATAAACTATCTTATCTCTAGTCTACATGCAGGGGACATTATACGGACAGGGTATGGAGACACCCCGGACTCTCACTAAATTATAATAAATTTTCAAACTAGCTAACTTATTCAGTGCAGATTGAATACAATGTTGTAATGGGTATAACTAAACTTGGGCGCGAAAATTTTTTAAAGATTCATTTTACATTTAAAAAACGCATAGGCTCAGGAAAAAAGTTTACGCTGACGAGGCCGTACGGCTTAGGCGAACGAGACCGCATAAGAAAATTAACTTTTTTTAAAAAAAAATACAGTTGTGAACGCACCGAAAAGAGCCCTCCCCCCAAGTAAAGCGGAGCCCCCCCCCATAATTTAAGTTGTGCTGAAATACCGTACATACATATCAGCCCTGTGGAAAGAAAAAAACAGTAGCTTTTAAATGATGAAAGAATGAATAGTTCAATAAACGAATGTATTGTTGAATGAATGAATGAATAAACAAATAAGTCGATGAATGAAAGAATGAATGAATTACCAATCTCCTATGTAGTAAGGCTTGAGCTCGTACGTTCAAGACTATCTTCAGAGACGATCTTTAGAAAGCAGTTTAGGTGCTTTAGGTGCAGTTTAGGTGCTAAAAAATAGAACTTTTTCCCATAAAAAAACATTGTAAGACAGCAAAACTAGATTTTCTAGAGAAGAGGCAAGTCGACCGTTTCGAAAGCAGATGAATGAAAAGAATGATCATAGAGCTGTCTTTTTATACCGCGACTTGTGACGCGTTGCAACGTGTAATGGCACGTAATTGAGTTACTAAGGCTATTTCTCTTGGAGGAGGTACATATGTATTAGAGAAGAGAAAGATTGTAAAAGTGCATAATGCGTTTATTTGAAAGATAAATTACATTTGAAAATTTGAAAGATGAAGTTCTGCTTTAAATTATGAATAACAAATGCGAAAGTCTGTTTCGCCCCTGAGCCCAGACAGACTTTCGCTCTCTCCGGGCGGGGCTCTTCAGTGAGTTCCCAGAGAGACCGTGATAGAGAAATAATAAGTAAATTTAAAAAACAAATTTAAATTATTAAACTAAATTGTAATAACGATAACATAACAAACAAAAAACATAAACAAAAAAAGGGGAAATGTCAATAGCGTATGAAGTAGGGATGAGATATTTAATAATAGAAAAAGAGATAGGGAAGGAAGGAAGGGAATTGAGTAATCAATGATGATACTCAATATGTTGGAACTGTTCAATGATCTTTTGTTTGATATTAATGTGTACTGTGTTATATTTTAGAGATATTGATGGGTTTTTGGTAATAGTTTTTAATTAATCTACCTAATATTATATGATCTTGAAATTGATTTGTCCTGTAAGAGTCTATTAACATGGTTATTCTGTTAAGAAAGTCTTCTATGTGTTTACAGTTTGTTACTAAAACGTAAAGTTTCACTGTATATGGTGTTAAGACCAATGTTGATAGGTATATTAGAGCTAAAGTGGGGGGTATTTTATAACCTTAAAGTTGTATTCATCGGTTTTGTTGTATAGTTTAAACTTTGTAGTACCATCTTCTAAGATTTCTATGTCTAGATCAAGAAATTCAGCTTTGTATCTCTGTTGATTAGTTTGTTCTAAGTAAGAGAATTATGATATACTTCTTTTGTAAAAGAAATGAACTCATTCAATTTGTTTGAAATATGAATTAAATCATCAATGTATCGGAAGGTACAATTAAGTGGAAAAAAATTTTTTTTTCACAAATGCGATATTTTGTACCTCGATTCAGGATTTGACGTAGAGATGAGTCATGAGTGATATTAGTATTACCGCTGCATATGTGTCCAAAAGTATTGTTCATAAGCTCAGGGTATTTATAGCAATAACATTCGCTTTCTAAAATGTTTTTCTTATTGTCATTATTCAGTTCCTTAAGGAAATTCTTATAATTGAAAACTTTTTTACTAAATGGTTCAGTTAAACTATATATAGTGCGGAATGTAAATGGTTTTGGAATTAAACTTTTCAATTTTAAACCATTGATAGAAGCTTTGTTAAAGATGCGGTTGAAGGGTATGTTATCCATATATTTACCATAGTAAGGTAGTTTGATGTTGATATAAGTAGTGTCTTTTGTATTGGGTTCCCTTTGTTTCCTCCAGAAGTAGTCACATATTGTACTGGTTATTCTTATTTTATCAGTGTTTTAGAGAGATAAGAATTCTTTAGTGAGAGTGTATTTTATGATATTATCCTTTTCTTTATTTTTAAGTTTTCTGTATTCTAGATATAATTCTCTGCCATTTTTTGTATTTAAATATATCATGTTTTTTTTGTATTTAAAATACCATCGAATGATCTCCGTCTCATCGAATGATCTCCGTTCTCTATGAGTGGTGACCCTTCCCGAGCTCTGCCAATTGATGGCAAAACTCCTCCTAATCTTTGCAACCTCCCCATTCCCACAGTCTCTCTTCCGTTCATCGATAGTCTTGTCCGAGAAACGCTGACAAAAGTTATGCAGCCGCTTCAACAGATGATACTTGCTCAGTCCCAACAGATTTCTGACATGAACAAAGTAATTCTGGACCAGTCACAGCAACTTCTACGGATTAGTGAAGAAATGCAATCCATAAAGTCATCTGTCTCTCCGGCCACACTTAGACCCCACTTGTATTCAGCTATCGTCGAATCCACTTATCGAGACAAGGATATGCTCATAGGAAAAGGTAAACGAGCTGTTATTATCGGACTTCCAGAAGGCAAGTCAGAGGATGATACGTGTTGCAAAGACAAAGATCTTATCTCACTTCTTATCATCAGACTCAATTCAGCGGACCTTATTGACGACCTAGAGAAGGGTAATATCAATCATCATCGTCACCCAATTGATCGCCCACGTCTCTCTGCTCCTCATGGCCGTCCCATGAAAATTGAGTTCTCTTCGCTTGGAAAGCGTAACCTTTTTCTGGAACTTTGCAGAAAGGCGAAACACCCTTTTCCTAAAGGATGTTACTCCCGAGCTGACCTCTCGCCGGCAGAGCTTCAAGCCGAGAGAGACTGCATCCGAATATCCACTAACCCATCTTTTCCCTCTGCCAAAGTGGTCGACGCTCACCTTATCCCTGCCTTTCCTCGTTTTGCCCAGTCTTACAAACGAGTACCCTATCGACCAATTCCCCCTCCTCCCGCCTCTTCGTCACTATCCCCCTTAGCCAGTTCAACTCAACACTCCCAAATGCCATCGTCTTCGCTGGTGAACCCTGGGGCCCGGGTCGACATCTACATTCGAGGCTTCTTCAACTGACTTTCCTTCTCTGGCGGAAAGCTCCGTGAAGCCGCAACAAGTCAGAAGCAGACGCAATACCAGAAACGCCGAAGAATCTACCTCATGCCCCAGAAAGTCAGACGAATTTGTTTCCAGAAGAAGAAATGTTAGGAAAACCTCTCGTTATTCACCATAGGATAAGTCGGATAAAAGAGCTAGAGAAGAAGTAATCAAATGCTTGTATTTCAACTGTAGATCAGTGATGAATAAGCTATATGATCTTTATTTTCTTCTTCGTTGCTGTAAATATCACATTCTCTTACTATCTGAGACATGGATGCACAGTGAGCTTCCCGACTCCATTCTAACCGATAGTTTACCCTTCACGGTATTCAGAGGTGACAGATTGGCACAAAGAGGAGGAGCGTAGCCATTCTAGTAGATAATGCCATCTCCTCATCTTTAGTTGTTCAATATAGCAAGGCTCAGTGCGAGGGGTTAGTAATAGACATTTATCCTAACACATCTTTCTCGTTTGCTTTCTCGGCCATTAGACTGATTAATGTATATCGATCTCCTAGCTGTGGAGTAGAAAATACAAAGGATCTCTGCTCGTTTATCACCTCTCATGTTACTGAAGTATTTCCCACCATTCTGTGCGGAGACATGAACCTCCCCAAGATAGACTGGGCAAATCTCACCGCTCCCAATACATGTAGTATGTCTCTTGCATTCTTAAACATGACATGCGACAACAATCTTAAACAACTCGTACTTTCTCCCACTAGACTTCAAAATACACTCGATTGCCTGCTCTGTAATTCAAATATCATAAAAGACTGTATTGTCAGGCCTCCCTTCTCCACCAGCGATCATGCCTCAATATACTTTGAAATCAGAGATAGAGCCAAGCGTATTATCACAAGCACCAGCTCATCGTTAGACTGGAAAAAGGCAGATTGGGAAATAATCAACTCAGACCTCTTTAGCATCGACTGGACTTACATGCTCTCAAACCTAACTATTGACGAAAGTGTCGATAAATTAACCAACATCATCCAATTCATAATGGATAATAGGATTCCTAAAAATAAGAATGTCAAAACACATTTGAAATATCCCCCCAAGATAAAAAGATTATACAGCTTCCTACAGAGAAGTAACAAACGCAACCCTCTCTCCATTACGTCATTACGCACATCCAAGAAACTTCACAAAGAACTAGTCAAATTCGAGGTTCTTAGGGAAGACAAGCTTAAGTTCCTGAGAAACTATAAGGTATTCTTCAGAACTATATCCAACCGCATTAAAAGCAACACATCTATTCCTGCTCTCATAGTGAACAATAAACCAACTACTATCCCTTCGAACAAGCAACTCACTTCGCCGAGTATTTTGATAAGTTACAACCCTTACCAATCAGTGGACCCCTTCAAATCTCTCGCCCGAATTTTCACCTCGACCACATTAATGATATCTCCCCTTTTGAGGTGAACTCCATCCTGAAACGAATAGCTCCGAAACTGAACTCTTCCCCTGACTTTATTCCAAGTAGACTACTCAAAAATTGTCTGGACTCAC
Source organism: Allodiplogaster pararmata (assembly GCA_964056735.1). NCBI lineage: Eukaryota > Metazoa > Nematoda > Chromadorea > Rhabditida > Diplogasteridae > Allodiplogaster > Allodiplogaster pararmata. Next base: position 19,047,066 of record OZ057406.1, read on the forward strand.
TGGCCATACCTCTCTCCATCATTTTCACCAACTCACTAACCTTAGGGCACTACCCTCTGGCCTGGAAAAAGGAATAATCAAACCCAGTTCATAAAAAAGGGCCCCGCTCTCAGATCGAAAATTATCGTCCTATCACTATGGTGTGCTCTATGTCAAAGGTATTCGAGAAACTGATCTTCAATATAACTTATCAATATCTGGAAACCAATGGCATACTACATCCCAAACAACATGGTTTCCGTCGGAGACGGTCCACGGTAACATCCCTGGTAGAGGCTCATTCCATTTACCTCACGCTTCAGAATAAAAAAAATAGACTTTGACATCTGTCTAGTCGACTTTTCACGGGCTTTCGACTCTGTAAACATAAGATTTCTTGTTCACAAACTTGAAAAAGTGGGAATAACGGGCAACCTCCTCTATCTTATCCGTTCTTTTCTCACGAGCAGGTCCTCGAAAGTCTCAATCGGAGATACATTATCAGGCCCTAAAGTATACAACAGTGGTGTTCCCCAGGGGAGTTGCCTTGGACCCCTCCTCTTTTCAATCTTTATAAATGATATCATGGAGCACATAGAGCCAGATGTCCATGGTTTTCTATATGCCGATGACCTCAAAATTTTTTCCAAAAACAGATACTCTCTTCAGAAAAGTCTGGATTCCATTTCCGATTACTCACTGACCTGGGGACTTGTGATATCAACTCAAAAATGCTTTATCATGCACTGTGGTCCTAGGAATCCAAAAGTAACATATATCCTAGAAGACAATATCATACCAACTACTTCATTAGTGAAAGATCTTGGCATTACATTTCAGGAAGATATCACATTCTCTAAACATATTGAACTAACCTCCCTAAAGTCCCAAAAATGTATAAACATGATCTTCAGAGCCTTTAAAACCAAATCAATTAAAGTTCTGCTCAGAATATACACCACATACATAAGACCCCTTATTGAATATGGGAGTGAGGTATGGTCCCCAGTAACTATCGGTCTCGTTAACTGCATAGAAAAAGTGCAAAGATCATATACACGAAGGTTACTACAAAGGGCCGGATTACCCAAAATGAGTTATGTTGCTAGACTGAATTTTCTTTCCATCTCCTCGCTTGAATATAGAAGAAATGTGGCCGATCTTGTGTTCATCCATAAATGTCTGCACGGAAATATTCAAGTAGATTACTCAAATATGCCCATCGCCTTATTCGCTGAGAGAATCGAATAACTACAGAATATGTTTGCCGTGTAAATATCAAAGCAGAACAAGCACTTGTGCCTCAAAAATGATTAATTTCTGGAATAAGTTACCTTGTTCTTTGGTTTCTACAAGCTCTTCTAGCATTTTTAGAAATGAACTTATCAAGCTTGATTGTGAGACCATTGTCACCAACTCTAGAATACATTTTTAATTCAAGTGCTTTGATTCTTCAAATGTTTTGTTTTTGTTTCTCCTCTTTTTTTCCATTATATTTGTGTTCTCGGTTAGCTCTCGAATGATAAAGAGTGAGTTGAATTTTTGGAATTTCAAGTTATTATTGCGGATGAATAGTTCTTAATTGCTGATGAATAGTTCATAACTGAAGATACAAGCTTTGCTTTCTTTGCTTTTTTTGTGTGCTTTCCTATTTTCCTAAAATGAAATGTTCCTCATTGTTCTTGTCATATTTAGATCTCACTTTCCATAACCTTCACTGAATTCACTTTTTTTTGTGACAGTGTCATCTGTTTCGTCACTTAACATTATGTTTTGTTTCAAGCGGAATAAAGAATTGAAGAATTGAATGTATTAGATTGGATAAGTCCCGTGCTAGATATGAAGGACGAGTTCTTCTACGATTTTTGTGTTTGGAAGTTTTGACTGGTATACTCAAAGGATTATTATGATATGGGTTTCTAACTTTTTCCATTGGATTTAAATTGTCAGAAATTAATCCATAGTTTTGTATTTGATCATTGAGACCATAGGGAAAAGCCGTTAGCATTAATCTAATCCAGTATGATTCTTTACTTCTTAATTCCGCTTTATTTGTTGCATGGTCTAGAATGTCTATTAGGATGTCATCTGGAGAATGATTGGGTTCTTTATAGTGTTGACAAAGATATGTATTCAAAATGGTTTTTCCTAGATGGTATCTGTGTTGAGATAAACGTTTTTGAGTGTTTGGGTAGTTTCTCCTATATATTGAAGTTTACATTTCTTACATGTAATAAGATAAATTAAGTTCTTAGTAGTACATGTTAGCTGAGAGGGTTTATTTGTAAGAAAAAATTTTCCGGTTGTATAACTAGTAACATAATTTTTGTAATTGGTAATTTTGCATATGGTGCAACGGTTATTATTGCAATTGACACCTTCATTTTGTGTGTAGTTGGGTGGTTTGAAGTAATGTTTTCCATCAACCTTATTGAAATATGTAGGATTGTTTAAATTAGATTTGAAGATATTTTGGTAATGGTTTTTGTTAGACAATTAGTACGATGAAGCTGGCTGCCTGACCAGATGTTCACCGAGCGCTACTCCGAATCAAAGAATCGGTTGTTGTCCTCTTGGACTCTTTCATTCGGCATGACCCAATTCTCACACCCGGGTTAAGCGCTAGATTCCCGGGGTGTGGTATATCATGCCTGTGATAGTAATATGAGTCTTATTAAAACTTCATCCGATTGAGTGTAATAGTTTTAAGTTAGAAGTGTAAGAAATTACTTTGATAGAAATAGTTTTTGTGTTTTAGTGGTGCTGACTGAAAGGTGTTGGTTTAAAGTTAAACCTGTAATGAAATATTTGTAATATAATATGTTTAAGGTTAGTTTTTTGATGCTGATTCGCATCTATAGGTTGTGGTGGATTTATGATTTGATTGTAAACCAACATGTTTTATAGTGTAATTAATGTTATGTAAAGTGGTGCAAATTGCAAAACTAGTTATTATGGAAAGGTATAATTGGTGTCTAAGAATATATTAAAGTATGGTGAAATTAACGAAATTAATTCAAATGTGTTGAAGAAAGGATAAAGAAGTTAGTGAATATTACAAAAAGAAAAAAGAAAATGAATGTGAGGAAAGTTAATATGAATAAATATGATATAAACAGTTAAAGATAAATTGATGTAAGTGTATAAAGATATAGAAGAGAAGTATAAATGGAAAGAAGATAATGAAATTTGGAGATTTGCTGCAATGCAGCTATGTTATGGTTTGTGAAAACCATATTTGCTGCAAGCAGCTAGTGGATCCGGATGAATCCGGATTTGCTACACTTGGTAGCTAGGAAATTTGAGAAATTAAAATTAGTCAGCAGAAGTTGAGAAGGTTGTGTAAAATTATAGTTTTAATTTAAGTTAATTTAACTTATGCACGAGGAAAGTTATATTTGAGGTTATAATGAAATGATATGTGAAATAGAAAATTAAGTGTAACTATTTGAGGTTATAATGAAATGATATGTGAAATAAAAAAATTAAGTGTCACTTATCTTCCTTTCCCTTACAGTGAGTGGTGACTGGAAAATTCGCTCTGATATTGATTTTCGTTAACTCAACATGAAAATGCCAAGAACCAAAAAGAATTCCTCCCCAAAATCTCCGAAGTCTTCTCCTTCGACCAAATCTCCCTCCGCCAGTGTCTCAATCTCCGAAACAGTTGCCGAAGCTGTCGCCTTCGCTACATTAGATGCTCCAGACGGAATCTCGATTCCACTTTGGAAATCCATTTCTCGGATCATAACCATGCTTTCGTATACACTCGAAGCCATATCTTCCAAGACATGTCATTGCAATTCAACATCCCTTCCCCCTAGCGCGACACTGAAATCATCTGGGTCGCCTTCCGCCTTCTTGTCAACTACTTCTGATCAAGAGTCTCACAGAAGGGCACGTTCTCTGGTCATCGCGGGTCTTCCAGAAAGTCTCTCTCCAGCAGCAAGCGAGAGGGTCGTCCATGACGAGGCTATCGTCCAGTCTCTTCTGGATGATCTCAATATTCAAGTTAGACCAGAAGCCGTTTTCAGAATGGGTCAAGGTAATCGTAGGTTACTCAAAGTAATGCTTCCTGCTCGTTCTTTCATGTTGGCAGGACTTCGTTCAGCTTCTTCCATCCGTTCAAACCCCCGTTGGAAGGGGGTTTTCATCAGGAAGTCAATGACGCCTGATGAGTTGATGACCTGGAATGCAAAGCGAGCTCAACTGAAAGAACTCCGTCTGTCTAATCCATCGTCGACTTGGGTTCTCTACAAGGATGATCTGTGGCTGAAAGAAGAAATTGGAGGAGCACGAAGAACTCTACCGCCCCCCTTGCGGTTACCAACATCTTCTAATCAGGGAAACTGATCCAGAAAGGACTATGTTATAGATCTTTATTTTCAACTTCCAATAGATCTAGTTCAGTATTCTCTGTTTCTTATTTCAATGCACGTTCCCTCAAAAACAAAATTGATCTACTTTACCATTATTTGTCATCAACACAACCAGATATTCTATTATGTAGTGAGACTTGGTTAAATAAAAACATAGTAGATGCCTCATTGACAGCTAATCTGCCTTATTGTGTGCTCCGCTGTGATAGAACTTCAAAAAGAGGTGGTGGTGTCTGTGCTTTTCTCCGTAATCATTTAATATACTCTGTTGTAACTCTCAAGACTAAAATATCAGCTGATGTCTTAGCTTTCGATCTCTTATGCAACTTATCACTCTCCAGAACACGTTTCATTATATGCTATCGACCGCCAAACACTACTGTGCATCAGAATAATGCCTTTTTCGATGTTCTTACTCAACTGTTAGCGGTACCTCAACAATCTGTACTTTGTGGTGATTTCAACTTAGAAATTGATGTTGACAAAAAATGTTCTTCAACTGAGCCTCTTATCGACTTGTGTACAGACTTTTCTCTTCATCAATTTGTAACTGAGCCTACACATGGTAAGAAAATAATAGATCATGTTCTTGCTAAAGCTGACTGTATCTCTAATTGTAAAGTTTGTCCTCCGTTCTCTAACTCTGATCACAATTCGATTACTTTTTCTGTATTTTTACTTTCGAACCCACAACCTGTTGTAGAAGTTTTTGATTTCAACCGGGCCAGTTATGCAGATATCAATAAGCTATTATCAAATATCGACTGGACACTTGTTTTCGATGATTTCATTTCTGTAGATGACCTAGTTGATCGATTGAATGTTATTGCGAAGTCTTTAACTGAGAAATTTATCCCTAGAAAACGTAGGAAAGCTGCTTTTGAAACTTATCCTGAGCACATCCGTAACCTCTTCGAGCATAAATTAGCCCTTTTCTCTAAAATTCATGTTCCCACTGTTCTAGAATTATTCAAACGCACTTCTCGAAAACTTGACAAGGAAATCAAGAAGTTTGAAATAAATCGACAGAAGGCTTTCTTCTCCGATCCTAGAAAGTTCTATCAATACGTAGGAAATCGTCTAAAATCCCATTCTTCGATTCCATCTTTCACAGATTTAGTTGGTTCTTTTGTTCACACGGATGAAGCTAAAGCTAGTGCTCTATCCGATTTTTTCTGTTCCGCTTTCTCAATCGATGATGGTTTGATTCCGAATGTTGATAGAGTTATTGATCATTCCCTAACTGATATGCTTATTCTTCCCGGAAACGTCAAGTACTATTTAAAAAAGCTGTCTCCTTCTCTTACGCAGACATCTGACTCTATTCCTCAGAAATTTTTACAAAGAATGCGCTTCGTCGCTTGCAGAACCACTAAGCTATATTTTCAATTTCTCTCTTAAACTTGGCCATTTTCCTTCTCTTTGGAAAATATCTTACATCACTCCTATTCCAAAAAAATCTCCACCCTTGAATGTAGACAACTTTCGACCTATCGCAATCACGCCCACACCTTCTAAAGTTTTCGAACGCATAGTTAGTGATAGGATAACAAAGTGGATGGACATGCATTCTATATTTTCTGAAGAGCAACATGGTTTCGTTCCTAGAAGATCAGTTCAATCTCAGCTTCTTTCGGTAACTAATAGTTGGACGAGAGCCCTCGACCAAAGTAAATCTGTCGATTGTCTCTATTATGACTTGACTAAGGCTTTTGATGTTGTCTCGCATTGTAAACTTCTCCACAAACTAGAAAGTTTAGGCATTCGTGGAAATCTTTTGAGATGGACTAGAAGTTTTCTAACAGGACGTTGTTTCAGTGTTAAGGTCAACCGAACATTTAGTGACACTAGAGAAATATCATCTGGAGTCCCACAGGGATCGGTTTTAGGGCCGCTATTCTTCTTGATCTATATCAACGATTTGCCTCGAATTTTTTCCAACTTACCCTCAGTTAGTATTCAGCTGTTCGCTGATGACATTAAGTTGTATATTTCTTATGATGAACTAGGTGCTCAAATCGCTAAATCCCAACTCTGTTTAGCAATAAATCAATTCGATAGGTATTGCGATACATGGCAGTTGGCAATAGCTGAAAAGAAATGCAATGTTCTATATTTAGGTAATAAAAACCCATGCTCAACCTATTATGTGAGTCCAAATACTCTTTTCACGAAATCAACCTCTGTTAGAGATTTAGGTATTTTAATAGATGATTCCCTGTCTTTCAAATCACAATATGAGCTTTTGTGTCGGAAGGCATTACAAACAGTTTATGCCTTATTCAGAATTATTTCATGTATCACACCAGAATTAAAACTGCTCTCCTAATATTAGTTATGAGAATCGTTTGAATACTACAAATCATATGTTCTACCGATTTGTGAATTTTCTTCATCGGTTTGGTCTCCTCATTTAAAAAATGATATTAGGAAAATAGAGAAGGTCCAGCATATATTTACTAAACTTCTCTATTTTAGATGTAATTTAAACTGCTCTCCTAATATTAGTTATGAGAATCGTTTGAATACTTTAAATTTGACCTCTCTATATTGTAGGAGAATCATTAATGATCTCACTTACGCTTTCAAAATAATCCGAGGTGAAGTTGATCTTAAAGTTAGTACCTTTTATGTGTTCAAACCGTGTAATGGTAGAACATCCGCCTTTAATTTCCACATACCTTTCACAAATAAGAGGTTAACTTTCAATTGTTTTGGAGTAAGAACGTCTAGGTGGATGATTAATTTACCTGCTCAATTTATGACTTCTCCTAACTCTAATGTGTTCAAAAAGAGGCTCAAGATGCTAAATGTTCTTGAAATTCTCGATCTGCACTTACCTAATCTCTGAGTTGTTCCCTTTTTTTGCTTTCTCTCTCCTTTCTTATTCTAGAAAATCATTGTTCAGATGTTATTGTCAAGAACAACGCTCACTATTGTATGAGTTATCTTATGTTTTGTCACATCAGTATTGATGTATGAATAAATAAAATAGAAATTTTCGAAGGATTATCCCGTCTGAAACATGGAGTGGTACTTTAGGTACTCACATCACATGTAAGGACGAGAGAAATATATTAGAGAAGAGAAAGATTGTAAAAGTGCATAATGCGTTTATTTGAAAGATAAATTACATTTGAAAATTTGAAAGATGAAGTTCTGCTTTAAATTATGAATAACAAATGCGAAAGTCTGTTTCGCCCCTGAGCCCAGACAGACTTTCGCTCTCTCCGGGCGGGGCTCTTCAGTGAGTTCCCAGAGAGACCGTGATAGAGAAATAATAAGTAAATTTTAAAAAACAAATTTAAATTATTAAACTAAATTGTAATAACGATAACATAACAAACAAAAAACAGAAACAAAAAACATAAACAAAAAAAGGGGAAATGTCGATAGAAGGGAGATAGAAGTGAAAAGATTCCGCACTTTAGTCGGGCTCCTGTATGAAATCAGCACCAAACGTCAGTCAATGGCCTATCGTTCTCATGTGGTCTCAGTCTCTCACTTTCCCTGACACTCTCATCTTCTGTTTCGCCATGACCAGCCGTCATCAACCAACAGCATCTATTTCTTCTACTCCGGATGATCCTATGAATCTCAACGACGCTCCTTTCTATGATCATTAATAGACAATCCAGTTTTTTTTGTGTTCTTCGAACTCCAAAGTGGTTTAAAAGCTTTTTACTCGCTACTTCAAGGCTCTAATAATCTATGATTTTTCAAGCTTCAAAATAATAAACGTGCTTTAGTTTCGCGAAATCTAGTGTTTTCTAGTACTTTTAATGTTCAAGGATTAAACGGAGTTCAAAAATAAATGTTTTTGTGAACAGAAAACGAAAAAAACTCTAAAGGAACGTGTCGGAAAGTGAAATAAAATTTGAATGTACGGAATCGACGCAGTTCAGAAGTTTTAAGACACTAATCAAACTTACAATAACGATGACCATTCCAAGTATTCCAACCAATCCGTTCATGACCATTCCAAGTATTCCAACCAATCCGTTCATGACCATTCCAAGTATTCCAACCAATCCGTTCATGACCATTCCAAGTATTCCAACCAATCCGTTCATGACCATTCCAAGTATTCCAACTAATCCTTTCATGACCATTCCAAGTATTCCAACCAATCCTTTCATCACCATTCCAAGTATTCCAACCAATCCGTTCATGACCATTCCAAGTATTCCAACCAATCCGTTCATGACCATTCCAGGTATTCCAACCAATCCGTTCATGACCATTCCAGGTATTCCAACCAATCCGTTCATGACCATTCCAAGTATTCCAACCAATCCGTTCATGACCATTCCAAGTATTCCAACCAATCCGTTCATGACCATTCCAACCAATCCTTTCATGACCATTCCAAGTATTCCAACCAATCCTTTCATGACCATTCCAAATATTCCAACCAATCCGTTCATGACCATTCCAAGTATTCCAACCAATCCGTTCATGACCATTCCAGGTATTCCAACCAATCCGTTCATGACCATTCCAAGTATTCCAACCAATCCTTTCATGACCATTCCAAGTATTCCAACCAATCCGTTCATGACCATTCCAAGTATTCCAACCAATCCGTTCCTGACCATTCCAAGTATTCCAACCAATCCGTTCATGACCATTCCAAGTATTCCAACCAATCCGTTCATGACCATTCCAGGTATTCCAACCAATCCTTTCATGACCATTCCAAGTATTCCAACCAATCCTTTCATGACCATTCCAAATATTCCAACCAATCCGTTCATGACCATTCCAAGTATTCCAACCAATCCGTTCATGACCATTCCAGATATTCCAACCAATCCGTTCATGACCATTCCAAGTATTCCAACCAATCTTTTCATGACCATTCCAAGTATTCCAACCAATCCGTTCATGGCCATTCCAAGTATTCCAACCAATCCGTTCATGACCATTCCAAGTATTCCAACCAATCCGTTCATGACCATTCTAAGTATTCCCACCAATCCTTTCATGAACATTCCAAGTATTCCAACCAATCCGTTCATGACCATTCCAAGTATTCCAACCAATCCGTTCATGACCATTCCAAGTATTCCAACCAATCCGTTAATGACCATTCCAAGTATTCCAACCAATCCGTTCATGACCATTCCAAGTATTCTAACCAATACGTTCATGACCATTCCATTTATCCCAACCAATCCGTTCATGACCATTCCAAGTATTCCAACCAATCCGTTCATGACCATTCCAAATATTCCAACCAATCCGTTAATGACCATTCCAAGTATTCCAACGAATCCGTTCATGACCATTCCAAGTACTCCAACCAATCCGTTCATGACCATTCCAAGTATTCCAACCAATCCTTTCATGACCATTCCAAGTAGTCCAACAACCCCTTTCATGACCATTCCAAGTATTCCAACCAATCCGTTCATGACCATTCCAAGTATTCCAACCAATCCGTTCATGACCATTCCAGGTATTCCAACCAATCCGTTCATGACCATTCCAAGTATTCCAACCAATCCTTTCATGACCATTCCAAGTATTCCAACCAATCCGTTCATGACCATTCCAAGTATTCCAACCAATCCGTTCATGACCATTCCAAGTATTCCAACCAATCCGTTCATGACCATTCCAATTATTCCAACCAATCCTTTCATGACCATTAAAAGTATTCCAACCAATCCGTTCATGACCATTCCAAGTATTTCAACCAATCCGTTCATGACCATTCCAAGTATTCCAACCAATCCATCCGTTCATGACCATTACAAGTATTCCAACCAAGCCGTTCATGACCATTCCAAGTATTGCCACCAATCCGTTCATGACCATTCCATTTATTCCAACCAATCCGTTCATGACCATTCCAAGTATTCCAACCAATCCGTTCATGACCATTCCAAGTATTCCAACCAATCCGTTCATGACCATTCCAACCAATCCGTTCATGACCATTCCAAGTATTCCAACCAATCCGTTCATGACCATTCCAAGTATTCCAACCTGTGTGATGTGGATGCGTCTGTGACCAATTTTTTATAGTGTGTTAAATCGAGAGATCTTTTCTCTGACCCGTTGCGTCTTCCGAGTGGAGTCTTGCAAGGCGCAGGTCTTGGTTGAGCTTACCCATATATCTTGTCGTATCCATAAAAAACGGAAGAACTGGTAAAGAAAGAGGGACACGAATGGTTTGAAAGAGGAATCTGAATGAGTTGAAAGAGGGACGTAAATGGATTAGAAGAGGGAAGCAAATATATTAGAAGAGGGGCACGAATAGATTATAAGAGGGACACGAGTGGATGGAAAGAGAGACAGGAATGGAAATAAAGAGGGACACGAATGGATGTATTGAAGTTCTGGGACGATTGTCACTTCAAAGGAAAATACATGTTCAAATCGGTAAGGCAGAACCCCCTTCCACACTGCTGAGTCCAACCAAGAGTGATGTGCCGCGAACCTAACGGACTTCATGACCAAATCAGAACGGCCCACATCTCCTAAATTTTTCTTTTCGATGGTATTTACAGTCCAAGGTCTGAGCTACTTCTGAAAATTTGGGCGTCTTCAAAGTAATTCTCATCAAAAAGTGGTATAACCTTCTCCGGAAAATTTACGAGAAACGGTTAACCAGTTCAAAGGCCATTTCAGGCGTGTAAATCAAAATGAAGAAAGTTGCTTTGAGTGATATTCTGTTATCAATATTCTACCAAATACTATTATATTAAAATCTTTTTTCAATAATCAAGCGATTTGGTATCTTTTACACCATAATACAAGTGTTAACACTCATTAAAGAACTTGAAACGCATCATAATTTATGTTGATTATTTGATGAATTTGTGAAAATTGGTATTATGAACGACTTAGCGTAAAAATGCATTAAAAACCAATTCAAAGTTTAAAAAAAATAGAAAATCAGACTGATTCTAATGTGATGAGAGATCTAATGAGAGAGAAGAAGCTCGTGATTTCTCCCTTCATACTAAGACTTTAACGCGGTAAAAACAAAACCCCCAGAAAGAGATAGCAGGATCCTCGCGTTCAAGTCGTCCTCTCAACTCGCTGCTTTTTCCCCTTACTTTCTCAGGATGGTAGATATCAGTACCTACATGAGCTACTCTCCTACCTTTCAAGTGGAGGTGGCGGAGCTCCCAGGTACGGCAGGTTTCGATCAGAAAGTAACTATGTGAACGAAGACTACACTTGGGGTGCCTCTTCCCTGCTCAACGCAGCTCTTGCAATACTCATCAACAAGAACAGCAGCGACCGAAGTCTTCACAGCCGTACGTCATCAAGCCCCGCTCTGTTGTTTCCTGCTCCTTCGGACCCAACTGAGAGTTTACTTCCTTCAGTGAAGGTCTTGCCCGTATGCTTCAACCAACTCATCACTGCGACCCTTCGCTATTTATGTTCGAATCGGTAAACAATTTATGTAGCGTGTAAATTAGGATCAATGATATCTTAGTACTTCGCAACGTAAGCAATGCAACGTAAAGCCTCTGAACGAAGTTTCTCGGATAAAATGGTGGAAGGTACGTGACAACAAGGTTCGCTTCATGCATCAGCTTCTTCTCGCCCTATCCCCGGACACTCTCCAAAAAACGTTCCCTGACTCCATTGAGGAGCACTGGAGGTTCGTTCGAGACAAGATGAAGGCGGTAGGAGAAGTCACTCTGGGCTTAACAAAACCAGGTCGCAAACGCATTGTAGACAAGGAGACATGGTGGTGGAACGAAGACGTTCAAACTGCTGTCAAGGAGAAGAAAGTGGCTCTCAAGCAATGGAAACGATCCGGAACCGAAGCTGACCGAGCTCTGTACCTATGTATGAAGAGAGAAGCTAAGAGAGCCGTAGCGAAGGCACGCTCCTCAGCCATCCAAGAAATCTACAGTAAGCTCGACACGCCTCAAGGAGAGAAGGAAATTTTCCGGATTTGCAAAGCACGAGCCACAGCAGCAAAAGACCTTTCTCACGTGCGGACAATCAAGAACCGGGACGGCATACTCCTCCGATCCAATGTCGAAATTTGTCAGCGATGGAGAGAACACTTCGAGGAAATCTCGAACATCGAGTTCGACCACCCTCCCGTCCCGCTGTCCCTACCAGTAGAAGGACCAGTTCCCACCATCTCAGAGATTGAAGTAAGAGAAGCCCTTCAGAAAATGAAGCACGGAAAGGCATGTGGGCCAGATGATCTTGCCGCCTCTGCATGGAGACTCGCAGGTGATTGTGGACTTTTCCATCTTACGACCCTCTTTCAAAAAGCCACTGCTCGCCTGGAGTATCCCGAAGACTGGAGTAGATCATCTACAATACCCATCTACAAAGGGAAAGGAGATGTCACAATATGCTCCAACTACCGGCCGATAAGAATCATTCCTCATACCACAATGATCTTGGAAAAGATCATCGAAGCACGGCTCCGCAAAATTGTAAGCACAACCGTCAATCAGTGTGGCTTCGTCAAAGGAAGTGGAACAACAGATGCTATTTTCGCCATTCGTCTTTATCTAGAGAAACACAGGGAAAAGGCGAAGTCAGTCCATTGCGCTTTCCTTGACTTGGAGAAAGCTTTCGACCGTGTGCCTCATGAGCTGATATGGTTCTCTCTTCGAGACCACCTAGTCCCAGAAGAGTACATAAGATGGATTCAAATGATGTATACTGACTCTAGAAGTACCGTGAGAAGTCCAGCGGGTACTTCGGAGTCATTCAAGGTTGCTGTAGGAGTTCATCAAGGTTCCGCCCTTTCCCCCCTGCTCTTTATACTGATAATGGACACGATCACCAGAGATCTACAAACAAGCCCTCCGAAAACTCTACTGTATGCTGACGACGTTGTGTTATGTTCCAACACAACAGAGGACTTGGAGAAACAGCTAGGAGAGTGGAACGAACGCTTCAGTGACTATGGTCTACGACTAAACCTCCAAAAGACTGAGTACTTGGAAATGGGAAAAAGTACTTCGAATACCTCGAATACCATCAAAGTCAAGAACACCGAACTCCGGAAAGTGGATGGCTTCAAGTACCTCGGATTCTACATCACCGCAGACCTAGACCCCAAGGCTACAGTTGCTGCGAGAGTCAATGCTGCCTGGCTCAAATGGAGAGAATCAACCGGTGTACTATGCGACAAGCGAATGCCTGACAGACTGAAAAGTAAAATTTACCGATCAGTTGTCAGACCAGTAGCGTTGTACGGCCTCGAATGTTCTCCATGCACAGCAAAGACTATACAGATGCTGCATGTTATGGAGATGAAAATGCTGAGATGGAGCCTCGGACTCACTCGTCTAGACATGGTGCGAAATGAAACCATCCGAGATCGTCTGGGCATCGCCCCTATATCTGAAAAGCTTCGAGAGTCAAGGCTGAGATGGTACGGGCACGTGATAAGATCAAATCCCCATTCCGTTTCTCAATCGTCCTGGAACCTCGAAGTAGAGGGCAAAAGACCCAGAGGCAGACCCAAAACTAGGTGGCGAGACTGCATCGAAGTAGACATGAACACGACCGGGCTGAAGACTGAAGACGCAGCTGATCGGGTGAAATGGCGTGGTGCAGTCTACAAAGCGGACCCTGCCCGGCGGCGGGATAAACGCTAGGAAGAAGAAGAAGAAGAAGATATCTTAGTACTTCGATTTCATGTTCAACTGGTCAACAAAAAAGCTTCTAGATGATGAGAACCCACCCGTGTCTTTCGTCAAGTTCTCCCCGAATGGAAAATACATACTCGCCGCTACACTGGACAGCACACTAAAACTTTGGGATTTTAAAAAGGGAAAGGTTTGTTCCATAATCCTAATATCATTGAAGTTTAATGTTATAATATCGCATTGTGTGATTCTCCATGTGTTACAGTGTCTGAAGACTTATCAAGGACATGTCAATGAGAAATACTGCATCTTCGCTAACTTCTCCGTCACAGGAGGAAAGGTTCCGTGAATCTGTCTTGAGAACATAGCGCTCCTGGTACTAAAAAGGCTAATGTCTACCTTTTTTAAACATCACTCTCCTCATGGTATGTTTCGACATTTTCATTTGTGCAGCCACTGAAGCTTCTTTCCCTCACGAGGTTCAAGCGTTGTCTGACGATCCGTCGATTAGCAAAGTATTAGGAATGTCCAGAAGGCTGGAATCGAGTCTACTAGTTGAGAGTGTAATATACTCAGTAGAAAGGCGTTCTCTGAAGGTAGATGTCCTCCACAGCTCAGCAACGACACTTCTGCCGTACATGCTTGGAAAAGTACCACTTACCCTTAAACAAATATGTGAAAGTAAAACATTGCTGGAATGAGCGGTGGAATTTATTGATCGTCTTCAGTGAGTGAGTTCAAGTTCAAGTGTCAACAAATTTAACGAGAACCCTGAATGGAACAAAAAAGGTATAATCAATGAACATAAATCTGGGAGGTAGGGAAAAGTAACATGTCAAATATTGTAAGCTTCATTATAAAGAAACGCTATTGTTGCAGTGGATTGTCAGCGGAAGCGAAGATAACAAAATAGTTATCTGGAATCTGCAGACGAAGGAGATTGTTCAGAAGCTCGAGGTTAATCATGTTCCCTTAGAAAGTTTGCTTTTTCTGATATCTTTCTTGTTCTTTCTCTTGATTTTTCGTGTTTGACTCGATTCTGTCTCTTCTTTCGGCTTTCCTGTCCTCGTATATCTAACTTCATTCTTTATACAGTACCGCTCAAAATGTTAATTAGATTATTGAACATAATTTTTTTCTTTATTGAACAATTTTTTGAACAGTTAATTAGATTATTGAACATAATAAAAGCTCAAATTTTCACAGAATTTTTTTGGGTGCCGTACCGGACATAATTTGGAGTGAATTATTAATTATCTTCAGGATATACACCAAAATTGGTATATCTTTAATTTTTCAGTTTTATTCTCCATGATTTTTTGTTGAGTTTTTTCTGTTTTTCGAACTTAGTTTTTACAAATTCTGTTTCAAGTCATTGTTCGAACTGTTGGACATTGAAAGACAAGTAAAAGAATCTGAAAATTAAAGCTTCATTCGGTTTAACAAAAAAGGTATGTTCAATAATTCAATAAATGATTACATTTTGAGCGGTATTGTATCTCTCGAATTATAATTATTCGGTCGCTTTAGGATTCTAATTTAAAAGTGGGGTTTGTTTTCAGACATCGTGTTAAGTACCGACTGCCACCCTCATCATAACATAATAGCCTCGGGAGGACTTGAGAACGACAAGACGATTAAATTGTGGAAAAGTGATTTCTAACTGATGAGATACGTTTTCGCCTCGAGTGTTTCATATTCTTTTTCAATGTTTAAAATTTTAGGGTGTGAAAAGTTCTCGTTGTACAAAAAAACGTGTTTCCGTTTTTGTGTTTCTTGGTGAAATATATCGCTAGATTGAATCTGGCAAATTTCATTTATTCTTCATTACTTGCTGTGATTGATCGAGAAGCTGAATGTATTTTACTGTGGTAAAACCACTCATACTCATCTTTCTAATGTTACAAATGCAATATCACACGTTTTATATAAATAAAAACAGTTTTAGATCAAAGTTATAGGAGTCGATTATAGATTGAAGCAAAAGATTTTTTAACGAGCTAAGTTTGAGGTATGGGAAAAAACCTTCAAATTTTTTTACTGGTTCATTACTGAATATCTAGCAGTGATGATGTGACCTAGTTATCCGAAAAATTAAGAAGATTATGTTCTCAGGAAATGATTTTTTAACCTCATTTTAAAAATATTTTTGAAGCATTTGAATAAAATAAGAGCTTAGTCCCGAAAAGGCTACTAAGCGGTATGAACGCTAGTTAGAAGCGGAAAATGCAATACAACTAACAATGAGTGATTATTGTTCCTTTATGTGAAGACAACTACATCTATGTAGATGTGGCTCAATAAAACGACGGATTAAAAATTTTCGTACCTCATGAGCCCATTCTAAATAGTAAACGTAGAACAAATCATGCTGAAAAACCGAGACGGGTAAATAAAGTTGAATGCAACAACATTTGAACAATTTTCAGACGGAATAGTTTGTATTTTCAGAAAATGTTTAATTATTCACTGTCCTCTACGTACCATTCTGCGCTGACTTGCCCTTTTGGTACTGTAGAGTCTACTGCACGTAATGCACAGATTACGTCTAATATCATGTGATGAATCTTTACAACAATATTCTTTAATTGAATCATTTATTTACATGTTCTTGCAATTATACAAAAAAAGTTGAAATCAGAAAATATTTACTATCAAAAACAAATTGGAGTCACTGGGAAACCAATAAATTAGCGAAAGACGAAAGAAAGTGAGAATTCATTTCATCTTAAAGCTTTCTGGCCTAAAGAAGAAATACACTTTTTTCCATCATCCCATCAGAAAACGGTAATGAAATTGATTCTGTCAACAAAAAAGCAGACAGACATTAAAAATTAGGATTTGTTTCAGTTCAAGTTTTTTTAGGCTTATGCTATACAACATACATATAACATCTTCAATAGTTCACTGTAGAGAAGAGCTATTCTCATGTACGCGCGCTTGAGAAATTATCTTTAAAGAATGAATTTTCTCATCTATTATATTTGCTTAGACAGATTGATACTTTCGATGTGCTGCTAGTAATTACTTTTAGTTTGTCCTGACTCTTACTCAAATATTTGAAAAGTACTCAAATAGTTTAAACTCCCTGTGACGCTTAGCACTGGATTGCCCTACAAATTTCCCTGCCAGAGCTCGATTGTTTTTCCGATGCCAGCCGTAGCGATGATCTTGCCTTTGTCAATCGAAGCAGTGAACAGTGCCATTTCTGCAAGTTTACACAGCTTCAACTACTCAGCAATTCGAAAGAAATGGTTGTAAACAAATTGGTCGAATTGACACGATGTCTGAACGGTAAAATTAGACGCCGGAAAATGTCTTTCTTCCTAGCCAAGAAGCTCACGAACGCTACATTTATGAAGCCTTGGTCTGAGTTTCACTTCAAGTCTACAACCTCAAGATTATTATAAAACTAAGAAGTTAACTTGCACAAAATATTTTTTAACTAATCACAAAATATTTTTTAACTAATCAAAGTTCATGCTATCGGAAAAGTTTCAAGAGAAACCTGTTAAATTATTTGCTTGATTCACGCTAAGGTTCAAAAAACACGACTACTTCGAATTCATAGAGGTGATTCACATTGATTTTCAAATTTTTGTTCATTTGACTTTTAATAGAAAAAGCGCCTGAAAAAGAGCAGGAATAGTTTTTATATTATGATGAACAAATAATGGAGACAGAATTTCCTCAGGGCAAATACGACAAAGTGTAAGCGTGCAGTGGTTGGAGACCGTTACGACACAGGATAAAATTTGTTTTGACATACAGGGTGACCTGACAGCTTTGACATACAGGGTGACCAAAAAGTAACTTCGCCGGACATAACATAACACTCATCTCTTCGCCGGACATAACACTCATCTCATCCGACGTGTCAACAGAATGCAGATGGACACCGATCAACAGACTCAACTCTGAACACCTCCCCATCATCGTCGAAGTTGATCTTCAACCGTATAACATATCGAATGCGAAGTGCTTCATGAATTACAACAAAGCAAACTGGAGCGGTTTCGAGATGGAGATAAACAAAAGAATTGTTGATTTTCCTTTCCCAGGAAAAACCAATGAAATGCACGATTTCCTGGTACGAGTTCTCGCAGCGTCGAAGAACAACATCCCTAAAGGCAGAAAGCTCAACTACACTCCCAACCTGAGCGAAAAAGCGAAAGCCCTGATTAAACAAAGAGACTACATGAGGACCAATGATCCTTTGAATCCTGATCTCCCTACAATCATGGCCGAAATCACAACTCAAATTCGCACGGATAAGCAAAAAGCCTGGGAGGAATACGTCAGTGGACTTCGACATAATGAACCAACCAATCGCCTATGGAAAACTATCAAAGCAATTGATGGTAGAGGACACAACCGATCTCACAATGTCATCATCCATAACGAAAAACAACTATCCTCCCTGGAAGCTGCAAACGCCTTTTCCAAAAACTTGGCCAAACAGGCCCCTAAAACATCGGACAAAACTAATCGCCAGACAACTCGATGGATAAAAGGGTTTTTCAGAGAAGACATTTCCGTCTTTTCGATTGATGACGTTGAAAAAGCTTGCAAAGCAACCAGAGGCTCGAAGGCAATCGACAGCGAAGGAATCTGCCGAATCATGATCAAAAACGCAGGAAGCTCATTCAAAAGATGCTTGGCTTTACTCTACAACAGTACACTCCAATCCGGTATCATACCACATGCTTGGAAAACAGCCCGAGTTATAATGCTGCCAAAGATAGGAAGGACTCTTCAACGATTAAAGGATATCGCCCAATCTCAATCTTATCTCCCATTGCCAAACTTTTCGAAAGAAGCCTACCCCCTTTCATCGCAGATGGAATCGAAATGGCCAAATGGCAACACTGATTTACAAAAGGCAAGTCTACAACATCAGCTCTCCTAGAAATAACTGGCCAGATCACAGAAGGTTTCAACCAAACCCCCCCCCCTAAGAGAACGATAATGGTTGCTTTGCACATGACCTCAGCGTACGATCTAGTAAACATTCTGACGCTTTGCAGAAAAATCGCAGAGACCAATATTCCGAGAGGCGTCGTGAGATGGTTGTCTAACTATCTTCGAGGAAGATCCGTGAGAGTGACCTTCTAAAACACGACTAGCAGCATTTTCACGAGCCGGGCTGGCGTTCCACAAGGCGGTGTGCTAAGCCCCATCCTTTTCAATGCATACCTAAACAATCTTCCAGTACCCACGGGAAACACCAACATTGTTGCATATGCGGACGACATCTCAATAATGTCATCGAGTGCAAAGATCAACGAATGCGAGGACAAAATGAATGAGTACCTCCCCATATTAGTTAACGAACTGGACAACCTAAAGATGCAGATCTCCAAAGAAAAATCCTCGGTCACCCTCTTCACAACATTCACAGCGGAATGCAACAAAAAGCGTGAAATCAAACTCAGTAACGATCTTCTCCCAATCACAAAAACACCTAAGATCTTGGGTGTGGTTTTAGACCAATTAGGAACCTTCCGACACCAGGCAGAGGCCATCAGAACGAAGGCTACCAAACGTCTCAACAGCATCAGAGCTTTAGCAGGCAGAAGATGGGGTCAGAATCCCACAACACTCATCGCGACATATAAAGCAACGACGAGATCCATAATGAACTACGCAGCACCCGTATACACTCCACCTCTCGCAAATACGCACTGGACACGATTACAGGCCTGCGAAAACAAAGCAATCAGGGCAGCCACGGGTAACCTTCAAATGTCCGGAACACAACATCTCGCTCTTGAGTCAAAACTTCTTCCAGTAAAAGAGCACACTGAGCTACTGACCAAACAATATCTAGCTAAAGCCAGAATGCAAGAAGATCACCCATCCCACAACCTCACCCTCCGACAACAACCAGCAAGAACTACGTGATGAACATGGACCTCAGTCTGGGGGATAAGGACTGTAAAACAACTCTTAGAAATCTGCATACAGAAGCCGTTAGGAAATTTCTTAGAAACTGTGAACCAAACACAGTCCTAGGATTCAAACCACCCATGGTCCATAAGTCTACTGGGTTACTTAACAGGGAACAACAGGTTACCCTATCGCAACTTAGAAGTGGTTACTCGAGCACGTTAAATAGTTACTTTCATAGGATAGGTGCCACTGACTCTCCTCTCTGTCCTTTATGTAGAGAGGTAGATCACACTAGTGCACACTTGTTTAACTGCTGTTGTAACCCCACTAGACTTACGCCGTTAGACCTATGGTACAGACCTGTCAGATTTCATTGCCAAATGAATGTTGTTTTTCATTGCCAGTCTAAATAGTTGTTTGCTGTTCTTTCTGTTGTCTATGTAGGTTTGATTGTTGAATGAATATGGATGGAAGGATGGAATCAGTTTTTTTTTTAAAAAAAGCCAGAGCCCGAAACCAAAAAAAGGCAAAAAAGAGAATGAGAGAGAGAAAGAGAGAGAGAAAGAGAGAAGTGAGTGAGTGTGACTGTGTGCTTGAGCTTTCACCGTGAACTCGTGGACCCCCTTTCAACGTCAAAGAAACCGCAAGGGCAACAATCATCATCAAAGGAACCGCATGGGCAACAATCATCATCAAAGGAACCGCACGGGCAACAATCATCATCAAAGGAACCACACGGGCAACAATCATCATCATCACCAAAAAGTAACTGAATAAATATTAAACGTGCCCTATTGCTGGACAGAATTGACCGATTTTCGTTTTTATTTTTCTTTTATCAGAATGCTCTGAAACTGGTTGTTTCTTAAGTTTTCATGACTCTAGCTTCATTTTTATAAGCATGGCGTAATTGAGTCCTCTCCGTACTGCGATTTGATCCGACAAGACGTTGTTGTTGTTGAGCAATCCCTCGGACTAGGACCGTCTTTCTTGATTTCTTCACAGAAAATCTTTTAAAGTAAAAGGGTGGAGGAGTCTCGCGACCCCTAGAAGTAACAGGAGCGGTGTGGCCGGCGTGGGCTGATGAAAAATCCGCGAATTAGATCCGAGTCCGATTTGGGTTTGCTGTTGCCATTTGCCCGTCGACGTATGTTTCCACGGCGTAAACGCGGCAACGTTGGAAGACGTGTTAATGCAATAGGCTTCTGTATGGGTGGTCGATCCAGGCTAGCATAGTTTTGTTTGGGAGTAGAGACGTTGTTGTTGTTGCCCGCAGTTGAAACGAGTAGTTTTAGTAGAAATTGCTAGATCAGAGACCGAGGCATGAGGCCACGATCTCTGGATCTCTCCACAAGTCCTCAGGTAGTAGGGAATAGAGGCGTCTCGCCTGTCGTTGACCGGAGATAGGCAAGAGGTTCCCACAAGACGTGACATAGCGCGACGACTCAAAGCTCTACGGTCAACTGTTCATGCCACCATCGTTCGCTTTCTGGAGCTATGGAGATCGCAAGGTCGGGCTAGAACAGGTTATCCTGGAACAGCCAATACAACCCAAATGAGGAAGATTATCCCTAAACGCAAAGCACGCAATCCTCGAATATCCGTGAGGAAGCTCTCTTCGTCAGCCGCTATCTCCCGTGAATCAACTTGGCTGATAATCAAAAACCGTATCAAAATTGATCCCTACAGGATGCAAAAACCACATTCATTAGATGCTTGACAGCTGCTTCTTCTATTGTACATCAACAATGTGAAGATCTTTTGCGACGGTGTGCGCGGGTCGAACATTTTCGCTGAGACGGTTGAAAAAATATCAAACCCGAACCACATGATTGTGGTCATCAATAAGCCAAAGGATTAAACATCATCAATACTCCGCAATACTTTTGAGGCTCCAATGGGGTAACCTTTGCCTTTTTTCGGTCGGAAAATACTAGAACTTCGACTTCCAACCAAAACGATGCTAGGCTGGATCTACACCACATACAAAAGCGTATTGCCTGAACACGTTGCTACAACGATTCACAAGGTGCAGCATGAGTCTCAGGACTGCAAAGGACATCAACAACCTTTTCCGGAAGCATCTCGCTCAGAAGAATCTTTCTGCGATGCAAGCTGCACCAGCAAAAACAAAAACAACCCCCGAACCCGCTCGACTATAGCGTTTAGCGCATCATGCAGGCGAAGGTTGGAACATTCCAGCACATCACTCTCGATTCTCTGCGTGCTTCTCTTCTGAAGGCATGGGACGAACTTGAAAACAACTACCTGCGGTCACTGGAAGATTAATACGAGCTTCGTCTCAAGGCGAGTAAATGAAACTAGAAATTGGACCTTTATTTTTGTTAAATTATACCTTAGAAACACTGCCATTAAATCAAATCTCTTTCTTAATAGAATCATACCCCATGTATTTACCAACTACATGAATCTGTTACTTAAATTGTTCCTGAAACTACATGGAAATAAAAAAATTGAGTTGAATTGAAGGCATGCGTTGGCGCCATATTGAAAATTGTTGTACATAACTGTGCGTTACATATAGTGATGAATAATGTTACGATCTCAGATGATTTTGGTTTTGGAAGGAATTAGACATCTACATTTGTCGAAGTACTTCTTGGTCAACCTGCAGACTGATACTTTATGTGTAAAATGTTTTTACAAATTTACAAAATAATATAACTTACTCAAACGCGTCTCTAACGTCTGGTGGCGCTCTTTGTTCTGCAGATCCCAGATAAAGACCTTGTTATCTTCGCTTCCGCCCACAATGTACTGCAACACTTACACTGATTTTTTTGTTCTTGAAAAAAAAAATTTTTTTTAAATGGTATTGGTCGAAGAGTCTCAGATCAATTGGAGTATTGAAGGGTCATTGAGCTCGCCACTGCCTCAAATTGGTACATAACCTATCAAAAGGACGATGTAAGCTCTGATAACGATTGATTAACGAATTTTCGTTCACACTCAAACACCGAGTTTTTCGGTCAAATGGTAGGGGTTCCAAAGGACCTCAAAATAAATGCACCATTAATTCTTAATCATGTTACATAATTAAATTTCTGAGTATTGAACACGGGAATTTACAACTAAAGGTTTAACAAAAATCTTTAGAGAAATCTCACCGTTCTTCTCGTGATCGATAATGTTTCTTCTTCAGAATTCATTTAAGAGCTATGTTGAAAAAAGGGATTCGTAGAGATTTCATGAAGTCACATGAGAATCAGTAAAATGATCCATAAAACAACTCATTGTGAAAAGGTTTGGAATAATAATGATAACGAATGCTTTTCAGATACTTATATATACATATACATACATACACATATATATACATATTTTTTTATTATCTACATCTTTCGAAGCAAAAACGCATAAATTTAATTACAATTGAAAACGAGGAAAGAATAGATTAGCTTAACTATTGTCAAATAAGTGAATAAAATCTATTAAAAAAGCGATAAAGCAATGGGACTTTTATATAGCGAATTGAACGGGAAAAAAACAAACAAACATATATACAGCGACTTTAACGACAAAAAAGAAGTTTAGTTCTGAATTCATGAGGAGAGGAGAGTAGATAGAACACCAATGTTTTATTGGGACTTAAAATATTCCAGGTTCCTACTATTAAACAAGTTTTGAGGTAGCTTGCGGAAAAGGCGGCATATTCGCATTCCATAAGAGTTATTTCTAGCTGTATTCTTACTACCCTGGACTAAAAGGCCATTTATATTAGTACGCGTTGGAATAGTCTCTTTGAAAAATCGTCTATCATCTATTATCGACAGTCGATGAAAGATCTTAAAACCCATAAGATCTTAGTGTTAACAATTATTGTTCAATATACTTATCAGTTTTAACAAGTCAATTAGACTGAAAAACCTTGCCCGCCCCGCAGAAGCTAGCGGAAATGTTCCATCTCTCATTCAAGTGGCCGCTGTATGACTTCAAACACTGCAATGCTCCTTTCAACAGTTTTTCAATTTCTTTTAAAGTAAAAACTGTTTCCATTTTCTCAGGGCCATTTTCGCATCCCCCTAGAAGCACAAGAGTGAAGTTGCCATCAAGCTTGGAATATAACATTTCTCTAAATATACAGCGGACAATGCTGTGAGAGGACTTAATTTCCAGACGAAGAAAAGCTTCTCAATGGATTGGTATCGAACCCAACCGCTCTCTAATACCACGAGCGAGCGCTTCAGCTCTACGATACAGAGAAAAAATGTTATTGATTGTGATAGTGAGTCTGTACCGCATGCTGATCATTCATGAAAGAAGAAAGATGAAAGGCGTTTTCCGACAAGAGCGCTTGCGCTCCTCAAATTACTTGAATGGACGAAAATTAAACTGAAACCATATGAGCTTGACTCAAAATCGCTCCGTTATCCGACAAGCTTTGAGAATTCAAACTAAGATTGTTCGGCCAAATGCTGTGATACTACCCCATACACGTTCTCATATCACGCTTAGGGTAAAAAAAACAAGGGAGACCGAGAGAAAATTGGAGAGAAACTTTACGGAAAGACATACCGGTAATCGAAATGTAAGCTCGAGACACCCGAAACTGTTAGAGGTTGGGAAAAGCTAAACGCTGATTATGAAACAAGGGGGAAAAAAGTGAAAAAATACTGTGAACTTGCCTTTTCTCTGTTCCAATCCCACAACTTGAGGGTGCTGTTCATCTTTCCAACGAGAACATAAGTACCGTTTTGTGAGTATTTAACGAAAGACAGCGGAGTACCATCATCTCAATGAAGTGTTATGGCTATATTTGAAAAAGTTCCGAGTGTTCTGAGATTTCAAGCTGACGAGTTGTCTCAGTAGGGATTAGTTGACGCTTTTTTGTTGTTAAAATATTTCACTTCTCTTGAATAAAAACAATGAAATTTGAAAACTTTAATGCGTATTGGATGTGTTAGATGCATATTTTTTATTATTTGTGATACAACAAGGTGTAAATCAAACATTTGAAGGAAAAAATCTTTCTCAACGCTATACTTTCTCTTGAGCATTATTGAATGAGATCCATCGCACGGGCAAAACTTTGGCACTCGGCTGGGACCAAACCTCCGCTGCCTACCCGGGGCTTGTAGATAGTTAACCAATACACCAACCGAGCACACATTGCCCCTTGCGATTTCTTGCTATGTCTAAGGCACGATGGCCGTTCCCTCCAGTCACGCATGCTCATGAAGCAATTGCGTCATGAAAGGAGTTAACTCCACAATCCATGATAAAGACAGAGAGATGATGGCAGAGAGATCTTCTTTTTTTTATCTCGGTTAATCGTATTCAAGTTTAACTCCACAATCCACTTATTTCATGACGCAATTGCTTCATGAGCATGCGTGCCTGGAGAAAACGGCCATCGTACCTCAGACATAGCAAAAATCGTATGGGACAATGTGTGCTCGGTTGGTGTATTGGTTAACTCTTTACAAGCCCCGGTTAGGCAGCGGAGGTTCGGTCCCAGCCGAGTGCCAATTATTGCCCGTGTGATGGATTTTATTCATTATAATCTCAGCCCATCGTTGCTTAAAACGATTAACAAAGATCAAAACAAAAATTAGACACAATATTTCAGTTTTATCCAATCTAATTGAGGAGCCCCCCTCAAGTAAAATGCGGCAACTTACTATTTCTCCAAATAAAACGCGCTACATGCGATTGGGAATTAAACATCCTGATTTCAATTTCTCTGTGAATGGTCACTCTCTTCCGGAAGTGAAACAGTTTAGAGATCTAGGGGTTTTAATTTCGAGTGATCTTTCATTCAAAGCGCATGTAAAGAGTATGTGTAGTAGAGCCTCTTCTATAACATTCCTAGGTCGCGAAGGAGGTCACCTACACGCGGTGCGACTGTGGACGATGCTGGAAGGCAGGCAGCTGGAAGGCATCGGCCCCAATGGACCTCCAAACATACTATCCCAAAGGAAAGAAACCCTTCAAAGGGCATACACGAGCATTGCTCGTACGCAGTCACAACCCACTCTCTTTGTTTTTTCATTAGAGGACCAGGCGTTACCAGCCTCCCTGGTCCGAACTCTCTTACTTAGAGCTGGTATTGAATCCAACCCCGGTCCGCCAAGATGGCCGTGTCCCGTTTGCTCTAAAAGTGCTGCATCAAACAGTATAAGATGTGGTACATGCTCCTCATGGGTACACCTCAAGTGCTCGAATTTGTCATCGTTCAATGAATGGTCCCCGAATTGGAGATGTCTCGATTGTAGTAGACAACCTGTCACGAGAACTAAGTCCACTAAGCCCTCAGAGAACCTAAAAATCCTTCAATGGAACGCGAATGGTTTAAGGGCTAGAGCGTCAGAACTAGAGGGCCTACTACACGAACTGAACATTCACATAGCTCTCATTCAAGAGACCAAGATGGAAGGAGACGCTAGAGTTACTATCCCCGGCTACACCATGCTCAGAAAAGATCGTAACAATTCTGGCGGTGGTGTGGCCATACTAATGAGGGAAGACACTCAGTTCACTAATATAACCCTTCCCTCAACGGATAAGGTCACTGAAACTATGTGTATAAATGTCCACACCAAACGAGGCAACTTCTCCATCTCCAATGTATACATACCTCCCCGGTCCTCATGCTCACTCGGTTATAGTACTAACTTTGAAAGACTGTTAGACAGACAGGGCTCATGTATCATTGCGGGAGATTTCAACGCACACAACGCGCTC
This sequence comes from Allodiplogaster pararmata, assembly GCA_964056735.1. Lineage (NCBI taxonomy): Eukaryota > Metazoa > Nematoda > Chromadorea > Rhabditida > Diplogasteridae > Allodiplogaster > Allodiplogaster pararmata. The sequence continues at coordinate 19,073,611 of OZ057406.1, forward strand.
TGGAGTGAAGGAGTCGAAGACAAAAGAGGAGACGATCTTTGCGAAGCCATAGAAGAAAGAAACCTGGTCCGCCTTAACAACGCCCGCCAACACACAAGAAAGGACGCCTCGCCTGACATAACAGTCATCTCCTCCGACGTGTCAACAGAATGCAGATGGACACCGATCAACAGACTCAACTCCGACCACCTCCCCATCATCATCGAAGTTGATCTTCAACCGTCTAACATATCGAATGAGAAGTGCTTCATGAACTACAACAAAGCAAATTGGAGCGGTTTCGAGAAGGAGATAAACAAAAGAATTGGTTATTTTCCTTTCACAGGAAAAACCAATGAAATGCACGACTTCCTGGTACGAGTCATTCTTGCAGCGTCGAAGAACAACATCCCTAAAGGCAGAAAGCTCAACTACACTCCCAACCTGAGCGAAAAAGCGAAAGCCCTGATTAAACAAAGAGACTACATGAGGACCAATGATCCTTTGAATCCTGATCTCCCTACAATCATGGCCGAAATCACAACTCAAATTCGCAAGGATAAGCAAAAAGCCTGGGAGGAATACGTAAATGGACTTCTACATAATGAACCAACCAATCGGCTATGGAAAACTATCAAAGCAATTGATGGTAGAGGACACAACCGATCTCACAATGTCATCATTCAAAACGGAAAACAACTATCCTCCCTGGAAGCTGCAAACGCCTTTGCCAAAAACCTGGCCAAACAAGCCCCTAAAACACCGGACAAAACAAATCGACAGACAACCCGATGGAAAAAAGGGTTTTCCAGAGAAGACATTCCCGTTTTTTCGATTGACGACGTTGAAAAAGCTTGCAAAGCAACCAGAGGCTCGAAGGCAATCGATAGCGAAGGTATCTGCCCTCTCATGATCAAAAACGCAGGAACCTCATTCAAAAGATGCTTGGCTTTTCTCTACAACAGTACTCTCCAATCCGGTATCATACCACATGCTTGGAAAACAGCCAGAGTTATTATGCTGCCAAAGATAGGAAAGGACCCGTCGACGATTAAAGGATATCGCCCAATCTCAATCTTATCTCCCATTGCCAAACTTTTCGAAAGAAGCCTACTCCCTCTCATCGCAGATGGGATCGAAATGGCCAAATGGCAACACGGATTTACAAAAGGCAAGTCCACAACATCAGCTCTCCTGGAAAAAACTGGCCAGATTACTGAAGGTTTCAACCAAAAAGCTCCCCCTAAGAGAACGATAATGGTTGCTTTGGACATGACCTCGGCGTACGATCTAGTCCACATCCCTACACTTTGCAGAAAATTGGCAGAGACCAATATTCCCAGAGGCGTCGTGAGATGGTTGTCTAACTATCTTCGGGGAAGATCCGTGAGTGTGACCTTCCAAAACACGACTAGCAGCTATTTCACCAGTCGGGCTGGCGTTCCACAGGGCGGTGTGCTAAGCCCCATTCTCTTCAATGTCTACCTAAACAATCTCCCAGTACCCACGGGAAGCACCAACATTGTTGCATATGCGGGCGACCTCTCAATAATGTCATCTAGTGCAAAGATCAACGAATACGAGGACAAAATGAATGAGTACCTCCTCAGATTAGTTAATGAAATGGACAACCTAAAGATGCAGATCTCAAAAGAAAAATCTTCGGTGACCCTCTTCACAACATGCACTGCGGAATGCAACAAAAAACCTGAATTCAAACTCAGTGGCGATCTTCTCCCAATCACCAAAACACCAAAGATCTTGGGTGTGGTTTTGGACCAATTAGGAACCTTCCGACACCACGCAGAGGCCATCAGAACGAAGGCTTCCAAACGCCTCAACATCATCAGAGCATTAGCAGGCAGAAGATGGGGTCAGAGTCCCACAACACTCATCGCGACATATAAAGCAACGACGAGATCGATCATTAACTAAGCAGCACCCGTATACACTCCACCACTCGCAAACACGCACTGGACACGACTACAGGCCTGCCAAAACAAAGCAATCAGGGCAGCTACGGGTAACCTTCAAATGGCCGGAACACAGCACCTCGCTCTCGAATCCAAACTCCTACCAGTAAAGGAGCACAATGAGCTGCTGACCAGCCAATACCTAGCCAAGGCCAGAATGCAAGAGGATCACCCATCCCATAACCTCACCCTTCGACAACGACCACCAAGAGCCATCCGCAGACACGTGATGAACATGGACCTCAGTCTGGGGGGATAGTGACTGTGAGACAGCTCTTAGAAATCTGCACACAGAAGGCGTTAGGAAATTTCTTAGAAACTGTGAACCAAACACAGTCCTAGGATTCAAACCACCCATGGTCCATAAGTCTACTAGGTTACTTGACAGGGAACAACAAGTTACCCTATCGCAACTTCGAAGTGGCTACTCAAGCACGTTAAATAGTTACCTTCATAGGATAGGTGCCACTGATTCTCCTCTCTGTCCTTCATGTAGAGAGGTAGATCATACTAGTGTACACTTGTTTAACTGCCGTTGTAACCCCACTAGACTTAAACCTCTAGACCTATGGTATAGACCTGTCGATGTTGCAGATTTCTTAGTCCAATGAATGTTGTTTTCATTGCCAGTCTAAATGGTTATTTGCTGTTTATTTATTTATTTATTATTATCGTGGCAGGGGAAGATCAGGATAGGAATTGTGGTATAAGAGTTGGCGTTTGTATAGTCCATTTGCACACGAGATGAGAGGCTGCTATAGAAAACAGCCAATGTCGCGTGAAAGTTCATCTACTAGCTCCGTGGAGTAGATCCGTGTAGACTCTTCCGGAAAAAATACTCGCATATCTGAGTCGGTACATTATATGTTTTGGATCAAATTTTTGAAGTGGTTATATGAGCAATTGAAGAATGACTCGGGTAAAGCATTCCATACTGCTTCCACTCGGAATGGTAGAAAATTCTTTAGTTTATTATTTTTGCAGACTGGTAAAAGTAATTTGAATTTATGCCCTCTAGTAAAACGGCTGTTAGGTGCAAACTTCAGAAAGTTTTCCGATGTTTTTAAGCGACCGAAAACAGCTTTGTATACAGTAAGCAAATCAATAGAATTTCTTCGCGATAGTAAAGTACGCCCTTTGAGTATTTTTAGTCTCTGTTCATAGGATGGGATGTAATGCGAACTTTTGAATACTAAACGAGTGAACTGCTTCTGAATTTTTTCTATCTTCTTGATAGAAGTAACGTCGCTTGGGCTCCAAACCTCAGAAGAGAATTCGAGGATAGGTCTGACGTACGTATTGAATAGGCTCCATAGGATATGTTTATTTCGTGTTTGAAAAGAGCGTAAAATGAGAAAACTTACAGACCTAGCTTTGTTACAAATGTTATAGATGTGCTTTGTAAAGCACAATTTAGAATCGTAGGTGACACCTAAGTCACGGAAAACTGTTACTTCAGGCAGCTCAGAACCGTAGAGGGACAACTTGCATGTCGGATGAGACTGTCCGATTCGCATGAAAACCGTTTTAGTAGTTGAAATAGAGAGTCCCCACTTACTAGACCAGGAAGCAAGGGCATCTAATCCTTGCTGAAGAAGTTGGTGATTGCCTATAGAATAAAGTTTAGCGTCATCAGCGTATAAACAGCATTGAATACCAGGAGGAAGGCACTCGGAAAACTCATTGATGAAAAGGAGAAAAAAAGAGGGGGCCCAAAACAGACCCCTGGGGCACTCCAGAAGTAACCACAGAAGACAGTGAATAGCTATGGTTGATAACTACGCTCTGAGTTCGGTTATTCAAAAAAGAAGAAATCCACCTATGGAGACACCCAGTAATGCCGTAATAAGATAATTTATTACAAAGGAGATTAATTGGGATGGAGTCGAAGGCTTTTTTGTAATCTATGAAAACTGCCGTTATGTAACTGTTTTGGTCTAGAGTTACGTTAAATTCTGAAAGAGTCGAGAGAAGGGCTGAAGAGCAAGAACGCTGACTGCGAAATCCATGTTGCAGAGGTGTTAGTAGCTCATGCGCTTCAAGATAATTGATCAAGGAATGACGTATTATTTTTTCGAATACCTTACTCGTACTACAAGTCAGAGAAATCGGTCGATAATTATAAGGATCATGTAGGCTTCCTTTACGCTTATATACTGGTTTCACAATGGCATGTTTCCAAATTGATGGGGAAACGCCATGTAAAAGAAAGCTGTTGTAAAAAAGAGAAAGAGGCAAAGAGATGGCACAAGCTGTACCCTTGAGAAAAGCATAAGGAATACCATCAGGTGATGTGGAACATCGTGATGGAAGTTTCTTCAAATAGCTGTATACAAGTGGAGGGCTAATATCAACAAAGTCAATAGAAGAAGTTACCTTTTTTTCGGATATTAAAGTTTGATTCATATTATAATCGTTAAAAGAAGAAGAGAAAACTCGGTTGAAGATGGATGCTTTTTCAGAGTCATCAGTTACAGTTTCACCTGAACAAGGATCTGTAAGAGAGCCAATAGAGTGATCCGACTTTAGTTTTTTATTTACAAAAGAATAGAAACGGCGAGGCCCAGATTTGGCAATAGAAGCTTCTTGTTTAGAGTTATAAAGACGAATTTCTTTGCGGAGTTGTCTAGAGACCCGTTTGTATGGGTTTAAACCAATTGAACGAGCCCTCTTGTATAGTCTCCTACTCTTTTGAAGAAGTCTGCTGATTTTCGAAGTATATTTTTTCTTTAAAGAATTTTGTATAGACTTCAATGGTATAGTTTTTTCTATGACTTTTTTAATTATTTCACAAAAAGTTTTATATAGAACATCTGGATCAGTGTTGAAATTTAGAACATTCACCCAGTCAACCTTACATATTAACATTTCAGCAAGAGTAAAATTAGCATTTTTGAAGTCTAGGAAGTGTTTAATGACTGGTTTGGGCTTCGAAGCTCGAATTTCGAAATAAACCAAGCAGTGATCCAGAGAAGGTAAAGGAGGAATAGTGTAGCAGTTTATTATAAAAGAAGCATGACTAGAAAGCACAACATCCAAGATATGCTCCAATCTTGTTGTATTGTGAACATGCTGAGTGAGTCCTGCTGATGAACAGAAAGACAGAAAAAGTGATGCTGGATGAGAAAGAGACACTTTTGTTGTCATAAGATTCCAGTCTATTTGATTACAATTGAAGTCACCTACTACGAAAAAAGGTATATTGTTTTCGAGAAGAAGTGAGTTGATATGAGTCATACAATTCTGGAAATCAACACGGGTACATCTAGGACTGCGGTAAACGACGGTAAGAATAAAACTAGACTTACCACACTTATTCTGTTCTTGCTGTTGTCTGTGTAGGTTGGATTGTTGAATATTATGGATGGAAGGATGGAATCAGTTATTTAAAAAAAAAAAAGAAAAAAAAGCCAGAGCCCAAAACCAAAAAAAAAAGGCGAAAATAAAAGAGGCAAAAAAAAGTGAATGAGAGAGAGAAAGAGAGAAGTGAGTGAGCGTGACTGTTTGCTTGAGCTTTTACCGAGAGCTCGTGGACCCCGCTTTCAACGTCAAAGGAACCGCACGGGCAACAATCATCATCATCATAACATTCCTGATACTAAGATCTTTTTGCACTCTGAACGTCAACATTCTCATGAATCTTTTCAAGATTTACGTGAGACCAATACTGGAATATGCTTGCGAGATCTGGAACACTAGAAGCATAACCCAATCTAAGCAAATAGAAAAAGTTCAGCAGAAATTTACTAGAGAAATTTTCAAACGTGCCTGTATGAATATCCCTTATAATCAACGATTGAAATTATTAAGAAGCTTGAGCCTTAGAAAACGTCGACTGACAAACGATTTGATGTTACTTTATACAATAGTACATCACAACATAGACATTCCTATTGGCGAGATCCTTCCTCTTGCTCCTAGAAGTAGATTCACCCGTGGTCATACATGGAATCTTCGTATGCCTATTTGCTGTTTAAATCGATTTCAATCATTCTTTCCTTATAGGATAATTAGAGAGTGGAATGATCTTCCTTTTTTTTTTTTTTTAGCTCATCACTTCCCAAGGCCAGGAAGTTCTTAAATGAATTGAATTTTTGATTTTTTTTCTCGTCAGTTGTTTAATTATTAGTAGCCCAGTTGCTACTTCTTATTTTGCCATTGTAAATTATATTTGTTTTCGATTTTTACTGTGCAATCAATTGTATAATCATGTAACGATGACAATAAAATTATTATTATTATTATTATGCTGTTAAAACTTTTCTTGCTCAAGAAAATTTCTAACGAAGTACTTTCGAAGAAAGATTTCTTGAAAGTACAACGAGAATTTTTATAGCGAGTTGCAGTATACATGTGAATCAGAGTGCAATCTACTCCTCGATGTTTATAAGCAACACATTTTCATATCGAACAGAGGGACGGACTGTTCGCAGAAACATGTGCAAAAATTGAGTGGTGGGCGGTAACCGAAACCGCGACATTTGCTATCCAGGCGATGTTTTTACCAATTTTTTTCGGAGATTTTTCGCATTGAAGATTCTAGAAGTACCGAAATAAGTCCAGCGGGTACTTCGGAGTCATTAAAGGTTGCTGTAGGAGTTCATCAAGGTTCCGCGCTTTCCCCTCTGCTCTTCATACTGATAATGGACACGATCACCAGAGATCTACAAACAAGTCCTCCGAGAACTCTACTGTATGCTGACGAAGTGTTATGTTCCAACACATCAGAGGACTTGGAGAGACAGCTAGGAGAGTGGAACAAACGCTTCAATGACTATGGTCTACGACTGAACCTCCAAAAGACCGAGTACTTGGAATTTGGAAAGAGTACCTCTAATACCTCGAATACCATCAAAGTCAAGAACACCGAACTCCGGAAAGTGGATGGCTTCAAGTACCTCGGATCCTACATCACCTCAGACCTAGAGCCCGATGCTACAGTTGATGCGAGATTCAATGCTGCCTGGCTCAAATGGAGAGAATCAATCGGTGTACTATGCGACAAGCGAATGTCTGACAGACTGAAAAGTAAAATTTACCGATCAGTTGTCAGACCAGTCGCGTTGTAAGGCCTCGAATGTGCTCCATGCACAGCAAAGACTCTACAGATGCTGCATGTAATGGAGATGAAAATGCTGAGGTGGAGCCCCGAACTCACTTGTCTAGACATGGTGCGAAATGAAACCATCCGAGAACGTCTGGGCATCGCCCCTATATCTGAAAAGCTCCGAGAGTCAAGGCTGATATGGTACGGGCACGTGATGAGATCAATGGCCGTATGCACGTACCATTTTTGGTGGGAAATGTTGAAGAAAATAGCGTTTTCCTAGAAAATGTCTAAAATCCGTATGCACGTACCATTTCGTTTTCGAGGAAAACTGTTTACTTCGACAAAACAGTTTACCTTCCCCAAGTAGGTGGAAAACGCTATTTTCCTTGAAAATGGAAGATGGATAGTTGAATTATGTACATAGTTTTTTTTTTGCATGTTCTCTTGTTTAGTGCTACTTTTATGTTTATTTTATGGCTAATTTTTTCTACTTCATGTTTTTTATCATTACTTCGTGTAATGCTGGGCTTGTACAGTGAACGAATAATTTGTCTCTATACCAGTTAATTTTTCATTATAATGGTCTATTTATCGCTTTTTTAGATTTTTAAGCCTTTCAAAGGTTATAAATGTTGAGGTAAAGTTTTCTTTGTATTTGTACACTGCCTATCTGTCGCAAACTTTGTTTTCGTGCATTGACCATCTGTTTTTTTCACTTTCATGCTCGTGATTTTTCTAGGTTCGTGTTTCAATCTAGACATGATTCATTTTTCACTATATAAACGTTGGGCTCTTTTTCCTTATGGGCATACCCTGCCTCTTGTCTTGCATACATTGGCACTATGCTTTTTTTGAATTCAATTTTTTGATACTGTCTCGTTAGCCTAAGCCGTACGGCCTCGTTAGCGAAATCTTTTACCAAGTCTGTGCGTTTTTATTGTGAAAATAGTTTTTTAATGTAAATTTTTTTTTCGAGAACCGGAGTCCCTGATGCTCAAAATGATCACCTATGAAGAAAGTTTTCGAAACCGTAGCGTTTAGAGCCAATTGTTCGTCTAGTATCCTAATGTCTGCTAGACAAGACGCAGGGGCTAGACATCAGGGAATAAGATCCAAACATTGTTTTTCCTCAAAAAAAAATTTTTACATTAAAAATATGATTTTTACATTAAAGAAAATATTTTTACATGAAAAACGCTCAAGCTTAGGAAAAAGTTTACGCTAACGAGGCAGTTTGGCTTAGTTAACGAGGCCGTATCAAGAAAATGACCCAATTGAATCTCTGGTAGGGGGGGCACTAAAGTGAAAAAGTGCCAAAAATCTTTTTTTTAAACAACAAATATACCATTATAATTAATTCGAATTGACTGGTATCGAGACCAATTATTCGTTCAATGTACAAGCGCAGTAATAAACAACGAAGTGATGATGACAAACACAAAGTAAAGAAAATTAGTCATAAAATCAATCTAAAAGCAGCATAAAACAAGAGAAAATGCGTTAAACTATTCACATAATTCAGCTCTCAGTCTTCCATTTTCAAGGGTATGACATTGCTCGAAAATAAAGCGTGATCGGGTCTTATCCTCTTACGGAAATTCTCACGGAGTAAGCAATACAAAAGAAAATTATAAACAAATATAAAGAAAATCTCGAAGTCACAAAAAACATTTTCAAATTCCCGCCCGAAGTTTTCTCGGTAAATATTTTCCACGGTTCGTGAATAACATTTATCATTTTCCTCGAAAACACATTTTCCTCGGGAAATGTTTTCCCTGAAAACAGTTTTCAAGTAAAACGTTTGCCGCGTGTACGTGCATACGGCCTCAAATCTCCATTCCGTTTCTCAATCTTCCTGTAAACTCGAAGTAGAGGGCAAAAGACCCAGAGGCAGGCCCTAAACTAGGTGGCGAGACAGCATCAAAGTAGACATGAAGACGACCGGGCGGGAGACTGAAGACGCAGCTGATCGGGTGAAATGGCGTGGTGCAGTCTACAAAGCGGACCCTGCCCGGCGGCGGGATAAACGCTAGGAATAAGAAGAAGTATTGAAGATTCGGGTTCTTTCTGTGGTGAAACAAGAAAGAGTGCAAGATTTCAGCTGTAGGAATTTCTCCTTTCATCTTGATCAAAAATCTTTTGAATGTATCTACGAACCTTTCTGCTTGTCCGTTCGACTGTGTATGATACTGTGGGCTTGTGATATGTCTTACACCATTTCTCACACAATAGTTTTCGAACAAAGCAGATTCGAATTTCGTTTCATTGTCTGTCACGACTACTTCAGGAAGTCCATACCGAGCCACACAGGATTGAAACGCGGGTACCGTGGTGGTGGCAGTCCCAGAAACAAAAGCAGAGCGCCCTCGTCAATTACCTGCTAGAAAGAAATGAAATGAGAGAAGTTAGCAGTCAGGCGAAACTAGAAGGCAAAGTCTGTGATGCGTTTCTCGAGCGCATCAATCGATGGTCCTGCTGGTTTCGCCTGACAAGTGTAGCTAGAGCTACCTTGTTTCGAATAATTTGGTGTACTCGTAACGAAATTAATCTTACTGTAGTTTTTAAATATTTGAGTAGTTGCGTAATTTTAGGCCAGTGCTTTCTTCTTTCCTTAGTATATTCCTTTTGCTCGGAGAATTTCTGCTCAAGTGAGCATATAAAAACGTCAGTTCTCCCTCTTCACGGCAGCCTACGAATTGTTGTTAGTTATTTGACTCATTTAGTTATTTAGTTTAGCTCAGTCCGTTAAACTCAGTTATTCACTTTAACTCAGTTAGTTAACTTATTCTGGTTTTCTTTGTGTGTTGTTTCTTAATAGGTTTCTTTATCGTAATTTCTTCGTGTTTCTTGAGCCAATAAAGAAACTTCTGAAATACCGCGTGGCAGGCAAAGTCGAAGGGAAGATTCCCTAAATTGTATCTTTATGGTGCATCGGCTGTCATGGTAGAACACGAAGATAGTTTCTGTGTGTCTTCAATGGAACAAGACACAGCTAGCGCGCTGTCAATTGACTTGCAAGCTTGCCTAGTCTCTGTTTCGCAATTTCTCGATGAACAACACGGTGACATTTTTGCCGCATTACGTCAGGCAAAGGAAAAAAGGCGCTTGTTGTCATTGGAAGAGAAGTACTTTCGCAAGTCAATTGAAGATTGGCAGAAAGCGATCAGCAAAATTGCAGCGAAGCAAGAAAGATTGTTGAAAAAATCAGAATTCAACGCTTGGGTCAAAGAAGACTCAGTAAACAGAAACATTCCGAAAGTGAAGAAAACCGTAGAAATAGCTCAAGCCAAGTTAGAATTATTCATAGAAGATTATGAAGAAAGCAAAAATTCTAGCTGCCGTACCTTACCTGTGCAAGCTATTGAAACCAAGCCCTTGTCAGAACAAAGCTCTTTTCGAACAGAAAGTGCGGGTATTCAGTCATTAGCGCAAGCAGGGGAAGAACTTGCAGAGACAAGAGTTCTGCCAACGATGACATATCAGTCACCTCCAAATGGAATTTTGGAAAGCAGACCACGCCTTCCTCAGCTACCTGCACCTGTCTTACCTGAGTTTCACGGTAGGCCAGGAGAATTCGCAGTGTGGTGGGAGCAGTTTGATGAGCTGATTCATTCAAGAGAAGACATATCAAGAGTGGAAAAAATGGCCTTCTTGAGACAATCTCTGAAGGGTACAGCAAAGTTGACCCTGAATCAGTTCCCTACAACATCAGCTGCATACAATGATGCGATAGCATTGGTCAAAGACTGCTTTGAAAGTAAGAGGGGTGACGAAAGAGCAATAGTAAGTCAACTCGAGAGTGTCACCGCATCAAGCGAAGCTTGGCATGACCAGTTGCACATGATATTGAGTCTAAAGGCAATTGTTACAAGACTCGGCAAGCTGCAGTCATCCATCCAAGATGACATTGTCTTGCAACAAGTGTTACTCAAAAAGTTCCCATTGTGTATACGAAACAATTTGTTTCGCCATGTGTACAATTCTGAGTCAGTGAGTGTCAAGAGTATTCTCGAGAAGGCCGAGTTCATGGTCAAAGAAGAAATTTTCGTGATGAAAATGGACGGTCACTCTTCACAAAAGGCTCGGTCTTATCCAAAGCAAACAGTAAATGTTGCGAAGGAGACAAACATTGGAACTGAATACCCAACCCGCGAAAAAAGGGAGTTTTCCGAAAGAGCTGGCAAGTGGTCCGATACCGGGCGGCGAGAAGCGTGCATCTTCTGTGGAAAGCATAAACTTTCGCACGAATGCATGACAATAAGTCTTGTGAAAGACAGAATGGCTGCCGTCAGGCAGAAAGGCCTTTGTCTAGCATGTCTAAGCCCCGGTGGTACATCTCACCAATGCGAGAGTAGATGTTGCTTTTGCCTCGGACCGCATCACATGGCGTTGTGCTATGACTTCATGAGGCTAGTTCAAGAAGCGAAGTCAGCCAAAGGTAAGAAGCAACGCAGAGAGCAAAGACTGTTCGAGCCAAGACCCAGATCTACAGAGCAAAGGTCATTCGAGCGAAGAGTAAGATTTGAAGAAGATCACAGTCCGAGGGCAGCGAATCTGAACTCAGTTCCGAGACAGCAATCCCAGACAAGCTCTCATGCCAATCAAGTGATGGCAGGGTTTGTCGAAGGGATGAATTCAAAGCCTAATTGTCGACTCTCACTCAACCGATTGCAAACAGGCCAATTGACACTGAGAAGCAATCAAACTCGAGAGAGAGTGGACTTCCTCTTAGACACCGGAGCATCAGTGAATCTGATTGCTTTGAATGTAGCCTTGCAAATGAAGCTGCGGAAAGTCTCAGATGTTAACAGTTCTCTATCCGGTTTGGGAGGAAAGTCTGATGGGACGAGATCTTATCCTGTGTATGAGGTTGTTCTACAAGGCGCTCATGGACACAAATTAAGTGTGAAAGCCTTGGGCTTCGAAGGTCCCCTCGTGGAATCACTCGAGTGTAGACCTCTACCTCGAGACGATATCTCGCTGATTCAACAAAAGAAGTTACGCATGGCTGACGATCTGAATCGCACAAACCCAATCGAGCCGAAGTTGCTGTTGGGGAACACGGACTACCTCCGAGCCATTGCCTGGAGGAGAAAGCTTATTTCTCTTCCGAGTGGCCTAGTCCTCATACCATCCATTTTCGGATATATAGCTACGGGTGAAGGCTCTGATTCGATCCCCTCCAAACTTCTGATATCTCATGTGTCTCAACGGCGAGCTCAGCAAATTGAAGTCAATAACACACTCCAGAAATTTCTTGGACTTGAAGAGTCCGTGAAAGCCGATCTGGAGGACGGCGACGAAAGACTTGGTGAAGAGTCGATAGTAAGTGAGCATTTTGAAAAGACCGTTCAGAAAGTTGACGGTAGAATTCAAGCTCGCTACTGCCTCAAGGGAACTTTCCAAGGAAAGTTGTCCAGTAACCGCCTCAGTTCGATTGCGAGATTGCGCAATGTGATCAGCAGCCTAAAAAACAAGAACATGCTCTCTCAGTATGATAAGATCATACAAGACCACTTAGCCAAGGGCCATGCGGAAGAGGTGGAGTCGCCACTAGAGGGTGAGAATGTGGTATACTTACCTCATCACCCAGTGTTTCGACCTGAGAAGCCATCCAAGCCCATTCGCATCGTATACGATGCGTCGGCAAGGGAGAGAGGCGGACTCTCTCTGAATGAAGCGATGTACACGGGTCCTATTCAACTGGAAAAGATTCCAGCTCTGTTGATCCGTGCGAGAATGTCCCACAGCATCATAATATGTGACGTAGAAGCAGCCTTTTTGCAAGTACTCATACATCCTGAGCAAAGAGACATGATGAGGTTCCTGTGGTTACGAGACGTAACAAAACCAATGTCTGACAAGAACTTGCTTCACTTGCGATTCAAGGTTGCTCCGTTTGGCATCGCTCAGAGTCCGTATGTGCTCGAAGCATCGATTCGACACCATGTGCAGCATGAGAAAGCCGGAATAGGCAGAAGCTATAAAGAAGAAAGAGAGACTCTTTCACAGCTTCTCGACAACCTCTATGTTGACAACGTACTGCTCGAATGTGATGGTGCCACAGACAAACGAAGCATGTACTCGGTAGCCAAAAAGACATTCGCGAAGATTTAGATGAATATCAGAGAATTCTCTTCTAATGATACCGAATTCGTGCTATCGATCCCAGAAGCAGACAGAGGAGTAATAGGAGAGCAGAAAGTCCTCGGAATTCCGTGGTCTTCAATCGAGGATACTTTCCGAATGAAGGTGACAATGCCTCCGACGAAGCATCAGCTGACCAAGAGGAAAGTTTTGCAAAAGCTTGCATCTCCATATGATCCGATGGGTTGGCTGACACCTCTTCTGTTGCCCGCAAAGCTGTTTGTCCAACAACTGTGGAAGAAAAACTACGGTTGGGACTCGGATCTTTCTCAAGAAGATTCGGCCGAGTGGAACTCGCTCGAAACAGAACTTTCCAAGTTCGAAGTACACATTCCCCGAAGCCTGTGGAGTTCGAGCTCACATGTAACCCTTGCCGCTTTCGCTGACGCGTCAAACAAAGCGATGGGTGCTGCCATATACGTGGTCACGGACAAAGGTGCGAACATCTTGATGGCAAGGTCTCAACTTGCGCCCTTGAAAAACACTCAGACCATCCCTAGATTGGAACTGAGAGCAGTGCTGCTGGCAGTTCAACTGCTGTACTTTGCTGTGAGAAGCATCAAGAAAACGCGGCCGAATCAGCTGATGCAGTGCAGTGTGTACACTGACAGCATGATCGCTCTGTACTGGATAGCCAATCATATCAAAGGCACCAAAAAAGCAGTGATTACTGCTGCAAGAAAAATCCAGCAAATGAGACGTGAAGTTTGTCGTGCGCTCCACTCAGAATGTGAAACATTGGGTGAGTGTGTCAAGTTTGGACACGTTCCCTGAGAAGAGAATCCAGCAGACGTGGCCAGCAGGGGTTGCTCTGTCTCCAAGTTCAGATCCAAGTCTCCATTATGGTGGAACGGACCAAGTTGGTTGACGACGCATGGGACCTGTATCCGGAGTTCATGGAACCCTGAGGACATCCCAGAGACAATGAAGTTAGAAGCCGACGAATTTTCGTGCTCTGACATAGTCCTCCTTCCCATTTCGCAGACGAAAGGGAGCACGGCTGTCGATTTTTCTCGGTTTTCGAACTTTGAGAGGCTAAGACGCACAGTAGCGTATGTTCGCAGGTTCTTGAGAAAGATTCTGAAGATCACAGAGAACAGCAGTACCTCTGCGCGCAGACTAGCAGGAGAAGGTCCATTAGCAGGGTTGCTGACAGCTAAGGAAGTAGCTGGAGCCGAGAACTGCATCTTGATGATGAACCAAAACCTGCATTCACAAGCCATGAAAGAACCAGGCAACAAGAAACTGGAACTATTCGTCGATAACAAAGGCATTTATCGATGTGGCCATGGTCGGCTTGGTTTGGCAGCACTGCCGTACACCGAGAGATATCCCGCATTTGTTCCAGCGGAGGACAGCCCTCTCGTGCAAATGTTGATAATGTACGCACACAAGGCCAATATGCATTCGGGTGAGAACCATACTTTGGACACCCTTAGATCGAAATATTGGATTGTGAAGGGTAGAAGAAAGGTGCAGAAAGTACTGCGGAATTGCGTTGCATGCAGGAAATCTCTAGCGATGCCGTTTCCTTATCCTAAGGCCCCAGAACTGCCAATTGACAGAGTCAAGCCAGGAAGACCATTCCAGTGCATTGGCCTCGACTATGCGGGTCCTTTCACGGTAGATGTGAGACAAGAACACGTCAAGCAATACGTCTTTCTCGTGACTTGTCTCGCAACGCGAGCGGTTCACTTGGAAGTGACCGACAGCTTGTCGGCCAATTCATTCTTGTCAGCCTTTCGGCGTTTTGTTGCAAGAAGAGGAACACCAGATCGGGTGATCTCTGACAATGCACCGGCGTTCAGAATTGTTAGCGAGTTCTCTGAAAACAGCGAAGCTGCTGACCAGGCATTTTTCGGCTTCTTGACCTCTAAGGGCATCGAATGGAAATTTACAGTCCCTCATGCACCTTGGCAAGGTGGAATATATGAGAGGCTTGTGGCCATTATGAAGCAATGTCTGAAACGCAGTTTCGGGAGAAAGATGTTGACAGTGGAACAGTTCACTACCGTGATCGCTGAGATTGAAGCCTTGATGAACAGTAGGCCATTGTTGCAGCTTTCGGAGCACATTCGTGATGAGAAGCGAATACTCCGCCCCTCAGACTTTCTTTCGCCAGGCTCTTCCCTAGGGTTGACACTAGGGCAGGTTCCTTCAGAAGACGAATTCGATGAAGTGCCGCTCAGTACCTCGGGAAAACTCATAGCCTTGTACACCCAGCAAGAGCATTTGCTGAAGAAGTTTTGGGACTTGTTCCTGACTTCGTACCTGCATTCCTTGAGAAACAGAACTGACTCATCAGTGAAGCCAAGACGAAATGAAATTCGTCAGCATAAGGAGGGTGAGATCGTTCTGATAATGGAAGAAAACACTCCAAGAGGGTCGTGGCCACTAGGCAGAGTACTGAGTTGCAAGGAACGAGAAGTGACCGTGCACAGCAGTACCGGTCACACCTTGAAAAGACCAGTAAATCTGCTCATACCCTTGGAGGTTTTCGGAGACGAGTCAGATCTAGTTGTTGAATCACAAGACTCTGGAGAACCAGAGAGCTCTCCTGAAAGAGATATTAGGCCGAAAAGATCTTGCAAATCACTAGCACGTGATCCAGAATTTTGGAGAGCGGCGCGCCTCTGAGCGGCCCTCTCCAGCCTCACTCTGGTGACCATGACATGTAGATAAATTTTTTAATAAATAGAGAGCATTCTATTTATTACAACTGAATGCTGTAGCCTAATATGCCTAGTTGAGTTGTTTTTGAGAGAGACCTTTAAAAATAAATGGAGAGCATTCTATTTATTGCAGTCAAGCCAATCTCGCATCCGAAGATGGATCTTTCTCTCGCTCAGGAACACGCTCTACTGCAAGAAGACGTGAGTCGCGAAGAGCAAGTGGCGAGTCATAGGACTTTGTGTGACTCTGCTTTTCTAATTCGATACAGAGGTTTCTCTGGCTTAGGAGTATCCATTTTCTTGGTTCAGCCTTGGGAACTATTGGGTATTCTTCCAGGAGGCCCCTCCTTTCGAGAGACTCGACATTGGCACAATACTGGAGACATTTCAAGCAGCTTTGGACAGTTTGTCTAGCAAGGTAGACCGCATTCTGCTGCGCCTAGCAGAGGATCCCGGACAGACTGTCCGGACTCACGAACAGCTAGCAGTGGTGCCCGTACCCAAGGCAGCACGTGAACCGGTACCGTTTCATCGGCAGCCTCACAAACGCTCATTCAACCGTACGAAGCCAAAGGTTGAAATTCAACCTCCCAAGCGACAGAAGACAGGTTGCTCGTTCTGCGGAGACGATGCACACCTAGCTTTAGGGTGCAGGGCAGTCAAATCCCTCCAGGTCCGGATCAACATCATCAGAAACTCTGGGAGGTGCTGCACATGATTGTGCTTCCTGCATGGGGCGCGCCCATGCAACTCGTCTAGATGCCCATTCTGTGGTGGAAGTCACCACGGCGCGGCGTGTAACAACAACCCGGCTATTTCCATGCCGTAATCTCCGCGGCCCCAGTGTAGCTAGAGCTACCTTGTTTCGAATAATTTGGTGTACTCGTAACGAAATTAATCTTACTGTAGTTTTTAAATATTTGAGCACACCCCGTCACACAATGGAGGAAGGAGGAATTAAGTTTGCACGCAATTTTTATTACTTCAAACGATCCCGCCTCAAAGTAGCTAAAAAGGCGGCGGATTTGAAAATAATTTTGAAACACGCTGCGCGTGCGCAGCGCTTTTCAAAAAAAAATCGATAAGGACCGTTTTTCACTTTTTTGTTTGCGATTCGCAATGCATATGCATATGCATTGGGCAAGTACCATTTTATGCTGGTTAAATGTAACTTTAAGCGTAGTGAGTTAGACAGAGAGATAAAGAGAGCGAGAGACAACACTGACCAGTTAGACAGAGAGAAAAAGAGAGAGAACACACTAACCAGAGAGAGTGCAGGCGAGTAGAGCATACATGAATTGACATGAATTCTCTCACCCTCGAAAGAGTACCAGAGTGCGTCTTACGTGCGCGACTGCGTCTCGCGTGCGTGCCTGCGCATCCTTATCAAAATTTTGCGGGCTGGCCTAGTCTATCGAAAGTGGTTGTCTGACGGGGGGTGTTTGAGTAGTTGCGTAATTTTAGGCCAGTGCTTTCTTCTTTCCTTAGTATATTCCTTTTGCTCGGAGAATTTCTGCTTCCTCTTCACGGCAGCCTACGAATTGTTGTTAGTTATTTGACTCATTTAGTTATTTAGTTTAGCTCAGTCCGTTAAACTCAGTTATTCACTTTAACTCAGTTAGTTAACTTATTCTGGTTTTCTTTGTGTGTTGTTTCTTAATAGGTTTCTTTCTCGTAATTTCTTCGTGTTTCTTGAGCCAATAAAGAAACTTCTGAAATACCGCGTGGCAGGCAAAGTCGAAGGGAAGATTCCCTAAATCGTATCTTTAACAAGTAGAAGAAACTTCGACGAGGGACTGTCCACTAAACAACCTTTACCTCTGCGCGTTTGCTTCTCACAATCAAGGACTGACCACAGAGCAACCTTGAGCTCTGCGCCTTTTTAAAATGTTGCCTCTTTCAAATTTGAAGTCCTTCTCCCAATCCTCTTTGGAGTCCTCCTTCCAAAGTATTGATCGCCTTTGTTACGTACGTTACGTAGCCCATAGAGTCCAAAGATGAGAGTTTGTTGAGTAGTCCGCAGATAGAATCCAATTAATCATCAAGTTAGTCATGCTCGCTTTCTTACGCGATACGCATCGCGCGCGAGAGGCAGATCATTCTTACACACAACAACATAAGTGCATACATGGCCGTTTTGAGCTTTATTACTCGACTTTGTTTGCCGTTAAAACGTGTCCTTACAACAATAGGAATTCACATCCTCTTCGTATCAGTCTTCCCTTTAGATTGTCGCAGTCGCACACTAATTGTGCCTCTCTTGCTATAAATGAATGGAATGCTTCACCTATTTAAATAGTAACGATTTCTTCCTGCTCAGCTTTCAAGAAAATGCTCATTCAATCGCCTATCGGTTCCATTGTACCATTGTCCCGCTTACTTTTGTGATAAATTTTTTTCTTGTAGAGTTCAATCTCTCTGTGTTTATAATGTTTTTTGCCTTCACACTGATCTCACAGCGTGAAAGTTTTCCGATGTACGTCTGAACCATGAAAAACTGGAATAAAGAATGAATGAATATGACTAGGAAGGGGGAGAGCTGACGTGAAATATGAAGATTCACAAAATTCCCCACCACAGAAAAGGTGGTTAAAATCCAAACACGTAAAAAATCTACATTAGCATTCTCCTGGCACGATTACTGAGACAAAAAACTTGTAATACAAAATTCCTCCGCAGAATAATATTCAAACGACAACTAATTTTACAAAAAAAAAACCCACAGAATTCAATTTCAATCACCTAATCAACTTCAATATTTTTTTGCGTGAACCTACCTAATCCACAATTCCATTGACTTTCAATGAATACTATTTCTACTCAAATTGGAAAAAAACTTATCCACGGACAGTTCAGTATATCTAAATGCAGCATCCTATAACGCCCAAATTCAAAAGTGAGGAATGGGGGGAGCTGGCGTAAAGTATAAAAATTTCGCCTCGAATTGTGTCCTATGCGAGAGGCCAATCAAAAGTTTAGCGATAGAAAGCTCGGGAGAAAGATTGTTCCAACTAGGAGTTAAATGGAGCCGCCCAATTTGGGTTTACATGTATCCGCCGCTCAAAGTTTGGAGGAAAAAAGAAGAGGGGATGAAGGAAAAGGTTAAGTGAAGAGAGCGAGTTTTTTGTCAATAGTTTGTGTACATGTATCCGCCGACGGGACCGATCCGGTCACTATTTAACCCCTGGTTCCAACAGACATACCATTGAGTGTCCTGACACATATGCCGCTGACAGTGTCCCAAAATCGCACGGACCCATCGTAACCAGAAGAGCATATCAGTGTTCCGTCGCTAGAAAATCTCATCATGAGCGACATAACACTTCGGAAAAAAGTTTTCCAAGATCGACACATATCATTTCCCACATACGTTTTTCAAGAAAAAAGTTGAGAAAAATAAAACCCAATACAACTTTTATTGTATTTATGGTAAGAAAATGTTTTGGACTTGATAACAACTATTCTCAATATCAAAGAGGAAGAAACTCAATTGTCTTATGTGTTCGGCGAATTCCGAGTCTTATCGCATTTTTTGGTTAAAAAATCTACCTGATTAAATAAAGGAATAATCAATTTAACTGAGTTGCATAAACCTTAAAGAAGGCTGAGACAAGGAATTATCGCATCAAAAAACTTGTTCAGTGAACTGATATAAGACTTCATATAACTTCTTTTTTTTTAAATCAGCGTATCTCGTTTTCCATTGACTGAATTATTAAATATCCCGGATTATATATATATGAGCCATACTAGTCTCTACTGAGCCGAAGAAGCCATACTAGTCTCTACTGAGCCGAAGAAGCCATACTAGTCTCTACTGAGCCGAAGAAGCCATACTAGTCTCTACTGAGCCGAATGAGCCATACTAGTCTCTACTGAGCCGGATGAGCCATACTAGTCTCTACTGAGCCGAATGAGCCATACTAGTCTCTACTGAGCCGGATGAGCCATACTAGTCTCTACTGAGCCGAATGAGCCATACTAGTCTCTACTGAGCCGGATGAGCCATACTAGTCTCTACTGAGCCGGGTGAGCCATACTAGTCTCTACTGAGCCGGATGAGCCATACTAGTCTCTACTGAGCCGGATGAGCCATACTAGTCTCTACTGAGCCGAATGAGCCATACTAGTCTCTACTGAGCCGAATGAGCCATACTAGTCTCTACTGAGCCGAAGAAGCCATACTAGTCTCTACTGAGCCGAATGAGCCATACTAGTCTCTATTGAGCCGAAGAAGCCATACTAGTCTCTACTGAGCCGAATGAGCCATACTAGTCTCTACTGAGCCGAATGAGCCATACTAGTCTCTACTGAGCCGGATGAGCCATACTAGTCTCTACTGAGCCGAATGAGCCATACTAGTCTCTACTGAGCCGGATGAGCCATACTAGTCTCTACTGAGCCGAATGAGCCATACTAGTCTCTACTGAGCCGAATGAGCCATACTAGTCTCTACTGAGCCGGATGAGCCATACTAGTCTCTACTGAGCCGAATGAGCGATACTAGTCTCTACTGAGCCGGATGAGCCATACTAGTCTCTACTGAGCCGGATGAGCCATACTAGTCTCTACTGAGCCGGATGAGCCATACTAGTCTCTACTGAGCCGGATGAGCCATACTAGTCTCTACTGAGCCGAATGAGCCATACTAGTCTCTACTGAGCCGAATGAGCCATACTAGTCTCTACTGAGCCGAAGAAGCCATACTAGTCTCTACTGAGCCGAGTGAGCCATACTAGTCTCTATTGAGCCGGATAAGCCCTAATAGCTTCTACTGAGCCGAAACTCGAAACACACTGGCAACAGTGGCCATTCGTGACTCTACAGCCCTAAGAGCCTGTCACGGATGGAGCCGGATCATCCAGTTCAGAATCGAGCGCGACCTCAGGTGGCGGATAGAGGGACGCCTCCCTACGAAGAATTCGTGCTGGGAGGTAGCGGGAGAAATCCCGCCGCGGACCAAAACTGGGTAGTATAGCTCGTCATAGGAGGGCGATGCCGGACCGGCCTGAGCATGCCACCGGACAAAACATCAGCCGATACTCCGCTATACTTTTCAATGGCGAGTCGAGGCGCCAGTAAAATAACCTCTTGCCCTTCTCCGGTTAACGAATGGGTCTCGCCAAGAGGATCGCCGACTGCGGTGCGAGTGTAGACGGAGAAAATCTCTCCGGACTCAAAAGGATCCTCACCACCAACCTATCCCAAAAGGACTCCCCTCGACAGGACCTATGGGCAAGACAACAACAACAACAACTGAGCCGAATGAGCCATACTAGTCTCTACTGAGCCGAAGAAGCCATACTAGTCTCTACTGAGCCGAATGAGCCATACTAGTCTCTACTGAGCCGAATGAGCCATACTAGTCTCTACTGAGCCGGATGAGCCATACTATTCTCTACTGAGCCGAATGAGCCATACTAGTCTCTACTGAGCCGAATGAGCCATACTAGTCTCTATTGAGCCGGATGAGCCCTAATAGCTTCTACTGAGCCGGAATGCATCATCCACATTCCTCGGTTCTCTTCAATTGAATTATACTGCATCTTAACACTCGCAAGACTTAGATGTGCGCGTTACTCAGCAATGACAATCCAAAAACCTAGTGAACACGAGAAAGAAACCGATTGAAAGAGACGGCGGAGATCTCCTCATCATGGCCGAAGAGCGTGTGAAGGCAGACGCCCCTTTCCACATCCCACACGCACACTTTCTCGTCCGAAGAGCCTTTATTGGAAAACGAAACACTGATTAGTCGCCCAGCTCAAACAAAAAACTTTTATACTACAGCAGCTTATTACTATTCTTTGTAAACGGAAAAAAGTTGAGACCATTCTTGCAGTCAAACCTTCTCATCTCGAAAAAAAATCGCTTTCACCTGACACAACATGAGAACCCTGTGGATTGAAATTGCAGCAGGATACGCTGTTGGTATGTCCTTCCATCGTCTGGTAGTTCTCCGAGCTTTTCACTTCGAAGACCTAGATAGTTTTATCCGTTACTCAAAAAAATTGATAAAACATTTTTTTAACTTTGTGACTTATTTTTAAGATTTCGAAGTTTGAGAAACAACAGTTACATCATTACGAGGAAATGGTTATCCAAAAATTCGAAACCAATCGTTCATTTCCTTGCAAAAACATTACCTTATCACTTCTTCTTCTTCCTAGCGTTGTCCCGCGATGCTATCGCTGCTTCGGTCGCTCTCTCGGTCGCCGGCCGTCCACTTCGAGATTGTAGGCTGTGCTGGCTACAGTTTCCGATGCTCTGGTGACATGACCGAACCATCTCAGCCGATTTTCGCGCATCTTCTCGTCGATGGGGTGACGCCAAATCTTCTCCTTATGATCTCATTTGTTAGGTGCTCGCGGAGAGACTCCCATGATCCAACGGATCATGCGCATTTCCATAGTTTGTAGACGTCACTCAACTGTTTTCGTAGTTGGCCAGAACTCGGTTCCATACAAAGCTACGGGGCGCACTACTGTCCGATATATCTTTGACTTGAGGCGCAGAGGCATCTTTCGGTCGCATAGTACGCCTGTGAGATCTCTCCATTTCATCAATGCTTCGTTGACACGTGACAACACGTCAGAGTCGATGCCTCCGCTGGTCTGGATGTTCGATCCAAGGTAGCGGAAGCAGGTACACTTCGTAAATTCTTCGCCGTTTACCTTGATGGTGTCTTCGGATGGTATTGTTTCCAAGTACTCCGTCTTTGAGGTATTCAGACGTAGTCCAAACTGACTGAGTCGGCTGCTCCAAGCCTGCACTTTTTGCTAAAGCTCCTCTCTCGTTTTAGCTGCCAGGAACACGTCATCCGCGTACAGGATGGTCCATGCAAGGTCACCCTGTAGGTCACGAGTAATAGTGTCCATGACAAGAATGAAGAGGAATGGCAATAGCGCTGATCCTTGATGTACGCCCACACTCACTGGAAAACTATCCGAGATTTCGACGGGACACCTAACGTTGCTCGTTGCATCTACATAGAGTAGCCGGACCCAATCAATTAGAAGTTCAGGCACTTCGTGGTCCCGAAGGGCGTACATGGTGAGCTCGTGTGGTACACGGTCAAATGCTTTCTCTAAATCGAGAATCGAGAAAAGCGAGATTGAGTGGTTGCTGAATCTCCCTGTGTTTCTTTATTAGACGGTGAGCACTGAAAACAGCGTCCAAGTGCCTGTTCCTTTGACGAATCCGCATTGGTTGCGTTGGAGCTTGACGATTTCTCGCAAGCGCTGTTCGAGGACATGTTCGAAAATTTTCATTGTATGGCAAAGAAGGCGTTTCGGTCGATAATTCGAACAGTTCGCTGGATCTCCTTTGTTCTTGAAAATCGGGACCGTGACACTTGTCAACCAATCTGCGGGTGCTCGACCAGTTTCCACTATCGCGTTGAAGAAGTCTGTAAGCCAGGGGATCGCGGAGTCTCGTAGTTCCTTGAGCTTCCATAAGTCGGCTGGTAGTTCGTCTGGACCTGTGGTTTTGGAACTCTTCATAGCGCAAACGGCTTTCGAGAATTCGGCAAAAGTGATGCGGGAGACTGGGCCAGCTAATTTCAGGCCTTCTGGAACATCCCGGTGTGGGAATTCTACATTTGAAATTTCTTCGAAGTGCTGTTGCCAGCGTCGGAGGATCTCTGTAGTATTCTGCAGCCTTCGCCCGTCTTTCGTCTTGACACATTTGTAGTGCTAGAGATGTCCAGAGTCGCCTTTTTCCTCGCTTTCGCTAGCCGGTATATGGTATTCTCTCCTTCCTTCGTGTCCAAGCAAGCGTTCGTAGAGTTCACGATGATGTTCAGAGCATGCGGAGGCTACGGTTCGCTTTGCTTCTTTTTTCGCAGCCTTGCACTCCTGCCACTTCTCGTCTGTCTTCTCGATTAACCATTTCTTGTAAGCCGCTTTCTTTGCTCGAACTGCATGCTGCACTTCGTCTGTCCAAAGCCATGCCTGCTTGTCGATTCTTCGGCGTCCAGGTTTCGTCGTTCCTAGAACTCTTCTCGCGTTGGCGGTTGCAGAATCTCGAAGCGAGGCCCATGTTCTGTTTATGTCTTACGGTTCGATTTCAGGGAAGGTTAAACCAGTGACGACGGCTGATTTATATTCCTGAAGCTTCCACCATTTGATGGTTGCCGGGCCAGTTACTTGTACTCTCTTCTTCACGTTGACACGCAGGTCAGTTATGGCCAGCTTGTGTTGAGGGGCGAGACATTCGGACGGAATCACCTCCGTGTCGATCACTGCCGGGAAGTCTCGTTTTCGTTACAGCATGAAGTCTATTTGGCTTGTGTTGAGGCCACTGGAATACGTGATCATCTGGCTCGTTCTCTTCTTGAAGAAGGTGTTGGAAATGACAAGACCAGCTGCTTCTGCGAAGTCGAGGATTCGGCATCCATCGTTATTCCTATTCCCATATTCTTTTCACCGTGACAACTGTATCCGTTGCTTTCTTCTCCGACATGTCCGTTGAGATCCCCTCCAAGTTACAGATGATCTTCTGCGGGGCAGTTCATAACGTGGTCGTGTAGATCCTGCCAGAACTTGTCCTTATCCTCTTCATCACATCCAGTTTGTTGGGCGTATGCGGAGAAAGGATATGGCTGTTGTCGGAATCAATGGAAATAGACATCAGGCGTCTTCACTCACTACGATGGCGACCCCGTTGAACTTCGTCATTCCATGATAGATTACCTTATATCCTTCACCGATGTTTCATGACTTCTGCTTTTCCATCTCGTCTCCTGGACGCATGCGATATCGATTCCGCGGCGTTTGAGAAGGTCCGCTAGCTCACGGCAGCGCCCGGTCAGTGTGCCGATGTTTAGGGTGGCGAATCGGACTTTTCTCGATATGAGAATTGGTCGTCTGTCGGCCAGTTACCCGCGCATTTTATTCACGTTGGTGGGGCATGGCCAACGTGCGTCGCTTCAGGGGGACGCCCTGTAGGATGGAGATGTTTGATCGATGTAGTTGCGACAAGAATTTGCCGACCGGCCTGTCGCTCGGGTCTAGCGTCGGTGTCCGCGTTTAGCTTAGCTCACTCTTACGAGTTAGCAGTTTCCGATGTCACCACGTGGAGGAACGGACTTGCCATCCAGAAAAAATTACCTTATCACTGCACAAACCAAAGAAACTAAAATAGTTTATTTCTTCGCAGGTATGATGAAAAATGGGGTGATGTCTTGATTTTCAACAGATCGATCGTCCAAGTAGCTTAAAAAAAAATTTTTTATCTCAACATAAACCGTTTGACCTGAGTTATGGGTAACAAAACTTTTTTTCATTACAAGACTGAAGACCTCTTACAATTTTAAGTTAAAAAAACTCTAAAAATTGGTTTAGAAATCAGTGTGTGAGGGGTTCGTTAGGTCGATCGCCTTGAAACTTTTTTTGCAAGCTCTGAGCAGGGGTTAAATGGTCATGTCAAACTCTCCGTTATTGGGCGTCTGTTTTTTCATCATAACGGGGAGGGGGGAATAAAACCCTTCTGTTCTAAAAAAAAAATTCTGGTGAAACTCTGTTTTTTTTATCAACAGGAGAAATCCTTATGTAGAAAATTTGGGTTCTATTTCTGTACTAAAAATAGCTTTTTTATTTGCTTCATCTTTAAATAGCTTCGTAGAGCAGAGCTCACAATTTTCCTTACTAAAACTGATTTTTAAATTCTAGATTCGCTGTAAACCTTTATCTGAACTTTTCATTTCAACATTTTTTAGAAGTAAATACACCAATGTGTGGAAAGGTAAGTGCTGATGCCGTAGGGCATTTTTGGAAGCCAGCTATTCACGAACTCAAGTTACAATTTGTATCAACATATTCAATTTTTTTGTTGTGTTATATGTTGTTTTCTTGCGGAATAATAATAATAAGTTCAATCGTAGCCTGCCACTTTTTCAGTATCATATCTTGCGCTTTTTTATGATTACTTCATAGACTCATCTATAGATTCCATCCAAATTTTTTGAAATCATAATTTTTGCACTCTTCCAACAATTTTTTGTTCAGTTTTTTTCGAATTCAAGTATGTTCAACAGTGACCAATCGGAGGAGTTCGGGGTTTTTCTGCAAATTTTTTTATTTTATTCATCCATCATTGGTTAAAAAAAGTATTAATTTTTTTCTCTACCTTCGCGGGTCTGTTTGAGAAATTTTCTGCTTCCGCCGGGTGTCTGTGCCTTTTCGGACCCACTAAAAACCTTTGGTTTGAAGTTTCGCTATATTCAAAGTGGGAAGAAACTGCCGAGAGCTGATATTACTTTTTTGCAAGCGAAAGTTGACTCATTAGTCAAGTAGTCGAATTTTGAGGTGATCTATCTGGTCTTAAAAAGATTCTTTAAAAACGCTATTTGACGAACTCGGAGTTTTTTGTCGCTGGAACTGGATAGAATGAGGCGAGAATCATTGCTCCACGCCAAGTCAGTCACGCCGCCTTCATGACCAACCAACTTCCTCACTATCTTTTGTTTGGAACTGCAAGAATCAGCTCACAAGGATAAAAAATTATTACAACTTTTCCAGAAAGCGTAATACCGACCGATAGCCTATAAAACGGTAGAGAAACGTGAGCGAGTGAAAACGTACTTTTTTGATGTGTTCGAAACAAGGATTAAATAGCAGAAGGACAACCTATATTGGGAAATGGATGTTAACTTTTTAAAAAAAAAAGATCTAAATTCTCTTCTCCTACCGTTTTATTTACTTTTCTTTCTTAGTCTTCTCCAAACCGTTCTCCGAGTCGCTCAGCGCGTTCAAACATGCCTAAGAATGGTCTCATTCAACACCTTGCACAAAAAAGAAACTGAGGTACGTTGAAAGCAATTCACCGTCATAGACCAGATGTTCGGCTTCATTGAGCAGAAAACTTATTGAGATAATTGAGAATGTCTGGGCGTGGCATAGTGGTAGTGTGATAGACCATTGTGCGAAGAGTCCCGAGTTCGACTCCCACCCCGGACAGATCCACCCAAACCAA
Organism: Allodiplogaster pararmata; assembly: GCA_964056735.1. NCBI lineage: Eukaryota > Metazoa > Nematoda > Chromadorea > Rhabditida > Diplogasteridae > Allodiplogaster > Allodiplogaster pararmata. The sequence continues at coordinate 19,100,406 of OZ057406.1, forward strand.
GGGGGTTAAGAAATGTTGGTAGTGCTCATGCACGATTCTGACTCTCCCCACTGCTGCTAATCACACTAGCAGTGATCTAGCAGGCAGCCACTGGTTCTACCAGGATAGGTCTGTCCTGCATCTCAGGGGAGCGCGTACCCTGCCGCGAGGCGGGAACAAGCGCGAGGAAGAAGAAGAAGAAGAAGACCAGATGTTCGGCTTCATTGAGCAGAAAACTTATTGAGATAATAAGTTTACTTTTTTCCACCGATTTTTGAAAAAAATCAAGCCGATGTTCGTAAGAGAAGGGCACCGACCGATGATCGGATTTGCCTATTCGTTGCCTCAGTTGAAAAAGGCGATTAAACAAGATTGTGTAGTCTAAGAAGAGGAGTGACCGCTCTAGAGTCTAGACCATTCTATCGATTCTGACTGAAGCGATCTCGGCCTTATCTTTTTACCTCTCCACTACGCCTCTACCTTTCTTAAATTCTGTCCTTTGTTACATCACACACTATCGGGATTTCTCAAAGCCCTGCCGTCTCCCCATGATTATTCTACTTGGTATACGCGCTCTTTCTGCGAATGGGGAAAACAGCCTGTATGTAACTTAAAGCATGCCATCAACATAAACGAAATGCAATGGAAAACGGTAAATAGGAAAAACTATGCAAAATTTTGTTTTCAAAATAAGTAAAAAGTTCGATCAAGCCTTAGTAATAAAAATTACAGAATACCTTCCCTCGTTCTTGTTCACAAATTATTCATTTCTTCTCGAAAATAAAACTTATCAATTACCCATCAGTGGTTGAACCAGAGGCCCGTAAAAGTGGCAAGACCTTTCAGGTCGAGCTTGACTATTTGAGGGGATCGTTCCACGGAAACTGACTAATTATAGACTCGAATAGACATGTCCATCGCAGCCCACGCCAGCTTTTTTTCATCCGGAGCGAACTTCAAAGCAGCCGCATGTTTCGTATGCGCGTCAATCTTCGCCAAAAAATTATATTCCAGCTTCCGCTGCAAAAATGACTTTTTAATGTTTCTTGTAAAGATTCTCCTAATAATTTCAACATAGAAAACTTGAAAGCAAAAACTTACCACGCCCTCTCGTTAACTCCTAATCATTTTTCAATAGGTCGATCGCTTAAGCAGGTCAAAAGTTTTACTTTTTACATTACGAAACCGGTTGAGGCTGAGTTATGGAAAATGAAACGTTCTAATTTTATAGAGGAATGAAGGTTTTTTTTAAGTTTTAGCTGTAAAAACTCTGATACATTCATTTCGAGTGAGGGAGAAAGGCGATAGGTCGGTCGCCCTTGAAAAAATTTTTGCCAGTTGGCAGTTTACCTATGGGTCAGATGAGAGTGGCATTTTTTGGCACTTTACACTTTAGTGGCCCCCTTACCACAGGTTCAATTGGGTCATTTTCTTGATACGGCCTCGTTAGCTAAGCCGTTCAGCCTCGTTAGCGTAAACTTTTTCATAAGCCTGAGCGTTTTAAATGTAAAAATAATTTCTCCAATGTAAAAATAATTTTTTGTAATTGTAAATATGTCAGAAGTATGACCCAATTGAACCTCTGGGAGAGGGGCCACTAAAGTGTAAAGTGCCCATTTTTTGATACGGTTTCGTTAGCCTAAGCCGTACGACCTCGTTAGCGTAAACTTTTTCTAAATCTAAGCGTTTTTTTGATGTAAAAATAGTTTTTTTCAATGTAAAAAAAATTTTGTTGATGAAAATTTCTTTTAAATGTAAATAAGTCAGAAGTATGACCCATGGAACCTCTGGGAGGGGGGTAACTAAAGTGAAGAAATGCCAAAAAAAAATTTTTAACATTTAAAAAACGCTTATGCTTAGTAAAAGTTCACGCCAACGCGGCCAAACGGCTAAGTCTAACGATACAGTATCAAAAAAATTTATATTTAAAAAAAGCATCGGGCCAATGTCTGCAAGACTAGACGCACGGTATGCCCATCAGGGAATAAAAGCCATACTATATTTCGGGAGAAATGAGAAAACTGACTGAGATAGGATCTTCAGATTCCATGGTTCTGCTGATCTGTAAGATAAAAAAATTTTGGGATTTGACCAGTTTGAACACACAGAGCAAAGAATCAAAAAGAGTTGACATGTGAAATTTTACAGTAGATATTTCTATACGGCTCTACTTCTTTGCTCCCAACGTTCATAATTGCTATTCAGTCTTCACTAACAATGAGGCACTTTAGGGTAGGGGTTTTGTGTTAGACTGTAAGTAGTAGCTCGGTGAGAGTTCGGATTTGCTGTGATGAGTAATATTTGCCTAATTTTTTTTAACATCAGAAAATTATTTTTACATTAAAAACGCTTAGGTTTAGTAAAAAGTTGGCTTTAATCTACTTTAGCCGTACAAAGATTTTTTTCTCAGGAAGAGATTTTATTCATGAAAATTCCCTTCCCCCTTTCTCCTTAGGGCCCTCTTCCCCCTCCCCCCTTGGGACCCTACCCCCCCTTTGCTTAGGTAGGGTACTCTTCCTTCCCCCTTTAGGGCCCCCTCTCCCTTCCCTGCTTAGGTAAACCACCCTCCCCCTCCCCCCTTTCCTTTCCCCAAAATTTATAAATATTTATTGCACAGTGAAATAGCATCAAGTATGTATATTGCACAATGTAGCTAATTCACAAGCATGTCACTTTTTACGGGAAAAGTGAGAAAAAGAAAGCAAAAAAAGAAGAATATTCGTTCTCAAACAGAATTAATGTGAGAACAGGAAAAGGTCAAACTAAAAACGTTGAAACAAAGCGAAAACATTACGTAGATTTCAATCTAAGCTACTAAGAAAATTTCTAAATGATTCAGTTCTAGCGGCTTTCTTCGCCTCCAATGGTAATGCGTTCCATAATTCCACAACTCGAGCAGCAATAGTATTAGAATGATGAACTGTACGGAAACGTGGAACTCTGAGATGTAGATATTTCGATCTAGTTAGGTAGTTATGAGCGGATAAACAGAAGATGGAGTCTGCAGAAAGTGGCGTTTTACCCGTGAGTATTTTGTAGGTCATCAATTTATAAAGATAATTTAAAAAGAAAGAGAAAGAAACAGAACAAGTAAGATAAAAGAAAGAGAAAAACATAAGAAAGAGACAAGTTTGTCAAAAGAGGTAGATATGTTTGTCAATATAGGTAGACATGCACACCCCGTCACACAATGGAGGAAGGAGGAATTAAGTTTGCACGCAGTTTTTATTACTTCAAACGGTCCCGCCTTAAAGTAGCTAAAAAGGCGGCGGATTTGAAAATAATTTTAAAACACGCTGCGCGTGCGCACGTGTGCAAGCGCGCTTTTAAAAAAATTCGATAATGTTATATTTTGCTAGACAAACACAGTTTGTTGAAGTAAAATATTTATTATGTCTCTTTGCGAATATCAATCAATGGCTTTTGTCGACGTAGTTCGGCCGAGATCACAATTCAAATTTCGAGCCGAGAGAAGAAGAACCTCTCGCGCTCGAGACGACAAGACGCAAGGTCTTGGCTGTATTCCTCAGTTTTCGTAGTGTGTGAGGCAAAGTGAGAACCAGTGTTCTTTGAATGTTCTCTGAATACGTAACCATTCAAAGAAATAGCTTTATTTGTTAATATCAACAGTTAATATTAACGAGGAAGGATCAATCTTTCATTTCTTCGAACGATTGTTGTCTATTCGACTCTTCCTGTTGTCGTTGAACGACTTCTTGTTTTTCTGCCGCTCACCGTCCCGTGACTTTAGAGTCGCCTGCGATCGAGCGGGCTGCCTGAAACGACATTTCTTGGTCAGAGGCTTTTGGGAGGGAGAGGTGGGCATATGATTGATATTCGCAAAGAGACATAATAAATATTTTACTTCAACAAACTGTGTTTGTCTAGCAAAATATAACATTATATCTCATTGCTCATATCAATCAATGGCTTTTTCAAAGATACCTTTGACCAAGAACCGCAACTTGGAAGGAATCCTGCGCTGTGCTGTCCCCTTTGAAGTAGAATTTTTCAAATGTAGAGCTTAGAGGAGCCCAATTTGCCGCTTCAATTGTTTGTTTCGAGGACAACCCAGCATTCTTAGCCATTGTGGTCGACACCGCCCGTGTCGAGTGAGCGCCGAAAGATTCATACCCCGCTAACTTGAGTACTGTTTTGATCCACCTCGCGACCGTTTGTGAGGTTATACTTTTATGAGGACTTGTTATCGATAATAATAGCTCGTCCGGTCTAGGATCACTCTTAGTTATTTCCAGGTAATGCTCAATGGTTGCGATGGGGCAGAGGATCGGTTCGATGAACCTGTAATATTTGGCCGAGTGGGAACGCTGCCCTATCCTCTGTTTTTGGTCATATCTAGATAAAAAGTATATGAATCCGGTCCCTTCTGAAGATTCCCCAGAGACAACTGCGCAAGTTCTGATACTCTTTTAGGGGCTGCCAATGCTAGTAACATGGCTAGTTTCAGCGTCAACCATTTTCGCGATAAATCTTTCGTTTCTCCCCATGTTTTAAGCATGTTTATGACTTGACCTACTTCCCAAACGTCGGAGTATCTAGGTCTAGGGGGATCTGTTCGAAAAATGCCTTTCATTAGCTTACTGATAAGTGGCATATCTTATCTATTTCCCTGTTGTGTTGAATAGAATGACAAGATAGCGGCTTTATGAACGCCGATGGTATTGAATTTTCTACCCTGTTGTTTCAAGTCTGCTAAGTAATTAGCGATGGTGATCTGGGTGGGTGCGCTTGCGTATCCCTTCTTGGTACAAAATAGAATCCAACTTTTCAAAGCAGAATCATACTGTTTTTGAGTGGCGGGAGCCCAACTGTTTAGTATGTAGGCGGAAGCTGCTTTTGATAACCCACTTTCTTCCCACTGACCGGTAAGATTAGCCATGCTCGGAGTCTGAAGTGGGGGCCACAGCAAGGGTGTTTCTCTCCCAATGGGTTGGTGAGAATGTTCTGGGCTTTTGCTTGAATTATTATGGAGGTCGCCCAAGCATGCGTAGGAATGATCGACATGTAAGCTTGAGACTTCCAGTCTGGAGCAACTAAAATCATGGATTGAATTTTGTCTTCCAGGGCTTTTCTTATTGTTCTCGTTACCAGATTAAATGGTGGGAAGGCGTAAGCGCAAAGACCCTTCCAGTTTCTGGTGAACGCATCAACTGCAAGAGCTCCCGGGTCTGGCCGCCATGAGAAATAAGCAGCGCATTTATTGTTCAATCTGCTGGCAAAAAGGTCTATGTTTGGGACGCCAAATCTAGTGAAAATATCATTACAATATTCCTCACCTAGAGACCATTCTTCGTACATGAATCTGCGTGATTCTTGGTCAGCCACAGTGTTGAACTTACCGGGGATATGGGTTGCCAGAATACTTGTATTGGTGCGATTCGCCCAATTCCAAATAAGTTTTGCGGTTTTAAGCATACCCATGCTTCGCCTACCACCTCTATTGTTCACATACGCAATTGCTGGAGTGACTCGAAACACACTGGCAACAGTGGCCATTCGTGACTCTACAGCCTTAAGAGTCTGTCACGGATGGAGCCGGATTATCCAGTCCAGAATCGAGCGCGACCTCAGGTGGCGGATAGAGGGATGCCTCCCTACGAAGAATTCGTGCTGGGAGGTAGCGGGAGAAATCCCGCCGCGGACCAAAACTGGGTAGTATAGCTCGTCAAAGGAGGGCGATGCCGGACCGGCCTGGGCATGCCACCGGACAAAACATCAGCCGATACTCCGCTATACTTTTCAATGGCGAGTCGAGGCGCCAGTAAAATAACCTCTTGCCCTTCTCCGGTTAACGAATGGGTCTCGCCAAGAGGATCGCCGACTGCGGTGCGAGTGTAGACGGAGAAAATCTCTCCGGACTCAAAAGGATCCTCACCACCAACCTATCCCAAAAGGACTCCCCTCCTCGACAGGACCTATGGGCAAGACAACAACAACAACTGAAGTGTTATCCATTTGCAAGCGTATTGTTTTTCCCTCCAAGGTGGCACTAAACGATTGAATACCTAGCCAACAGGCTAGCATTTCTTGCTCGTTGATGTGTAGTAGAGATTCTTCCTCATCCCATCTACCTCCCGTTTTCTTACTCTGACAAACGGCTCCCCAACCCTCACCAGAAGCATCTGTGCTCATAGTGATGCTAGCATTCGGAAATTGCATGGTTTCTTGTGCGAAGCTTGTGAGGTTATCTATGAACCATTTTAGATCCTTTCTGCATTGTTCATCAAGATTTACCCGGGTGTCGTAAACCCCATTTCTAGAGATGGGTCCCAGTTTTCTTTGCAGGAATCGAGAGTAAAGAATTGAAGTCTTTGAAGCAATTGAGATTGAATTAACTCTTCCTAGAAAGGCTGCAAGTTCCGTTCCCGAAACATTTTCTTGCAACAATAGAGTTAAAAAAATGCTTCCGATTGAATTTGAAAAATTTTTCTGGGAGGAACGAAAAATCTCATATTTACGGAATCGACTCCGATTCCTAGAAATTCAATCTGCTGGACTGGTATCAGGAAGGATTTTTCCCAGTTTATCTTCAGTCTCAATTTGTGTAATAGCTTCAGTGTCATTTCAATGTGATGAGAAACTTGTTGGAAGGAATTTCCTACTAAGAGAATGTCATCCAAGTAGATTAGACATTTTACCCCCTGAGATCTCAAATGCTGTATTATTGGTCTCATTACCTTGGTGAAGATGTATGGGGCAGATGCTAACCCGAAAGGTAATACCTTGTATTGATAAACCTTCCCGTCTACTTGAAAACCGAGATACTTCTGGTCTGGCGGGTGTATTGGGATATTGAAGTAAGCGTCCTTCAAATCAACCTTTGCGCAAAAATGTCCTCGTTCCATTAAGTCAGAGAGCATATCTACCCTTTCCATTTTGAAGTGTTGATACTTGAGAAATGTGTTTAGGGATTTCAGATTTATAATCATGCGCTTATTACCGTCTTTCTTGGGTATCACGAAAACAGGGGAGAGCCAAACATCATCTGTGATTGTTTTCTCTACTATTGCTCCCTTTGATAGAAGTTTGGCAACTTCTAGTTTTTTCGATTCGTTTTCGTGAAATGAGTACCTACGAGGGAAAACTCGGATTTTTCTAGTGGATGGTCTCATCCCTGAAAAAGGGAGGCGATAGCCTTTGATTGCTTCTAGTGCCACTAGATCCTTGCAAATTTTCTCCCATTCTAGGAAGTACCTCTTCCCATTTTGACCAGATGAAAGTTCAAGCGATTCATACCCTGTCCTCGTTTGGTTTGGGTGCTGCCGTCTTTGTAGGGCTGTGATCGTTTTCCTGATGTCGCTGGTCGGTGAGGATCTGTCTAACTCGCTCAGCAAGTTGGGTCCAGAGAGGAGCACGAGATTCCTCGTGAGCGAATTTGGGCGCAATGCTCATTCTCTCCACTGGAGCAGATCTGTAGGCGGGTAGACACTTCGTGTCGATCTTCATCCCTCTTAGAGCTCTTTCTCTCCTTAAGGCGGTCAAGTCTTGATGAAGAACTGAGCAGAACTTGCTTGCAAGTTTTATGTAGCCCATTGTCACCTGTTTGTCTTCTTTCTCCAAGAAAAGTAGAGCGAATGCATTTGCATTGAGCGAGGTGGTCACCAACTCGTCCATCGCAGTGAGAAATCCATCGCCCACCAGTACCTTTGTCGTTGGGTTTGACACTGGAAAAGAAAGTTTTGATTGGATTTTTTTTTCTCACACCCCGAAGGTTGAGTTATTTATTTTCAAAATAACAAAATTTTAACCTGATCTTAGTTGCTCGTCAAGAACAGGAGGTAAGGCGAGTGGTGAACAAGCCAGCGAAATTGCCGCCAGTTGAGCTTCTCTTTCCGAGACCGGCAAATATGAGCCCGCTGCCTCCTTCTCGAAGCTTTCCAGGTCAGTTTGCGGCATCTTCACTCGATTCCGCCTGTGCTTCTCCTCGAATGATGGTGGAGGAGGAAGAACTGTGGCTGAAACTTGTGTTTCTGTTTCTTTTTTGAAAAGAAAGAGTTGTTTCGCCTAGTGGTTATGTACCCTTTCTCTGGTAAGGTTAGGTTAAAAAAACCAACCAGCATTTGGGTATTCGCTGAGGCGAGGTATCTTAGGCGCTTTTAGGATCGACGTAGTTTCGTCCAAAGGCCGTTTGAGAGACGGAGGAGGCTCCTCTTCTCTCTCGTCCGAGGAGTACTCCTCTTCACGCAGTCTCTGCATCTCCTCTTCTGTTGGGAAGCAGATGAGGTTGTCTTCATCTATGTTCCCGTCTGAGTCGAATTCTTCATCCATGGTCAGCAGTAATCTGAGCAAGGAGAATTTGAGGGATAGAAAGTGATAAGCAATAACCATATCGTTCGATAACTGTTATGCAAACACGTTTGAGAGGTTATAATTTTACGCTCTCTTTCTTTTCTATCATTGATCTATTCTGTATCGTATTGAATTAGAATAGAAAGATAGTAAACTTTTCAAAACATTTTCTCTTGAACATAGAGAAAATTCATTGAAAAGTTTGCAAGGAATGAGAACATCCTTCTTCTGCCATAGAACAGGCAGGGCCTTCTTGCTCAAGCATTGAAGGTAAACTGAGCAGAGCTCAGGAGTTTCGGTGTTACTCGGCCGAGCACACGAAGAAAACTGAGGAATACAGCCAAGACCTTGGGTCTTGTCGTCTCGAGCGCGAGAGGTTCTTCTTCTCTCGGCTCGAAATTTGAATTGTGATCTCGGCCGAACTACGTCGACAAAAGCCATTGATTGATATGAGCAATGAGATATAAGGGCCGTTTTTTCACTTTTTTGTTTGAGATTCGCAATGCATTGGGCAAGTACCATTTTATGATAGTTAAATGTACCTTTATGCGTAGTGTAGGGAAGGTAGTAGAGAGAGAGAGGGTAAGAATAAGAAGAAGTGGATGAGAGAGCGATGTAGAGAGAGGGAAAGAGAGAGGTAGAGAGACACAGGAAAAGAGCGAGTTAGAGAGAGATGGGAAAGAGCGGATGCGTCTGCGTCTCGAGTGCTCGAGTGCGTGCCTGCGCATCCTAATCAAAATTTTGCGGGCTGGCCTTGTCTATCGAAAGTGGTCGTCTGACGGGGGGTGGACATGTTTGTAAAAATAGGTGAACGTTTCACTGAAATAGGTGAACGTTTCACTAAAATAGGTGAACGTTTCACTAAAATAGGTGAACGTTGCACGAATTAAGGCTGACGTTTTTCAAATCAGGTAGACGTTTTTCAAAATAGGTAGACAAGAAATTGTCGTCCTTAGCTAAGCCGTACGGCCTCGTTAGCTAAGCCGTTCGGCCTCGTTAGCGTAAACTTTTCCTAAGCCTAAGCGTTTTTTTAAGGTAAAAATAATTTTAATTCCACGGTTCAATCCGGTTTAAGCGACGCGAAGGGGGCCGCGACGCGAACGCGACGCGAGTACCAGACCAAGTAAAAAGTGCTTCAATTTGAATTAATTAATGGTCTATTTGTTTAAAAAAAAGATTTTTGGCACTTTTTCACTTTAGTGGCCCCTCTACCAGAGATTCAATTGGGTCATTTTCTTGATACGGCCTCGTTAGCTAAGCCAAACGGCCTCGTTAGCGTAAACTTTTTCCTAAGCATAAGCGTTTTTCATGTAAAAATATTTTCATTAATGTACAATTCATATTTTTTATGTAAAAATATTTTTTTGTGGAAAAACAATGTTTGGATCTTATTCCCTGATGTCTAGCCCCTGCGTCTTGTCTAGCAGACATTAGGATACTAGACGAACAATTGGCTCTAAACGCTACGGTTTCGAAAACTTTCTTCATAGGTGATCATTTTGAGCATCAGGGACTCCGGTTCTCGAAAAAAAATTACATTAAAAAACTTTTTTTCACAATAAAAACGCACAGGCTTGGTAAAAGATTTCGCTAACGAGGCCGTACGGCTTAGGCTAACGAGACAGTATCAAAAAATTAATTTTAAAAAAAAAAGCATAGTGCCAATGTCTGCAAGACAAGAGGCATGGTATGCCCATAAGGAAAAAGGGGCATGAATTATTGGTCCACCATTTAAATAGAAGTGTCACCAAATAAAATGGTAACGTCCACCAAATAAAATAGCAACGTCCACCAAATAAAATAGCAACGTCCACCAAATAAAATAGTAACGTCCACCAAATAAAATAGTAACGTCCACCAAATAAAATAGTAACGTCCACCAAATAAAACACTAACGTCCACCAAATTTTTTTTTGTTGTGAAATTCACCACGGCATTTTTTTCTCACCTGACACCAACCTGTATGGTTTTTTCCACCAAATTAAAAGTCCACCAATTTTTTTCGTGAAATTCACCACGGCATTTTTTCTCACCTGACACCGAAGGTTTTTCCTCACCCTACACCACACCAAACTTTTTCTGCTCTCTCAGTGAGTTGTTTTTGATGTTTTTTTTGTAGTGGAGGTAATTTTCGCGGGAGTAAAGTTTTTTATGAGTGTTTTTTGTTGTTGATTGTTTTCTTTAGGTCATTCTGTTGAATGTTTTGTTTCAGATTTAATTTAAAAATAGGTACTTCTGCAGTTTAAGTGGCAGCGCTCGTGGGCTTTAAACGCTTTAGTTTTGAAAAAAACTTCGGAAAATTTCTTCATAGGATATCATTTTGAGCATCAGGGACTTTGGTTCTTGAAAAAAAATTTTGTAAAAAAAATTTTTGTCAGAAAAAACAACAAAGTTTCCAGAAAAAACTTCTTTTTTTCTTTAGTGTGGTTTATATCTGTATAAAAATTTATCTATAATAGCTAGAAAAGATTTTAAAATTAAAAATTAACCTGATTTTGCAACTGCAAAAAATTATTTTTACATTAAAACGCTGGTACTTTTTTACTTCGTCTGGTAGGCGCGTCGCGACCCCCTTCGCGTCGCGGCCTCTCAATTTATTAATTTTTCTCTCTTTCTTTCTTCTTTTCCTTTAAAAAAATCTCTATAAATTTTGGGGAAAGGAAAGGGGGGAGGGGGAGGGGGGTTAACCTAAGCAGGGAAGGGAGGGGGGCCCTAAAGGGGGAAGGGGGGAGGAAGAGGGCCCTACCTAAGCAAGGGGCGTAAGGGTCCTAGGGAGGGGGGGGAGGAGGAAGGGGGGGGCCTAAAGGGGGGAAGGGGGGCCCTAAGGAGAAAGGGGGAAGGGAGTTTTCATGAATAAAATCTCTTTCTGAGAAAAAAATAAATAAAAGCCACGACGCGGGCCGCGACGCGAAGGGGGCCGCGACGCACCTATCAGACGAATTAACAAAGGGCCAAAACGCTTAGGCTTAGGAAAAAGTTGGCTCTAATCTACTTTAACCTTCCAAAGATTTTTACTCAGAAAGAGATTTTATTCATGAAAATTCCCTTCCCCCTTTCTCCTTAGGGCCCTCTTCCCCCTCCCCCCTTGGGACCCTACCCCCCCCCCCCTTTGCTTAGGTAGGGTACTCTTCCTTCCCCCTTTAGGGCCCCCTCTCCCTTCCCTGCTTAGGTAAACCACCCTCCCCCTCCCCCCTTTCCTTTCCCCAAAATTTATAAATATTTATTGCACAGTGAAATAGCATCAAGTATGTATATTGCACAATGTAGCTAATTCACAAGCATGTCACTTTTTACGGGAAAAGTGAGAAAAAGAAAGCAAAAAAAGAAGAATATTCGTTCTCAAACAGAATTAATGTGAGAACAGGAAAAGGTCAAACTAAAAACGTTGAAACAAAGCGAAAACATTACGTAGATTTCAATCTAAGCTACTAAGAAAATTTCTAAATGATTCAGTTCTAGCGGCTTTCTTCGCCTCCAATGGTAATAATGCGTTCCATAATTCCACAACTCGAGCAGCAATAGTATTAGAATGATGAACTGTACGGAAACGTGGAACTCTGAGATGTAGATATTTCGATCTAGTTAGGTAGTTATGAGCGGATAAACAGAAGATGGAGTCTGCAGAAAGTGGCGTTTTACCCGTGAGTATTTTGTAGGTCATCAATTTATAAAGATAATTTAAAAAGAAAGAGAAAGAAACAGAACAAGTAAGATAAAAGAAAGAGAAAAACATAAGAAAGAGACAAGTTTGTCAAAAGAGGTAGATATGTTTGTCAATATAGGTAGACATGCACACCCCGTCACACAATGGAGGAAGGAGGAATTAAGTTTGCACGCAGTTTTTATTACTTCAAACGGTCCCGCCTTAAAGTAGCTAAAAAGGCGGCGGATTTGAAAATAATTTTAAAACACGCTGCGCGTGCGCACGTGTGCAAGCGCGCTTTTAAAAAAATTCGATAATGTTATATTTTGCTAGACAAACACAGTTTGTTGAAGTAAAATATTTATTATGTCTCTTTGCGAATATCAATCAATGGCTTTTGTCGACGTAGTTCGGCCGAGATCACAATTCAAATTTCGAGCCGAGAGAAGAAGAACCTCTCGCGCTCGAGACGACAAGACGCAAGGTCTTGGCTGTATTCCTCAGTTTTCGTAGTGTGTGAGGCAAAGTGAGAACCAGTGTTCTTTGAATGTTCTCTGAATACGTAACCATTCAAAGAAATAGCTTTATTTGTTAATATCCAACAGTTAATATTAACGAGGAAGGATCAATCTTTCATTTCTTCGAACGATTGTTGTCTATTCGACTCTTCCTGTTGTCGTGAACGACTTCTTGTTTTTCTGCAAAAAGGGGGGAGGGGGAGGGGGGTTAACCTAAGCAGGAAGGGAGGGGGGCCCTAAAGGGGGAAGGGGGGAGGAAGAGGGCCCTACCTAAGCAAGGGGCGTAAGGGGTCCTAGGGAGGGGGGGGAGGAGGAAGGGGGGGCCTAAAGGGGGGAAGGGGGGCCCTAAGGAGAAAGGGGGAAGGGAGTTTTCATGAATAAAATCTCTTTCTGAGAAAAAAAATAAATAAAAGCCACGACGCGGGCCGCGACGCGAAGGGGGGCGCGACGCACCTATCAGACGAATTAACAAAGGGCCAAAACGCTTAGGCTTAGGAAAAAGTTGGCTCTAATCTACTTTAACCTTCCAAAGATTTTTACTCAGAAAGAGATTTTATTCATGAAAACTCCCTTCCCATTTTCTCCTTAGGGCCCCCTTCTTCCCTTTAGGGCTTTGGGGGTGACTGAAACTGCAGTTGAGTCCAAAATTTTTTTTTGTGAAAAAATGAAAAAATTTTTTGCAAGAACCAGAGTCCTTGATGCTCAAAATGAACATATATGAAGAAAAAAAATTGAAACCAAAGCGTTTAAAGCCCACGAGCGCTGCCACTTAAACTGCAGAAGTGCCTATTTTTAAATTATATCTGAAACAAAACATTCTCCAACAATTTTTAATTTACCATATCACATGAGATCGGATGACGTTATTTATTCACATAATACAATCACAGACGTGATACCACCCCCTCAGGAATTTGGCGCTTAACCTGAGGGTGAGAATTGGATCACGTCAAATGACAGAGTCCAAGAGGACAACAACCGCTTCTGTTAAATGCGGAGTAGCGCCCGGTGGCCACTGGTTGAGCAGCCAGCGCCATCGTACATTTTGCTCAAAAACCCCCCAAAGAACTTAAAAAATTCACAAAATACTAACACTCCTACTTACCACAGTAAGGTTGATGGTCAACACATCTTTAAGCCGGAAAATTTCTCAGAAATCATAGGATCGAAGTGTAACAATATCCGATGCACTATATGTACTTTAATAAACTTAAAAATTATGTCACCAGCTGCACTACGAAAAAAGGTTATTGTACTAATAAACCCTCTAATCTAACCTGTACAACCAAAAATGTGATTTATCTTATAACTTGTAAAAGATGTCAATTACAATATGTAGGAGAAACAACTCAAACCCTCAAAAAACGAATTTCACAACATAAATACCACTTCACTAAGAACTATCTGAATACGTTTCTCTGTAAACATTACAAAGAAATAAATCATTCACCTACTGACATAGAAGTCGACGTTTTAGATTATGCTGATAATAAAGCGGAACTAAGAAACAAAGAATCCTACTGGATTAGAATTCTACTTACTGCATTCCCATTCGGACTCAATGATCAGATACAAAATTATGGAATCATTTCAGAAAACCTTGAACCACTTGAAAAGATAAAACACCCATATCATAACTTTCCAGTAAACATCCCTAAACACCCTAAAAGTAGACATAAAAATCGTAAAAGAACGTGTCCAACATACCAAGCTAGAGATTTAGCAACTATCGTTCAAGACATAATAAATGCCAAAGACGGCAGAAATCTATACATGCAATATCAAAAAACTTAAAAACAAAGAAAAGACAAACTTATCGTTTACACTCTCTCAAAAGACTTTCAATCACTCCACAACTACCATAAAATCAGAATTTCTAGCACAATATGCGACTACTTCTGGAGAAAACAAGAACGAAAATTCAAACAGAATAATATCACTAAATTCAACATTAGATTAACTTATCATGGCAAATACTTGGACAACATACCACTCAACCGTATTTTAATGAAGCCTCAAAAAATCTCAACGAACTTGATAACCAACCAACCAAACCATTCAAATTTCGAACAGTCTACTCTCTCACAAAACCCTTTAGCATTAACATATTTAATTATAACAAATTCCTTAAAAATCTAAATCAGAAAAAACGCAACCTGATACTCGACAATGACTGTACATGCCTTAAATACTCTGATATCATCGATGTAAATCTAGGACACGTTTGCTCAGGTAGTACAAACATAACTTCCAATCACCACTTACGTACAATTCTAAATAAAGGTACTAAATACAGAATCAATCAGAATATACCCATTGATACAATACTACAAGAAATAATAAATGCTTTTCTAGAAACCACTAATCGAATCACCAAGGCCTATATCCCAAACAACACTAGTCGTTCAATTATATTAAACAAATTCCATTCACACTGCATTCCCAAAATAAAATCCTATATGAAAAGATTCCACTATATTGATTATACAGACTACCAGGACATCTACAATAGCATAGCTGAGATTCAAAAACACTTCATTATAACACCTATAGACAAAGCGAACAATAATTACGCTTTCATATGTAAGAAAATCTACCTCAAATTCATGGACGCAGAAATGAATACAAATGAAAATGATATAAGAACATATGAACCCACTACACTCAATATCCTAGAGATCATCAACAACCACCTCCAACGAACCAAAGAATATAAAATCAACACATCAAACTACAGCACCTTCCAAATTCCACAAGTATATGGTATACCTAAAATGCATAAAACCCCAATCAAATTTCGCTTTATCACAGGCGCAGCTAATAGCAGCCTAAAGCCACTATCTAAAGAACTTCAATTAATCCTAAAACATTTATCAAAACATTTTAAAAATTACTGTAAACAAACATCAGAGAGAAATGGCACCAATCATCTCTTCTCTATACTCAACACAACTCCTGTCATACATAAAATTAAACCATTAGATAATAAACCTAGACAAATATATTGCGCAGATTTCACATCCCTTTTCACCAATCTCCCCCACGATGTTATCAAAAACTTCATGAGCAAAGTCATAAAACTTTGTTTTAATAACTGCGGCTCCCGTGCCATAACCTTAAAAGGTATTAGCACTTACTACACTAACGACACTTCTCAAAAAAGGACTTACCTTCCTTATGAAATCTATAAGATGCTAACTTATATACTAGATAACAGTTATGCACTATATAACAAAACTATATTTAAACAAAATAAAGGCATACCACAAGGAAACAATGCTTCACCACAAATCGCTGATCTCACACTAGCTATGATGGAATTCTCTTATATAAACAAAAATATTACCAATACTCATATTCTTAAAAACTCTTTAAAACTGTACTTTCAGATATATAGATGACCTATTTCACATATCGGATAGAGTCGATCAATTCTACTCCATCACTAAAGAGATTTATGACATTTCACTCACACTTGAACAAACAAATAATGAACCAACTTCCGCTGAATTTCTAGATCTTCTTATCAAAATTGAACATGACGGAAATATTAAATTCAATCTATATAATAAAACTGATTTTTACAGCTTTAAAGTACTCAAATATCCACACTACTCCTCAAACATACCCACTAACATAGGACTCAATACTATATTCAGCGAGATATTGCGGTTCGCTGGGAACTGCTCCGAATTACACGACTTCATAAATAGAGCTCACATTCTAATAACTAGATATAGAGAAAACAAATATCCTAAACATATTATACTCTCACGCTTAATCAAAACTCTCTCACTAAATCCTAAAATATCTCTTAAATACAATACTAATAATAACATTCTAATACACAACATGATACACACATTAACACCTTTTTAAATAATTTTGAATGTATTTTCACAGATTTCAATACCCTTTCTCTTTGTATATGTATTTCTCTCAAATGTTCATGTATCTGTGTATATGTGTTTTCTCCCACATGTTTATAAATTTTGTATGTATTTTCACAAATTTCAATATCCTTTCTCTTTGTATATGTGTTTCTCTTACATGTTCATGTGTCTTTCCTTTCATCGGCCACTTTGGTGTCACTTCTTAGGTCACCTTCATTTTATATCTTCATAGATATTACACTCTGAAATCACATACCCTGTAATGACATGTTCTCACACATATTTATCAATATTTCTTCCTCTCTTACATTCTCTGTCATCTCACATCTTATTGTTGACATCCTCATATGTTGACATCCTTTTTTGTGTTCTTTATCACACATTTCAATGAGTTCTCTTTATATCGTGTTCTCACACATGTCCATTCATCCTCCCTATCTTCGGTCATTTCGATCGATGCAACTTCCTATATCGCTCCCCTTTCATTGTCTACTATTGGATACTTTTCTCTAAATTCACATGTCTTCTTATCTCAATAACTAGACTCTTCTTCTCTCACACTTTGAAAATTTCCTTTCCACCTATTCCAATAATTGCACATTTTCTCACACACGTCAATATTTCTTCTTCTCCTTCACAGGTCACTTCATAGTCTATTATCCCATATCTTATTTTAACATTTCGCTCACTAACCTTATTATGTACTTCCTGTTCTCTAGTTTCCCTCTTCACTATCCCATTCATCTTTTAATTTTTCCTTATTTTACATATTTGTTACTCCATAGTTAGCTTATTATTCTATTCTATTAACTCATCTTTCAACTCATTATTCACATAATTTTTTTAACTCATTGTTCACATAATTTGTTTAATTCTCGTTAGTTTTTAGTTAGTCTTTAACATTCTAAGTTAGTTTTAACATTTTTTTTTAAAATTTTTTATTTTAATCTATATTTTCATTACCTTCATTTATTATATTGTCGCTCTCTGGGCACTCACTGATGAGCCCCACCCAGAGAGCACCAAAGTCTGTCTGAGCAGGGGCGAAACAGACTTTGGTACTTCCTCTTAGCAGGTATTTTCTTTTCTATTAGAATAGTGAAAACCATCCAAAACAATTTTTATTCAACAGAATGACCTAAAAAAACATTCAACAAGAAAAAACACTCATAAAAAACTTTACTCCCGCGAAAATTACCTCCACTACAAAAAAAACCATCAAAAACAACTCACTGAGAGAGCAGAAAAAGTTTGGTGTGGTGTAGGGTGAGAAAAAACCTTTGGTGTCAGGTGAGAAAAAATGCCGTGGTGAATTTCACGAAAAAAATTGGTGGACTTTTAATTTGGTGGAAAAAACCATACAGGTTGGTGTCAGGTGAGAAAAAATGCCGTGGTGAATTTCACAACAAAAAAAAATTTGGTGGACGTTAGTGTTTTATTTGGTGGACGTTACTATTTTATTTGGTGGACGTTACTATTTTATTTGGTGGACGTTACTATTTTATTTGGTGGACGTTGCTATTTTATTTGGTGGACGTTACTATTTTATTTGGTGACACTTCTATTTAAATGGTGGATCAATAATTTTTCCCCAGGAAAAAGAGCCCAACGTTTATATAGTGAAAAATCAGTCAGGTCTAGATTGAAACACGAACCTAGAAAAATCACGAGCATGAAAGTGAAAAAACAGATGGTCAATGCACGAAAACAAAGTTTGCGACAGATAGGCAGTGTACAAATACAAAGAAAACTTCACCTCAACATTTATAACCATTGAAAGGCTTAAAAATCTAAAAAAGCGATAAATAGACCATTATAATGAATGCAAATTAACTGGTATAGAGACAAATTATTCGTTCACTGTACAAGCCCAGCAATATACGAAGTAATGATAAAAAACATGAAGACGTGATGACGTCCACCAAATAAAGTGATTACGTTCGCCAAATAAAATGATGTCGTGCATCCAAAAAAAATTATATTTAATTTATCTTTCTCAAGGCCGAATTCACAACTAGTCTCTAAAGTTCACGAGCACTGAAGTTATTTTTCTCTAATAAATTTCTGTCAGGTTTGCCTTGACTTTCTTGTGACTAGTTGTCGTTGCTGAGTTAACTGTTGGCCATCAAAGAATTTGCTGAATAAATTCATTTATTCATCGGAGGCAAAGAGTTTCAATTACCAAATCGTGGCAGGCGAGTAAAGAGTACCGAACGAGTAGTTGGTCACTTTATGAAACAAAGGCCGCATTCACTACGTGCTTGGAGCCGCTTGGGCGGTTTCTGCCGTCATTCATTGACGCGACAAACAGTTCTTCTCTTACAAAGCTCTCTGCCTTGTCAAGAATAGTGCTTATCGTCACCCTTTCGAAGTTGTAGGTGAACCGGTGGAGCATGTCCCGCAACTGTTGCGGGAACTTACGATTGATCACCTCCTGGAGTAGCACGTCCTGCTGCACGCTAGGTCGCAACCTCGAAATCTTAGCGATCAGGGCTTTCAGGGTTAGCACCAATGAGAGTTGGTCGGTCCATGATGCACTGGCTGCATTCACCGACTCTAATTGTTTCGCCAGCGTCCGCTCATCGGACTCCCTGGCTCCAAAGCTGTTCCGCAACAATGTCATCGCCGAATCATAACCGGATGCCGTCAGGGAGAATTGCGAAATGGCCACTTTTGCAACTCCCTGAACACAGGAAAGCAAGTAGCTCATTTTTTCTGAGTTCGAAATGTCGACACGTGAGTGGACCATTTCGTCGAACCTCTCGAACCACTCCGAGAACTCCAAACAGTCCCCGGAAAACACTGGCAGAGATAATGCGGGCAGCCGCGGAAGCTTGGAAGCTGCAGACTCGAGCTGTATCCTGTGCGGGTCGTGAGAGCTTTGCCAAGGTCCCATGTGCTCTCTCTGGAGAGGCGCCGTGAGTACCGTGTTTTCCTCACTCAGGGGGTATGCGCTTGCCAATGGCGCGGACCCGACTGTCCCTACGTGCATGGGAGGAGGGTGCGGAGATGGCGCCGAATCCGCAGTCACCACTCGCGTGACCGTGGGCAGTGACTCGGCAGCCCCTGCCCGCGTTGCGCGGGAGTCAGTGGCAGCAGTAGACTCGACTGTTAGCTCCGAGAGCAAAAAGTCCAATTCTGAGACCACCTGCTCCACTTTCATCCCCAATGCTGCCGTATAGCGCAGCGGTTCTGCGTTCATCCACTTTTCAAAGATTTCCTTGTGGACAATCTTTTCTGGGGATTTCAGCTTGTTCAAAGCATTCGTCAAGCCCTTCGTATGCCGTTGCGTAATGTCGCGCTTCGAGATTGATCCTTCTCATAAGAAGTCTGATCTGTCTCTCGACCGCAGTGTCGCCCGCATTGATGGACCTTTCCATCAACCGGTTAAACTCAGCAATATGAGAACCCACGTTCTCATATTT
Source organism: Allodiplogaster pararmata (assembly GCA_964056735.1). Lineage (NCBI taxonomy): Eukaryota > Metazoa > Nematoda > Chromadorea > Rhabditida > Diplogasteridae > Allodiplogaster > Allodiplogaster pararmata. The sequence continues at coordinate 19,120,174 of OZ057406.1, forward strand.
GCTTTCCAGTAGACTTTGCTCGGGCAAAAGGGAGCCTACGAACTCCTCCAGTTCTTTTGAGTCCCCCGACTCGCTTTCATGTGTCATTGCTGAGCTTCTGCTACCTAGGGCCGATGCACCATAAAGTGACCAACTACTCGTTCGGTACTCTTTACTCGCCTGCCACGACTTGGTAATTGAAACTCTTTGCCTCCGATGAATGAATGAATTTATTCAGCAAATTCTTTGATGGCCAACAGTTAACTCAGCAACGACAACTAGTCACAAGAAAGTCAAGGCAAACCTGACAGAAATTTATTAGAGAAAAATAACTTGAGTGCTCGTGAACTTTAGAGACTAGTTGTGAATTCGGCCTTGAGAAAGATAAATTAAATAACGAGATTGAGCAAAATCAAATTTGTGGCCTTGTTTACTTTAAATAAACAGTTTAATATAGAGTTAAATTAAGTTCAACTCTGTTTTAAACACAAATTTAAAACTTCAAATTACTCTGTCTACTCAACAAAACTGCCTGACATTCTGGAGATCCGGGGGGACTTCTGGGAGGGAACTGCTCGCTCAGCTAACGGCTACGCGCTCTAGGCTCACACAGCAACGCCTCAAACTTGGGTAATTAAACCAAGTTTGTTTAATTATAAAAACAAACAAACAAAAACACAAATGCTAGTAATCATTTCTAGCAAGAGAGTAGAGACGCAGAGATAACTTAGCTGCGTAGCTAGACTGTGTGAGCGCGCATGCTAGGCAGTCAAAGAACAAAGGGCGCGAGAATTGAAAGCAACATTGAGTAAAGGGTAGTCCCCGACTACATATGACGTCCACCAAAAAAAATGCTGACATCCACCAAACAAAATGATGACGTTCACCGAATAAAATGATGTCGTGCTGGCCCAATTGAACCTCTGGGAGGGGGGACTAAAGTTAAAAAGTGCCGCAGAAGCTTTTCAGGGTACGGCTCTTATTCCCTGATGGTCATACCCTGCGTCTTGTCTTACAGACATTGGCACGATGCTTTTTTATATCAATTTTTTTGATACGTTCTCGTTAGCCTATGATGTACGGCCTCGTTAGCGTGAACTTCAAGTAAGCCTAAGCGTACTTAAATGTAAAAACAACAGAGAGAGGGATTAGAGAGAGAGAAGAATGAGAGAGAACAGGAGCAACATCGCGCAGCAAAATGCATGGGAGAGGTGCCTACGTCGAACTATACAAGTGCCAAATCTTGATACATATTTTCTGTGTTGCAGTTGTGTTGCAGTGTTCAGTGTTGCAGCATAAATGAATAAATAAATAATTAAACGCGTGCAGATTACGATCCGTTTAGGATGTTCTGTACTATATGAGTTTGATGTAACAAGTGCAAATTACCTACTAAAAAGGCGGAAACATTTGCATTCAAAAAAAAATAATTTTCGTAACTATTGGTACATATGTCTTTGTCTTTATGTCTCTATCAAATGTTATAACAGCTTCGCGAAATAAAAGTAACTTTAATATCATTTCTACCATTCATTAGTTTTCTTCTTCATACTTTTGTTCTTAATATTCTGTCATTGACAGTTCTAAGCAAGTTAATAACAATGTGCAAGTGAATTTTGACTTCGTCAAGGATGAGCTTGGACTACATCGTACATTCTCTAAAGCATCTGGGAGTGAACGTCTGCTCCAATGATTTAACAAACCCAACGGTAACTATTTATGCATCACATGGACAAACTGAACGAAAATTTGGAAATTAAAAGACATCTTTCTAATCAACCACGTCGAGTCCCTAACTCGTCATTGACTGAAGGCAATGTCGTTTTATTTGGGACATATGATTATGAAAGAAGAAAAAAACTATTTTCTAAATCAGATCTGTACTGAAGAAGAAGGATCAATTCTTGATATGTGTTAGTGGAATTTATTTTTATTTTGAGTACAAAATTGCTTAGTAAAACCTTTTTTCTCAATACAAAAACTAAATGTCCAGCTGTGCGTTTTGTCCTTTTCGCAGGCTTCTAAAATTGTCACGGAGCCAATTTTAAGTCCTTGGAGAATATGTTATCTGGAAAGGGTAGCGGTTCACTCTAGTTCAGAGTCTTCATGTAAAAAACTTTTTCTCATGTGAAAAAATTTGTATCCAGATTGCAAGCAGGGTGTTTCTTTCAACCGCACTGTGGGTGAAAAAAATCTATGCGCTTTTCAAAAAGTCTGAAAAAATTCAAATCTATGCCTTTAAAAGAAGGAATTTTCGATTTTTACCTAGGAAAATTCCAAATCTTTGAAGGAAAAAAAATCCACTCTTTCAAATTCTGGAAATCTATGTGCTCGAGGAAATTATTCGGGTGGTAAAAAACACCCTGATGGCAAGGAGAGGAGTCTTTTCCGGTTCAGACCCCATAATTGGAGAACTTTGCAGTCTGATCGCATGGTCGCCATCTGCAATGTCTTCCTGGTGAAGGACGTCGGCATAGCGGAGAGCGTCTTGAACTATTTGCCCCTCGATGCGTTACCCTCGGACTTCGAGGAAGACCACGAGCTATACTCCCGTGGTACTCCACTCGTCATCATCAGTCGACTTCTGTAACTTTCATAATTCAAATCTTTTGTGTGATTCGAATCAAGAGGAAATACATTAAAATCAATGAACACTCAAACAAGCTCATCATAAGGCCTTCCATGCGCCCTCAGAATAAAAATCTATTTTTTCTGCTCAATAAGTATCATAGTTGAACCGCAAACTGGCAAAAAAAAATATAGGGCGATCGACCTACCGACCCTCTCCCTAACTCGAAATGAATGTATCTTGTCAGCTAAAAGTGAAAGTAAAATTTTTTTTATAAATATAAAGTTTCTTCAGTTATAAATCAGCCTCAACCGGTTTCGTCAAGATGAAAATGGAAGTTTTTGGCCTACCTTGGCGATCGGCCTATTGAAAAATCAAGACAGTTTTTAACTATGATAAGTATCGCTGTGCAGTTTTTTGATTCTGATTTTTGAGTAATGAGTGCTAAATTGATATAGCAGGCTTATAGGAAAGGAGAGTGTTGAAAGACCTTTATCGTGGCGATTTACTGGTGCAATTCCAAAAGAAGTTTACAGGGGCGCTATACTAGTGGACTACCTGGGAGACGAGGTGCTGACTATTACTGACCTCGTAGCTCCGAGTGTGAAGGGCACCCGGCGCATCCTCGCCACTCTCGCCAACCTCCACAACTTCAAAAAGGCTATTTTTTGCTCTTTTTGTCTTAATTTCCAGTTTGTTAGATGAGAATTGTTCTGTGTTCCAACTCATATTTTTTGAGAGGTGAATCTCTGTTACGGGTTCATAGTTGATGTTTATTGGAAATTGAGAGAGAGAGAGAGAGTCAAATAATGTCCGGGCGTGGCATAATGGTAACATGTTCGACTATTGTGTGAAGAGTCCCGAGTTCGACTCCCATCCCGAACAGATCCACCTAAACCAAGGAGGTTAAGAAATTTTGGTAGTGCTCTGGCACGATTCTGACTTTTCCTACTGCTGCTATTCACACTGGCAGTGATCTAGCAGGCAACCACTGGGTTTTACCAGGATAGGTCTGTCCTCCATCTCAGAGGAGCGCGTACCCTTCCGCGAGGTGGGAACAAGTGCAAGGAAGATTATTTTAGAGAGAGTTATAATGAATGAAATCCATCGCACGGGCAAAATTGGCACTCGGCTGGGACCGAACCTCCGCTGCCTAACCGTTCACAAGGATTTCATAGTTTGTGTGAACATCGCAAAGTTTTGCTGTACAGAGAGAGAGGCTCGCATTTGTTTGAAAATCTTCCCGACCCAATCTGTACATGGAATAAACAATACAACAACAACAAAAAATGTGTTCAGACTTAAAATGGTCCTTTTATCATTTTTAAGCAGAGGCTCACAGTAGCTGAAAACAGAGGGCTGCCAAAGACCGATTGGACCTGAACAATTAACCTCTGCTTGTTTATTCTCAACAAGTTTTATTATTGCTTGAGGCGTTTATCTTTTTTCACGAATTCATGCTTTTTGTTGATCACTCAATTCTCCGGAAGCGTTATCAAAGCCCTGATAGCTTTTCGAATATACTCATTGGAAATCAGCTAAAAGAACTGAGAAATCAGTAAGTCTTTATTCATAAGTTGTTCATGCATTTCTCATGATAATGTTTCATCTAACAACAATTGTTTTCATCTATATTTTTGTGTTTAAGAAATTTGATTTTTTTCAGGCAATGGAGCCTCACGTGATGGCCGCACAAGAAGAATTTGAGCGAGTCTCAGTCACTTTGCAAGAAATGCAGGAAGATGTTAGCTTTTAAAAGATTTACGAGACTTTTTGCTCAAAAGAGGTTTAAAGATGAAATAAATTCTAGATGCTAAGAGAATAGTTAGTCGTTTCTTGTCCTTCGAAAATTCTCAGCAACTGAAGTTTTGGTCTTCCTCATAACTCACCAGGATGAGCTGGTCTTCCTCATAACTCACCAGGATGAGCTGGTCTTCCTCATAACTCACCAGGATGAGCTGGTCTTCCTCATAACTCACCAGGATGAGCTCGTCTTCCTCATAACTCACCAGGATGAGCTGGTCTTCCTCATAACTCACCAGGATGAGCTGGTCTTCCTCATAACTCACCAGGATGAGCTGGTCTTCCTCATAACTCACCAGGATGAGCTGGTCTTCCTCATAACTCACCAGGATGAGCTGGTCTTCCTCATAACTCACCAGGATGAGCTCGTCTTCCTCATAACTCACCAGGATGAGCTGGTCTTCCTCATAACTCACCAGGATGAGCTGGTCTTCCTCATAACTCACCAGGATGAGCTGGTCTTCCTCATAACTCACCAGGATGAGCTGGTCTTCCTCATAACTCACCAGGATGAGCTGGTCTTCCTCATAACTCACCAGGATGAGCTGGTCTTCCTCATAACTCACCAGGATGAGCTGGTCTTCCTCATAACTCACCAGGATGAGCTGAACAAATAGTTCCCGCCGGGCGACCCAACAAGAAAATTGTTTTCCAATTTAACCCAATTGTAACCAGCCCTCAACAAAATTTGTCGAATATGTCAAAAAAGCGGTAATAATGCACGCACAGTTTAAACGTAGCTTTTGTGAGACCTTTTGTTAGCATCACACAGACGCAAAGAGAATTAGCCGGTTTTTAGTGACTAGAGCTAAGTGAACTAAATTTCTTTCTTGTAGATAAAATTTTGCAGGTTTGGTAAACTGTGGTCTTCCTCAGTTTGAAAGCAATAAATGGGAGAATAGGATAAAAATGTCTCCATTTTTTCTTGAGTAGATTAAAAAGTTCAGACTAACAAATTAAGTTAAGCAGTATTTACCGGAAAAAAATTTATGTTTTGAAGAATCAGTATTACAAGATTCGAAAAAGGAGAAAATACGCTTTAAAATTTTTTCTTCTCAAGATCACTTGTTGAAAACGGTCGTCTTAGAAATTAAATTACCAGTCAATTAGTGGCCTATGAATAAGATCAAAACCAGTGCTATAGTTTTGTTACTTGCTGTACTGACTGGCCAATTGAAGGAGCAACGATTGACGGAAGAAAGGCAGCGAATGGAAGTGGAGAGCAACAACCGCAAGAGGCATGAGAACGCGGTAGCTTTTGTTGCATGTTATGCTGTATTCAGTGTGTTTCTTTAACCCGCAGTATGCGTAAAATCTATGCGCTATCTAAGTCTAATCTAAGAAAGTCTATGCGCTATCTAAGAAAGTCAGGCATACAAATGCTCTGATCGTCTGCATTCTCGCTTTTACATCACTCCTTCTCGGGCTCTTCAAAAGGTCTGCTGTTGGCTCATGATTGGTCATCTTGATAAACACTTTGCGGGTGAGAGAAAACAGTCCGGTTGCAGGAGTTAAATAGTTACCGGTCCAGCTACATTATGTTGGCGCATACATGTATGCGCCGAGCATGAACTGTATAACATTTATTTATCTATCTACATGTCTCAATGCAAAAATGTGGCGAAAAGCACAAAATTAAGAAAAACATTTAGGAAACGAGAAAAACAAAAGATCCAGTTTTTAAATTGTAAAATACGATTAAAATTGTTGAAGCTATTCAAGGATTCCTTGTAACCTCAACATTAACTTGTAATAAAATCATTCTAACATTGATATAAAAGTTTTATATTTAAGGTTGGAAAGAATTTTTTCTTTCCTCAGCTGTGTTTTAAATGATGTCAGTGAATTAGCATTAATCAACTCACTAGCTAATCTCTCAAACCATCGACAGATTCTAAGTTCATAAGAATTGTGTCTTCATGTATTGGTTGTGTAAAAAGTTCTTGCGGTTTTCAACCGTTTAGTTTAAACAATCATAACTCAGCTCAGAAATATCTTTATTAATCGAATAATGAACCATTGGAATCAACACATTTTTCCAACGAGAAACAAATTTTTTTTCATGCCGGTAGTATAGAAATCCGGAATTCTGGGGTGATGAAATCGTTGAAAGCTTTTTTGAGGTCGTCATGGTTTTTGAAGCATTTATCTTGGAGGGGCATCAGCATTGGCTCGTGGCATGATTTGGTTATTGTAGATCACAACATCTTTGCCTTGTGTGACAAGTCGGCGTTTTTCCTGGCGAAGTATAAATTCTGCCTCCCGTTGTTCTCTGGTAAGATTAGGACGGACGAAGATACCTCTAAGAGAGACCGAGCTCCTCAGTGAAGCACATCGGGAGAGAAACAGGTTTTAAAGAAACTCTCCTAGAAACATCACTTTGATCATCCTGGCATTAGAACCTGAAGGAGAATTCGACCGTCGTGCGCCCATCCGGAAATGGACTATTCCTGCAACCGATAGATCACAAGCATCCATTAGTCCTTCGACAAGTTTGGCATCATGGAGCAGCTGCTCTGACGGAAGAGGTTATTGATTTAGATGCTCCGGAAGACGCTCAATTACAACTGATCGCAAACGCTTATCTTGTTGTTGTTGTTGTTGTTGTTGCCGGTTGTAGCCGTCATCGAAGAGCGAGGCCCACGTGATATGTTTCTTTTCGCTTCGTCTTTTTTTGTCAATTTTTGTCGTCATTTTTTTAAAAAATAGACATCTTCAAGAAGTTTGCCACTTCTCGTGGTTTCTCCCATAAGTCGGTGAGTGAGAGTGTCGTGGGGTCGCCAATGCAATTGAACAGGTGTGCGACGTCATGAGGTGTGGATGAGCATGTTGGGCAGACGTCTGGGATGGACTCATCGATACGGTGTAGATACGAGTTTGTGAATCTGCTGAATCCGGATCGAAGCTGGGAGAGTGTACATCTTGTGCTTCAGGGAAGGTCATATTCTTCCACGTTGATGTCGGGCGGGGGTCTACCTCCGAGAATGACGGCGCCTTTCATTGATTGAAGTTCGCTGGAGACCATCATAGTGTGTATGGCGTTTGCGACGAGTTTCCCGTTGAGAGGGTCTGTTGCTATGGAGGCTGCGGACTCGACCGTGTGCTTGCAACTCATGATGAGGTCGTTTTTCATGGTGCGTGGTGGAGCATGACTTTCCAAGAGGCTGTGATGGTTGTGAGCTGGATCCATTGTTCTGGTGAGGTATTGAGCGGAGAGCATGTGAAGGTGTGACTTAGTGCGCATGACCTTGGATTCTCTGTGTAAGTGATCGGTGTCTGCCATCTGATGATTGCCCGTGACTACGCGGAGACCGGCATTCTGGGCGCGTTGGATCCTCTCGAGGGCCGAAGCGGATAAGAAAGTGGACCATGCGGGGGCGGCGTAACTGGAGATTGCTTGCGAGATAGCTTTGAAGGTTGTCCGTAAGGATTCCTTCTGGTTGCCCCAGGTGCTACCGGCGAGGGCCTTCAGGACATTGTTTCTCTGTGTCATGCGGACTGCGATGTCTCTGGCGTGGTGGCTGAACGTGAACATGGTGTTGTTGTTGTTGTTGTTGCCGGTTGTAGCCGTCATCGAAGAGCGAGGCCCACGTGATATGTTTCTTTTCGCTTCGTCTTTCGTTGTGTATAAGTCGTCAATTTTTTTTTTTTAAATAGACATCTTCAAGAAGTTTGCCACTTCATGAAGATGTCTATCGTTGTGTATAAGTCGTCAATTTTTTTTTAAATATACATCTTCAAGAAGTTTGCCACTTCATGAAGATGTCTATTGTCTATTTGAAGATGTCTATTTGCCACTTCAGTTTGCCACTTCATGCCACAATAGACATCAAGAAGTGAACATGGTGTCGAAAGTTACGCCGAGGATCTTTGCGAGCTTGACTGTTGGGACGGTGGTTCCTCCGATGGATACGTCCAGGACCGTGTTGTACTCCTTGCTGAAAGGCGTGAGGAGCATGAGTTGACTTTTGGCCGGAGAGATGGTGAGGGAGCGATTGTTCAAGAAGCTTTCGATCCCAGGTATTGCCATACGTACGTACTCCGAGGCGGTGTTGATGTTCGAGTTGGAGGCCCATATGGTAATATCGTCTGCGTAAGTTACTACGTTGGTGTGAGCGCTATCGGATGGGAGGTCGCGTAGATAGAGGTTGAACAGCGTGGGCGAGAGGGCGCTGCCTTGTGGGACTCCGTTTCTGATCAGCTGTGGTGTGTTGCGGAAGAGTGTGCGTCCTGTGCGTCCTCTCAGATACGAAGAGAGCCATTTCTTGATGTAGTTGGACACGCTTGGGGTCATGAGGAGGTCGATAAGCTTGGTGATGTCGATGCTGTCGAAGGCTTTGGACATGTCGATTGCCATAAGGACTGTGCGCTTCGCTGGTCTTTTCTCATTGAAACCGTCTGCGATGTTCTTAGTGAGCTTCAGGAGTGCCGAAGTGGTTGAGCGGCCCGCCGTGAATCCGTGTTGGTATTCCGCCGGTGGTATATGGAACTGGATAGTGTTGAGCAGTAGGCGTTCAATCACTTTTGCGACGGGGGAGAGAAGAGAGATCGGGCGGTAGCTTGAGCTGACGATGGCTTGCTTCCCCGGCTTCAGGAGAGGGATGATGATCGAGGACTTCCATATCATAGTGCGGTTAGTGCGTAGTGAATCGTTGATGAGGATAGTGAGAGCGTTGATTCCTCTGGGACCTAGGTTATGAAGGAGTACTGGAGCAAGGCCGTCTGGTCCAAGGGCTGTTGATTTTTTCGTTGCTCTGATGGCTGATGTGACCTCTTTTTCTGAGAAATCGGTGAAGTCGTCGGGGGGAAGTTGTCGTACTTTTCTCATCGTCTGCCTGTTGTACTTGGAGGTTCTGTACGAGACTGGGCGGGTGAAATCCTTGTTGAAACGGTTGGCGCATTCTGTGGCGGATGTCACTGGGTCTTTATCGAAGCATATGGCGCAGTTGGGTGGGGGTTGTTTAGCATCTTGATCGTCTTCCATAACTTGTTGCTGTCTCTTTTAGGGTCGAAGCTCTCCATGAACAGGGGTTTTTTAGTGTGAAACATTACGGGACAGACGCCCGCCGAAGGCGGGAAATTTTTTTTTCACATAAGGGTCCCCCCTTATGAAAAAAACTTTTTTTTCTAAAGTTAGAGTTTCCTAATCAGTTTTAGCGATGGAAACTGTGCGTTATGCTTTTTTAACCATCAAAAGTGGTTAAAAAAATTTAAAAAAAAATTTTTTTACACATAAGGGTCCCCCCTTACGATTTGGAAAAACAGAGGCCCGCCGAAAGCGGAAAAAAAATTTTTTACATAAGGGTCCCCCCTTAGGGGTAAAAATTTTTTTTTCTTTTTTTCCTTACATAAGGCTCCCCCTTACCTTTTTTTCACATAAGGGTCCCCCCCTAAAGATTTGGAACACAGAGGGCCACCGACAGAAAATATGTCATCACTAAATAACCCCTGTCCATGAATTGTCTCCAGACTTCTCGTTTGTTCTTGTCTGTGGCTCTCCTAATGTTTTGGTTGAGGTTGTATATCTCAGGGCAGAGCGGGTCGGATTCTCTCAAAGCGTCACGTTGGGACATCCAGTCGCGGATTTCCGAAGTTGGCGCTGTGTCTCTCTTGTGTATTCGACCGCGTGGTATTGTGCTGGCAGCTGCTGATAGCAGAATCTTCCGTAAGAAGGGCTCAGCTTGGGCGGCGGGAAGGTTCGGGAGAGGTGATTCGGCTAGCTTCTCCTCAACCAGCGATTGGAAACGGAACCAGTCTGCTTTGTTGTAGTTCGCGAAGGTCATGCTTCTGTGCGTCCGGATAAAGTTGTTGCTCTCGATTTCGATGACAATGGGTAAGTGATCTGAGCTTCCTGATGTGACGGTTTTCCATGAGGTTTCGGATAGGAGATCTTGTGAGCAGATGGAGATGTCGGGCGACGAGGGTCTTCCGTTGGAGGGAACACGGGTAGGAGAGTCTCGGTTGAGTGTAGCGTATTCAGAGTCGTCGATTGCGTTTGCGATGAGAGTACCTCTGCTGTCGGAGGAGTGAGAGAACCATGCTGCGTCGTGAGCGTTGAGATCGCCAAGGATAATGGAGTTGGAACGAGTGAGGAGCAGAGACGAAAGATCTGGGGTGTAACCGTTGCTGCAGGAACTGGTTGGTGGTATGTAGATGTTAGTGACATCAAGGAAGGAACCGTTGATTCCTGTTACGCGAATGCTGAGTGATTCCAGATGAGTGTCCGTTGTAGAGGGGATGACACTGTAGTTGAGCGAGTGACTGATGCCGGTGATGAGGCCGCCTCCGGTGTTTGTGCCGCGATCTCTTCGAAGCAGTGTGTATCCGGGGAACGATGGTGTTTTGGAGCGATCGGTAAGCTTGGTTTCCTGTAGTAGGAATAGGTCGATCTTCAGGCGTGTGACGAGGTCAAGGATCTCCGAAGTTTTACCGCTTAGGCCGTTGCAGTTGTATTGTAGGAGTCTTAGGCTTTTGTTGCCTCTAGTATGAGCGTTGCTGGGATGGTCCGATATGGAGGTGGTGACACTGGATGTAGAGGGAGTGGTTGTAGTGGTGCAGGATGGGCATAGATAGCTGGACTGGACGTAATTCTTGACAGAGTGAAGGCCACTGCAAGACGACTTTGTGTGTACCCATTCTGAGCAGAATGAGCATTGTACGCAGTTAGTGTTGGCCTTCTTCCCGCATGTCGTGCAGTTCCATGAGGTGGTTGGCCCTGGATTGCTTTCGATGTCCCCGGCTTGGAGAAGTAGGAGTTGAGACAGACCAGCCGGGTCGGGCTGTCTCATTGTAGAAAAAATTGAGTGAGGAGACGATGGGTAGCTCCACGTGGAGCTGTTCTTCGGAGCGGGCTGCATCCGGAGAAGTGAGGTGATGTCCTTTGCAGTCCGGAGACTGTCGTGCTGCACCGCGTGAAGGCGGACATCGTTGTAGCACGCGCTTATCTTCTTCGATAGCATCAGTGACGATCTGGAAAGTAGGAGCTGGAAGAGAAGACTGAAGAGAGCCAAGAACTTCCACGCAGGTGTTAAGGATGAGAAGTTGTTTTTGTGAGATCCCTTGGACTTGGAACGTCCGATTTGGGTTTGTTGTTGCCATTTGCCATGTATTAGACCGGTTTCATTCAACGCCTGCTCGGTTGTATCAAAACTTTTAAAAAATGCATCTTTTAGAAAATGCATGCAAAAATGCATTTTTTAAAAAAATGCAAAATAAAAAAATCATGTTGCATCAAAGTTGGAATTTTTTCTGAATCTTGGTGACGTTGATACAGACAGGATTCTGAGACCAATAGGTGGTAGAGAGGTAGAGCCTAACACAACCGATTTAACTTGGCCATACCTTGTTTCTCTAAGTATTTCCTTGCTTTTTTCCTCAATTTTTAATCCTTTAAATTTTCCAACTTCTACCTCTCTATGCTTTCTAATCGTCTTCTTTACTCGCTCAATATTGTATGGTCCTCGACAAATGCAACGGCCAAAGTGTTGTATCTTAAATGTCTTTTCCTAATATACATCATTATAAGTACCGTATACAATATGAAATATCCACCTCAAATAAGTAACTTGTTAAGCTTTACATTATAGCGACGGTTGAAGAAGAATAATGATTCAATAATGTGAATTGCAGACGCAGGAAGCGATTGTGCATCTCGAAGAGGATTTTGCTAAGATAGACGAGGAAATTTCTAAGATACAAGCGAAGGGGGCTGGAATTGACGCCAAGATCTGCGAAGCCGAGAAGGAGATCGTGAGTGCCGCTAAGACGAGCTTTTTCGAATTTAGATACATGCTTAGCATACTTGTTAGAGGGTGGGAGGGGCTGCTTCCTGAGTAACTGCTAGTTCGTTTAGAACATTGGACCTGAGATATGTGCGAGCATCAACAACATAACCCGAACCATTTGATTTGTTTGTGGTGCAAATAAAGTAAAGTGTTCTTTCTCTGAATGACTATAGCCATAGGTCACCTGCACTCTTGAAGATCGGAGAGAAACGGCTTCTCTGCCAGCGTCTAAGTCTAGATTAATGAAAATTGATCAAGTCTTGACAGTTTCAAAGTTTTCCATCGCTCCTAGCTCTCTTCCTTTTAAGTCCTCCACTTTTGAATCGCTTCTTATTTTTCCAGGCCTTACCCGATAGTTTTTTTGCTTGTTGCTATTCCCAACGTGAAAAAGTAACCTACGGTGAGTATGGCGAGTTATGACTTGTTGATGACTGAGTGTCGATTGAGGAAGACTGCAGCTCGGAGTTGGCTGTGATCAGCGTGCATGCAGAGAGACTACAAGAGGATTTGCTGGAAAATCCCTCTTTCTTGAAGGAGGAGCTGCAGAGGCAGAGGGAACTTATCGAAGAGAAGCAGCTTGCCATCGAGAAGGACAGGTTACAGCAGAGAGAGAGGGGGGAGAGAAAGCGTGATAAAGAGAGGGAGCGTGAGAAAGCGTGATAAAGAGAGGGAGCGTGAGAAAGCGTGATAAAGAGAGGGAGCGTGAGAGAGGGGGAGAAAACCTGAAAGAGAGGGAAAGAGCGAGAGTAAAGAAAGAAAGGGCTAGAGAGAGGGAGAGCAAGTTTCATGGGAACGGAAACATGTCACAATGGTTTTCTATCGGAAGTGCATCAATTTCACCCGCAGTGTAAGTAAAAGAAAAATCACAGATACAAACTTTAGACATCGATAAAGGAACAGTGTTTTTAAAGATATCAATTTCACAGAATTTTTTTAAAGTGAGAAATGCGATGAGCTTCGGGCGAACATGGAGTTGACTAAGCAGACGGAGAAGGCGTTGGAGATGCAGAAGGCAGAGGTGGACCTGATCGAAAAGCAAGCCGAGACTTTGCGGAGCTGCATCGCCAAGCTAAACGAGACTAAGGTTGATCTTTCGCGCTCTGACGAGTGTTCTCCCCATTACCCTCAAAGAGAATCCCAGGGCTTCTAAGAAAGGGTACATGGACTCAAATGGAGAAATGAGTTATTAAGCAGAGTATGGCAAACATTGGGATTCCTGAGTGAAAAACAGGGTCTCATTGAAAGTTTTAAAGTGCACCTAGAGATGAAATGATTCAACCCATAATTTCTTGGTGGCTGAGTTCATAAACGTATGTTTAATAGAAGTTTAATAAGTTGGCAATCGCTATCTGGATAGTGCCTTGTTTGTAGGGTTGTTGTTGTTGTTGTTGTTTGCCCTCCGAGCATCCTTCGATTTTGTTGCTTTCAAAAGTGGTCGTGCGTTTTGGCTCTCATAACGCAGGCACGCTTTGCTATGGTTTCTGAAACCGCGTCATGCCCACACGAGTTCCCTCAAACGGTCGCCCTTCCTCGCCAGACATTTCCATTTGCTCTCAGGATCTCCAAAAAGCGTCATGGAAAACCATCACTGAAGGAGCTCCAATCATCTTTCGATAATCATCGTACTAGAAGGCAGCAATTTCAACTACACTCACAGAGACGCAACCTTCACAAATTACCGAAAAGTGGATTGGGAAGCGTTCCAGCAACACGTCGAAGAAAGCCTTTCCAAAACTCCTCTCCCCAATCTACCAGCAGTTCAAGCATAACTTCTCTTCGGAAGAATCCTTGTATCAGCTGCAGCAAAAACCATCCCACGCGGCCGAATCAAAAAGAGAGAAGTCGCCTTAACGACAGAGATACGAGAACGGATGCATCAACGCGACACACTCAGAGAATCGAATCCGACAAGCGACCTTCTGAACGATCTCAACACTAACATAAGGAGAGCTACCGACAAAAACAAACGGGACATCTGGCGCGCATTGATGGAGTCCTTCGATCCAAAGAAATATGTCAACAAGCTCTGGAAGATCATCATGATCCTCAACAACAAAGGAAGACCACCGCCGAACTGCGCCATAACCTTCAGAAATGAGACGATCACGACCGCCTCCGATATCGCGAACCGCTTCAACAAAGTCTACACTTGCCCAGTCCAGTATACAACCTCAAAGGAAAACAGGAAGATTAGGAGAAAAATACACCGCCTGTCCGCAGACGACTTCGAGGACTTCACTACCACAGACTTAGCAGCCGCCATCAGATCCACGAAGAAGTCCACCGCGCTTTGTCCAGATGGCATCGCTCCTATAATTCTCCACTATTTAGGTCCGAAAGGAATCGGCGCCCTGACTTCCCTGATCAACAGCTCCCTACCCACAGGCAGGATCTCCATGATATGGAAATCGTCGATCATACTACACCTCCTGAAAGCAGGCAAACCAGCATCCGAAGGCTCCAGCTACCGTCCGATATCTCTACTCTCGCCCGTCGCCAAAGTGATTGAACGGCTGATACTCGGCTCCCTACAGAGGCACATTCCCCCGGCAGACCACCAACATGGCTTCACGGCAAGACGCTCTACAACCTCAGCCCTCGTAACTCTCTCGAAGAGCAGTTTTTAACCAGACGGTTTTAACCAGAAACGTTTCGCAAGTCGAACGGTTCTCATGGCAATCGATATGTCCAAGGCATTCAAAAGTATCGACATCGTCAAGCTTATTGACCTCCTCGAGACAACAAACGCGCCGAACTACATTAAAAAGTGGCTCGCCTCTTACCTTATAGGAAGAACAGGACGCACAAGCTTCCGCGACTCGCTATCAAGTTCTAGACTCATCAGAAACGGAGTCCCACAAGGCAGCGCCCTATCGCCCACGCTTTTCAACCTTTACCTCCGCGATCTTCCCACAGACGATGCCCACACGAACGTCATCTCGTATGCTGACGACATCACGATCTGGGCGTCAGATCCCAACATCAACGTCGCCTCCGAAAATCTACGCAGGGCCATCACGAAGATTGAAACCTTTCTCAAAGAACGGGCACTCATCATTTCCCCGACCAAGAGCCAGCTCATGCTTTTCACCCCGTTCAGTCGCGAATTCAACTCTACTGTAGACATATCAATCTGCGGATCACCCGTCCCCACCGTCAACCAGGCCAAGCTACACGGCGTCACATACGACTCGATGTTCACATTCAGCCATCATGCCAAAGACATCGCTAGACGAATGTCGCAGCGCAATAACGTACTGAAAGCCCTTGCCGGAAGCACCTGGGGCAACCAAAAAGAAACCCTCCGCCTCACGTTCAAAGCCATCTCGCAAGCGATCTGTCACTACGCCGCACCCGCCTGGTCCACCTTCCTCTCGTACTCCGCTCACGCCAAAATCCAACATTCTCAGAACTCCGGACTCCGCGTCGTGACAGGGAACCATCAAATGGCCGACACTACCATATTCATCGCAGATCAAAGGTCATGCGCACCAAATCCCATCTGAACATGCTTGCCGCGCAGTACCTTACGAGATCATTGGACTCAGAACACATCCACCACGGCCTCCTCGACTGCTCGGCGCCCCTCGTGCAATCAAGAACAACCTCGTGTTGAGCTGCAAGAAGATTGTCGAAGCCGCGAAAAAGATGTCAAAGGATCCGAACAATTGGAAATCAGTCGCAAACACCGTACACTCGATGATGGTCTCGAACGAACTCCAATCGTTGAAGGGTGCCGTCATCCTGGGAGGCAGACCTCCGCCCCTTATCCAGGAAGAAGAGAAGGAGTTACCCCGCAAGACTAGATGCACGCTCAGCCAGCTCGGCTCGGGATTCAGCAGATTCATCAACAACTACCTCCACCGCATTGACGAATTCATCCCCGACGTGTGTCCTGATTGCTCTTTCGGACCTCACGACGTTGGGCATCTCTTCGACTGCCCATGCCACCCGACCGCGCTGCCTCCATTCGGTCTATGGACCAAGCCGCTGGAAGTCGTTCTTGAAGATATAAGAAAAAAATATATAGAAGAACAAGAAACGAAGGAGAACACAGACGTTCTTCGAAGCCGGCTACATCCGGCAACAACAACATGGTTTCTGATTTTTTTTGGTGGATATTTTTTTATAAAGTGACCGCAAAAAGTAACAATAATGGAAAGTTTCATCGATACAAATTCTTCGATTTTTGTAGATCAATTACGATGAAGCCTTGGATACACTAGAGAGGAAGGGACGGCTCTTCCTCTCAATCAGAAGGGAAGCCGAGGAAATCGCAAAGAGACATCTGGAAAACCGACTGACTCACGAAGAAAACATGCAACAACTCCAATTGAAATTCAAGTTTGTATTTTGCACCAGACAACAACAGTAGATAGTCAGTTTGAAATTAGCTACGAGCGACTGGAACTTGCAAGTTCAGAATAGATGCGAAGTAACATAATAACTCAATATTTTTGTTCGCATCTGTGTTTATTCATCCAAGTATTATTTTATGGAAAACATTTAGGGTAAAGTAATAGGAAAACGGTCTTAAATCTTTACTTGATTTTCTTGATTTGAGCAGATACTCATTTTAGAGCGGTGGGTTGAATATCGGTTTGATAAGAATCAAGAATGATTAAGAAGAAAAAAACTTCAGGGCTTTGAAAGATGATCTGAAAGACATGGATGTGAAGAAGATTAACTGGAAAGGAGAAGAGCGATTGTTAAAGGTCGTTTACGTGTTATTGATATCTTCTGGTGCAAGGTTATGTTCCTAAATAGGGTACAGTAGGTTTGACTGCCTACCCGCGCAGATTTAGAAATCCCAGAGTGGTGTTCGCATTACTTCCGAATCGCTTTTTCTCCTCTGCTTCACACACCAAGCGTGAATGACTACCTTACTTGGAGTGAGGGTGTCTAGAATAATGAGTAACCCTCATTTCTCGGCTCTTTACCTCGTTTCTCACGCTCTAAAAGCGGTTTTTTGTTGTTGAAAGTTTCAATCAATTGCAAGTAACCTCGGTTGAAATGTGATCTTTACTCAGAAGGAGTCACCAGTACTACAGAATTTAGTCTGTAGTTGAAATCAGAGAGTTTGTTTGGTGCCCTGAAGCCCATAGATGATGTGCCCTTAGGGTTTGGATTCCAGGTTTCTATTTCTGAGTGAGCTCGAAGATTCTTTTCTTGGTGAGGAATCTCTCATCTTGTTATGGTTTCAGAATGAACTGCAAGAGCTGAAGAGTGCCCGGAGCAATGCTATTCGAGAAGCGGCGCAGGAAATCAACGAAACATATAATCTTTTGATGAAATGCATTCAAAAGGTCAGGAAACTCTCAAGGGGTGGTTTTTTAATAAAGCAGATTCGATCAGGAACGAGCATTCTTGCCTTGTTCTATTCGGTGTAAATCGAGCTGCATTTTGGATGATAAGAGAGGGCGGGTTGAAACATTCTAAAGCTTCTTGTGTAGGAGCGAAAGCCTCTTTGAGAAATTCTGTGCGTCTGTTTACCCGTTCGAGAGAGGTGTGAAACTCGTTTGATGGGGCTCATTCATTGAAGACGCTCTTTCCTGAGTTTGGTGTAAATAGGAGGTGGTGAATTGGACTGGCTTGCTAATTGATTTAGCAAATGTTTTTCATCAAACTTTTCTTGATTTGCGAAAAAAAGCCTTCGAAGTAAAAACGCTAATGATGAAGGAACGGTCGAGTTGCGAGAAACCGAGTGTTTGCGGTCAAAGTTAGAGGATGCCTTGAAAACAGATAATCTAATAGATTTTTATAATTCAAAAAAGAGCGTGAAACTCTCCAAATTGCCGTTCGTTAGTATCGACTATATTTTAGCAAAAAATGGTGGGCTAACTTGTATAACTTCGTCGTTATAATGTACTTTTTCTTAGACAATTTGCGTTATTTCTGTTTAACAAACAATAGAGGCCATTGCAGCGGTCCGTTTAATTCGTACTTTATCCACAATACCATTCAACCTACGCATTTTAAAGGCTATTCTTTCCATGACAAATTAGCGCTCGAATTTCTGCTCACACAAAAGTTCTCGCACAGAGTGATTTGAAAAGACCTCAGACTTTTTCAGTTCTTTTTTAATCAAAACAGTCCGTAACTTTATGGCGCTTAAATTCAGATGGATAAAAGTAAGGGCCTGTTCTTTGATCAGAATGATAAGTAACAGTTTTTACAGAGTGATCATATGAAGTTGTTGGAGCAGACCAGTTTGTGGAAGCTGGAAGAAGGCATGTGCGAAATCAAGGCCTTCCTCAATGAGAACCGACCAGAAGAAGATGATTATCCCAATTTATTCTAGTCTTAGGAAGTATTTTCATCTACTTTCTTGTGAACTTGTTTTTGTGTTGTCTAGTGTAAATAAGTTCAGTCTCTATCATCTTTATGGTTGGAATGTGGAGGAACACTGAATGCAAATGAATATTGGCCTAATTGGTTTTTGTAGCAACCATTATCGTTCAGCATGAGGAAGCGGTCATTACAAAATTTTCGGCACAATTTTACTTCGGGGGGGGGGCGTGCTATACTTAGGAAGGCTTTTGTTTTTAGTGTGTTCAAACTACTGTATTCATTACCCTATTTTCTCTATTTTTCGAAAAATGTCAATGAATCGACAAAAAATTAATAATGTGAGAAGTTCTCCATGCGCTCCTGTTCCTAAGTCTTACGGCCTCGTTAGCGTAACCTTTACCCAAGCCTAAGCGAAAAAAAATTGAGAATATTAGCTGAAAACAGCTAAGACAATTTACTTTATTATATAAACAACAATATTTTGGCTAAAATTTACTTGATTATACCGTATGGCCTCGTTCCTAAGCCGTAAGGCCTAGTTAGCATGAATTGAGCGAAAAAAATCAGTGGAAAGTAACCTGACCCCCTAGTAAATCACACCCTCTTAAGTAAAGCACGCTCCCTCTAAGTAACGAAGAGCCAAGTTTTTTTCGATTATAGCTTGAAAATTGTTTTCTTAGCAGTGAGCTGAATCAATATCGCAATTTTTAAGACTTGTGAAGCTCCCCTGAAACACGGCCTGGCTCTATTAAATTATTTTTTCTTACTTGTTCTCTTTCTTTATTTTTTTCTCTTTTTTCTCTTTCTTTGTTCTTTCTTGTTCTCTTTCTTTCTTTTGTTATCTTTCTTATTTTTCTCTTTTTTTTCTTTTCTCTTCCTTTTTTTCTTTCTTTTTAAGTTATCTTTATAAATTTTGGGGGAAGGAAAGGGGGAGGGGGGTTTACCTAAGCAGGGAAGGGAGGGGGGCCCTAAAGGAGGAAGAGGGCCCTACCTAAGCGGAGGGGGTAGGGGCCCTAGGGGAGAGGGGGGAGGGGAACTTCAACGAGAAAGGGGTGGAAGGGAGTTTTCATGAATAAAATCTCTTTCTGAGAAACAAATCTTTGGACGGCTAGAGATAGACGAAGTAGTAGTCATGAACTGAACGTAACGGAGCTAAGCCGCGCGGCCGCGCGTACTGTAAAATTTCACAAGTATTTTTAATTTTCTTTTTAAGATTTTTGAGGTAAGTTTTTAAAAAACTAATGAAAGTTTTTTTTTAAATGCTGCAATTCGTTTCCCATATATAAAAAAATCAAGTTTTTAGTGAAAAGATGGTTCAAGCGCAAGTTTAAGAAAGTTCCAGTTATGGTCGTCGCTTTATTCTTTTTCTAATGAACCTTGATATTATTCGGGTCTTTCGTTGTTTAAAGTCTCAATAAAACATTCATTAACTGTGGGCTAATAAAAAAGTTTTATATATAATCTATGTCTTCTGCAAAAGCTTCGATAGATGTTTACGGATAGTAATGAGAGAGAAAAAACTAATTGCTTAAAATACGGAGGTTCAATGAACGTAAACGGCAATTGCCGGAGAGCGTGATTCCGAAAACCGTGTTTGGGAAACTCACTACTTGCGCATTTTCATACAATCACGTTTCTAATTGTAAGCATAACGGCCTCGTTAAAGTGAACTTAGCCTAAGCCTAAGCCGAAATTTCAGTGAAATTATAACTTTCTTTTCAGAACATTCAAAATAATGAGAGAGTGTGTCATTAAATATGAACAGAAAGTGTTGTGTATTGTGCAAGTAATGCATTTCACGAAACAAGCTTTCTGGCAAATGCCGATGTAAACTACCAAACACAATTTGTTGTCGAGAATTATTCGAGTAGAGTCTTACAACGCTATGTCGTATCACCCTAGATTGTCATAGAGTTGCTTGCGCTCAGGCATGAAGTGTCGCCTGAGGGTGTGGCCGATGATTACTCCGATGGAGGAGAGGAGGAGGACGACACCGGAAAAGATAGTCGATTTCATCTCCAGTGACTGCGATAGTGTACGCTTCCTCAAATTTCACAGCAGTACTCATTAGAAAATGGAGTTTCCAAAACAGAATGCCTCCAAAATTGGTTATTTATTTTCAATAGGGGATTACTTCAAACTTAGAAGTGCCAGGTTTAGCAGTCGTGGATTTCATTCTTTTGCTGCCGCGTTAATATATCAATGGTCAAGATCATTACTTCTGCAATATCTATTTGTTCTCATTCCAGTGTTATTTGTAAAATGAACCTTGTTCTCTCGCAAAGATAGATGTTGGATGAAAGTCCGAATGGCTGCACCTCCAGCGGAGCATTGAGGAAGAGCTGTACGTCCTGGTATTCCACGTTAGACAGAGTCACATTCAGAACATCACGACATGTAAACTTCTGCTTCAGCGGGCCAGACAGGAAAGAAGTCCCGTTTGGTGAGTGGAATTGAACTTTTTGACCTGCATTGTTGAGGACTCTTCGAGCAGCTCAGATAGTAACAAAGGGACCACTCATCCCAAAGTTGCGCACTTCTACCGTGAATTATGAAGAAAGCGTAGTCTTTTTTTGGAAAAAGGCTACAATCCGGTGCTCCAACTATAAACTTAACGATAACCCTGCACAAACGAAAACTATTAACTTTCGAATAGAATTTAGCGCAAGGTTTCCATGAATTCACTTCTTACCTTCTTGCCAGCTTCAGCAATATTTCCAAATGTAATGCTGAACGAATTTGGAGGCTATATGTACTAGCCGATTGAAGTTGCATATGAGGTGTAAACCCCTTAATGACAATTTAACTTTTCTACAGCATGAACAACACCCGCCACCGAAGTCTGTTAGATCCATCTGTCAGAAATTCGTTCATATTTTTTTTCAATCGGATAGAAAGAGATTTTCCAGGAATTGAATCAACTCGCAATGAAAAAATGCTTCTTAACCTGCATAAGATTCTGTGTAGACTATGCGATACAACTGCCATCTGAGTTCCTCGTACTGTGTGATAACGATATTCGCCTGCGAAAGTTTGATTATTTAAACATTTTTGTTGAAGTATGGCCCATTTTTCTGAAGTTTGACTGTTTACAGCCCTTGATTATATGGACAATTTAAACGTTTTTTAAAAGAAAAATTAATTAGATTGCTTCAGCGATGTATATTGTATGCGAGTGCATACTTTGCTTCGGATCTAACTTCGGTCCACTATCCGACCTCGTTGAAGTAGAACTTGAGTGTTCTGGTTCGATTGAGATGGTTCAAAGCGGCATTCAATTGAGAGCGAGGCTTTTCCGGTGTGCTACAGTATCCTCCGAGTGAGGCAGATGAGACATCCAACTGTAAACCTCAAATTAAATTGTTAGAATGAGAAATGTCGGCCTCTGAAGTAAAATTTGTTCACAGACTTACGCTCTCCTTGGTTGCTTCAGGTCCGAGGTTATGGTTAATAATCTCAAGGTTGAGAAGGAGAAGGAGGCAGACTTCGCCCTTGTTATCCCTGATTCCGACTCCTCTAGAGTCACTGAAGAATGTGTAATCTGCACTGCAAGTGCAACCTTAAAAGTCATGTTTTACGGCCTTACATTAGGTCGAAAGAGATTATCTTAACCGAGATGTTTTTTCTTTTTTTTTTTGTGAGAAGACTGCAGAATGCAGTCTTTATACCAGGAAAATACTCGAAGTTTCACTTGAAAGTTATACAGACTGAGCAACAAATAACAGTTACTTTCAAACTGGAAAAGTGTGAGAAGAAGTAAATATGAGGAGAGCATCACGCAGAGGGCGTTAGAAGAACTTCCAATGCTAGACCGGGACTTCGAAAATACTTCCAGTCCAAGACCAGAACCGTAGAAGGACTGACAAGGCTGGATTAAGACTGGTAATAAGGACTGCCACCGCTACACCAAGACTGAAGAAGGGACTGCCATTGCTATACCAATATTGAAAAGAACTGCCCAAGAAAGAGTTAGTGGCATATGAAAGAGAAAAAAAAAAGGAAATATGAAGTATCTCAAAGAGAATTAGATGCTTAGAGATCGTATTAGTAAAGGAAGAGCATGATGTATTCAGGCACAAATCCCTTCCTCCCCTTATTCTTTTCTCAAGTGTGTGCAGCTCTCCGTAAAGAGACGAGAAGATAACAGATATGAGGGTGCAAATATTGGGTTTCGTTGAGAGAAAGCAGAGGTTGCAAATAACTTGCACAACCCATCTTCCAGAGCGTCTTTTTCGGGGGACAGAATCAATGTGCGTTGAAACCACAGACATTCTCACCGAGTAATGAGCTGTTTTAGAGGAGAAGGGAGGGGGAAGAGACGCAGATAATTCAGAGAACTCCAAACGGGTAAGAACAGTGTATAGAGAATGAATTGATGAGGCAGAACTTCATCTAGAACGGCTAGTTCTAAGAAGGAGAAGGAAAGAAATCACGAACACAGCAACTGAGAAACAAGTTTGTGCCTCGCCTTTTTTCTATTCTATTTCAACCAATTACTTTATGTCTTCGCTCTCTCTCTCTTTGTCTTTTCTCTTATCTCTATTTCTCTCTCTCTGTCTCTTTCACTTTCTCTCAAATTTTCTTTTTCTTTATTTTAATCTGTAGAGATGTACATATGTGTCTGTTTCTCTCTACTTCTCTGTCTCTCTCAAAACTCATTGTGTCTTTCTCCAGCTTTTTTGCATATCACATGCTTTCTGTGTCTAAAACTCTTTACGTATCTCGCGCACTGTTATATATCATCCGTTGTCAACCTCTCAAGGTATACATAATGTTTCTCTCTCTTTTTTTCTCTCTTTCTGTATCTCTCTAGTTCTCTCTCCATCTCCTCCCCTTTTTCTATTTCTTTCTCACCCTAACTCTCTATTTCTCTTTTTACCTTTTTACATCTCTTTTTTTCACTTCTTAATTTTTTTTTGCTATATCTTTGTCTTTTAAGCTCTTTTTTTTAAGCTCTTTACATCTTTTTAAGCTATATCTTTGTCTCCCCTCCTCAATGGTTGATTTTTTCTCTCTCTCTTTCTCGTATCCTCTCACTGTCTCACTTTTTCTTTACCTCTTACTATTTTTTAATCTATCTCTCTTTCTCTCTATCTGTCTTTATCTCTATATCTCTTACTCTTTTACTCTCTCTATGATTCATCAATCGAACCGTTCATTTTTTCGACAATCGTGTGATTTAATAGAGATGTTTAACGTTTGCCTTGTATTTTTTTCTCCTTTTCATATTGTCGTGTTTCTGAGTATCGTCTTCTACATCACAGCAGCTGCTATGTCGGAAGGCATGAAGAGCGAGAGTTGCTCCGCGTTTTCCCCTGCCGAACCCTCAGTCGATGCCTATTTCGTCAATAGACACAACCTCAGCGCCGAGGTTTATCAGGTGCTGCCTTGAATCATGTCAAGTAGTTAATTAGTACATTTCGAGCTATGTTCAAATTCGAAAACAAAGCCCAGGTTTTCATTTCAAAAGCTGTCAAGGAGCTACAAACAGGTTCACAAACTGTTTCTTTTCCAAGTAAATAATCCTCAAATGCTTTCCGTTATTCAAAGAAGAAGTCGATGGAGTTCTCGCCTCAGGCACTGCTCCTGAACTCGAACAAGTACAGGCAAGTTATTTTTTCTTTTATCTTTTCGACAAGCTTCAGTAAGGCAACAGCTTGTGGTCACCTTTTTTCCTTCTCTATAGCTCCGAAAAAGATCGCTTTTGAAAAAAACGCTAAGATTCTACTGATCTTGTCAAGGATGACCGATTCCGTTTTTAGTATACAATACTTAACTAAACTCATGCCTGCTTATTTTCAGGAGCCTTCAAAGTTTGAAAAAGTTTTTCGTAAGTGATCTTGTTCTCAATTTCAAAGCTTCATGAACTTCAATTCTTCAATTCGAAAGCTCAATAAATGAATCTCAACAACTTCAGAAAATAATGAAAATTTGCGAGCAACTTCTGGGGGTTTTCGAGGAAGAAAAGCAGATTCTCATGGGAGATGTGCTCTGCACCTGGGCAATCAAGCAGCAAAAGGTTTTATTTGTTTCAGGGTGAAACATTTATTTAAAATTCATGGTGCAAACTACGAAAAGACAATTCGGAATGGATTTTCGAGAATCACAACAAAATGCAAAGTTTGCTGGGAATCCAATGAAAGATCTTCAAGGACATACAGTACCGTGCAAAATTATATCAATTTTTGATTTTTCGTCGATAAATTTTTCCATTTCGTGCTCAGTAGTTTAAAATTCTAACCATTCGTTTCACATAGAACAACGATAATTGAGTTAAACTTGAATACTTATCACTAAGTTTAGTTAAGCTTAAAAATAGGAATACTAATAATTAAGCTACAACCAGAAAACAATTGTATAAAATACAAAAAAATATCAAAAATCCATTTTGACAAAAAACTTAGACTCGATCTGAAACAGAGCTAAACACGTTTTTACTTCCGATAAGACGAGTCATTTAACAATAAAAAATCTAGTGTAGCCACACCAAAAACAAATTTGAAAAACTGAACTTTCCATCAACATTAGAAAATTCGAGTTTTGGTGCAAATAAGTTCGGTTTATCTTGAAGCAGACATTATACCATAACTACAGCATGTACTTTCATGGAATACACAAAAATTCAAAATAAGAAGACAATACACTTTTTGTATGTTCGCTTTTTGCAAAGTTATGTAAAAAAATTAATTTTTGACAGAATTTTGCTCAGTAATTTTCATAGCTAAAGTTACTGCAAGAACGATACAAAATATTATTCTACTAGTACTAGTTAACCTTATATTTTTTAGAAGATTGTTTCATCTAAGATCAGAACAATTTTTGTACATGCAGGATAAAGCTTATCAGTGAGTTTTCATTGAATTTAAAAAGCAAATCAAAAAAAATTTCAGATAGAAAAAAACAGAAAACTTTTCAAATAGTTCCTTAAGCAAATAAAAATATACAGAAGTACTTGAACTCTCATACATTTTGAAGGGTTATACTGCAAAGTAGATCGAAAGTTCCCGTTGAGCTAAGTATCGGCACTCTCTGGACTCAGCAGTTGCACTACAAACAACTGGATATGATACATCTTCAGTTTGTCCACTCTTTCATAAAAAAATTTTCTGCTACGATTATTTGTTTGACAATGTGGCAATTGCATCGTAATTTTACGATGCTAGACTTGTGATGAAAACGCAAACAAATTAGTATGTTAATTTCAAAAGACGCATGTTCTGAATTGTTTGATAGTTTTTCGGAGAGTTACTGCAACAAACTCTGTCTGGCCTGAGTTATCTACAGCAATACTGTCCCGGAATGGGTTTTGAAGATGTTTCTTTTAACTCCGTTTTGACTAAGTTTTTTCTCTTTAAAGTTATCATCTTTGAGAGCACAGTGAAATGAGATGATCATTCACGACTTTGATCTTCTAAATATAATGGAAGGTTTTATGGAATATGTTTTTAGAAACCATCGTATGCTGGTAGCTTGAATAATTCAATCAGTGAAACATTTACCCCAAGGTTTTTTGGCAACGAGGTTTTCACACTCAGACCTTTCTCGCATGGAATGAACTCATCTTTTACAAAAAAGTTGGAATAATTACCGAACTAGTGAAATGAAGACAGGTTATTTCAGTATCAATTGAATTGTGACCGAGCAATAAAACTCAGAAATGTCTAATTTTTTACAAGTCGGATGTCCCTACGATGTTGTTCACAATTTAAAAAAACGTTTGCTGCAACGGCTAATTTAGAAATCTACATATGTTTTGATCGATATAGCTTCTGATTCTCAGTACATCAAATTTTATTTTATCTGACTTGGCTCGCGAAAAAAAAATCATTGAATACGCCTTCAGATTTTCGCTCGCTTTCGCCATCTGGCACACTACTTCCTTTACTACTCTATCATAGTCTCCCGTCAACCTCCCTCCGTAGTTGTCAAATGCGGAGAAGCCGAGAACCATCGACGCTCCCGTTTCTGGTTCAACACCGAGATTAGGTCTCTCTGATTCTTGAATGTGATATCTATAGATTATCATCGAATCTCATCATACCTGACCATCAAGCCAAGTGAAGTGTTTTGTCACCAAAAGATGATTTATTCTTGCTAAAGAATGACTTAATAATCTTCTTAGTATTGTTCTGCCTCTTGTTGAGTCCACTCTATCTTTTTCAGTTTTTTTGCTGGAGGATCTTTTTCAGTTGTTTTCTGGAGGATACCTAGTTCTCGGTTTAATAATAGTTATTCTTTCTAGGGTTCTGGGAGGCCATGCGTTCGGTCTGGAAGCGAATGGAGACGGTGTCCAAGTGCGCTGTTTTCTCATCACGGACGAGACAGCAAAGCAACTCCTCTCAAATGCTTACCATGACGTGTATTACTTTCCACTTTTTTCATAGGCTTGAACATTATAATCCAGTGGGCACGGTAGATTTAAAAATTTAACATAGAAACGGTTAATTGAAGTGAGTTGAATAGTGAAAAACTAAAAACCAATTCTTTCTTAAACGTTAAATTAAAATCATTTTCATTTGTTTTCAAATCAAATCTTTTCTATAGTACATACATATCAGAAACAAGTCTGTCTAGTCTGCCTCACAATTTCTTTTGCTCTTTTCCCTTCCTTTTTTGTTTTAAAGTTCTCTACATCGAATTAAATCTTAAATTCATCAAACAGATTTGAAAGCGAAGAATTTGTGATCGAACCGACGTCTTCAGTTTTCCAGAGAAAGGATACACGAGGCCTTCGAGCGAAATTCGACGATATGGTCTGGAATTGGAAATGGAAAATTTAAAAAAAGTCTCTTAAAAAGAATAACGTCTAAATGAAAAAGAATAAGAAAAAGATTCACTATGGAAATAGTTCTCCGTGTCATACTATGGGCAGAAAATAAAACGACGTAGCTGATTGAATAAATGTTTCTTGAATCATTTTTCAATATTATTGGTCTTCATCGAGAGTTTCAGAACTAGGTTTCATCAACGACGCATTCGTCCCAGTAGCATCGTGACTAAAAAACAGAGCGATTGAGCCTTCGAAACAGAACAATTGAGTCTTTCATATGGTCATATCAGATCGATTAGCAAAATTTATTCGGTGTTTTGATGTTTCGCGCTCGTTTCCAGGGAGGAAGGGACTTCTGGGTTCGATTCCTCCGTGTGAACTTACTTTTGTCATTGTTTTTGTTGTCGGTATGCAGCTTGCATCGAAGATATATTCTTCTGAGCGAGATGCTTCCAGAGAAAAGAAGCTCAAAGAGAAAAGAAGAAGCCCTGGACAGTCATGTTGCACCTTTTGAAGGCGGACATTGTTGAAGCAACGTGCTCTTGCCAAAGATTTTTCGTATGAGATGTCATTCCAGCCTAGCAACGTTTTGTTTGGGAGTCGAACGCACTAGCCTTTGCCGACCAAAAAAAGGCAAGGTATCAGATTATTTGCGCATCGACTCGCCGTTCGAAAGTATAGCGGAGTATTGATGATGGTCAATCCGGTGGCTTTTCCAGGCCAATCCGGCATCACCATCCTTCGACTAGCTGTACAACCCATTTTTGGTCCGCGACGGGCAAGCCCGCTACCTCCGATGAACACGTGCATGGAGAAATCCCTCTATATACACCCGGGGACGCGCTCGATACCGGATAGGGTTAACCGGTCCCTGCGATGGTGTGGAGTCAAGTCGTGGGCTGTAGCACCATCATAGGGGGTTTGAGAACTAACTTTTTTCCTGTGAAACTTCGAACAAGATTTCTCGTTACAAAGATCTTATAGGACTGTGAGATTATTTGAAGAGAGTCGCTAAGAAGGCGCAGCTAAGAAGAGATTCGGTCGCAACCCGCAGATACTGTCTCTGCTACTCAGTTCGGCTGCAGACTTCTTGTGGAATCGATCTCATTGGGAAGAAAGTCAGCACAATTACGTTGTTTTCCGCAGCAGTAATGTACTCAAAACAAGTTGGAGTTGAACTTGGGCAACTTCGTTGATAGGAATCAATGTTTTGAACGGCTTATAGGCAATGATGATGACAAGGTTTTTGTCGTTAAATAATCATAAATGGAAATTAACTTGATGCATAATATAGGATAGTAGATCCTTGTAAACAGCAATAAGTCCTAGTGCGAAACAAACATACTTCTACGCATACATAAAAATATTATTTCAAATTGTTGGCTTGTATTTTTCCAACGCCTAATTAACTGCAAAAAAAAGAATGCATTCTCAGGTGTCGCTCCCATTTGCAGTATTGGTCGGTCCGAAAGCGGAGGTCGAAGCGAAGTTGTTCCTTGAGAGGTCATTCGCCGACTTGGTAACAAGTTATATAAAATCAATTTTTCAATTAAATTTCTCAAAACAGGAACGGACCATGCTCTCAGAAGTTTCGAACTGAACCTACGTCTTTGCTTCGTGGGCGATTCTCTTTCCTTTTAAGCTACCAATGCATATAATCTCTTGAACTCCTTTTTTCTCTCTCGAAAAAGCACAAATTTACGGAAGAATTAGAAAATTCATGACTATTCTTTGAAAAATGATCTTGGAATAAAAAATTACAAGATTGAAGAATTGATTTCTAGGTTCGTCGCCCACTGTCAGAGATTCCCACACACGCAAGTACGATGGAGTTGGCAGATCAGATGGAAATCAAGTTTCAAGTGAGTTCCATTAAGAACTTACTACACTCAATAAGTGGTTTAAACTGCTGGACTATCACTTCTGTTCCGATGCGAAAAGAAGAGTGCAAACTATGTTTTTTGTTGTTGTTTAAAGCCATGCTTACAAACTATTTTATGGACATTTGAACGCTTATGTTTGTTTGCGTGATAATTCGCGAATAACAAGTGATAAGTCTTTTAGTACTTCAAATTCAACCGGTAACCACTCATTGTTTGTTTAGGCGATTGTGGAAACCCCGCAAAAGAGCACAGACGGACCCTCTCTGGTGCAGCCGAGGGCATTCACTCAACAGGTGTATTTTACAATCAAGGCAAGGCATAAGAACACGAAGAAAAGGCTTTTGATTTCAGGCAAAAGAACATCTGATCTCTCGGTTAAAACCCAGTGCCCAGGGATTCATTCAACTCGATAACTTTCTTAAGGTTTGTTAGCTGAAGAGCATTTGGAATTCGATTTATGGTTGAGTACCAATACGAGAGGTTTGTTAGCTGAAGAGCATTTGGAATTCGATTTATGGTTGAGTACCAATACGAGAGGTTTGTTAGCTGAAGAGCATTTGGAATTCGATTTATGGTTGAGTACCAATACGAGAGGTTTGTTAGCTGAAGAGCATTTGGAATTCGATTTATGGTTGAGTACCAATACGAGAGGTTTGTTAGCTGAAGAGCATTTGGAATTCGATTTATGGTTGAGTACCAATACGAGAGGTTTGTTAGCTGAAGAGCATTTGGAATTCGATTTATGGTTGAGTACCAATACGAGAGGTTTGTTAGCTGAAGAGCATTTGGAATTCGATTTATGGTTGAGTACCAATACGAGAGGTTTGTTAGCTGAAGAGCATTTGGAATTCGATTTATGGTTGAGTACCAATACGAGAGGTTTGTTAGCTGAAGAGCATTTGGAATTCGATTTTTGGTTGAGTACCAATACGAGAGGTTTGTTAGCTGAAGAGCATTTGGAATTCGATTTATGGTTGAGTACCAATACGAGAGGTTTGTTAGCTGAAGAGCATTTGGAATTCGATTTATGGTTGAGTACCAATACGAGAGGTTTGTTAGCTGAAGAGCATTTGGAATTCGATTTATGGTTGAGTACCAATACGAGAGGTTTGTTAGCTGAAGAGCATTTGGAATTCGATTTATGGTTGAGTACCAATACGAGAGGTTTGTTAGCTGAAGAGCATTTGGAATTCGATTTATGGTTGAGTACCAATACGAGAGGTTTGTTAGCTGAAGAGCATTTGGAATTCGATTTATGGTTGAGTACCAATACGAGAGGTTTGTTAGCTGAAGAGCATTTGGAATTCGATTTATGGTTGAGTACCAATACGAGAGGTTTGTTAGCTGAAGAGCATTTGGAATTCGATTTATGGTTGAGTACCAATACGAGAGGTTTGTTAGCTGAAGAGCATTTGGAATTCGATTTATGGTTGAGTACCAATACGAGAGGTTTGTTAGCTGAAGAGCATTTGGAATTCGATTTATGGTTGAGTACCAATACGAGAGGTTTGTTAGCTGAAGAGCATTTGGAATTCGATTTATGGTTGAGTACCAATACGAGAGGTTTGTTAGCTGAAGAGCATTTGGAATTCGATTTATGGTTGAGTACCAATACGAGAGGTTTGTTAGCTGAAGAGCATTTGGAATTCGATTTATGGTTGAGTACCAATACGAGAGGTTTGTTAGCTGAAGAGCATTTGGAATTCGATTTATGGTTGATTACCAATACGAGAGGTTTGTTAGCTGAAGAGCATTTGGAATTCGATTTATGGTTGAGTACCAATACGAGAGGTTTGTTAGCTGAAGAGCATTTGGAATTCGATTTATGGTTGAGTACCAATACGAGAGGTTTGTTAGCTGAAGAGCATTTGGAATTCGATTTATGGTTGAGTACCAATACGAGAGGTTTGTTAGCTGAAGAGCATTTGGAATTCGATTTATGGTTGAGTACCAATACGAGAGGTTTGTTAGCTGAAGAGCATTTGGAATTCGATTTATGGTTGAGTACCAATACGAGAGGTTTGTTAGCTGAAGAGCATTTGGAATTCGATTTATGGTTGAGTACCAATACGAGAGGTTTGTTAGCTGAAGAGCATTTGGAATTCGATTTATGGTTGAGTACCAATACGAGAGGTTTGTTAGCTGAAGAGCATTTGGAATTCGATTTATGGTTGAGTACCAATACGAGAGGTTTGTTAGCTGAAGAGCATTTGGAATTCGATTTATGGTTGAGTACCAATACGAGAGGTTTGTTAGCTGAAGAGCATTTGGAATTCGATTTATGGTTGAGTACCAATACGAGAGGTTTGTTAGCTGAAGAGCATTTGGAATTCGATTTATGGTTGAGTACCAATACGAGAGGTTTGTTAGCTGAAGAGCATTTGGAATTCGATTTATGGTTGAGTACCAATACGAGAGAATGTTCCAAAACCAAACAGGAAAACAACAAAAACAAAACGAAAACACGAAAACAAAACGTTATTTTTCGTTCTGAGAGAAAAAACTATGAAAAGTGATATACATTTATATATTTATATATTTTTTTCCCTACGGTTTGACACCAAGGATGTATTTCTAAAATTCCTCAATCGCTCAAGTAAACTGTAAGTGCTTGAGTTGCCTGTGGCAGAGGAGTATCAGTTGAAGAAGAACTCAGCCGAGGGCGAGTGGAAGCTCGTCGCCTTCTTCGATTGGTTCTTTAAGTTGGCCGAGATCATCAACAAATACCTCTACTCCATGTGGCACAACGGGTACTCGCAACCTTTCACCATAGTTACACCATGTGTAGTGTGCAGTAGAGACTTTAACATAAGAACAATACTTTTTTAGTAGTTTTTTTCCGAAATTCGTTTTTTTAAATCTCATTATATTCGATGTTCAAAGGTTGATCTACGGATTCTGCTCAAAAGATGAGGCGGAGCGTCTTCTCCGCTCCGTGCAGCGTTCCGCGCTCCTCGTCCGCTTTTCGGATATTGAATATGCCAAGATCAAGATATCGGTCAAAGACAACGCAGGAGGTTTTTAGGAAGTTATCTAGATAGCATCATTTTTGTCAACTGTTTTCTTATTTTATAATTTTTTCTCAGTCTCACAGCAACTACTTCAAATAACGACGACTTTTTTAATGAAAAAATTTTCTTTCAATTTAGTCTGCCCTTCCTTGTTTTTATTCCCCTGTGGATAGTTCTCTGTTTTTTTTCTCGTTAATTTTTTTTATTTACTTTTCACCTCAATTTTTCTTTTTAAATTTTTGTCTTTCGTCAACTGCTTCAGATACACGCCACCATTGGTACGACCACACGGACTTGAATGGCCGCAACCTGAGCGTTGAACTGCTTTCTAATCATAAATTCGCCAACATCGAACTTATTTATCCGGATATTGATCTCGAGGTTGTTTCGGTCAAAAAACATTTCGCTTCAAAAGTATGAGAAAGTATGTTTTGATATATTTGAAAGTACTAAATGAAGTTTGTGACAGCTGAGTTAAGATGATCGAATGGAAATAGACTGATTCGATTGAGAAGCTCTGTTTCTTCTACGTTCACCAGAGCCGAACAACTCAATGGATGAATGCCAAAACAAGGGACTTTTCTGCTCACTCTCATTGAAATCAATGATTCAAAATGGTAGTTCTATGGTTTGCAGGTTGCTCTAGGTGGCCGGGATGAGAAACCGATGCGCAGTTTGGTTCCCCGGTCACTGGCACCGACTGACATATACTTTGACAACCAAGGAGCCGCTACTTCTACATTCTGATCTACTCGAAGAATAAATGATAAAAGGGATAAGTAGATGTCTAGAAGCTGCTTAACTATAGTCGTCAGTCTGATTGCAGATGGCAATGATGCCGGAACAAATTTAAAGATGCTACATATTGTTGAGAGACTGAAAGTATTCCGTACAAACTTTGTTCTTATCTTGCCATTTTTTCTGCCCGAACACCTCGAAGGCAATTTTTTACCAGCTTCTCTAGGTCAAAAAACATATACATATATCAGAAGATTGATTGAGAATATTTTGTCAGAAGATTGAGAAATTCTTATTACACTTCTTCCTCCAGTCATTTCATTCCTTTCGTCATGAAGTATAACTTTGATTTAAACAAAGTCTCCCATGGAAATTGCATACACATGTAGGCAACGACTGTTTATCGGGTTTACAACGCGGACTGGCCGCCACAACACAAAACAATTGAAATCACATGGTGAAAAAAACAATAACACGATAACGCATACTTTAACTTCAAACATCACATATCATCGAAGAAAACACCAGCTCCTCCATAGATATTTAACTAAATCTGAAAAGTTAGAAATTTTTTTGTTCTAGTGACCCCAATACTCAAACAGAAAGTCCTCCTCCGAGTCTTTTCTGTGAGGTGCCAGTTCTTCAGCTGACATCCATCTGCCTCTTTCCTGGACCTGCTTAAGTGTGACTTCTTCCTTCACCGACGCGGTAACGCCTGCAATTCGCAGCGAATGCGGGCTGTGGAATTGACCCCCGCTCCGAGACACGTGCGTTTTAGTTTCTCCAGAACAGCGCTGCTGCCTCCGAAATGCGAAGCAGGGCCCCGAACGCTGCTGTCACAAAAAAACCCGCTAGCGCATCCTCTCTGCTGGCATCTTCCCTGACCGCTTCTTTAAAAAAATATTTGTAGGTCGTTCAATGGCGGGTCTTTCGTGTGCTTCACGACTCTCTCTTTCTTCACCGTACGCTTCATAGCTGTAATCAAACTTCCAAACTTCTTTTCATCCGCAGCCGTTACTCTCGTGAACCGAAAAGCCGCTGCAGACACGACTACCGCAGCCGCTCTGGCACCCCTAACCAGTTTATCGTCAACATAAAGGTACAAGGACAATGATGCCCTGTGTCTAGGCCTAGTTGTGGAGCGAACTCCAGCCTAGCTTCTTTTTTTGTTCTTTTTTTAGAAGCTTTGTACGCTGAGAGTGATGGGGGGGCTAAACATCCGCTTGTAAGAGCCTCGAGTGTTGGTATAAGATCTCCTGCCCCCCTCATCTCCAGAGCCTTTTTTTTGGACTTGTTAAGTTCATCGAGCATTCTCTCTGCAACATACACACATCTTTCACTGGACGGGAGGGCGGGGGGTGCTTAACTATCCCGAACAGTCTAGAATGGAATTTCCTCCTTATCTTCTCCCAAGCGAACGCGTCAACCGCGACGCGTCCGCTCTGACGCGTCACAACCATACAATTTCCTTATGGGACCATGTTTAAATCGAACAATTTTACTCCTTTTCAAAGACTAACTGTGAATATTGATTGACCTTGTTCATTGTGTAACCACTTTTTTCACATGCAAAGTTGAAGTTCGTTTTGAATTCAGAACAGTGAGCAACGCAAAACGTCAATGATATCGAAAACTATCAATCTTGTGATTGAAGATTGACTTGATTTATACCCTGAAAATTTACTTTATTCATAAAATAATAAAGTGTGTGCATATGTACATACATATATACTCATATACATATGTATTCATCTTACAATGTTAGCAACTTAACATTGAATGTTTAATACGTATAATATGGGAGATCAACGTAAAATATCAATAACGGGAACTATCACTATAATACGTTTTTTGTTCGTGAAAAAATATTCAAAAAAAGGTTAATAAATTCGAAATATCGGCCTTGAAACTGAATTGAATAATGCCATTCAGAAACAGTCGTGGTAGCAGTAAAAAATCAAACTATGTTAGGACAATCTCACCATGCCACGCTTCATTTAATTGTTCTTTATTTCGAGCAAAACTTTAAAAAAAACGTTTCTTCTTTCTTGTTTTAAAAATACTGTACCAGCGAAAAAAAAATCAGCTAAAAAAGAATGGGAGATGATTGGTAAATAAAACATGAAATTATGGCAATAAAGTTTTCAAAATACTTGCAGAATTAAAAGCAAATATAATGGTAAACGAGAATGTTTTCCAGAATTTTTTGAGAGGTTCACTTAAAGGGAAAAAACATGAACTGCAAGAATATTGAGACAAAAAAGAGAAATGGGAAAGAAATATAGAGACAGAGAGAGAATAAGATGGACAGAAGGAGTTAGGGAGAGGGATCAAGAATGATACGAACAGAGAGACAGTGCGACAGAGAAACAGAGAGAGATAGAAAGAGAGATGGAGAGAGAGAGAAAGCTAAAACCAGTATCTTTCAGTCCCTCCCTCAAGCTCGGATTGCATTACAGGAAAACTTGGTCTTCCTTCACGCTTGTTGAGTGTGCGAGAACCTGAGAGATGTCGGTCCTCAAATTCTCTCTTATCGTTGCAAGTCTCCTGGTTGCATTCGCTTCCACTGCTTCAGATAGTATCAAGAAGGAAGAAGCTGTTCGAGTCGTCCGACTCCAGGTTTCATCTTATGATCACTTGTCGTGTACACTCCTCATGTACACATAGGCTTTGAAAGATGAAGAAATAGTTCAGCTTGTTGGCTTTCTCCCTGAGAGCTCGATTGAGTTTTACATAAAGAACATATAAAGAAAATAGATTTTCTCTATTAAAGACGGTTGGTTGTTATAACGGCTGATATGTGAGAAAGTAAAGGGAAATTGTTAGTGTAACGGATAGAGTTCTTGCATTAAGTGGAACTTCAAAAGGGTTACTGTAGGTTTCAAGTGATGAGCAGAAGTTATCCATCTACATTTCCAGCTTTTTGAATTTTTAGTTTTAATATGTTCCACACATTAGCTGAAGATTGTCAATGACTCTTGCATTAAGTGGAACTTTAAATGATGACGCAGCACTTCCAATGGCTCTTAATGACTACCTGGATTCATCAGATCCACTATAACAATGCCTCGATGGCGGAGATCGGGGAGACTGCGAAATGGAATTCAATGCTGCGTTCTTCACTGCTCGCCTCTCTTCGCTTCATCAACAAACACTGGCTTATCTGTGGAGGAACTGACAAAGACAAGTTTGTCTTTTACTTGAGCCATTGCGTGGAGTTGTCAATGATGGACGGATAGATTTTCATTCGATTTCATTCATCTATCTATCTCTATTCGACTCTACTCAACTGGTAATGCACTTGCACTTCCGGACAGGGATATGAAACATGGCTGGGTTCGATCCCGCCAAGTGAACTAACTTTTCCATGTGAAATTTGTTCAAAAGTCACCCTAAAAAGACGCCACTTATTTTGAGCTTCGTTACTGAGAACTCTGAGACCCATTACTCTGGTTGCAGACTGTCATCGACTGATTGCGGCAAGGCTCACATCACTGGTGAATCCGTCGGTGGAAGCGGATACCGAGTAAATGTGACTTTCATCGCAGAGCGGTGAGTAAAATACTGTATTAACCTCTTCTAATCTATGCAAAACGCTATGCGCCATCAATCCAGAGGAGACCGGTTCACTAACGTGGTTATAAATGAAGGTCTTGTTAGAAAGGGGGTTTTGATACGGGAAACAGCGTACACAAAGTGCTTGTCTTGAATCTCTACGTTCACAATGATAGAAAGGTAGAATGAGGAAAATAACATAGACTTCAGCTTCAAAAAAGTTAAGGAAATGTAAATGACACGCCGATGAGTGAAGGAAACTTACTCATACTGAATTTTTTTTATATTTGTTGTCCTTGTTAAAAATGTTCAGAAAAGGGTTCAATAAGATGTAGTTTAGCAGTGAATAATTTTCCATTGATTGTTTTTGATATATTAAAAACAATTAATAAAGTGTATGGCAAAATATTTGTTAGCGAAGTCGTTCATACATCGTTTCATACATCTTAATATAATTAATTGAATTTGATTGGCGGATCTTTCTGAGGATTTCTTCTAGTGTTTTCTTTTTCCCCTTGATCCCCTGATCCGGTCTTTGCCAATCTCTTCCTCTCTTTCTCTTTCATAGCACGTCGAACTTTCTGCTGCTCATGTCTGTATAAGTGGAACGAAACCATCTCTCCCTTGCTCACATTCAACCAGGAGGAATAGGAGAACAAAAGATTTGAACAAGCATTAGAACGATTAGTAGCAGTTTTTCTGGAGCTTCAAAGGAGAATTCAAAAGATGAGGAGAAAAGCGACCAGGAAAATATGTATTAAAAACCTATACTTTTAGAGAAAAGAAGTAAGAACGAGAAAAAACACGCTTTGAGAGAGAAAGAAAAAGAAAGATAGAGGAACAGAGAGATTTAGAGGCAAATATGGACAGAGAGAGAAAAAGAGAGTGTGAGATAGGCCTCAAATACTTGAATGGAGCAAAGATCAATCACGAGATACGCTTGTAATTTATCCCTTCCGGGACTCTCGCAAAAAGCGATAACATCCTCTTCGCGAACAAATTACGCAGAAATTAATTGGAGAATTGTAGCAAAATCCGAACTGTTTTTTTGCAGAGACCCTGTCAAAAACGCCAAAGTTGAGGCCACTTCCACAGTCTTCGGAGTCATTCAAATAGGACTGAAAGGTGGAATCTTTCAGTACACAAATGCTTTGAAGGTGAGCTTTTTTGTGAGATTGAATTCTTTTTGAAGGAAACTCTGTTTACAGTTGTTTAGTTTTTGAGTGAATGTGTTTTCTGAATGAACGATTAAGTTTTAAAACTGATTCCAGTAAAAACTAATTTTTACGAAGCTAGGAAAGAATACCCCTTATAGATGAAAAACTGAAAATTTTGTTAACAGAAAAGGGAATTTCTCGCTTATTTCATGGATTGACGCTAATAAAATCTATGTCCAACTGTTAAAATCATGAAAGAACCACATCTTCCAGGTTCTCGGTCGACCAGAAACGGATCTTTCGTTTGACGAGCAGTTCTTCTGCTATAAGGGATTCACGCTCTCGCAGGGAGACAAGTGCATCAAGAACATCAACCGACGGCTCGCAGATCAACCGATCGATTCAATAGAAGACCACGACTTGACCCATCTATTTTGATCTACACATACAAAAATATGTATGAAAAATGACATATTTAACATTTTAATGTTTGAAAATTCATGCTTAGTATGACAGTATTAATATGTAGGCATTCCCATAAGTGTGAATAGTTGTGATTTGTGATTTAGACGTGCTCATTTTCATGGACAGTTTTCTGCGCATTTCCACCCGGTGACAACACAAGATGATCAGTCGAGGCACATGAAAACGTTTTGATGCTCTTCGAAACATTAAATTGAGTTTAACGCTTTATAGTTACAGATAAGCGAGTGAAACTCTGAAATTTCTTTCATCATATTATTATGCAATTTTCTCGACGATGAAAAATTGCGGGTTATATTGTGTTGCGGTAAAAAAATTCACGATTATCGTATTCAGAAAACAATTTTTACCACTTACTATGTCTTGACAATACAAATACTTATTTTTAAACCTTTTGAAGCTGTGACTAGACATAATCAACCGAGTGACGAGAAAATTTGAATTGATTTTAAAACCTGATCGAATTTGCAAAATTAGGTCACTTCACTAAATAACAGAAAACAATTTATGAAAATTTACATATCACTGAAATTTTGAATGAGCGAAGCTGTTCCACAACGAGATCAGTTCTATCAATCTAGGGAGAAAAAAGAGATCAATAAGAAGAAGAAGAGACCCGTGTCCGAGAATACACACAAAACCGCAAGTACCAGCATTTCAACTGAAATGCGTGATCAAGTTGTATGTATGTTAGTTAGCTAGTCTATCGTTGCATGATTTCTCTAGTTGAGAACTTGAAAACTCCCAGAGACAAGAAAAAATATCTGCTTTGCCGCCACTTTGGTGAGCTATTCTGAAGTAATTAGCTAATATTTTAGAAATTTTTATTGACCACATTAGTATAAAGCATGCGATTAGAGTTAAGATTTGTAATGATGAAAATTGGGATCACGAAGCTCCGAAAAAAGCTCCATTAGAACAACTGATCAACTGGATGGATAATTGACGGCTGCTTGAGATTTGCACATTCTAAGAGCGAGACTCTTCTGGTAGAAATCTTCTTCAGCTGATGAAAAAGATGGGATCGTTGTGCTGAAAAATAGGGCACTGCAGAGAGTTTTCGCAATCAAATAAGCTCTCGAAAGAGTGAGAGGAGTTACTAAAATAAGGAAGACCCTAGGGAAATAACCAAAAACAACATTTTAGTGTACTACAAAAACTATGCCTCTGTCAGCTTTTTTTGTTTTTGTAAGCAAAAAAACTTGTAGAAGTCGCTCTCTTTTTCATCGGATTTAAAGCTCTGTGATTTTTCTTTTCGATGAGAAAACTAAAATAGATGACTATGAGCATTTGTTTCGAGTTAGGAGGGCGAATTTCTGAGAAATTGAAATGACTCATACTATATCTTCAAGTTCTAAGCTACACAGTTTAAAGGCAGTGACGCCTGGTTGAGATGACAAATGATTGAACTATCGCACAGAAAATATTTTCTGTGCGATAGTTCAATCATGAGTCATACTATACTAATCATTCCCAAGAACACTATCAAAAACACAAGGGCGACAAGTAGATCAGACGAGGACAGACGAGGCTCTACATCAGACGAGGACAGACGAGGCTCTACATCCGAAACATATTACAACTTCATTTCATATATTCAAATGCGACTTTTCGCTTTTATACTGTGAGAGAAAATAATGAAAAGCGTGATTCCAAAAAGCGTGATGGACGTAAGCAATGAGATCTTTTTTAACTTTTTTCTTCGAAGTATTTTTTAACAAAAACTTTTTGCTTCGTTTTTCAGGGTTTTGTTCCTAAGCCTTACGTTCTCGTTGGCATAAACTTGACCTAAGCCTAAACGAGAAATTTTTTTAAATTCAAAAGAAAAAGGTTTTTAAAAATCTTATCGCTGACGTCAATCACGCTTTTTGGAATCACGCTTTTCGGCAATCGCCTACTGTGGGCTAACATTTTCATTTATGTTATATTCCGGATTTTCCTCCCAAATTCAAAGCTGTGATACACTAAGATATATTAAAAGAATCATTTTTTTCAATTATCAAAAAAATATACTTAATCGAGGTCAGAATTAACGAATTCGACCTATCAGAAAATTGATTTTGACTCATATTTTCCAACTAAAAACCATTTTTGGGTCTTTGACAGTGTTACCAAATTGAACGTACGTAGATATAGGGTTGGGGAAGGAAGAGGTCGAGTACGGGGACGACGCCGAGGTGTGGTACATCTGAGAGGGATACGTCGGATACGCCCTGCAATCGATATCTCTTCACAGCCAAACAAATCATCGCAGGGCAAATGTAGTCCACAGGAGGGATCGAACCCAACCATCTCTCGTCTAATCGTGAGTGAGCGCCTTACTATTGCACCATTAAGCGGCATTTCTTGCTGAAACGTATCATGTATTAATTCATTATTTCTAAAGATTTTCCGGAACTGAAATTGAAGGAAAAAAAACTGCTAGGCTTTTCGGAGGTGTTTTTACTAGGGAATGCTTATGATAATGCTCTACAGTGATGCTTGCAGTCTTAAAGAGCTTTTCTAACAATTAAAGTTCTTTTTCTTTCTGACTTCTAGTGAGTACAGAAATTTAAAACTTTTTGAGAGTTCTGTAAACACTGGAATCCATAGAAAAGAACTTCAATTCAGAAAAAATGCAAATTTAAGTGAACAAATGTTATCTTTCTACCTGTGTCTCTCGCCAATTATGAGAATCATTGCCTATAGAAGTTGTCGGTATACAAAACAGCATCGTTTTCAAGAAACGATTGACTTCTCTCTAACGAGTTAGTACTACCTATTCCACTTGTTAAAGATTGAACATATAAAACTTTTATGTTTAATCTCTTTTTTCCGATTTATTTTGAGTTAATGATTGCCACCCAACCACTACAACTTGAGCCCCCCTAGAAGTTAATGATTGCCACCCAACCACTACAACCTGAGCCCCCCTAGTTAATGATTGCCACCCAACCACTACAACCTGAGCCCCCCTAGTTAATGATTGCCACCCAACCACTACAACCTGAGCCCCCCTAGTTAATGATTGCCACCCAACCACTACAACCTGAGCCCCCCTAGAATGATTGCCACCCAACCACTACAACCTGAGCCCCCCTAGAATGATTGCCACCCAACCACTACAACCTGAGCCCCCCTAGAACGAAAGTCCATGGAAATTTTCATTTGTTTGGTTATGCTTTAACGAATTTATGTGGACTGAAGACATGAAAAGGGAATTAAATTGAACACACTCAAATCGCTTTTTTAATACGCAAATGATCTAAGTTATCTTTGAGAATATCGTTCATTAAAGTCAAAATCTTTAGGCTCCGTGATTCTCTTTTCGATTTGCATTTCTTTAATAGTTGCTAAGGTAGGTAGAATCTTTTATAAAACCTTCCGAAATTGTATTTTAGTCGAGTTTGAGAACTATGACTTACATTTTTTTAAAAACTCAGGCAGCATATTGTATAAAAATTCAGTATAAAAAGCTGCATTTGTGAAGTTATACATGACCTCAAAAGGTCTTTTCAGACTACGCTAACGAAAGATTTAGTTTCCAACTGATCTGCCTGACCAGACACGATAACAAAACCTTGAAAGCGTGCATTACATTTCTATTATAAGGTTCTTGTTCAAAACTGAACTTTCACCGTAACCATGTTCAATAAATCCTACACCCTACCTACTTATTTTGTGCTTCACGCATTACCATTTTCTGTTTCGCGCATTACCATATCCTACTCCCCTTTTTCCTAGTCTGACACACTTACTTTTCCTCGGTCTCTCTTTTGTCTCTCTTTCTAAGCCTCCCCCTCCCCCCCCCTCTCTCTCTCTCTCTCTCTCTCTCTCTCTCTCTCTCTCTCTCTCTCTCTCTCTCTCTCTCTCTCTCTCTCTCTCTCTCTCTCTCTCTCTCTCTCTCTATTACTCTCTCTTTTTCGATTCTGTTTCGCTAATTATTTCTTCTATGAATTTCCTATCAACATCTTCAAGTCTGCTATATTCATTTGTCATTGTCTCTCCTAGCACTTTCCCTTCTGTTCTCTCTCTCACGTTCTCTTTCTGTTCACTTCGTCTTCTCTTTTGCTCTGTCTCACACAATCTCTCTCTTTCTTTCTCTGTCACACTTTCTCTCTCTCTGCCTCTCTTTTTTCTCTCGATCTTCTTCGCATTTTTCTCTCTTCTCTCTCCTTCCCCGCAATTCAGCTTTGTCGTTCTCTCCACAATAGTGCAAACCCTCTTATTATGATGCAGACGCACTCATTCACCACAATCGAAGGCGTCTGATACCATCAATTAGAGGATTTGTAGAAGCTAACCATTGAGAAAAACAGAGAAGCGAAGGAAGAGAGAGAGAGAGAGAGAGATACATGTAGTAGATCAAGAAAGAAGAGACACGAATGGTGATACGGAGAAAACTGAGAGACTGAGGTAGGAAGGAGAAAATAGATAGTTAGAGGTGCATAGAATGAGTAAGACAGAAAAAAAGCAACGATTAGACACCAGCAAAAAAGGACGAAACTAGGTGCGGTTAGCTCATCGGGGGCCTAACTTTCGAGCCCGGTTTAAACTAACCAGAAATCCCTGGAGGGAATGGCGGGAGGATACATGGATGCTCGGATGGCATTGTTCTGCTGGCCTGCAGCGAAGGCAAGTGGGTGGGGTAGGTTGGATTTGTTCAGCTGCTTCTCTTGCTTGCGATGCTTTGCCCGCCGGTTTTGGAACCACACCTGAAAATATTTTATTTCTGAGCGTAGAATAATGGCAGTGTGCGCGGCTATTCCGCCGAGGGTCCAAGTTCGACCATGACCTTGTACAGATGCACAAAAAACAAGGAGTTGAGAAATGTTGGTTGTGCTCGTGCACGGATCTAACTCTCCCCACTGCTGCAACAAACATTAGTTGCGACCCAGCGCACAGCCACTAGTCCTACCAAGATTGGTCAGTCCCGCATCTGAAGGGATCACGTACCCGGCCGGGAGGTAGAAACGAGTGGCATGAAGATTATCATTTGATACTAGCATAGTTAAAGTGACTAAGAAACCAGGCCTTTGAGCTTCTGAAATAAACCGGAATATCGTATTGTCCGGGTTGAGTAGCGATAACGCGCTTTCTCCCGTTAAGAGATAGTCCGGTTTTAGCCGTGGGCTAGTTTTTGTTGATGGGATAGTTTTTTATCTCCAGAATATGATTTGTATGAATGGCCCTCATTCTATATTCAGATTAGAATACTGTTTATGGCTGATTTCAAGCTGATAGAATAATTTCGAGCTGATATATTCAATGAGCTGATGGGCTTCTTCATGTACAACATGTTACCGGCCATCATGACTCGAAATTAAATCTTATTGAAAAATGAAGAAGTGCTATGAATATATCTGAAGCTTTCATAGCTACATCTTTATTGTCCAGACTCGTCATTCATGTGGGAAGAGAACAAGAAGGGAAGATTCAGGGACGAATACAAATCGAAAGTAAATGCCAAAAGAAATGCATAGAAAGCATGCAGAAAAAGAGAGACTCGGGAAGGTTTTTGCGGTATATGAAGAAAGAGCGAGCGATAAAAGGGCGGAGGAGTAGGAGAAATATAAAGAAAGAGAGAAAGAGAGAGAAAGAGAGAGAAAGAGAGAGAAAGAGAGAGAAAGAGAGAGAAAGAGAGAGCAAGAGAATGGAAGAGAGAGGAAGAGGGAGGAAGAGAGGAAGAGAGAGGAAGAGAGAGGAAGAGAGAGGAAGAGAGAGGAAGAGAGAGGAAGAGAGAGGAAGAGAGAGAGTGAAAGAGGAGTACAATGGTATGAAATATTAGAGATGTATAAGCTTGTAGTGAGGGAAATTGCATGAGAGAGGTATAGAAGAGATAAGAGAAGTGAATGAAAGTAAAGCAGACAAGTGGAGAGCTTTGAAGGGAGAGCGACTGTGGCGGGAGATAACTCAATTTGTCACGAGCGTATGAGAGGAGATTGATTAGGGAAGAGGGGGAGAGGGATAGAGTTAAGGGAGAGGAGTAGAAGAGACAGAGAGGGTTAAAGCAAAGAGTCATAGTCAGAGAGCCAGGGGACAGAGAAAGAGTCGTGAAACTACTAGGCAACACGAAGTAAGAGACATGTTGAAAAGATAGAGATAAGAAGGGATTGTACGCACTCTGGAGGGTAAGAATAAGAAGATCTTAAACATAGCCAAGAAGCGGAAACAGTTAGGCCGAAGAGAATTCATGAGAGAGTGTGGCAGAGTATGAGAGTGCAGAGAGCGGGCACAGTGATGGTGGATTGGGTACGGTAGCTGCTCTACTTGGGCAACTAACGAGAAAAGGCAAAAAAAAAGGGAATGTATGAGCAAAATGACATGCACATGTAAATACACCGTTTCAGAATTACCACTTTTTCTCTCTCTTTGACTACGTCTCTTTCTCTATTTTTTCTCTCTCTATCTTACTCTTTCTTTAAATCTCTCAGTCGAAGAAAGAGAGAGACCGAGCTACTTTCTTCAATTGACAAGAAAAAGTGAAATATTTACTACTTAAATAATAGAAAGCGTAAGGTATTGTTGCATAGGAATTTAAGAATTTTCTTCCAATCACTTTTAATATGTAATCTTATTTCTTTTCTCTATTCCTTGACCCCCCACCAAAAAAACTCCTTAAAAATTCCCGCTCATAA
This sequence comes from Allodiplogaster pararmata, assembly GCA_964056735.1. Taxonomy (NCBI): domain Eukaryota; kingdom Metazoa; phylum Nematoda; class Chromadorea; order Rhabditida; family Diplogasteridae; genus Allodiplogaster; species Allodiplogaster pararmata. The sequence goes on from OZ057406.1 coordinate 19,164,814, forward strand.
CTGAATCCTGTGTTGAATGCTATTACACCCTCCGCTCTTCTGCTCATTCTATCAAAGCCCCTCTTCTTTCTCCCGCTATTTCCTTACTTCTCTCACTAACTCTCTATATTGAATGTATTACCGCGGGCTGACTTTGTTGTAGAAACACGATTTATATTTGTTAGTGCATAAGCAACTCAGGGGAGTCAGACGGGAGTTCCCAAGTTGATCAACGTGGGAAAATACAAACTACAAAAATGCCAAAACAGCGTCTTCAAAGTGCGGCGGATCGTGTGCTGACCTGTTGAGTCTGTAGGAAACCGAGCTTGAAAGTAAAAAAAGTCGTGGGTTCTACTTTTTAGCAAAAAAATTTTTGAAATGCGTAGTCAGATGAAGTTGTTTCATCTTTAGTATGTGTAAACTGATAAAACAATACTTTCATCTTAATTTGCGCGAAAGTGTGAATCTCGAAGTGATGCTTACCACTGGCTAGGGACAGCTTTGATAGACAAGTACTCTTCTTTCTGAGTACTTACTTCCTCAATTCGACGTCTTGAAACTCCTTCTCTTTAACATTCTCATTCTCTATCTTAATCTCTCTCCATCCTTTTCTCTCTCTCTCTCTATCTCTCTCTCTCTCTCTCTCTCTCTCTCTCTCTCTCTCTCTCTCTTCTTTCTCTCTCTTTTCTCTTTCTCTTCAACTGTCTCCTCTACTTCTTCCTGAAGATCACCCCGGGAAGTCATGCCATGTGGTATGATTGGGGTCATCTGCAGCCAACTCACTAATACCCGGGCTGAGAGGAAGGATACAAACTGTAGAGAATGAACCGGGTGGTGTTCGGAACAGGGTGAAAAGGATAGAAAAAAGGAGAGAGATAGATAGAGAAAGAGAGAGAGAGATAGAGAAAGAGAGATAAATAGATAGATAGATAGATAGATAGATAGATAGATAGATAGATAGATAGATAGATAGATAGATAGATAGATAGATAGATAGATAGATAGATAGATAGATAGATAGATAGATAGATAGATAGATAGATAGATAGATAGATAGATAGATAGATAGATAGATAGATAGATAGATAGATAGATAGATAGATAGATAGATAGATAGATAGATAGATAGATAGATAGATAGATAGATAGATAGATAGATAGATAGATATAGAGAAAAAAAAAGAGAGAGAGAGAGAGAGAGAGAGAGGGGAGGTAGTCAGAGAAGAGTTAGAGACGATAAGGACTGCTGACAGCTTGGGTGCGAGGATAGAGGGAGAGAGGATGATGATTAGTACGTGAAAAGACGCAGGACGTGTAAACAGAAATTACTTTCTTTGCTGGTTGAACTATATTCAACTTGCTGCTGAACTTGCACAAGTTACAGTTGTTTTTTTTTCATGATTAGTGCAAAAAACCGAATAGCGAGATCGGAATCTCAGAGTGCACATTTAAACTTTTTTTCATGATTAGTGCAAAAAACCGAATAGCGAGATCGGAATCTCAGAGTGCACATTTAAACTAAATTTCAAAAAACGTTACTCAGGGAGGAGTATTTTTAGAACATGGAACTCAATATCAATTAGTGAAAAAGATGGAGTGAATTTTTTTGATTTAACATACAAACTTTAACATAATTACTGGTATATGTATAACTAAGTGTTTCACAATGTTAGGCAAAACCACTTAAGTAAATAATTAGAAAGCACCTGGATACGCGCTTCATTGAGCTTTGTGATCCTGGCGAGCTCCTCCCTCGCGTAAATGTCAGGGTAATGGCTCTTCTGGAAGGCAGCGTCCAACTCTGCCAATTGCTCCTGTGTAAACGTCGTTCTGTGGCGTCGTCTGAAAATTCCATTTAGAAATTGAAGAGATTTTGAGCTTTCTAGCACAATATACAATTGGTCCCCAAAAATTTTCCTAATTATATTCAAAAAATGTCTAAAAAGGCTTATTTAGAAAATAATCAAGAAAAAGAAATGGCTTTGCGGTTTGAGGTGAGTTAGGCATTAGGGTCAGAATATAAAAAACAATTTTTGGAAGCATATACATACATACTTATGAATCACTTCAGAGATATAATCTACGGTTTATGAGCTGTTTTAAGGTCATAAAAATGCCAAATAGTTTTTTTATTTGTTTAAACGGTTTCAGCTGCTTGTCTAAGTATATGAAAAAAGCATACCTGGCGGGAGTAGAAGGAACTCCCGAGAGAGAAGAGGCGAAGACGGAGCCGACTCCTACACCGCTCCCAACCAATCCCTCTGTTTTGATCTTCTTGAACGCACCTTCTGGGTTATACTTGTGCTCATTCATTCTTTTTTCCTCCATTATTCTTCATTCTTCAATTTTTCCTTCCCTCAAAAAAGCTAGAAGTGACTTATCTGTTATGAAATTGTACTCAGTCCAGTGTAAAAAATTTTGGACTAGACTTGGGGTTCAAAATGTGAAGAATACAAAGTAGAGCAGGTGGTTGTGGGAGATTACGTGTTACTCCACCCTCAGTAGATACAATTCTCACTTTTCCTCTTTAGCCACAGGGTTCCGCGAATCTCTTCTTTCGGTTTCCCCCTTAGAGAGCTAAGATGATCAAGAGATTATCTTCCATTTGCTCTTCTGCATCAATTGACTGCAAGGAAGAGTAAAAGCCTTTGAGTAATACCCAATTGAACGAGCGCAATCTTTTCATTGTGAAATGTTCCATTCGGTTGCACTGAATTTTTAAAGCCTTGAACATTAATAAAGCAAATTTAGCTGGCTTTTGCGCTCAGAAATAGAAAAACGCAAAAGTTGGAAAAGATTCGAAATGAACAGGCGGAAAAATTGAACCTTGTTTAGAGTTTTAAAAAAAACACATTAGGTAAGTACCCATTAAGGTTTTTTTTCCTTCACGATAGGTATTTAAATTTCTGCAATATAAGTATCCAACCGTTAAGCAGGTAAAAATAGCTGTTTCATCAAACTTCTTCATTGAATTACTTATTATATTGACATAGTAACCAAATAACTCTTCTTGAAACTAGCTACCCTGTTTCACCGACAAAAAATACAAATTAGAAACATACACACAAAAACTTTAAAAAGTTGAATCAGTGAAATCAGTAAAACACTGAATAATTTCAATACTTTCAGTAATATTTAACAAAAAAGCTTTAACAAAAGAAATAACCAAAACTTCTAAATCCTATAAAAATTAGTTGGATTGTTTGAGTAAATAACTTAATACACACATGAGCTTTTATGTACATAAAGAAAAAAAATCAGAAATGTCCAAAAATTTTATCAAAAAAAACTAGAAAGTACCGGTATGAATGCGTTTGAGAAGGAGAGGAGTAACTCTTTCTCCTCCTTTCTTGTCCCTATTCTATGTACTTCTTCGCCTTCTTCTTCTTTTTCATCGTATATGAAGTTAAAGTGGAATCAAATTTAGCAAATGAAATGAGTTTAGAGAGAAAGAAAGAGATAAAAGAGAGTCGTGAAGTAGGACGGGGGAGAGACATAAAGAGAGAGAGAGAGATGCAAAGAGAGAGAAAAGAGTGGAAAAGAGTGAAAAAGGTGTTAAGTTAGAGTATGAATTAGAAAGATGGAAAATTAATTACAAAGACAGAAAATTTCATTGTAAATAAACTTCAATTTTGTGGTTCCTATGAAAATTTCAGCAACATTACTAGTTACCAAAATGGAAATTTTTCTTGTCAAAACTTCACTGTTGATTATAAAAGAACAAGATGGAAGTAAATAATCTCCTTTTATCAAATCCTTTTCTTGTGATGATGGTCGTCTAGAGCAACATAAAGAAGTATCTACTACGTAAGTATGTAGTAGATACATATACATACTTCTTGAGCTGAGTTCAGCATACAAGTCTTTGTGAAAAAGAGTTTACATCATGCATATCGCGAAAAATGAAGAGCAAAACAAGCTCTGATGATGAAAACGCTAAATCAGGTCAACTTCCTATTTTCCCTTTTCAGTAAAAGTTTCTGAAAATTTTCTGTCAGTTGATTTACCGTTCCAGATAAATCTAATGCCCTAGTAATGTGCATTGAGTTTCTTATTCGTTGTTGACTGAAATTACCAGGTCATCCTTGATTGGCTTATTGTATCGGATGTTTTGGACAAAGTTGAAGTCTTGCAAAGTTGAAGCTGTTTATTTTGAGTGCAGAGATAAAGGGATGAATAAAGATCCACGTATTAGGTCAATTACTGATAACTGTTTCAGTGAAACTTCATGAAAAGAGCAAAAATCGTACCGGAAGGATCAGCAAGAGGCCGAAGTGATGCTGAGACCGGATCGAGACCCACGGGAGATGAGTAGTAGGAAGAGAAGTCGAGAGAGGCTGCTGGTAGTAGGCCAGCCACACCAATGCCACCTCCCACCTGCTCCGACTTCTCCTTCTCACCACCAAGACACTAAATAGTGATAGTGAGTGAGGAGCAAATCCACCATCCTTATGTATCTCTCCTTCTCCTCTCTCTCCTTTTTTGTGCTGCTGTTTTCTCACAAAAACCAACACAATCAAATTTCCATAATGAGTTTATGAAGAAGAGAAATGTTGGAGAAAAGTTAATTATGAGAGAGGAGAGAAGGGGGCAAACCTTGTTAACTAATGGGTCATTATGAGGTTTGGCCTTCTAGGAGGACGGGAATCTGATTTGAGCCGACGCTCTTCTTCTCCAAGGGTTCTATCTCTTTCTCTCTCCTCGAACTGTCTCTTCTCACCTGGGATAGACTTCCAACAGACAGACCGTCGGCCATCTTCTCAACACGAACTGTCTAATCTATTCGAGAACCCCTGGTACTCTTTACCGTAGATTACTCTCTCAATTCTACATCATTCAAATGCTCTCTCAAAGCTCCGCCTTCTTCTTTAACCCCTCCCCTCATACAAGACATCTATTGGTCGGGAAGTATAGCAGGAAAGGAAGTAAGGGTTGGAGAGAGGAGAGAAACTGAAGCAAAAAAAGGAAGAAGGGATAAAGAGAGAGAGAGAGAGAGAGAGAGAGTTGGTTAGAGGACGATAGAGTTTGAGACTTGAGCATAGAGAAGCTGTTCCCTTGAGGGAGTGATTGCTTTGAGAGAGGGAGAGTGAGAAACAGAGAAACAGAGAGAAAGAGGCATATAAAGAGAGCGAGAGAGAGAGAGAGAAAGAGAGAGAGAGATAGAGAGAGAAAGAGAGAGAGATAGAGAGAGAAAGAGAGAGAGAGATAGAGAGAGAAAGAGAGAGAGATAGAGAGAGAGAGAAAGAGAGAGAGATAGAGAGAGAAAGAGAGAGAAAGAGAGAGACTCCTATTCTATATGTAATTGAGTTACCTTCAATGCTCGATAAGTTGCGCAAAAATTCTCCGAAGAAAGATAGTAAGCGAAGGAGAATGGAAAGGGGAAATGTTGAATAATAATAGGAAAAAGCCGAGAAAAAAATCAGAAAATAGAAGTAACAGGAATTAAAAAAAAAGAGCATGAGAGTAAGTGGGACAGAGAGTCTGTAAACGAGAGGGAGAAAAGTCTTTTCAGATTAAAAAGAAGCGAATGAAGAAAATAAGAATGTTTGGGTAAAACCAAAGAACAAGAAGAAAAATTAGGAAAATGACAGTGGATATGCTGAATGAAGAAACAAAGATGAAGACGACTGTAGAAAAAAACTCTGTGGAAAAAAGATAGAGTGGTATGAAAAGATGAGAAGGTAATGAAGATAACTATTTTGAGCTGTTTGGAGGGAAATCTCTCAGTTGATAGTTTTAAACATGTATATACATATCTTTTACAGAAGAGGTTATGCAAATGATCTGATTTAACCGCCTTTATATTCACCCGCGGTTTTGAACAAATCGCTGGGAAGTAATATAAACTCAAAAAATCATATTTCTGATTAGACGGGAACAGAATTTTTGTTCTTTCTCTGATAAAAATTTCTACTAATTGAAGTTTTGATACCGGAATTCAAGTTCTTAGCTGCTCAATCATTCAATGAACAGAACAAACCCCTAAACTGATACATTACAATTTTGAAGTAGAACATAATTACCGTTAAAAAATTTTTAAAAATATTTAAGAACGAGAATTCAAAATTTTTTGTTAGGAATGCAAGAGAACTTTACGAATGATTAATACGAGATACATTAATTTTTGTAGAAAAAAAACCAGTTTTGCAGCAAAAAAATCAAAATTAAAACTAAAATATATATTTAAAAAATAATAATAAAAATATGAAGTGAGAGGAAGATAGAACAAATAAGAGAGAGAGAGAAAGAATGGAAAAATGAGGAGAGGAATAATGGTCGAGAAGAAGGCAAAAAGGAGGATATGTTTCTGTCGTTTTTTTCATATAGTGAAACAAAGGAAGCAGCGACCACTTCACATCCGTTCTGAATGGCCCACAATCCAAGAGCTTCCTTATTATTGTTTCAAGCAGCATCGCGTATCATTCGCCTTCTTTTGAACAATCTCTTTTGCGTTTTTCTTCCCCTCTCTTCCTTTTTCTCTCTTGTCCTTACTTTCTGTTTATCTTTCTCTCGTTCAAACCTATCTTTTTTTTATTTATCTATGTCTGCCTCTCTCCATTTGTGTCTTCTCTCTCTTTGTTTCGCTCTTTTTTTCATGAACTCTCCTCTTTTGATCTTGCTCTCTTACTCTCTCTCCACTTCTATTTCTCTTTCTTTTTATCTTCATTCCATGAAAGACCCTTCGACCTTCTGTCACCTCCTGTTCACCTGTATCTTTGAGCGAAAAAGAAGCACTCTTCGAGCGACACCTTACATCCTTCAACCTACAACTCCTGCTTTTTCTTTTAACTCGAATCCAAGTCAAAGTTTATTTAAAATGGACAATATTCCAGAAATTTTTCTACTCAAAAGACTGCAGTGGTTAAATTCTCACACTGCAACAAATAGGAATAAAGCTCCAAGAAGAAAATTTAAATAGTTACAGAGAATAAGGTCACAAAAACAAACATTGATTAATGAATATCTATCAGAAAACTCGACAACTGAAATCTGGCCTTGAGGGTTGCGAACTTATTTTTAAACAAAAAGCTGATGTTCTAGGATGAAAGATGAAGTGCCATTTTTTGAGTTTTTTCTGCACACAATTCCGATATAATTCGGGTTCCTTACATTTTTCCCAGTTCGAGCTCAAACGCTTTATTCTCGATGTCATAAGACATGGAGCGTCATTGATTCAAACGAAGCCGTCTGATTTTCCGGTCCTTGATATTTAGTGTCATGAAGACTGAAGTTTTGATCTTGTTTTTGACATTATGACCCAAAATCCAAATCCTGGTATTCCATGCACTATTTTGAACGATAGAGTTCTAGAGTGAGAATTAATTCGACCACCCCTAACCACGACAAAGTGAAATAACGAGTTAGTATGATCGAGAAAGTATAAATTATGTAGAGACACGGAAATGAGGATATGGTTCAAAGGGTAAGTTTTGATGGAGGTAACAGAGAACGAGTTAAACCATGCTGATAAGTGCAAGAGTGAAGAGGGTAGGGTTTAGAGTAGTGTAAGAAACAACCGCTCTTTTGCCGTTGGGCGCGCGAACTGAACACGAGATTTTAAAATGGCCAGACTGACAAACTAACAAAAATAAAGCTAATTTACATTATTATTGTATCGAGCAATCTTATTTGTAAAAACGTCGATGGTAAACAAATCAATTTATTCGGGCGACCGTTCCAAAACGCGCAAAAACAACTGGTTTAAGAGCGAGTGAGATAATGATCAAAGAACCACTTCTATCGAGTTTTGACATGGTTCAATAAGTCTAAACGACTATTTAATTTTGCTTGAGAGCTTTCCAACTGGTAGTGTAGTGATCCAAAGATTAAGGCATTTACGGGCCTAGCTCGGTACGACTAAAAGAGGTCCAGAACCGGTGGTTTTCTTGTTAGTTCTTTTCTCATTCAAAGTAACTAGTATGAACAACATCGCTCAACGGTTACTGATATCGAGTACGACTCCTAAATGGGATACGAATTTTGGGGTACACCAACTGATGGAGCGTTAGAATTCAACTGTTCACTTTCTCAACGTAATCTCTGCTAAGTGTTATCGTTGAACGCTCCAATGTCTCCCCCTGAATATGGACTATGATATTTTTTATTTTATAACTTTTACTGCTGGAATACAAAAATACTGTAGTGCATTTTCACTCTCATGACAATTCATGGTGAGACATCGCAGCGTTCAACGAGAACACTCAGCAAAGATTACGCTGAGAAAGTGAACAGTTGAATTCTAACGCTCCATGAGTTATCTTACAATGAGCCTCCTCTTGCGTTCAAACAATGAAGACTTCTTTTTAACGGACGAAGCAGTTGTTCTCGACGTAAAAAAAAATTTTACAACAAAAACATCGAATTCTAATTTTTTTCTTTGCTTTTTAAAGACACCATTGTTATCTGTGGTTTTTGAATGTTTGTTTTTGCACTGACAAGTGTAGATAAAATATATATAATATATATTCGTAGACGGATAAACAGTTTGTTCTAGATTGACTTTGTCACTTATTGATACGTGTATTAGATTATACTCTAATGAACCCGCAACGCGGTGTAGCCATCTTCCTTTTTATCTTTGTTATTTGAAAGAATTTGGGTTGCGTGACTTGGGTTTTTTTAACTTTGAAAGGTTTGGCATTTATACAATCCTTGATGTTTTGGCTCACAAAGAATACGCTTGGTTTTATTTTGAGTATGCCGTATGCTGTTGCGTTATACTTAAGGTGCTTCTATGACATTGTAGTGTGATGTGCTAAAGAAACACATAGCCGCATAAATCTGAATTTCTGAGATTATTAATGACTTTTTTATAAGTATAGTCCCGCCAAATACTGCCTTTGTATTAAATGGAGTCTTTCTTATAAACATTTGTCTTAGGGGGATGCTTGAAAAACGTCATCAGATTTGAATATGAAACTGCCTCATGTAATATTCCGAGGTTATTTAAGTTTCGATCAAAAATAACAAGCTGATACGTTTTCAAAAACATGATTTAACTTTCCGAGACAACTTCATTCTCAATTGTAAAGTTCTCAATAATTGTAAATCTCAATTCAACAGTGGGTAAAAGAACAGCAAGAAAAAAATCGAGGTTTTTGGATGAGGTGATTAAGGGGAAATCGTGATATTCCTTGAGCACCTTCTTGCTGCCTCGTCTGGAATGCAGCTTTCGTGCAGTCAGAGTTTTGCTCCTTTTTATGTCCTTCGGAATGCATTTTCCCCTACACTGAATGGGAACTTAATGTGGATACTTCTTTGGATTCATTTAGCGTTTCCCCCACCCCCCCTTTTCCCCCTATCGACAAAGCCGTAATCTCATCTATGTATATCTTCGACACTTCTCGTTCTCGCTCTTCCAGCCTGAAACTCCTCAAATGTTTTAGTATCTCTCTATCCCATGCTATTTCTCTCTCCATCTCTCACTCTCACAATCTCTCATCAGTAACTCAATAATTTCGTTTCTACATAGTACTCTTACTCGCTAGATCCCAACTTCTTTCCCCATTTTTGTTCTCTCGTTTTCTCTGATACTCTTCGAGGCGGCTAGAAAGTTTTCGAGTGCCAAACTTAACACATTTCCCTCCACTTTTTCACTCGTTCTCTTCTTGCCTTTTTTCTCATTCCTCTATCTTATTTTTTTCTGGATTCTCTCGCTTCCCTTTCAGTAATTTTCCTCCTTTTCATAGCTCACTCTTTTTTTCTCTCACATCCTTTCTCTCTCTCTCTCTCTCTCTCTCTCTTCTCTCTCTCTTTCTCTCCCTCTTTCTCTCTCTCTTTCTCTCCCTTTCTCTCTTTCTATTTATATAAATCACTATCTTTCTATCTTACTCTTTTTCCTCTTTCTCTCATCCAACTCAATTCTCCGAACTCTTGGGAGTGAGACCAACTCCTACATCACAAGCACTGTATGTCATATTACCCCGTCTCGCCCTCTAAGAAGAACCAGAAGAGTAAGACTCGGGTTGACGGCGCCATCTCATAAGAAGACCGAATCTCTCATGGCTTCGTCCGGTCCTCAATGGAGTCTCTATCCCCTTCTTGCTATCATCTCTTTTGTAAGTTGCCATTTTTCTCTCTTCCTTTTCCGTCGTTCCCCTTGTAAAGAAGTCGAAAAGTTTCACAAAGACTTGTTGCAATACACTAGTTATTATACCAAGTCATTTCAAGGTTCTCAAAATCCAAAATGATTCAATATTAACTTTTAACTTTTATCAGTCGGTTACTCTTGAGTATCAGTTCACCTTTCTGACTAAAACAAAATCATTTGTCGAAAACAAGTCAGTATGATGGTTAAATGCGACCGAACGACATTGAGCCATGCATTAAATGGTCGTATTCTTCTCGTTCAAAACACCCTTTATGTATTTTTAAAGCACAGTGATCATTTTGTGAAAACACAAATTTTTCGGGACTTATTTAACAAGTCATACATGAGTTTTTTTCTACTGGTTACTGTATGGTAACTCTGAGTTGTTTTTGTCACATTGTTGTAATGATAACGCGCTTGCTCTCGATTAGAGAAGAGATCCCGCTGAGTAGACTAGTATTATAATCGAGCAATTGAAGTGTTATCAACCTAAAGGTGGTTTAATAAACTGCTGGCCTTGCTTGGTGAACAAAGTGGGCAGCCCAGTCCTGTGCTGCAAGAGAAGGAGAGTGTTTAGTGCAGCTTCGCGCTGTCGGGCAGCCACGTTTTCTTCTGTCTGCCTCTCTTTCCCCTCTGCCTGCCCCTGATGGCGGGAATCATTGGCATACTCTCCGCCTTCCATGCCATCTTCCTCCGTTATCCTAACAGGTGAAGAGAGAACCCGTTGTTCTATCCACTCTTTTACTGCATCGAGTAGAACGGACCCTAACTCACATTCACTGTTATAAACCTACATTTAAATATAAGTTTTCAGACCTATGTGTATTCGACGGAAATTTATACATTGTAATAAATTATTCTGGCTTTTTTAATTTCACCGTTTGTGTGTTTCGAAATAATTACTAATTCAAAAAAGAAAGCGTAAACTGGATATGAAAATTTAAATACGAACATCTATAATTTTATTGAAATTCTAAAAGCTTGTAAGTAAAATTTTTTTAACAAAAAGATACGACTCACACATTCATCCTCCGAATAAAGTTTATTTAAAAGTTTATTTCGGAAAAAAATAATGGAGAAACAAAACAAGACATATTGCAGAACTGATTTCGTGCTGCAATTAATATCTGCAACCGTTTCTTTTTTCTTCTTTTTCTCCTCTTTGCTGGAGACGTTCTGCCTCAGTGAATGAAAGGTACTTTTTCATGAGAGATTCTATATCTCTCATGAAGAAACACTTAAATTTGTGTGTTAGTAAACTGATATGATAGTTTAAATTTTTCGATCTTTGTTAATCGTTTTAAAGAAACGATGGGCTAAGACTTATGATATGATACTAACATGTTACAACATTATAGACTGAAACGTTGAGAAAAACAAGGAACAATTTTTTTCAACTTAATCAAAATTTGGATGATTTACAAAGGTTTTTCTTTAAGATTCCGGTACGTTTACAACACGTATAACACTCTACATTCGATAGTAGATCATGATACCTACACTCCATAATAGATCATGATACCTGTGACAATTTCTCATCCAAAATGGACTTTTCTCAAGGTTATTGAAGTTAGCGCAGTCGTAAACGATTTCGTGAGAGACCTGTTTCTTATAAACAAAATGAAAAAGAAGCAAAAAAAACAAACGAAAAAGGTCAACCAAAACAAATTAATAAATTAACTATTTCTCAAGGAAACAAAGCGAGAAAAGAGGAGTTAGCTGATCCCAACTCCTCCAACCAAGACATCTGCGATGGAGTCTATTACCGAACTCAGTCAGTCACTGAGAACTGCGTCGACTTCTTTGGTAAATTGCAGGTTTGAGCATTTTACTTTCGATATTAAGGTGATACTACATATATGTATATATCATAATAATTAGTTCAAACTTTTAATCGTATACAGAAGCCAAAAAATTTTTTCAATTGAATACCTTCTCCTACTTAAAAAAATACAAGATTTTAGTCTTCAAAAAAGAAACTTGTGTCTATAACTGTTTTCATCATGTGTACAGGCAGTTGTTTTTGGTACTCCATCCGATATTTTTCAGGTTTGCTCCATTCGTTTCTTTTTCGTTGAAAAAGAAACTTTCGTACTTGCCTTGGCTGATAAATCGCATCAAATAGCTGTTTCAAACCTGCGTTAGTTTTTGCTGTGAATGGTTGGAAGCTTCAGCGGAGTATCCTGGAGCAGTCGGATCTGCGTGGAGAGGCTGTACGCGTCGGCATCTCTTCCACGCTTACCGCTCTCTCCGCCGGCCAACTGCTCATATCTACCGCGCTGACCTTCTACTCCGCGTACGAGACGAAGTCAGTTGTATTACCTCTGATAACGCTATGTTCTTTCCGTCTGCAATTGTTAAGTGAGTGGGAATGAGTAGATGAATTGTTTCCGAATGACTTTGTGTCATGGTTTAACATTTACAAACTTCATATTCATTTGATTTATTAACCGCACAATACATATATGTTTTCTTTTTTGATTGAATTGATTAATCGGGTTTTCAAAAAAGCTTCACATACACATATATATGACTCTTTTTATCATCTGAAACATCCTAACTTTTTCCATCATGAATTAACGAATCTCAAAATTATTCGATTCTCAGTTTATATTTTTAAAAAAGTCACGTAGATCACTGAGATAATGAAGCGATATCGAATGCATGCTGGTACTATATGAATCGTATGTTTGAGAAAAAAAGCTTTTACATTAACACCAAATTTCAAGTGGTGACCGCATTATTAACAAATGATAAGTTTTTGATTTAAAAAAAACTTATTAGGTCTTGAACAGAAATGCTTGTTGGATAAAACGTGAACTTTGCTCACGAAAAGTTACAAATAATAAGTTTCTGATTACAAAAAAACTTTCATTCGAAAAAACCTGAGAACTTTCTTTTTTGGAGACTTGAAAACTCTTTTTTAAGTACAAAAATCAATTCAGAACATCAGACTCATAACTGATCAAACTTTGTCACAATCAAAATAGGAAGCTCCATTAAAAACATAGTTCACTAATTTTTTATCTTTTCTCTCAACTCTTTCGCTAAATATTTAGGTTTCAACATCATAACTGAAGCTCGTACGCTTTGGTGTGACTTTTATTCTTGGATGCGATTGAAAAAAACCGCAATTGTCATGTAAGAATCGGCGCTCTCTTCACCTTGAGCAACTTGCTGCACCCTGTCGAGTTGTGCACACTAGACATCTGCTGTAACAGTCATGCCGTTAGGTAGCAGCTTTCAATAGACGACACCGCGTGAGTGCCCCCATACACACAGCATCACCTTCATCGGGTGCAGTCCGGGTTTCGGAATCGCTTCTGGCTGCTCGCCCTTGCTGACCCACTGGCGCTTGCGCGTGTTATTGCAGTAGGCATCCCACTTCTCGTCTCCAGTCAACAGTGTTTCCAGCCACTCGTCTCTTTTTTTGTAGGAGAGAAGTTGTGAGGTGGCCGCGAATTGTCGGTTCATGTCGAGTGGGCTCAGGTTGTGTTGCAGCCATTGCCCGAGCTTGTGTACTTTACCGAGCTGTGAACCCCGTTCTCGATGGTTGCGAGAGAGACCGCGAAGTCCTCTGCAAGTTAGTAGCAAGTTAGTTTTGGATCGGCTTCGACAGAGGATGGAAGATCCCCAAGAGGCCGTCCTGGACGGTCCATGTCTTCCAGAGTGTGCTCGCCTTGCTTGAACTGACTGAACCAAGCCTAGCACTGTCGTTCACTGAGGCATCCTTGCCCGTATGCCTGACTTAATTTTCGATGTGCTGCGGCAGCGCTCTTGTCCAGCTTAAAGCAGAAAAGAAGAGAGGCCCGTAGTATCAGTTGGTCGAGCTCGCACCGTTCAGCCATTTCAAAAGCTGATAGAATGAGATGAATGATAAAACAAAAAGAAAACGAGACCTTCATAAAACTTTAATAAAGAAAGTTCTAGAAAACTCGGGAAAAAATAATTGATTTTTTTAACCGAGAAAATTTTCTTGCGCACCCAATATTTTTTTCTCTGTGATTGAAACTGAAAAAAACCACGAGCTATAATGTTCCGAAAGAACTTGAGGGATTGGAGAAACATCTTCAGGCAACTTACGGGACTGACTTGGTTATCGTTCACCCAGCTGCACGAGAAATCGAACGTTTCGTACATTTTTACAAGTAATATATAACGTCTGAACCAGTCTTAATTTGTTCGATCGATCTTAGTTGTATCGTAGTACTCATGTGTTTTGCAGATTGAAAGTGCTTCCTTGCCATCTGGAGTTCGTGCTTGGTGTTCTTCTCGCCGTGGTGGCCCTCTTCCACTACAACTACTGCTGCTTCTTCCACTTCCTCTTCTTCCCTCTCCTTTCAGCAGGATTCTGTCTTCTTCAGAGTAATTTGCTTCGAGCTGAACACTAACTAGTACGGTGCTGTATCTATTGTGAAGTATATATTTATAAGGGCAAAAGGATGAAGAAGGATCTACTAAGTCAGAATTGAAACCAATTAATAGAAATTGTAAAAAAACCATTACCCGATAGTCTCCACGGAAGAAAAATTTAGAATTTTGAATAACAAGAAAAGTTTCTGAAGTATTTACCAATTTCAATCGATTATTCTTACTTCGAAAGTAAATTCTTATAAACAAGCGAATTTGCTTAACAAAGAAAACATAAATTAATCGTGAAAGATGCCATTTAAAAGATAAAAAATTTAGCAGGTTTAAAAAAGTTTTTCGATAAGCAGTTCTTTTGCCCTTAGCCACTAGAATTAGCCACTATAATTCATTTCTTTTTTTGTCGAGTGCTTCTTAGGCCTGCTTAGCTGGCGGTACCGAGGGGCACTTGCTCGAGGCCTGAACATGGCAGGGGTGGCCGTTTCTCTGTCTCTCTTCTCTTTCACACTATTCTCCGTCCTCTGTTGGCTCTCCAAGTTAGTTGCTGTCTTTTTATACTTCTTCTCTCTTTTTTTCACTATCTATAACTCTGTTTATATTCATTTATTTTTTCTCTTTTTTATCAGGCCTTTTTACATCTGTCCTTTTTCTCATATCTCTCTTCATTTTGCACTATTTTTCTTTTTTTGCTCTCTCTCGCTCTTTTTCTCTTACTTTTTCTCTCTCTTTCTCCGTTCTCTCTGTCTCATTCTAATTCTCTCCAAATCTCTCTCGTTGGTCAGTGCTTCATCCCTTCAAAGTGCTAGTTTGCAGACGAATCCAATTAGACTTCTCGGTGCTGCGATATTGTGACTGGAGGGGGGAAAGCAGTGAGTACTGCAGGCGGAAGTTGGCATGGTCACAACCTTACTTTAACTGGACTGATGACCAGGTTCGTCCCCTTTTAGAACTCACCCAGGCCTTGCTATGATGAAACATCAGAAGCATCATGGGGATATAAGTAACCATAGATCGAGAAGCTACACTAACACAGCTTCCAATAACAACACACAGAGCCAATGAAAATCACTACAACACTTATTTAAGAGCTTCGCAACATTTGTAATAGCCCCAAAGTCGTATTGTCGAGAAAAAAATCAGAAAGAGTTGAAAAAGCAGAACGATCTCAATTCAGTAGACATAATATACGAAAATAAGAAAATAATAATAATAAATAAAGACAATATAATAAAAAAATAATAATAAACATGCATATATTGAAGATCTTCAAAACCAAGTAAAAGGTGCGTGAAAGTGATTGAACACCATCCGAAATAGGTTAGTAAGTTCAATTTGAACTTGGTTGAGCTAAAAGATTAAAGTTTAATTCTAGAAAAAAAATCGTACTTTGAAACTTAGGAGAAAAAAAGATTTCGGAAAAATTAGAGAAGTCTTTCAGGTTTGGAGAGAAGTGGCAGCCGTCCAAGTGATCATCTACATCCTATTAGCTATTCTCTCCGTCTTCCACTTCTGCTTCTCCATAAGAGCGACTTTCACCCTCTCTGAATGAGCAACGGCAGCCGTCCAACTGATCATCTACATCCTATTAGCTATTCTCTCCGTCTTCCACTTCTGCTTCTCCATAAGAGCGACTTTCACCCTCTCTGAATGAGCAACTCAGATGATATCATGATAGTTATAAGCTTCTTTATTTCGATATACATTGGCTAAAACTTTGGTAGCAATACTTTAGTTTTATGAAGCCTGTGTTCTTGTTCTCAGTCTTTGTGTGTCATTCAGGTTTCAATTGGTTCAGATTCATTCGCAATATTTTTCATCAACCCCTACCGACATAATTCCTGTTTTGAACTTGGCTACATAACTGTTTTTCTCCTTTTTTTCTGAAGCACGACTACTCCCGAGGTAGTGTGTGATGAAAAGCTCTACGGGTTCTCTTCTTTACGCGTGATTTTATATTGCTTTCGCTGTTTGATTCGAAATTAGTCTCTGGGAAGTATAAAAAGCAAACAAAAATTTCTAAGGATTGAAAGACTGGATACGAACAAGAAGATCATCTGGAACAAAAAGAGGAATACGTAAAGTGCCTGTTGAAATGAATGCTCCCAACATTAGCCGGAGCTCACACTGAATACTTCCTTCCCCTCGCCTTCAACAATGGATTTCTCTTCTCACTTGAACTCTTTCAAACTTTCTTCTTTTCTTTCTCTCCAGAACTCCGTTCCTTCTTAACTTTTCTTTCTTTCTTCGCATCTCTCTACTTCTGCCACTCTATGTCTGTTCCTCTGTCTCTATCTCTCTATTTGTCTCTATCTCTTTCTGTTCTCTCTGCTTCTATGCATATCTTCTTCCCTTTCTCGGCTTCCCCTCGACCCTCTTTGTTCCTGAATTGCTCTCTCCCTTTATCTGCCTCATGTATATTTCTTTCTTCCCAAAAAAAAAGATGAGAATAGAAAGCGCAGGACAATAGGAAGTGTATTTGACTATGCTGCTGTGTATACAGTTGCAGAGAACATCAGAGACTCATAATGATGAGGATGAAAAGGAAGATACAAAGAATAGAAAGAGAAAGAGAGAGAGGAAGAGAGAAAGAGAAAAAAGAGAGAGAGAAAGAAAGAGAGTGGAAGATGCAAAGAGAGAGAAAGTGAGATAGGAAGAGAGAGAGGAAGAGAGAGAAGAAAAGAGAAGAGAGAAAAAGAAAGAAAGTGGAAGATGCAAAGAGAGAGAAAGTGAGAGAGTAAGAGAGAGAGAGGAAAAGAGAGAAAAAAAAGAAGAGAGAAAAAGAAAGAGAGTCGAAGATACAAAGAGAGAGAAAGTGAGAGAGGGAGAGAGGAAAAGAAGGAGAAAAAGAGAGAAAAAGAAAGAGAGTGGCAGATACCAAAAAGAGAGAAAGCGAGAGAGGAAGAGAGAGAGTAAAAGAAAGAGAGTGAAAAATACAAAGAGAGAGGAACGAACGAATGAAGAGAGAAAGAAAGGAATATAAAAAGAGAGAGAAAGAAAGATACAAAGAGAGAGACAAGAGAGAGAAAGAAAGGAGAGGGAGAAAAAACGCAGGGGGAAGAGAGAGGATGTCAACAAACACTGAAGGATTTAAGGTGATTCGGAAGGAAAGAAGCATATGAGACGGAAATATGATGAAGAATGCAGGAAGAGAGGCGGAAGGACGAGCCAATATGCGAGTATGTTGTTATCTGAAGGAGTACCTGTGAATGAACTTGTTCGATGTCTGCTCTACGCTCTCTACAGACTCACCGGCATTATCATCAATTTGGAATCGGTCATTTTTGCCCGATTATTTCACAAAAGAGAAGCTGTAGAAGTCCTGCATGTTGTCGCCAGGTTCACCTTTTCTCCTTCGAATTATTTTCCTTGACCTATAAAAGCTAAATTTCTTCTCTTGCATACTCTCAAGTTGTTGTGGTCAAGCCGATTATGTTTTTTCTTAAATCATGTTTGAACGAATGGTTTTAATGGTTGCTTTCCTTTCGGTCACGACAATTTGACCAGGTTGTGAATTTATTTGATCACCATGTCATTCCTGTCGACCGACAATGTTTAGACAGACACACAAATTCACACTCGATTACTCACGAAATTGTAAGATTGAATATGTAAAATACACTTGGTGTTTCAAAAGTATTGGCACAAAGATTTTACCTTATATTTTCATTCAGTATCAGCGAATCAGGTTAATATAATTTTAAAAAAGTTTATCAACAACTTCAACAATTATGTTTTACAAAATTCACTCAATATGATTTCCTTTGGCCTTAATGACAGCTTTGAGATGACGAGGGTATGCCTCGATGGTTGCTTGCAGTGTCTCTTGTGGAATAGCGTCCCTTGCTCGGGTAAGGGACACTTTAAGCGCTTCAAAATTTTTGTGAGATTTTGCACAAGCCTCAAAAATAGCCCAGAAGGAGAAGTCGACTGATTGCCGCCCAAACCATGACTTTTGCAGAATGAGAATTGCATTTGATGACGCGACCTGCATCGTTCGTTTGCTGTGAACTCTCCGCGAGTATTCTGGAGTTTTGGCGGTTGTAATGAGCCTCTACTGTAAACAGCTTCTCATCTGAGAAAACCGTTGTCAAGTGGTATCCGTTTTCGGCCCGCGCCAGTAGCAAGCCACATTTTTCACGTCTTCCTTTTCTCTGAGCTTCAGTCAAGCCCTGTCTTTTTTGGAACCTTTAGGGAAACATCTTGAGCTTTTTTCTGACGACTCGCCACATCGATGCTACTGAGACATGAAGCTCAGCGGCCATTTTCCTCATGCTTCTCGGCCCTTTGCGTTTTCTCCGCTTCTTGACAATTTTCGTGATACGAGAAGAAGTAGCGGTGACCGGTCTACCGGAGCGTGGACGATCCTCTTGAGTTCCACGTTTGATAGTGTGGTAGACGAGGAACATCCAGCATGTTACTGATCTCAGAAGGTTTGCGTCCCGCAAGACTTAAAGTCAGAATCGCGGAACGTTTCGAACTTGGACGCGCCATTCACCTACAAAACAAAGGGAACAATTTATAATTTCGAACACATAATCAACAAAGACTATAGAACAATTTGTGATGTCTTGCCAAGTCAATTGATCCATGTAGCGCGCGAGAGGCGCGCGCGAAAACTGTGTCAGTACTTTTGAAACACCGTGTATGTAATATTCAATATGTAACAAAATTAATATGTGAGTTTTTCGAGCTGTTTTCAACCATGCTGTGGTCTAATTTCCAATAAAAGAGGCTGAAAAACTTTGCAATTCATACTCAAGCATGATCCTGAAGCAAATACGTCAGTACTGAAAAATATGTATGTAGATCCACGATTCACGTTTAATACAGATCATGAATTTATAACAAAAAATGCTGCTGAAAACAAAAAAAGTATACGGCACAAAATCAATTCATTTTTCTAAATACCAGTTGTTAACAATTGTGTTGAATCCTTTTTCGTTTATCATACCATATTGAACTTTTTCAACGGAAGAGAATTTCATGAAACAAAATCCTCGTTCTGCATTCTCCAAATATGTAGACTTGTACTTCTGTCCGAGTTTCTTCATTTACCAACTCTGTCAACCATGTTGATCATGTTAGCTGTAAAATATATTAGCCATGGCCTTGAACGAATTATATTATTGGCAATAAAGCTATCGATTAATTCAGTCAAATTTACTGGTAAACAAGACGAAAACAGGCAAAACTGGTTAGACCTTCCAATGATTTTTGCAGTAAAACTTATGCTTGATTAGAACAAAGGCCCGAACGTCTAGAACAACGAATCTTAGATCAGGGAATACATATTTATTGCAGAATTTCAAAAAAATCGCATTTTTAAAAGAACACTAGGCAGTTTCAACTAAAAGCTTTTCATTCTAACTATTCTTGTAGACACTAAATAGAGTGTCCCCAGTCAATCAATCGATGAACAGTCAACTTATGAATGACAGTCAAACATCCGCAGCTTCTCACAGATTTTCTATTTTGAAACAATTTTGAATTTGTGTTTACTAACATGTGAAATTTCGTGTCACTTGTTTATGCAACTTTGTTTATGAATTACATGTTGTATGTAAATGTGAATGGTTTCAAATTCAGGCGTGAATGAATGAATGGAGAGCCTTTAGATTTATAACTTAACTTTTCAAAAGAATAAAAAAATTATGAAAAAAGATATTTAACTTTAATGAAATGTAATCTAAAATCCCTAGTGTTTTCTATACAACGTATGTAATCTGGATCTGTTGAGTCATTTGTTAGCAATGCTACCTTTGTGTTCCTTTTCTAATAAATTTTTGGAAACTTTTCTTTCTTTTGCGCTATTTCTTTTGAGCGATTTTTTTTCTTCATCATTGGTTCATGAAAAGGTTCAAGCATGAACAAAACTGTTGAAAAAAAAAACCACTCTTATTTCTCAGGCAAAAATGTTTTTTTTAAATAATAAACAAAAAACCTGTTTTCTGAAAATCGTGTACGTTAAGCTAAATTACTTTCTC
>OZ057406.1:19185434-19390361 GCA_964056735.1 Allodiplogaster pararmata
CCAACGTATAAGAAAGACATAAATGAATTGAACTTTTTTTAAAAATTGAGTTCATAGTTTGTTTAGGTCAAAGCTTTGACTTCAGAAGTTTTTTATTCTTTCAAAAAACTCTGGATTCACAAAATCAGTCTAAGCGTTAGTTCAAATTATTTTAAATGCCGTGGGACCTGAGCAGTGAGATAATTCCATAATAACTTCGATGTAAAATCAGATCCTAGTCTTCTACCTCTCCCTCCCCTCCTAAATCAGATCCTAGTCTTCTACCTCTCCCTCCCCTCCTAAATCAGATCCTAGTCCACAACCGTTACAGTGCATGCAAAAGTAGTTAAGACCGTTGAAATGCATACAAAATGAGTTAAGAAATCCTGCAGACAGTTGTGCCAATTTTCTCAACACTTCAGAAGGATCCTGATAACCTTTCCTCTCAAGTGTTGCATACATACATCCGTAGTTCTTCTTTGTTCCACGCCTGAAATTGGCAAACAAGAAAAAAAGAATTTATTCACTCAAACCTGAAACTTAAACTTGGAAGAGCGAAGGACGTAATTTTTTTCTAAATCATCTAATTATTTTCAGATAAAAATTTGTCGGTGGGCAAAAAAGTAGACAAAAGAAAGTAGAAAATTGAATAGGAATTGAGAAATTTTAAAATATAAGCCTTACGTCGTTCCTAATTTTGAAGTTATAGAGAAGTACAAAATCTTAATTTCTTTTGCGTTTCTTTTCGATTCTATTCTAAATTTTTTGCGTAAAATTCGAAAGAGGTGCTCAGTTGTGATGTTTTGAAGGACATTCGAGTGATATTGAAAAGCATTTTAGTTCATGACAAAAGCAGGTATGACGAGAGTTATCGTGCAGGTGAAGTATCGATTGTGTGTAGTGTGAGCGAGGGAGCGACCTGCTCGCTGGCCCACTCCCTGGCAGACTCTTCCACGGCTGCCTCCCTCCTCTTCCCTCCTCTCTTCTCTTCCCTCCCCCTCGTTCTTGCGACCCTCCCGACCAGGCGGAGACGACAGCTAACCCGTGGATTACTGCGATATCTCATCCACACGCTCACACGGCCCAAACCGTTAATACTCTTGTCGTAAGTTTTCAGTTTTAAGAGAGAGAGAGGGAGAAAAGAGAGTAACAGAGAGAGAGGGAGAAAAGAGAGTAACAGAGAGAGAGAGGGAGAAAAGAGAGTAACAGAGAGAGACAGAGAGACGAAAAGAGAGAGAGAGAGGGAGAAAAGAGAGTAACAGAGAGAGACAGAGAGACGAAAAGAGAGAGAGGGAGAAAAGAGAGTAACAGAGAGAGACAGAGAGACGAAAAGAGAGAGAGAGGGAGAAAAGAGAGTAACAGAGAGAGACAGAGAGACGAAAAAACAAAGGGAGAGATGAACAAAAAAGAAAAGAATAGAGGAAGAAAGATAGAACAAAGATGAAAGAGAAAGAAAAAACAGACTTAAAGAGAAATGTGATAATAATACAAATATTAATAAAAACCGACGTTTTAATATTCAACATGGACAGTTTTAGGAATTTTTGAGGTTTAATATTTCTAATTGAGTGGCCCCAGAATTTCTAGAGATTTTTCTGATCGGTATTCGGAGTTTATGTCGATGTTTGATGTGGGAACCTATAAAGGACCTTTTCCGTTTCAACTTAATCTTTCTTTATTACTTGATTTTTTATATTTCAAGTTGTCTGGTTTTATTCTTGAGAGCCATTTTAATCTGAGTACTTTTCTTCTAGTCTTTGTTCACTGTTGCTGTGTTCTCTAATTAATTAAAATATCTCTTTCTCTCGCTCAGAACATTTCTCTATCTCTATCTCTTTACTTCTAAGCTGAGAGAGCTTTACGAACCGTGCACTGATTTCTCTTGACTCGCTTTACGAACCGTGCACTGATTTCTCTTAACTCCTGTTGTTATTCAAGCACCAGTACGAAAAGTGCAGTCATTTTTGGAGCAAGATAGAGCGCGATTACAGACCGGAAGAGATCATTCATTTGTACCTAGACTGTATACACATTTGTACCTAGACTGTAGGTATTCAAATTTTAGCTAATCTTTCTGGTTCTCTCAATCCTTTTGTCTCTCCACCTCACTTTTCTTTCTCTCTCTCGTTATGTTCCTTTCTAGTCTCTCTTTTATTAGTTTCTTTATTTCCTCTCTCTGTCTCTTTCAAACACACATACACTCTCTCCTTGTCTTTCTATTACTTTTTCTTTTTCACTCTGCCCGATACTTGTCTTCCATTAGCATTCCTTCATATGGTTTACGCTTTTTATTTTATCTATATCTATATTATTTTTTCTGCCTTTTTTCTATTTTATCTATTAATCTCTCTTTTGCTGTCTATGCACTTGATTGCCTCATTCCAAATTCTAAAATTCAAAAAGTGATTTTTGAGTCATGTTGGAAAGCACAATATTTCAGGAGTAGCTGCCTCCCCCTGCTGCCGTACCTGGGATGGAAGGGCGAGAGCAGTCCTCGACTTCTTCTGCTCGCCTCTCCATCACCCACTTCTGTCATCAACATTATACTCGAGGAGCACTCTTCCTATCTACAAATGGTTTTTGATTGCATAAGAATGCAATCTAAAATGATACTATGTACATACAAAGATTTAGGATAGAGAAGAAACGAAGAACATTGGGATAGGGCATTGAGAAAGGCAGAGAAAATACGAGAGAGAAAAAGAGAGAGAAGGAGAGAGAAAGATAGAACGAGAGAAAAAAGAGAAAAAGATAAAGAAAATAGGAGAGAAAGAGAGAGAAAAGACAGAGATAGAAAAGAAAGATAAAGAAAGAGAGAGAGAAAGATAAAGAAAGAGAAAGAGAAAGAGACGAACAGACAGATGGTTATACATATGTAAAAAGAGTTGCAAGAGGTGTAGAGAAAGGAAATAATTCGATGTTTGAAAGCAAAACCGGAAAAGTTGTCTTAGGAGCTACACAATAATAGAGTTTTGTTGACTAACTTAAAACAAGTTGTAAGGAAAAACTTTAAAAACAAAGACTCGAAATGATGGGAACTGGAATATTGTTAGAGTTAAATGAGCAACTGGAATATTGTTAGAGTTAAATGAGCAACTGGAATATTGTTAGAGTTAAATGAGCAACTGGAATATTGTTAGAGTTAAATGAGCAACTGGAATATTGTTAGAGTTAAATGAGCAACTGGAATATTGTTAGAGTTAAATGAGCAACTGGAATATTGTTAGAGTTAAATGAGCAACTGGAATATTGTTAGAGTTAAATGAGCAACTGGAATATTGTTAGAGTTAAATGAGCAACTGGAATATTGTTAGAGTTAAATGAGCAACTGGAATATTGTTAGAGTTAAATGAGCAACTGGAATATTGTTAGAGTTAAATGAGCAATAAAGATTACTCAGTTTTCCGTATAACTAGAAGATGATAATACATATTGAAAGCGGATGTAAATAAACAGATGAAAAGCCTGCTGAGCTGGTTCCCTCTGTGGATGGTGTGTCTGATCTCGCCTTTGATGGCCATCTCTCGCGAGATGCTTGTGAGAGTGGCTCCCAAGAGAGAAGATGAACTGGCCCTCGCTCTATTCCTCTCTTTCTCAATGTTACTTCAACCTCATCAACATCTCCCTTACAACATCGAGGAAGAACTTTTGGTATCTCATTCATGATTTCATCACAACATTGAAAAATTTCGTATGGAAAGATACTCATCGAGTGGAAACTAGAACACACCGGAAAAGGACTGATTACTCATACAAAAAGGTCAAGGCTGGGACAAAATAATAGGTCCTCTCATGAACTCTAATGCTCTTAAAAGGGGCGGTTTCGATGTGTCACGATGTCCTTCTTCTTGATAACAGACTAATCGAATGATCTAACGGGGACTTGGTGAGTGTGTCACAAATAAAGAAAAGACAGTCACCGAATACACATCAGTTAAATCGTGCTTTCCGGTACAAGATTGGGAGAAGGCACTGCAAAGCGCAGGAGTGGACGTAGAGAGACGTGTAGACAACACGAAGGAGCGAGAACGAGCTGCAGAAGGAGTTGGCAGCGAGAGCAGCTCACCTCGTCAAATGATCTCCTCTAGTCGAGCAAGAGCCCTGCGGAGACTCGCAGAGGAGGCCCTAGACGAGCCGATTCTCTGGGGGGAAAATCCGCACTGCACCCATGTCTAAACGCACACCCCGCTTCTTCACTTTTCACCGGACGTTGCGCGTTGCAAACTTTGGTGTTGATTGTATAAAAAGTTACATCAAATCAGCCGAGTTCTCTCTTCGTTTTAACAAATAATGAATGGTTTTGAGAGCACACAACAATGGACGAGATTCATTTCTTGAGCAACTATTCAAAACGATCTCAAACCATTGCGTTGACAAGACTACAAAATGTTGTTTTAAAGTGAACAATGTGCATTTCTTTGAAATCGGAAGAAAGTTTTTCTAGTTAAATTTGTATGTGCGTGCATACATATTTATGAAAAGTTATTTTTCAGTACAAAAAAAAAAGACGTCGGCAAGAGCTAAAAACGCAACAAAGAATATGGAGGTTTTTTCGCTCAAAAAGATAGAAAATCAAGCTTTTAATTCAAAATTCTAAAGAGCCCGGGATGGCTCAATCGGTAGAGCTCTAGGCTATCAGTATGAGCTCTAAAGTCGCGGGTTCAACTCCGATGCTGAGAGGCAAAAGAGCTTTCTTCACCTCCACTCTTCTTCCTCCATTGATCAGCATGGTTGAGCTCGGTTTCTAGAAGGATTTGGAAGCCTTGAGAAGCCCTCTAAAGCATATTCTATATTTTTGTGTTTCTAACCTGAACGTTCTCGCTCGTACTTCATCAGTTACAATAGCAGAACTGTGTTTAATTGTATGTATTGATGGACTTTGAAGACTAAAAAACCTCTTACTTGACTCCGGGATGACTGAAATACTTCGCGACTTAAAAGGAGTAGATATGAAAGAGAGGAAGCAAGAAGAAGAAGAAACAGAGAAAAGAGGGGAAAAAGAGAGAAAGAGGTAAAAGAACAGAAAGAGACGATGATAGAGCAAGAAAAAGAGAAAAAAATAAAGAGGTAAATAGAAAGAGTATTTTGAGAGAAACGTGGGCCTTGCTCCTCATGTGGGCGGCTTTGCACTGTTAAGTTTTGTTAATCTTTTTAAAAGTTTCTAAATATAAACATAACATTAAAAATGTTATTTCAACCATAGTTCAATTTTAATTTAAACGCTTTATCAAGATCAACAAGCCACATCGGGGATATAACATCATCGATTATGGTATCTGTAGCGACATGTGACGACTCCACTCCTCAGCGTTCTCTGCATTCCTTAGGAATTGGGGACCAACGGCTTTGACAAAGTCGTCCCTCCATCTCATAGTAGGGCGACCTTTCGTTCGCTTTGGCCCACGCGGGTGCCACTCTAGAACAGCCCGCGCCCACCGACTGGGGTCGAGCCTCGCAATTCGGCCTACCCAACGCCACCTCCTTTCACGGCAGATTCTGACCACGTCCATTATGCCCGTCTGACCGCGCACCCACTCGTTAGTCCGCCTGTCGAGTAACGAGCACCCCAGCATAGAGCGCTCCCATCTACGCTGCGCCCCAGCCAATTTGTTCTCAAGTCTTTTTGAAAGGGTCCAGGTCTCCGAGGCATAGATTAGAGCGGGCAAGACAGCACCTTCGAAAAGGCGCCTCTTGAGAGACATTGGGACCATTCTTGTCGCGAACAGGCTACGGTATCTATTGAAAGTGAAATTTGCGGACCGGATTCTCCTATCAACTTCAACCGTGAAACGGCTGTCATCGAGGGAGACATCCTGCCCTAAATACACGCATCTGTTCACCACACGAACCTTGGTACCCCTGATGGTTACATCTCTACACATAGGGTTGGTCGAGATTGCCACAGTTTTTGAAGGATTGAGTGACAAACCGACTTTCGCTAGTGCGACAATAAGCTGATCAACCATAGATTGAATCTGCCTACTGTCGTGACTGATGAGATACATAGGAAATACCATAGGAAATACATAAATGATCACAATAAAAGCAATGAATGACTTTTAGGTAAATCATTGGCTCTCTTCTTCTCAAAGTGTTTAATCTTCCTCTGTTCATTAATTTCTCTTCTCTTTTTGATTTGTATCCTCTCTTTTCCTCAAATTTTATCTCATCCTCTTCATTTCAATCCCTATTTTAATTTTTTTTTTGGTTTTTTTTATTATTTAATTTGAAAAAAAAACACAAAAGGGCATCAGAGAACTGAGAAAAAATTTTGGAGAAAAATTGAGAGAAAATTTACGAATTTGAACATTTTTTCTTAGCCTTTTTCACTTGTAACTTTTAAAACAGTCCTCATAATGAGAAAGCAAAGCAGAAAGTTGCGTGAACAACAAGGCAAGTAGAAAACAAAAGTTATACATTTTTCTAGTAGTTGTGATCGCAATAGTTAGAGATTGGCAAGTACCACTAACCTACATATAGACTGATTTACTTTCAATGGTTAGAGATTGGCAAGTACCACTAACCTACATATAGACTGATTTACTTTCAATAATTAGAGATTGGCAAGTACCACTAACCTACATATAGACTGATTTACTTTCAATAGTTAGAGATTGGCAAGTACCACTAACCTACATATAGACTGATTTACTTTCAATAATTAGAGATTGGCAAGTACCACTAACCTACATATAGACTGATTTACTTTCAATGAAGACATGATCGAAAACAAAAGCATTAAAAGTAAATTTTTTATGAAGAATGCTCGCACAGATCCCATATCAATCTAGGCTAAATGAGCCGTGCGTATGTTTAATAATGAATAGAGAGGAAAAAAACTATATGTACATATAACAACGGAACGATCATAAAAATATTCGATTACATTTCTGCTCAATGACGGAGATGAATACCAAAAGCAGATCGGATCTGGGACCAATTACTCATAGCAACGTTTTACGATCGTAAACACAAAAGTTGAACTTTTAAAACTAGAAAAACATTCAAAGGAATGAAGCAAATTTAGCTCGCTTACGGAATATGGACAGAAGATGATAAAACAGTAACATGAGCATCAAAAGCGCTACAGTTGCATTTGATAGGATATAGTAGGAAAGGAATAGTAGAAGAGAGAAAAAGTATCGCTGTGGAACTTTCTAGGCTTCGATACTAGTGGTTCATTTTTTCACTGGACTTACACAAAAAATCATAAATAAGGAGAAAAACTGCTAAAATTTCGAATAATCAGTGGAAGACATTGGCAAAGAAATGATCGCTGAAGGCCATTTTCGTCTTTCGAACGTCTCTGCATTGAGCTGCAACGCGGAACTTCTTGATCAAGGAGTCAGTTGTTAAAGTTCCATCTCAAATGATAATTCGAAAAACAGGTAACTTTTTTTAGTGCGTTCCAAAGCGGTAATTCAAAGATCATGCTTCGCGTACGCATTCTTGGACTAACTTTTCAGAGATGAAGCCATCGTTCATGTTACACTTTGGAGATCAACTGGCGCCTTTCACAAATTGCTGCTCCTGAATACCAAAACTCCGTAGTGCACTTTTCCGTTCGCAATTTTTAAGCCATTTCCCAGAGGATTTTTCAGCGATTCACTTTTTCGGCTTTTTTCCGAGAGCATCTTTGGGAAGCAGTTTATGAAAGAACATCTCACGGTTTCCGTTCGGTAGTACTGTCCTTACCTCGAAGCTTTCTCTATTCTTCTCTCTGCACTTAAGTTCATGTCATCATTTCCTCTTCCGGTGGGGAAGGGGGGAATGAGAGGGGAAGGGGGGGATTGAGAGCACTAAAGGCCGAAAAAATACGTAAAATGAGTACAGTATAATTAGAAAGAACGGAGAAACTACACTGGTGCAAGGAAGCTGCAAAGTGAGAGAAGGCTGAGAACTTCCTGGTTGCTTGCCCGGCTGCTAGTTGATTGCCGAGGTCAGCTCATTTGAACACGTGCAATGTTATCGGAGCAAAAAACCTATACCATCTTTTAAATTTGAGATAGGGAGTTAAATTAAAAAATTAGAATGAAACTATAGAGATTTGAACTAACCGAAGATCGAGAGACAGAAAGAACAAATAAATTGATGCGAAAAAAAAGAGTAAGTGAGAAATTGAGAAAGAGTCAAGAAAAGAGAGCTGACGGGAGAGGAGAAGGGATAAGAGAGGGCGAGAGAGAGAGAGAGAGAGAGAAAGAGCGAGAGAATGAAGAAGAGACAGACAAAAGAGTGACGCAGAGAAAGAAAATTGAAAAAAATGGCGAGGATTTGATAAATGTTATGTTACTCTCTTCATCTCTGTCTCTTATGACCATTTCCGCTGTAGTGGGCGGAAGTTCAGCATATCAACGAACATCGGTTTTCTTGCTTCCTATCTCTCCGATCTCTTCAAATCACCCAAATCTATAGCATACTCTTGCTCTCTTCTCATTTCGGGTCAACGCGGTCTCTAGTATACACTTTTCCTCTATTAATCTCTTTTAATGGCACACTTTTACTTCTCTATTCGGAGTTCTCAAGAAGGATAGTACCTGTTCTGAATGAAATAAGCCGGAAGCCCCGCCCCTCCCATCAGCCGGGCGTCTTCGAGATAAAAGGAAGCAGCTGAGCCGATTGAATATTCACTTTGCAAGTAGTCACTGGTTGCAAGATGAGCTCTCTCTTAGCAGCAGCTGCAATGATTTCCGTTCTCTTCCTCACAGGTGAGTGGCCCTCTCTTCTTCTCTCCCACATTCCATTTTTATTGCCATGTTCTAGGTCTAGGAATGTTTTCTTCAGAAGTCTCCGCGTATTCCTGTGAGAATGGCTGGCGGTATTTCCCGGGCACTCGGTCCTGCTACAAACTAATCAACGACCGCAACCCTTGGTCCGTTGCTGAACTGAAATGCCTCTATGAAGGCGCGCATCACACCTCAATCAGCAGTTATGAAGAGAACAACTTTGTTCATGGTCAGTCGAATAACCTTCCACTCCATGCGCTCTCTCTCTCTTTTTCTTTCTTATTGTCAGTGAAAAATTTTCATTTTTCAGAGCTCTCTCAATACCAAGAAATCTGGCTCGGGGGTGCGTTCTTTGGACAAGAATACATCTATACGTGGTCTGACCGAACCCCTTATGGCTTGTTTGAACAGTGGCAAGCTGGTGAGGCTTTTTTAGCATTTCTTCTTTTTCCGTCTTCTTGAACCTTTTTATATAATACCTGAATTACTCTTTTATTTTCCAGTAAGTTTTTTTACGATCTGCAGTCGTTCAGATCTCAATCGTTGCAGGATACCGCCCTCCTGTGAACCGCGGTCGCCGCTGCATCAAGATGGACAGCTACGGCAGTTGGTTCCAGTCCTGCTGCAAGCAACACGCAGCTACTGTCTGCAAGAAAGACGCTAATCCATGGGGAAACAATGACTTGGACAACTTCCGACGATTCTAGTTTCATCTTTTCGCATCATCTCATCTGTGACAATCAGGGAAGACCATTGGTATTCCTTGTGAACCATCCCATCCAGTGACGCCAAGCAACCTTCAGCTTTAGTAGCCGCTCTCCCGTTTCACTTCAACGAAAATTAAAGCCTTCTTCAAACGGGATACTTTATTCGTGTTCTTCGCTCTAACGAGGAACGGGAATCCTCTCACCACATGAGTGGCGTTCCAATACGTGTAAATCAGCTGCATCACAGACGTGGTCGTGCAAAGCCTTTAGGCTTTTCTCATTGTACTATACCTTAATATATGATAATAAAGTATTACTTTCTATTTGTCTCATCAACCCGCACTGCTGGAGAGCTAGTCGATTATTGGAGCGTGAACGACACGATTGGAGAACTTTCTGAAAAGAACTGCAGTAAGAGAAGTTTTATCGCAGAGAGCATGTTGATATGAGTTAAGGGCTAGGTTATCAAGCAGAGAGAGAACACCGATCGCTCCTGAACCGGTTCACATCACCCAATTCTCCCATATCGAAAAATGCGAGATTCGGGCAGTGTCTCTGGTAACAATACTCGGGTGAATGATACGAGCGGAAACGGCGATAGGTTGCTTTCTTCCAATTAATCTCTTACTCTTTCTTTTCTCTCAAATTCTCACTCTTCTTCAAATCGTGGTTTTCTTTCCTGTGTTCTTTGGTCTTGTGATACTTTGAATGATGTTTTCTCTTCCACTTTATTCCATTTTCACCCGTAATAGATAGCATAATATGAATTAGACGAGAAAAAATACCGAATGAGAATCACAGACTGGGAAGAACATCTTTTTCAAAAGGCACACAATGTCTATATTACAACATGAGATTTCTCCTGCAGCACCTTTATGAGAATGATGAAGGAACACAAACAAAAACCAAAAAAAGATAACAAATTGCCTAACTTCAACTATTATTAAATAAAGAGAAGATATGAGAAATTGGCAATTATTAGTGTAAAAGTATCCAAAAATCTCATCAAGAGCTGTTAGTCTATGAAACACGTCTAGTTTTATTAGAAAAGCTTCAAGAAACGCCGCTCCAAGTGAGCAACAATCAGGTGTTGAATACCCGTTCAAATCGCAATTGATGGACCTCTATACCCCCTTAAAATACCATTCAGACGGCTTTTCTTCTCAGCTACAGATCCAATTTAGTTAATAAAAAGCTTCCGAGGCATACGGTAGCTCTACCTACCACCCTAAAACGAGGTATTCAATCATTGGACTGGGGCCTGAGAAGTTCATCTACATATGTGTCGGCTGTTGATGCTGTTGAATGAGGTGCGCGAGAGCGGAGGGAGGGGCAGCTTTAGCGAGGAAAGGATGCCGCAGCAGTTGAGCGGCGGTAGATCTCCTCCCTGCGTCTCTTCTCAGACACTCACTCAGCAGAGAACGCAGCTCCGGAGACACGGAGGCCTATAAAGACTACATGAATGAATTATCTATCAAAATGAAGATTCTAATCACTTCACCTAACTTTGTTCCGCTATTTTTTCATAGTGTGTGCTACTCAATCATTCTGTCTTTCGTGCACACATAACACTAAAACAACAATCATCTGCAAGTACTTTATTTCTAATGGCGGTGTATTTATGAACAAAAGGTCGCTTGAGTATGAGGCGACCAAATGGAAAGGCTAGAAAATTATTCTCGAAACACACTGGCAACAGTGGCCATTCGTGACTCTACAGCCTTAAGAGCCTGTCACGGATGGAGCCGGATCATCCAGTCCAGAATCGAGCGCGACCTCAGGTGGCGGATAGAGAAACGCCTACCTACGAAGAATTCGTGCTGGGAGGTAGCGGGAGAAATCCCGCCGCGGACCAAAACTGGGTAGTATAGCTCGTCAAAGGAGGGCGATGCCGGACTGGCCTGGGCATGTCACCGGACAAAACATCAGCCGATACTCCGCTATACTTTCAATGGCGAGTCGAGGCGCCAGTGAAATAACCTCTTGCCCTTCTCCGGTTAAC
Source organism: Allodiplogaster pararmata (assembly GCA_964056735.1). Taxonomy (NCBI): domain Eukaryota; kingdom Metazoa; phylum Nematoda; class Chromadorea; order Rhabditida; family Diplogasteridae; genus Allodiplogaster; species Allodiplogaster pararmata. The sequence continues at coordinate 19,196,846 of OZ057406.1, forward strand.
GAATGGGTCTCGCCAAGAGGATCGCCGACTGCGGTGCGAGTGTAGACGGATAAAATCTCTCCGGACTCAAAAGGATCCTCACCAACCTATCCCAAAAGGACTCCTCTCGACAGGACCTATGGGCAAAACAACAACAACAGAAAATTATTGAAAAAAGTAGAAAATATTTTGAAAGAAGCAACAAACATCACTAAGTAAAAAGCAAAAATTAAGTCTCACTTAACATTGAGCAGTTGCTTCCGAACTCAAAAATTTACGAAGACAGTTGAGAAAGTTTTGATAAATTTTTAGTTGTACATTTGTCGAACTTTCATACAGCAGAGCAAAATGTATGCTCTATACATATATATATGTCCTTAAAACTAAAAAGATAAAATCGAGAGATAGCTTTAGATAGAGCGAGAGATAGAGAAGAAGAGAAAAAACAGATCAGAAATAAACTGATGAAGCGAGAGAAAGTCCATAAACCGAACTTTCAGAGCTGTTCATGGGTTGCGCACTTAAATGTGTTTGTATGTCTCCTAAGATAAACTTCCGCCACTCCTTAGACTGTCTAGCGACCTGCAGTACCGAAAACCGGTTACTCTCATAATTCCATCCTTTCCCCGGAAACCCTTATTCCCCTCTAGCGTGGTAACTTCTTATCACTCATGATGAATCCATTAACCTTGACTGTGACCGTTAGAATAACACAACACATGCGTGCTATAGCATGCTCAGAAAACTTTGACTCTTTTGTTTCAAAGTGAAACTGTCAACAACTTATTCACATCATTCTCGGCGGACTAGACTTCTAAACTCTTTAAGCGGAACGAACTTGAGGACAAAATGTCGGTGGCGGACCGTCGCGGATCTTCTTCATTGCAGGAAGGGGCTGGTCGTTGAAGAAGGGAGGCTCACCTTCTACCTTCAAATTAAAACAGTACGCATTATAATGAATGAAAGCTTCAAAAAATTAAAAAAGAGCTTAGAGAGTACGGGAAAAAAACTCTTTGAAATTACACGATCAATGTATATATTCCGTCTTCAAAGTACTTTTACTCGGTTAAACAAAACCCGGAGTAAGCTTCCTTTTCATAACTAATGGAATATAGAACAGATGGACTGGGAGAGCCATTAAAAGCCTCTTACCGCTGCACTTCCCTTTCAGGGCTGTTTATTTGTTTATTTCAACACGCGAAAAAAAACTCGTTAATTAGAGAAAACTGGAAGCTGTTAGTGGACTGGAATAATCAACTCAAGCGGAATCCATTGGACCTGATAAAGATAATTATCATTGCGTTTATCCCTGTACACGCTTCTTTTAAATGAGATATTAACTCAATCTGGTAGATTCAATAATGGCACCCTGAATCACTGGGGTGGCACCCTGAATCACTGATAGCGAGGACTGTTCAAGTATTACACTGAAAAAAGTCAGATTCGTCCAAGTATTGTGGAGAACATTTTTCTGTCTTCGATTCAATTGTATCTAATCAGGTATAAAATTAGCTATCGAACCAATGAATCCCGAAAAAAACCAACCATTTCAATAAGTAAGATTCCGAATGACCATATATCAGCAGACGTGTCATATGGTTCTCGGGAGATCACCTCCAATTTTTCATCAGAACATTTTTATCAGGCAATTTAGAAGATCGAAACAAATCTATCCATCTGAACTATGAGACAAAGACGTATTTCTCAATAAAAATTTAAATTTCTTTTTAAAAAATCGAAATAAGCACATGTTAATCGTTTTCATACTTCAGATTTTGTTTTCAATGAATTCATTTGAACGACAAAAAACAACTTTTTTTGCCAATTTGGATCAACGAAAGAAAAAAACAACAACAGAAAAGGCAAAGTCTAACGAGATCATTTGAAATTCTCCGGACGCATCTTGTCCGAAGAACACGAGAACTTCTCTCATTAAAGAGAGTGTTCATAACCAAGTCTTCGATGCGGGATGCTTGCCGGCAACAACAACAACATCATTTGAAATGAGAACATGACTGTGATGATGCTTCACCTCAGCTGCCGCCCAATAAGGAGTCCCCACGAGGCTTCGACGCTTTGGGACATCTGCACTCAGCTGACCACAGAATCCGAAATCCGAGATCTTGCACGTCCCATCTCGCTTCATGAGAATCGAGTCACTTTTGATGTCTCTACACAGGATTTTTTGTTGTTCGTTTTCTGTGACTATTATAGTTCAAATACTAACTAGCACATATAATCAGATCGATCGACCTAAACTTCCCCCGGATCTCTTTTTTTTTGGCAAATTTTTTTGAAATTGCAGATTTGAGAAAAGTTCGTATCAAACGTAATAACCGTGAACTTTTTAAAACAATTTCTCAAAACGTTCCGATTCTTCATTTCTAAGTTCCGTCCGAATTAAAACATTTTTTACATTTCTAATTGCTTCTTTTCTCTCTGCCTTTGTTCCTTTGTTACCTGTCTCATCATCTCTCTCTTTCTCTCTCCCGTATTCTGTCTGTTGTTTCTACTCCTTAAACCACCGACAACCCTTAACACATTGTCACTCCTTCATACTCGGTTCATAACTTGTTCTCAATTGTTAGGTCACACAGATAACATCAACGAGAACTCTGAAAGATGAGACCTTTCTCAATGTTCCCCTTCGACCAAACCATCAAATCCGGTGAGAAACCTGTGTATGATAAGATGGGAGTGAAGATAAGCGAGGGCACTCAGGACTTGCTGGCAGATTGTCGCCATCTCGCTCTCTCTCATCCTTCAAACAAAACACCCATCAATGAGGCTCTTCTTCCCTCTTCTCAGAAGGAAGAGAAATATATGGATGACTAGAAAAGAGGCGCGAAGAGCGATCAATACTAGCATTGAAAAAAGGTCGAGAATTATCGTGTAAATCAGAGGAGCGGATTATTCGCAGAACTTGTGCAAAAATCGTGTAATCTGACGGGAACCGAACCCGCGACCTTCGCTTTCCGGGCGATGCTCTTACCCACTGAGCTACACACGCACATAATATAATGCAAATTTTAAGGCCCATACAACAATCGGCTTTCGTAGTGCTTTTCCTAATCCATGTCACATATACAGATTAAAAATTGAAAAAATTCCGAACTAACAATGTTGTACATTTAAAAAAGACTTTTTTTTCAAAACTAAGGGTCAAAAACGATGAGAAGAAAGCATGAGGTAGAAGGAACAGAGAAAAGGCAGGGGTTTTATAGTGTGCAAGAAAAAGTTACAGATGCCCGCCGAAGGCGGAAGATGTTTTTCACATAAGGGTCCCCCCTTATGATTTAAAAAAAACAGAGGCCCACGAGAAAACTTTTTGTGTTCTACATGAGGGTTCCCCCTTATGATTTGGAAAAACAGAAGCCCGCCGACAGAAGGTCTGACATTACGATTTAACCCCTGAGGAAAGGTAATATAGGAGGTCAAGACTACAGAGAATTGCTCGCTTCTTATTATTTTAGCCTTTAGCCCCCTCGCAGAACGGTCTTCTCTAGTTTTAGATAGGGCTGAAGACCTATGATCTCTAACAAGAACTGTTTAAAATCTCCTGTGCAAGCTTTGCAGTCGGAATAGTTGCGTTATTCCAATAAGCAGATCTACTATGAAGTAGGGAATTGAATGAACCCATCCAGAATGTTCGGACGGAAAGCGATGGATGAAAGCATTGAGTAAGTGATAAGTTTCGAGCGTGTGCATCTCACTAACTACATCTTATTGATTCAAATAAGTGCAGTCGTAATGTTAACATAGGTCATCATCAGGAGTTTTTTTAGTTGGTCCGAAAGTCCTACAGACGCCCTCGGAAGGCGAAAATTTTTGTATACAGACACTTGTCTTACACCTGGAAAATTTTTTTTCCAGTTTCAGTTTTATGAGATAAAACGTTTTTGAAAATTTTTCACCCATGAGATAAAAAAAATTCACATAAAGGTCCCCTTATGAGTTAAAAGACAGACGCCCGCCGACAGGCGACCGGACATGACTAAATAACCCCTGGTCATCATCACTGTTTAGAATTGGAAAAAAAGACCGCACTTTGAAGGGTGGAGTGTAGAATAATGACTAGTTATCTCTTCCCGCTTGTCACCCTTTAGCTCGCTTCCCATTCTTCTAGACTCCCCCGCTCGAAGAGCGGGGGAGTCTAGAAGAGGTTCAACAGTTACGCTAGACCTTCGGTGAGCTATGAATGTTAGCTATTGAATGAGGAGAACCTGGTGTGGGTTACGATGTCGGTGAGGCTGCCTCCCTCCATGAACTCCATCACAACCCACAACTCGTCATCCACAAGATGCGCTGAGTACATCTCCACTATGTTGGGGTGGTGGAAGTCGCGCATTATTGACACCTGCAACATCTTTTCTCAACCCTGCACACGGGCAAATGCGTTGCTCGAGAGGACGGAGAGGCCAGCAGACTGTTTGAGCAGATATCCACGGTTGGCGAAAATTACATTTTCATTTGAAGAAAAACAAAAGCATTTATACGTAAGTAACTTTTCACAAGTCACCTGCACAGTTGAAAAAGTTGAAAAGCATAAAAAAGTTCCACTCGCCGAGCATGAGAGAGGAGGGAGGCTGAAAAATGAGAATCGAATGAAATTCAAGGCTTTTGAAATTTTCTAGTCCTCAATCTCTCTCCTTTCCATGTCCGTCATTTTTTAAAAAAAAACTTTCGCTAGCCTGCAAAGGGGTAGTTTCTTCATTTTAAATTTCTGCGAGTTTAAAAAATAGTTTTTTCGGATATTTTCTCAAGAGCTTTTTCAGAGAATTTCCTTCTGATTTACCGAGCATGTTTTCCATTCACAAAACTTTTTAACGAAAAATAATTATTTCAATGTAAGCTACAGAAATATTTTTCAACGTTAAGGGGACAGTTTATCCCCTCATTTTCCCGGAAAAATTGAAACAACAGGCTCTTAACAACTCAAACATGGCACAAAAAACAACGCGTTATAATAAAAAACCGTAGTTGGGTGGCTAAAGTTAAGCGAACAGGCCCACCAGAACTGTACTATTGCTCAGTAGTTGTTTGTTGTTTAAAAAAAACAAAAACAAAAAACAACAACATTGCTCACTAGCATAGGTCACTGGCACTGTTGAATAGTTTGAGAAACGACCGTTTTTCGAACGATGGGGTCCGGAATAATGACTAGCTCTCCTTTTACCACTGTTTTTCTTTATTATTCTAGACTCCCCCGCTCTACGAGCGGTCGTTCTTACACTAGAACTTTGGTTAACTAGTTACACTAGAACTTTTGTTGGCTAGTCTCAGCAGCTCCTAAAATTCGAGTTTGGTTTAGGCTGCTTCTCAACACCTACAAAAGAAGCGTGTAGATCAAAAACACTAATCACGAGGGAACCGCTGACTTTGAATAGAGAAGGAGAGCGCGCGGAAAGAATTAGAAAACTTCGTACTAACACTTTCAACCGCAGTACTGGTTAGAAAACACCCTGGTTCGGTTTGAATGTTGTCCGGCAAATTAGAGGTTGTTTCTTTTTTTCTCTTGATAAAAACGGTTGAACTCGTTTTCTAGCAGAATATTGGCGTCATTATACCGTGGACACAAACATTCATTCTATACTCTTGCCTTCATTTTATTTTATTTTATTTATTCAAAATGTGACAACACATGGTATATAGTAAACACCAACTTGCCACAGAACACATGAAAAATAAACGGAGGGAAGGAAACCGAGCTATGAAAGAATCCAATCAATCATCAGAACAAATTCATGATTCTAAAGTATAGAGAAGAACAAAAAACAAAAATCGGAAATCAAAGATCAGTTACATTTATATCAAGCAAACTAAGAACGTCAACAGAGCTTAGCCTATCTTTAACATTGAGAACATTAGGGGCGGATACTATATTAGACGGTAGCTTGCCATAATATCTGGCGGATCGTAATGCAAAAGAATTAAACAGTGGTAGCCTACGTGAGCGAGGAATGTGGAAAGCGTATCTGGAAGTACGACCATGACATGGTTTAAGAGTATACATCTTACTTATTGGAATATCCAATAAGCCGTTAAGAATCTTATAGGCGAACAAAATGTCGGTTTTGGTTCTCCGAGACAGCAAAGTTTCTAGCTGGAACATTTTAAGTCTCATGTTATATGCAGGAGGTCGAAGGACTGATATTCGTTTACGGCATCGAATGTACAATAGCCTAGTGAACGTATGTTGAACTCTTTCAATTTTCCTAATCAGTTTAACCTTGTAAGGAGACCAAACTGGTGAAGCAAACTCTAGCAGAGGGAGAATGAAAGTTTTGTAACAACGGATATATGACATTGGATCCCTATTGCAAAGAGCACGAAACAAAGCATAAACAGATCGCAGAGCACGCCTTGCCATGTGTCCAATATGAAAGTCATAAGACAAATCTATACCAATGAAAACTCCTAAGTCTCGTATAGGTGAATATGCGATCTTGAACGGAATCACTTTCTGGGCACTATTTCTCACGAAATATGGTAGACGAGGATTGAACTTTCCTAGGTGTAAAACATTGCACTTACTGCTTGAAACTGACAATTGCCATTCGTCACAAAAAGATTCTATAGCTAGCGCAGCCGATGACAATTGAGAGTGGGCGAGGCTAGGGTCAGTCGGAGAGAAAGTTACGAACAGTTTGATATCGTCGGCGAATAGGCTAGTTGTTACAAGATGCAAATGAGCAAACCTCGATGTCAAACCCGCAATGTAGAGAGAGAATAGAACAGGGCCAAGTACCGATCCTTGTGGAACACCAGAAGAAATCGAGAAAATATCAGAGAAACTGTTATTAACACGAACACGGGAGTACCGATCTTTGAGAAAGGATTCAAACCACTTTAACAAGCTAGACCTAAACCCTACGTTATCTAGAACACACAACAACTTATCGTGAGAAACGGTATCAAATGCTTTGGCGAAGTCATACTAAAGAACATCTATAGCATTCCTAGAATCAAGAGCTCTATGCCAAGCTTGAGTACATTCGACAAGATTCGTCTCTACAGACTTACGAGAACGAAAGCCATGTTGACAGTTAGGTATTAGACTGAAAACATTGCACCAATGCAATATGAATGGTTTAAGACATCGTTCTAAAACCTTAGATGCAACGGGAGAAATCGTAATTGGACGAAAATGTTCTGGAGAACTTGGCGATGAAATCTTATTAATCGGAATAACAATACTATCTTTCCAGCTTTCAGGAATCGCGCCTAGCTTTAATGAGAAATTGAAAATGAACGAGGGAGGCTCTGCTAGTACTCGAGCACAGTTCTTGAAAATTACAGAGGGCACAGAGTCAGATGGTAGGAAACAGGAAGCTTTCAATCGTTTAAGTTGCCTGAATACTTCTTGTGGCATGATTAGACAATCTGAGATGTAATGAGTATTTCGCAAGTCCATATTAGGAGTGGAACCAAGCGGACCCTGCCCGGCGGCGGGATAAAGGCTAGGAAGAAGAAGAAAGAAAGAAGAATATTAGGAGTGGAACCACTGTCCTGAACAAATGCTGAGGAAAAATATGAAGCTAAAGCATTTGCTTTTGCCTTATCAGAAACCACAGGAGCACCATTAACAGTTATACAACCAATGCGATTCGACTGTTTCAGCTTATTACTCACAAAACGAAACAAATTCTTCGTGGAGTTCATAAGCTTCAGCTCTCGTGATGTATTCAATTTGTTAATCTCTACTTCGATTCGTTTGCATATCCTTCTATATTCAATAACGACAGGGGCACAGTTGAGTTTACGGAATAAAAATGACTTATACTCTAGCATTTTCAAAATATGCGAGGGATATGACTCGAATGGTTGTTTACGCCTGCGTATTGGAGTATGAGTAGAGATAATGCTTGGAATAAAGAAATGAAATGAAATGATAAGAGGTAGCAGATTATTAAGAAAACGAGCATATAGATCATTTATATCGACGAAGTCGTCAAACACCATGGTCCATGGAATACTGGACAATTCAGAAATCAATGAATCAAAGTCACAGTGGTTATAGTCAAGGCTAAGTTTCCTCATATAATGGGAGACATGTATCGTGGGAGACTTTGAAACACACAGAAGAGTGATCACACCGTGGAGAGAAAGGGGATGCGACGAAGCAGTGAGATATCGTATTACTGGGTCCAATAACAACATCGAGAGTGTTAGTGCCATGGGTAGGTTCTTTCACAAACTGGACAAAGTAGAAATCGGTCACGAGTTCACTTATTAACTTATGCTGGCCTGTAGCGGAAAGAGGGTTAGACCAGTCGATTGCAAGATTCAAGTCTCCACAGAGTAACGCTGCATACGGCACACACAACAATTCAGTAATGCATTCAAATAGCAGAGTGTTCTGTTCTGTATTGGTATTCGGTGGCCTATAGACAAGTACAATGCGCAGTGGGTTACTTGAACACGGAGAATGAATATCTAATGCGACCAAGTCCGAAGAAACCTTCTTAGTGAGAGACACAGAAGAAATCGCAATGTAATCACGGCAAAAAGCGACCACTCCACCGCCTTTCTTGCTAGAACGGTCAGAACGGAAAACAGCATAAGGCAAGTTCGCTACCAATTAAGAATCAACAATCTTTGAGCTCAGCCAAGACTCACATACTAGAAGTAATTCAGGTTTGTAAACAAAAAGAAAAGTGTGCAGCTCATGAATCTTATTCACTAGAGAACGTGCATTCACTAAAATACAATTCAAACCAGAAGAGCTGCCTAGGCGATTTGGTTTCCCCGCACGGCAGTTGAATGAGACGAAAGAGGCTGGAAGGTGGCGGCAGGTCTCACGGAAGAGTTTCCAGGCATCGGTGGTGGGAGTGTGCTTCTTGTCCGTGTTGTTGTTGTTGCCGGCAAGCATCCCGCATCGAAGACTTGGTTATGAACACTCTCTTTAATGAGAGAAGTTCTCGTGTTCTTCGGACAAGATGCGTCCGGAGAAGGGTTTTGATGTCCTTTGCAGTCCTGAGACTGTCATGCTGCACCTTGTGAAGGCGGACATCGTTGTAGCAACCTGTTCATGCTATAGGCCTTGTGAGTGGGTGGTCAAGCCGGCCTAGCATCGTTTTGGGTGGGAGTAGAGACGTCTCGCCTGTCGTTGACCGGAGATAGGCAAGAGGCTATTTGACTGGCGCCTCGACTCGCCATTGAAAAGTATAGCGGAGTATCGGCTGATGTTTTGTCCGGTGGCATGCCCAGGCCGGTCCGGCATCACCCTCCTTTGACGAGCTATACTACCCAGTTTTGGTCCGCGGCGGGATTTCTCCCGCTACCTCCCAGCACGAATAATTCGTAGGGAGGCATCCCTCTATCCGCCACCTGAGGTCGCGCTCGATTCTGGACTGGATGATCCGGCTCCATCCGTGACAGGCTCTTAAGGCTGTAGAGTCACGAATGGCCACTGTTGCCAGTGTGTTTCGAGTTCTTGTCCGTGTAGTGATCTCGGCTTTCACCCAAAGTTCGTCTCGGTAGATAACCCATCCTTGGTATGGGCTAGATCTTCTGAGATGAATCAGATGAGCACGCATTCTCCTCCATTCCTCTCTCTGCGATGATGTCATGCTTTTCCTTATGAAGACTCCTTGCCACTCGGGAAGCGCGCGCAGTGATTGTCCAGAACGAAGTGCCCGCAAAACATGGCCTCGAGTCGGGAGGACCTCTTTTAGTAGGCGAGGATGTTCATTCGGCTTACCCATTCGAAAGACCGTTTGAGGATGAGCTTCAACTCCAAGGGTTGTGAGCAGAAGGGAGACATGAGTGTCATCGTGTGCCATACGCGTGTTTATGTCGGGACTTGGGGACTCCTGAAGGCCACAGATAACAATTGATCTCTCTCGGATGTGCCTTTCGTAACTCGTTTCTTCATCAGTCGACTGTCGAGGATGTTCTGACGGAATGGCCGGTTTGAGAGAATGGGATGAGCAACGGCAAGAAGATGCCGAAAGTTGCTCCACTGTGGTGGAGAGAGTGATCATGAGCCGGGAAATCGTTTCCCACAAGCCCTTCGGGACACCAGGAGGAATTCCTCCATTCGCGAAGGAAAGAGTCTCATTGATGATAGTCGAAACACTCATTATGCCAGGGTTGTTTGACGGGGAAGTAGGGATTTGGCGTTTACTATTGGCTCTTGTTGTTGGCATTTTTAGACAGGGAGAATATAGGTCACCGCTCAATATGAAAAACAGAGAAAGAGTTTACATTAAACACTCTTGCTTAATTTATGTACTTGAGACGACCAATTACTGAAGTTTGGATTTGTATAACTTTTGGTACTTTGAGTTTATGACATTGATCATGAACCGATTGAAAATTACTTTGATCATAAAGCGAGAAAAAACAATAATAAGTCATACATACTTCATTGAATAGTAGTTCCCTCCTTTGCTGCTTTTTCAGACTCATTTGTTTGACAGCGACGCGTCGATTCTTTGAGATCTATAACCACACTGAATTGCAATTGAAGCTTCACTGCAAAAAAGCCTCTCAAGCAGGGATTTTTTAGTGTGCAAGAAAAAGGTACAGACGCCCGCCAGAGGCGGAAATTTTTTTTCATCACATAAAGGTCCCCCTTATCTAAAAAAAAAAAACAGAGGCCAGCGAAAAGTACCCCTTCTGATTTGGAGAAACAGAGGCCCTCCGACAAAAGGTCTGAGATGTCTATTTAACCCCTGCTCCTAAGACAATAACATACAAGGCTTAAACAAACAGAAAAAAATTTTTTTTTCCAAACTTCGGGTATTTTATAAAATCTGATAATATTTTCAGTATACTACCAACTACGAAGTTATAGAATGAAATACTGCGTTTTAGAAAATTTCAGCATAAGGATTATCCTTCATAATTGAAAAACAAATTTTCAACGAAAGTCAAAAGAAGGGTTTCGGCATACTGTATGGTATGAACATTACGACTCGAAATCCAATTCCCACAACATATGAACCATCTACTTTCGTATTATAACCAGGAATTAAATAGTTGCCGGACCAGCTATGTTGGCGCATACATGTTCACGACGGGAATGATCTACATTCTCTTCTCCTTCTGTTCTTTTTCACTTTGCCTGTTGTTGTTGTTGTTGCCGGCAAGCAGCCCGCATCGAAGACTTTTGGTTATGAACACTCTCTTTAATGAGAGGTTCTCATGTTCTTCGGACGAGATGCGTCCAGAGAAGGGTTTTGATGTCCTTTACAGTCCTGAGATCGTTGTAGCAACCTGTTCATGCTATAGGCCTTGTGAGTGGGTGGTCAATCCGGCCTAGCATCGTTTTGGGTGGGAGTAGAGACGTCTCGCCTGTCGTTGACCGAAGATAGGCAAGAGTCTATTTTACTGGCGCCTCGACTCGCCATTGATAAGTATAGCGGAGTATCGGCTGATGTTTTGTCCGGTGGCTTGCCCAGGCCGGTCCGGCATCGCCCTATTTTGAAGAGTTATACTACCCAGTTTTGGTCCGCGGCGGGATTTCTCCCGCTACCTCCCATCACGAATTCTTCGTAGGGAGGCGTCCCTCTATCCTCCACCTGAGTTCGCGCTCGATTCCGGACTGGATGATCCGGCTCCATCCGTGACAGGCTCTTAAGGCTGTAGTGTCACGAATGACCACTGTTGCCAGTGTGTTTCGAGCACTTTGCCTGTTCTTCTCTTTTCACTCTTTTTGTTTTTGTCGATCCTTTTTCCAACTTCCTCGGCGCGTACATACATGCCTTAGACCGGTGTCATTTAACGCCTGATTATAACTATACAGTATTCTCTAGGAATTCTCGGTAACACAGCTTAGAGGCAATGAAGCCATACTGAGATGACAATTAAAAAAAAAGGTTCTATATTTTCTATTGAGGACGGAAGAAGAGCAACTTGGTAAGCGGAGAGGACGACCCCGGTAGAGCCTTCTCCCACTTGCTGAATGTCCCTTAGGTCTTGCCGGGGATCTTCTGCGTCTACCAGGGAGGATAGCGCTACACGGAACTGCAAGCAATCTTTCTTGTGCGTCTAAAAAAAACGCTTGCTTCCTGTGGTGTTTTTCGAGTAAAAGACACATCGATAACAAAAAAATGGTTCTATTAGACAATTTAACTTGAAAGAAAAAAGTGTAAAACAGAGTCCTTCCGAGATCGGAAGAAAGGGGGCACCGGGAGATAGTCGGTGATAACTTTCTCAAGCTTGCAGTCTTCACAACGAAGAGAACCGGAGTTGAAGAAGTGATAAGAAAAATAAATTATATTCACTCAACAAAAAATAATGGGAAATGAAGATGATAAGTTTGAAAAAAAATTAAATTTAATATAAAGTTGACTATGAAACAAAATTTTTTTTCCACAAAAAAATAGTAAAACAACAAGTTTATTGAACTCGACATAAATTTGATCGGATTTTTGAAAATATACAAATGAAATAAACTTTTCTACCAGAAAAATCAAGCGAAACTAACTTGATGATGAGAAACGGTAGGAACATCTCTGGCCACGTTCAAATGAAGAGGCGAAGATGTGGATTTCTGAAGATAAAAACCTAATTTTTGTTTCCTTGTTTGTGTTTTTTTCACCAGAAAGCTTATCTGACAATTTTTTTCTCCACCATCTACGAGGACCGCTTGCCAGAACAGACTCCTGGTCAGATCTTGCTACATTCAGGAAGGAAATCAAATAATTATCGACTACTTTTTCAGCCGCAATTCATTTGAAATTAATGCGCTCTCTTAGAAAGGCTGATGTTGAGAATCATCTCTCTATTTAGCTTTCTCTCTTTTTCTTCGCATGCATAAGTTGTCTCTCGACCAGTGTCATTTTCTAACCCGCAGTGCGGCTTAAATCTATGCGCTATCCAAGAACCGCTAGTGATACAACTGCTCTGATCGTCTGCATCCTCTTTCTGCTCCCGGGTTCTTTCAAAGGCCTGCCGTTTCCTCATTTTCAGTCATCTTGATACACGTGCTCTTTCTGCGGGTGTGAATAAACAGCCTGCTTTCCCCTGAGCCCATCTTCTTAACATTACTTGCTCTCTGATCTACAGACTACTTCGGGGGCCATGACAAAAGGAACGCTCTGGAAGTAACCTTGAGAGGGAGGGGCGCATAGTTTGGGTCATTGAATGGGTAAGGATTGGCGGGGACACGGCTAGAGGAATATGCAGAGGAAGAGGTCGAGGTTCCGCTCTCTTCTGGAGAAGGACTCACACTGAACAAACAGAAATTTCAACTTATTTTAACTCAGCTGCTCTTATCAAATGCTATTTCAAAAAATCGAAAGTTAACATTATGGTGAGAAAGAAAAGTTTGGGAAAAAAGTTTGAATCCAAGAAAACTTGAATCAGGATGTTTTTTTAACCCACATTGCTTGATAAAGTCTTTGCGCTATCATAGGTAAAATATGTCTTGAATTTTCAATAGGTCGATTGCTAAAGTAGGTTAAAAAATTTCCCTTTTACGAAGACGATTAATGTTGTGTGCATGGATAAAGAACCGTTCTATTTATGTAAAGGAATGAAGACTTTTCCTTTCACTTTTAGCTTTAAACAGTCTGATAAATTCATTTCGAGTGAGGGTAGTAAGGGTCGGTAGGTCGGCCGCCATAGGAAAGGGTCGGTAGGTCGGCCGCCCTAGGAAAGGGTCGGTAGGTCGGCCGCCCTAGGAAAGGGTCGGTAGGTCGGCCGCCCTAGGAAAGGGTCGGTAGGTCGGCCGCCCTAGGAAAGGGTCGGTAGGTCGGCCGCCCTAGGAAAGGGTCGGTAGGTCGGCCGCCCTAGGAAAGGGTCGGTAGGTCGGCCGCCCTAGGAAAGGGTCGGTAGGTCGGCCGCCCTAGGAAAGGGTCGGTAGGTCGGCCGCCCTAGGAAAGGGTCGGTAGGTCGGCCGCCCTAGGAAAGGGTCGGTAGGTCGGCCGCCCTAGGAAAGGGTCGGTAGGTCGGCCGCCCTAGGAAAGGGTCGGTAGGTCGGCCGCCCTAGGAAAGGGTCGGTAGGTCGGCCGCCCTAGGAAAGGGTCGGTAGGTCGGCCGCCCTAGGAAAGGGTCGGTAGGTCGGTCGCCCTAGGAAAGGGTCGGTAGGTCGGTCGCCCTAGGAAAGGGTCGGCCGCCCTAGGAGAGGGTCGGTAGGTCGGCCGCCCTAGGAAAGGGTCGGTAGGTCGGTCGCCCTAGGAAAGGGTCGGTAGGTCGGTCGCCCTAGGAAAGGGTCGGTAGGTCGGCCGCCCTAGGAAAGGGTCGGTAGGTCGGTCGCCCTAGGAAAGGGTCGGTAGGTCGGCCGCCCTAGGAAAGGGTCGGTAGGTCGGTCGCCCTAGGAAAGGGTCGCTAGGTCGGTCGCCCTAGGAAAGGGTCGGTAGGTCGGTCGCCCTAGGAAAGGGTCGGTAGGTCGGCCGCCCTAGGAAAGGGTCGGTAGGTCGGTCGCCCTAGGAAAGGGTCGGTAGGTCGGCCGCCCTAGGAAAGGGTCGGTAGGTCGGCCGCCCTAGGAAAGGGTCGGTAGGTCGGTCGCCCTAGGAAAGGGTCGGTAGGTCGGTCGCCCTAGGAAAGGGTCGGTAGGTCGGTCGCCCTAGGAAAGGGTCGGTAGGTCGGTCGCCCTAGGAAAGGGTCGGTAGGTCGGTCGCCCTAGGAAAGGGTCGGTAGGTCGGTCGCCCTAGGAAAGGGTCGGTAGGTCGGTCGCCCTAGGAAAGGGTCGGTAGGTCGGTCGCCCTAGGAAAGGGTCGGTAGGTCGGTCGCCCTAGGAAATTTTTTGCCAGTTTGCAGTTTATCTATGTGCGCTATTCAAAAAAGGTGGTTACACTAGTTCTTCTTATTATAATGGCATTCATTGAATATCATCGCACGCTTTCCGAATTTCTTTAAGATCTGTCGTTTTTATTTACACGGTCTTCTTCTCACAGTCGTAATAAACAATCTGAGAATAAAACTGGTCGTGACACTGTATTTTAAATTAGGTAATTCTCATAGTTCGCACATCACTTTATGATGATGATTGTTGCCCGTGCGGTTCCTTTGACGTTGAAAGGGGGTCCACGAGCTCACGGTAAAAGCTCAAGCACACAGTCACACTCACTCACTTCTCTCTTTCTCTCTCTCATTCACTTTTTTTGCGTCTTTTCTTTTCGCCTTCACATCACTTTAAGACTACCAAAAGGAATGAAACAAGCGTCTCGGGAATAATTCGATAATAAAAAATAGAGGAAACGAACGCATCGAATTGCATGGATTCGGTGGCTCGAATGAGTGCCGGATTGATACGCAGACTGTTGCTCCGTGCCACAGTCAACTCGGGGCACAGCGCTAAGTGACTGAAAAATCAATTTCAACACTCTCCTGAGCAGCTCAACGATAGATGACCTGAACTTGTCAAAAAAAATTTCTCGGGTGTGGGTCGGGGGTAAAATTTTTTCTTGAGTTTTGTGAACAAATTCGATTCCCTACTGTCTTTTCTGAGATTAACTTTTCAGATGAGTAATGAAATACACTGAAGTTTCCAGCGGATCGTTTTTGGAAGCGATTTCTTTCTTGTTGTTTTCGACCGTAACTTCTTTAACTTGAATGCGATGATAAATGGAATACTTCATACTTTATCAAACACCACAAACACTGTAAAAAACATAGAAAATAATATCTGCATCGGATCAAAAAATTGCTCACGAACGTAAGAAAAAAAACGCGAAAACAAAGATTATTTTCCTTGCCGGGCGGGGGACCGGGAGGTTTTTTGTACCCCACTCGCACATTTTTTTTCGAGCGCATAGATTTTTTTTCCAATTTCAGAGTTCAACATTCAATTTTTCCAATGATTTGGACTTTCCCTCAAAAAATCCGAGGAAATTTTTTCCCAAGAGCATAGATTTCATTGTTTTTCGGGATTTCTGGAGAGCGCATAGGTTTTTTACCCGCAGTGCGGGTCAGATAAACATCCTGTTGGTAACGTATGTGCCCAACAAACACATATAGCTTTCTAAGATGTGCTACAACGATGTCCGCCTTCACGCGGTGCAGCACGACAGTCTACAGACTGCAAAGGACATCAACAACCTTCTCCGGAAGCATCACGCTCCGAAGAAACTACAAGAGAGCCTCTCTGTCTCTCTCTCTCTCATCTCTTCACTACACCTCCGTCTTCATTCTTTTTTTCGCCTGAGGGACAGTCCGATCCGGCTGGACTGTCCCAACTACTTCTCCTATTGGCCGGAGATATCGAGAGTAACCCAGGACCAAGGATGTGGCTGTGCACTACATGCAAGAGAAAGGCGAATACTAACTGCATCCAGTGCTCCCACTGCTCAGAGTGGGTCCACACTGAATCGACATGCAGTGGCCTCTCCTCACTCAAAGAATACATCCAAGTCGAATACCGCTGCCCGTCATGCATAACATCAACGACTCCGCTGACGACCACGAACACCAGGCAAACTCTCTCCTCTGACCCCACGTCCAACAGCAGGAACCTCAAGATTTTGCAATACAACTGCAATGGCTTCTCTGGCAAAACGACGGAACTCCATGAACTCGTCACTCGTCTGAAAGTCGATCTTTTTCTCATCCAAGAAACTAAGCTAACGAACCGTTCCAAATGTCCACAAATTCCTGGATACACTATCGTAAGAAAAGATCGTGAGAAGAACTCCGGAGGCGGTCTTATTACCGGAATCAGCGAATCACTGTCCTACACTGTAATGCCCTCTCCGACCGACACACATTTGGAATCTCTCACGGTCCGCATATTCGATGCCGATGGGAAGTCGCTCGATGTTACCAACATATACATACCACCGACGAGCTCTTGCACCACTGGTTACACGCCCGACCTCACTCCGTTCTTACACAATCGCGAGAAATCCATCATACTCGGTGATCTTAACGCTCATGATGCCGCATGGTTCTCCAAATCTTCAGACAGCAGAGGCTCTCACATCGCAGAAACGATCGATGCTTCAGAACACGCCGCAGTAAACCGTGACACGCCTACCAGAGTACCAGTCAACGGAAGACCATCTTCTCCAGACATCTCCATTTGTTCGCTGGACTTACTTTCTCAAGTCTCATGGAAAACAATACCATCTGGAAGCTCCGACCATCTACCCATCGTAATCGTCCTTGAGGGTTCCAACTACATCCGCACGCACAGGAAAGTCTCCTTCACCAACTTCGGAAAAGCGAACTGGAAAATCTTTGAACAGCTCGTCGAAGAAAAGTTATCCACGACACCTCTTCCCGACCTCCCCGCCGCCCAAGCTGAGCCCTTCTTCCGGAAGATCCTGTTATCTGCAGCCGCCAGCTCAATCCCACGCGGTCGCATCAAGAAGAGAAACGTTGCCTTAACACCAGAAATCCGAGATTGGATGACCAAACGAGACGCTTTACGAGAATCAGACCCATCAAGCCAAGACATCAGCACCCTCAACATGAACATCAGACGAGCCACGGACAGAAACAAAAGGGACATCTGGAGAAACTTCATGGAGACCTTTGATCCCAAACTAGACAGCAAGAAACTGTGGAAAACGATCAAGATGTTGAATGATAAAGGACGTCCCCCACCAAACTGCGCCATCGACTTCGGGAAAGGACCCCTCACATCCTCCTTCGAAATCGCGAACCAGTTCAACAAACGCTTCACACGCCCAGTCGACTACAAAACAAAAAAGGAAAATCGGAAAACCATGAAGAAAGTTCACAACATACACGCTAAAGATTTTGTCGAGTACTCAGAGGCCGCAGTGAAATCAGCTATTAAGAAGACAAAGAAATCAACAGCCCTCGGACCGGACGGACTCGCTCCAATACTCTTCCATTATCTCGGGAACAGAGGTATAGCCGCCCTCACAAAGCTCATCAACGACTCCCTCAGCTCTGGCAGAATTCCCATGATTTGGAAATCTTCAGACACTCTCCCACTCCTGAAAGCAGGAAAAGAGGCAACGGATGGACCAGGATACCGACCGATCTCCTTACTCTCACCGATGGCGAAAATCATAGAACGACTTCTGTTGGAAGAACTCAAGCCGTACGTAAGAGTAGCTGAGCACCAGCATGGATTCACCACAGGAAGATCCACCACCTCTGCCCTCCTCACTCTTTCAAAAGACGTAGCTGCAGGCTTTAACGCGAAGAGACCAGCTAAACGTACAGTGATGTTGGCAATCGACATGTCAAAGGCCTTCGACAGCATAGACATAGCGGTACTCATAGATCTCGTCCTACAAACCGACGCCCCAAACTTCGCAAAGAAATGGCTAGCATCGTACCTCAGAGGACGAACGAGCCGTACATCCTTTCGCGACGTCCTCTCAAGCTCATCCCTGATCAGAAGCGGAGTCCCTCAAGGCAGCGCACTCTCACCGCTTCTTTTCAATTTATATCTAAGCGATCTTCCGAACAACGATCCAAACATCAAAATCGTCTCTTATGCTGATGATATAACGCTATGGGCGTCAGATCCGAGCATTTCCACTGCCTCGCTACACATACGATCCGGTCTCCCACACATCGAAAAGTTCATCCACGATCGTGGACTATCTATTTCTCCTGCCAAAAGCCAGCTTCTACTCTTCACACCTTACAGCAAAGAGTACAAGACTATCCTAGATGTCTCGATCGGAGGTCAGAGCGTACCCACCGTGAATACCGCCAAAATCCTTGGAGTTACATATGATTCTATGTTCACATTCAGTCATCATGCGAAAGACATAGCAGGCCGAATGTCGCAACGTAACAATGTACTGAAGGCGCTAGCCGGCAGTACATGGGGCAACCAAAAGGAGACACTCCGTCTCACGTACAAAGCCATTTGCCAATCCATATACAGCTACGCAGCTCCAGCCTGGGCCAGCTTTCTCTCCTCCTCAGCACATACCAAAATTCAAAGAGGACAGAACAATGGCCTGCGTATCGTAACAGGAAACCATCAAATGGCCAGCGTCGACCACATACATGCTGAAGCTAAAGTTATGAGATCGAAATCGCACCTTCACATGCTATCAGCCCAATACTTGGCAAGGACCTTGAGCCAAACTCACTTCCATCACGGATTATTTCTCCAAGGACCCCCACCACGCAACATGAAAGCTGATCTTTACATCGCATGCAGAAGCACTGTTGAAAGAGCCCTGTCGGAAACAGCAGAGAAGAACAACGGGAAAAACGTCGCCAACCGAGTCCACACAAACATGGTCTCAGAAGAAAAGGAAACCATCCAAGGTCCAGTCATACTGGGCGGCCGACCACCACCGGACATAAATGAAGAAGAAGTGGACCTCTCGAGAAACGCCCGCTGCACGCTGAGCCAACTTCGCTCAGGCTACAGCAGGTACACCAACCACTACTTACACCGGATCGATGACTCGATACCTGACTACTGCCCAGACTGTCTCAATGGACCTCACGACGTGGCCCATCTCTTCAAATGCGCTAGACGTCCTACAAGACTCACGTTGGAAGATCTCTGGATGAAACCAAAAGAAGTAGCCTCATTTCTGAGACTATTGTGAAGGAAAGAAGAAGAGATGTATTTAAAAAAATAAAAAAAAAGAGAGGAGAGAGAGAGGGAGAGAGCGGCCCTCCATAGCCAACTCTCTTCGACGCGAGACGTTTGCCGGCAACAACAACAACATCTCGTCCTACAAACCGACGCCCCAAACTTCGCAAAGAAATGGCTAGCATCGTACCTCAGAGGACGAACGAGCCGTACATCCTTTCGCGACGTCCTCTCAAGCTCATCCCTGATCAGAAGCGGAGTCCCTCAAGGCAGCGCACTCTCACCGCTTCTTTTCGATCTATATCTAAGCGATCTTCCGAACAACGATCCAAACATCAACATCGTCTCTTATGCTGATGATATAACGCTATGGGCGTCAGATCCGAGCATTTCCACTGCCTCGCTACACATACGATCCGGTCTCCCACACATCGAAAACTTCATCCACGATCGTGGACTATCTATTTCTCCTGCCAAAAGCCAGCTTCTACTCTTCACACCTTACAGCAAAGAGTACAAGACTATCCTAGATGTCTCGATCGGAGGTCAGAGAATACCCAGCGTGCCCGCTGAGCCAACTCCGCTCAGGCTACAGCAGGTACACCAACCACTACTTACACCGGATCGATGACTCGATACCTGACTACTGCCCAGACTGTCTCAATGGACCTCACGACGTGGCCCATCTCTTCAAATGCGCTAGACGTCCAACAAGACTCACGTTGGAAGATCTCTGGATGAAACCAAAAGAAGTAGCCTCATTTCTGAGACTATCGTGAAGGAAAGAAGAAGAGATGTATTTAAAAATAAAAAAAAGAGAGGAGAGAGAGAGGGAAAGAGCGGCTCTCCATAGTCAACTCTCTTCGACGCGAGACGTTTGCCGGCAACAACAACAACAAGAGCTTTCTAAGATCTACATACATAGGTAAACTGCCAAATGGCAGAAAAAATTTCTATGGCGACCGACGTACCGACTCTCTCCCTCACTCCAAATTAATAATTCAGAGTTTTCACAGCTTAAATTGGAGTTAAAAATTTTCATTCCTCTGCATAAATAGAACATTAGTCATAACTCAACCTCAACCGTAAAGTGAAACTTGTAACATAATTTAGCGATCGACCCCCCTAAGCGTATTCTACCTATGTCTACATGATAGCAGCCCTTCCAATTTTCTGAGAAAGTCAAGTTGACTTCAATTTCGAGGCTTAAAAAAATCTCGATCGGTGGACTAAAATTTAAACGGTTGTCTGCTTTCAGTCTAAAAGTACTCTATTTTGTAACCGAATTTTCTCTCTGGAAGACACAACTCAATCTCACCAACGACGAATCTTTCTGAATCCCGCTTTCTGTACAAATCTTTTTTGGATGCGACTTTTAAGAGGGAGAGAGGGCGGGTCTTTGAATTAAGCAGCAAGAGGTTCTGTTAATTGCATTCAGGAAATGAGGAGAGAACGTGACGATAAAAGACTGTGTGCATTTTTCGACAGATCTCAGCTTCCCAAAAAAAGAAGAATAGGGGAGACTAACCTTGTCTCGGGCGTATAAGACGTGCCCCTAACGACAGTTTTGATAGAAGCCATTTGGACTGGCGTGATGTTGGATGCATCCAGAATAGGTCTCGGCCGACCATTGCCAATTCTTCTTGCAGGTGCCCGTCCGATTATTGCTTGCCATTGCTGCATTACAAGCTTTTCGATAATAATAAAACATACTATTTTTCATGCAAATTCTTCCGTTATATCTTGAATGTTCAATAATAGCTTCAAGTATTCAACAAAAAAAAAATTTATGACAGGAAATGGAAGATAGAGCGAGCCGAAGATTAACTAAAAGATCATGAAAACACTAACTGAATGTTCTGAAATTTCTCTCCTATCATAGGTGAAAAATGTCTTGATTTTTCAATAGGTCGGGTCGATCGCTAAAGAAGGTTAAAAGTTGCACTTCCACTTGAAGAAACAGGTTGAAGCTGAGTTATAGCTGATGAAATTATCTTTTTATGTTGAGGAATGATTTTTTTTCTTGCACATTTAGCTGCGAAAAATCTGATACATTCATTTCGAGTGAGAGGGTCGGTAGATCGGTCGCCCTAGAAAATTTCTTGCCAGTTAGCAGTTCACCTATGTATCCTGTGAAGTCTTGTGCGCTTAAACCTTTTTTCCGGCACTTGATAACTTGGGGGGCCGTACTTTACTTTGGGGGCAGGTCACTTTTCACTGATTTTTTTCGCTTAGGCTTAGGTAAAATGTATGCTAACGAGACCGTACGGCTTAAGAACGAGGCCGTATAGAACAATTAGACAAAAACGGTCATCGTGCCTTAAACCTAGCAAGAAATCGCATGGGACAATGTGTGTTCGATTGGTGTATTGGTTAACCCTCTACAAGCCCCGGTTAGGCAGCGGAGGTTCGGTCCCAGCCGAGTGCCAATTATTGCCCGTGTGATGGATTTTATTCATTATAATCTCAGCCCATCGTTGCTTAAAACGATTAACAAAGATCAAAACCAAAATTAGACACAATATTTCAGTTTTATCCAATCTAATTGAGGAGCCCCCCTCAAGTAAAATGCGGCAACCAAGTATAGTGCGGCCCCCTAGTAAAGTGAGGCGCTCCCTTTGTAAAATTGTGCTTTTTTTTGTAAAATTGTGCTTTTTTCAATGAGAAGCATGCAATTTTAGTTTTAAAATCAAGTTTACTGTGTAAAAATTTTCCATTGACGCATCTGTGTAGAGCTAAAACAGGCACGCATAAATATTAATTGTAGCTTTATGAAAGATTCATAATGAACTTTTTCCTGCGATGTTGATCAGTGGCCGTATGCACGTACCATTTTTGGTGGGAAATGTTGAAGTAAATATCGTTTTCCTAGAAAATGTCTAAAATCCGTATGCACGTACCATTTCGTTTTCGAGGAAAACTGTTTACTTCGACAAAACAGTTTACCTTCCCCAAGTAGGTGAAAACACTATTTTCCTTGAAAATGGAAGATGGATAGTTGAATTATGTACATATTTTTTTGCTTTTTCTCTTGTTTAGTGCTACTTTTATGTTCATTTTATTGCTAATTTTTTTCTACTTCATGTTTTTTATCATTACTTCGTATAATGCTGGGCTTGTACAGTGAACGAATAATTTGTCTCTATACCAGTTAATTTGCATTCATTATAATGGCCTATTTATCGCTTTTTTAGATTTTTAAGCCTTTCAATGGTTATAAATGTTGAGGTAACGTTTTCTTTGTATTTGTACACTGCCTATCTGTCGCAGACTTTGTTTTCGTGCATTGACCATCTGTTTTTTTTTACTTTCATGCTCGCGATTTTTTCTAGGTTTGTGTTTCAATCTAGACATGACTGATCTTTCACTATATAAACGTTGGACTCTTTTTCCTTATGGGCATACCCTGCGTCTTGTCTTGCAGACATTGGCACTATGCTTTTTTTAAATTAATTTTTTTGATACTGTCTCGTTAGTCTAAGCTAACGAGGCCGTATCAAGAAAATGACCAAATTGAATTTCTGGTAGGGGGCCACTAAAGTGAAAAAGTGCCAAAAATGATTTTTTTTAAAAAAACAACGAATAGACCATTATAATTAATTCAAATTGACTGGTATCGAGACGAATTATTCGTTCAATGTACAAGCGCAGTAATAAACAACAAAGTGATGCCATTTATCATTTTCCTCGAAAACATTCGTTTTCAAGTAAAACGTTTGCCACGTGTACGTGCATACGGCCTCAGATGCAATCGCACAAAAACTAAGCAGAATCAGATTCTTATAACTGATAAAATAACGATTAACCTTGGGAAGACCTGAATATTGTCCAGTGGTTGGATCAAATCCAGCATGAATTCTATGTTGGAAGTCCATGGGTGCCGATATTTCAATCTTTTTCAACCTCTTCCGAACAGACATTCTCTGAAATTGAAACTGGATAGAGCATGCCTAAGAGAAAGAGTTACAATCTGTAGAAATTATCACGAATACAAATTGCTTAAATTTTGATAAAGCTATATTGGATCAAATCAAAAAAATTGAAGGTTTCTGGCCATTACAGAAGCACACCGTGCACACTGTACACCGTACAAATGCACGCTGCGCACTGTATAATTACAAATGCACGCTGAGGCGCGGGAAAGATTGAAAGAGTGTTTGAGTTAAGAATTTTCCCGCGCCTCAGCGTGCATTTGTAATTATACAGTGTGCAGCGTGCATTTGTACGGTGTACAGTGCGCACAGTGCGCACAGTGTGCACGGTGTGCTTCTGTAATAGCCAGGTTTCTTGATCACAATCCTGTAAAAACTCATGCAAGATACACGTGATATTGTAAAACGTACTATGCTCCCAACTTCATAATATAGGTTTTTTTGGTGTGTCCTTGTACATGACCCTCGTTTCCAAACAATACTCATTCAACCGGAACAACACGAGTTGTACCCTTCTTGACCCAATTAAGCCCATAGGGTACATTGAAAGAACTGTGTCTGTCGCTATAGCATGTGCTTCCAGACTAGAGAATTTTATCAGACAACCAACTGTTACTCGGCTGACAATACATTCATTCATCATTGCTTTGTTGCCTCCTCCCCCACGTGATTGAATCAGTTGAGAGTAATTGTGATTTCATTTCTTATAGTGCAGCTATATTTTCTTACATTCAGTTCTTGTGATTGCACCACTCATACCGCTTTCACCCATCCACTCTTCTTTTCTAAGTATTTCACGTGTATCGGATCTCCTACTTTAGTATTTTTGCTCACTCGTAATGTGTGTTAAGCTCTGTTCAAAGTCCATTCGAATCTTACACCCTTATGTGCGGACTTTGCTCTCTAAATCCTCTTTCTCTGCATCTCTATTGCCACCCCCCCACGCACGAGCGCAAAGATCAGTTAGCCGCAGTGGTGAACTATTTATTATTCATTCCTCCAATCAGCGGTAGATGTCTTCCCGAAGAAGAGGAGTGGTCTACACAATTCAAGAGACTGGAACTGCCAGAATACTCTTCAAGGATAGCGATTCTTTTCAGGTACCAGCCATATTTGCGGAATTTTAAGTTTGAATTTACGAATGAATCAGGAGTAATTCCAGTGAAATTTTCATATTTTGTTTCCAAAATAGAATTAGGATCTGAGCTTCAAGTTTCAGCCTCGAACTTTTATGATTCGTAAGAACAAAGTTTTGTTTGAGTTAGAATAATTCACTCAGCTCAGATATTTTTTAAATTTTTGTTTCAAACCGTAAAGTTGAGAACAGATGATACTCTTTTGTCAAAGAAAATTGACACACCATCGCTCATTTCAGAAAATGGCTCAGAATAATGGGAAGTGAGCGAGATGGTAAGAGCAGAGTAGGTTGAGAAAGGGCGATATGAGTGGTCGAGACGAGCAGAGAATCGCTTCCTTCTCATTATTCTAGGCCCTTCTCAGCTCGCAGAGTAGTTTTTTTCAAAGAAATCACCAAGATTGCAGGTTACCCATGGTAGTGAAGTTAAAAAAAGGTGTTTAGCATTGAAAAAATTAAATTTTCAAAAAAATAATGTGTTTAGGGGACCTTGGAGAACCGCAGTGGCGAAATTCTCTCCCTGAGTGGCTGTTCCAATGGACAGGAAAACTTGATGGACATCCAAATAGTAGACGGAGAGGAAGGCAGCAAGTTTAGACTGGACGGGGCACTCGTACGATTAGAAAAGGACTTTCTCAGCATCTCCCATCCCGGTCTCTCTTTCGCCTCAAGTGAGAAACTCGTCGGGATGAGGTTGGGTCATTGATGGCAGAGGTTAACTGACTTCTCTGGCAATGGTACACAGATCCGTATGCTTTACATAGAACTATCAGCTTCTTTTATGGGTCTTAAACTAAGTATTGTACTTCAAAGTAGATCTCGTGAGTATTTTGGCCCACCGACTACAAACTAGACAATGACAGTTGACTCTGGCTTCTTACGCCCATGACCATCGCAACCAAAGTGTTTCTCCCACACAGTCTTTGGCTAAAATCTGGACGCTTTTTCGCTAAAAAATTAAGGGAAAATGTATCTAATTTTCATTGCATCAGGTGGTTTTTCGCTCGCCTCGAAAAATTTTTTCCATGAATCAAACTGGAGATTAGAAAACGAAACGCTGATAAAAACCAGATAAATAGCGAGTGTGTGATAAGTATAAGAAAGCCGAGAATTCGTATCACCATCTTTTTTAAAGACCACTTAGATTGTACGCACAGTGCGGGTGAGAGAAGAATGTTTATGGCACTCTCTCTCATGCTGTCTCCTGATTAGAGAAGGAGACAGCATGTGTGAGAGAGATTGATAATGTCCTCTTTCCTCTTCATCAGGGTGTTTCTAAGCACGCGCAAAGCTTTTTTGGAGCGCATAGAATTTTGAAATTTCAGAGTTCAGCATTCAATTTTCCAAAGACTTGCACTTTCCCTACGAAAAATCTGTGAGTAAAAGTTTTTCCAAAAGCATAGATTTCAATGTTTTTTGTGGTTTTTGGAGAGCACATAGGTTTTTTACCCGCAGTGCGGGTCAGAGAAACATCCTGCTCTAGATGAATCTTTTGCTCTGGACGTTAGCTCTGAGGTTCGTTTTGAACATCTCGTGTGATTTTAACCAGAGTAAAACTGTGCTCGTTTTTTGTACAAATGAAAAACAGTTTTTAAAAAAAGTTCGAAAAACGACATCTTATACGAAAGGTAACCTGGAATAATGAAAGTCTAAATTAGCGAGAAAGTCTAAATTTCTGATGGGGCCGAATAGAACTCTGTTTTGCCCGTCGCCTCTCGCGTTTCTCATTGTTATTTATAGCTTCTCATTATTTTTACATTAATTAATTATAGATCTCTTCGTACTTTGTATACAACCACCGTACGCAGTTGCGCCTTCTAAATATGACGTCAAGATCCGAGAATTGTCTCATAACTTTTCAAATTTTCACTTAAAATTGGATTGATTGATTGGGTTCAAGCATGGATTACTGCGACGGGTATCATGGGTGTGGGTTCAAGCATGGATTACTGCGACGGGTATCATGGGTGTGGGTTCAAGCATGGATTACTGCGACGGGTATCATGGGTGTGGGTTCAAGCATGGATTACTGCGACGGGTATCATGGGTGTGGGTTCAAGCATGGATTACTGCGACGGGTATCATGGGTGTGGGTTCAAGCATGGATTACTGCGACGGGTATCATGGGTGTGGGTTCAAGCATGGATTACTGCGACGGGTATCATGGGTGTGGGTTCAAGCATGGATTACTGCGACGGGTATCATGGGTGTGGGTTCAAGCATGGATTACTGCGACGGGTATCATGGGTGTGGGTTCAAGCATGGATTACTGCGACGGGTATCATGGGTGTCAACGTGTATTTTTTAAACCTCTACTCGTCAAAAGCAATAGTAAGGGTTTCAAATCGTATGAAGGAATTGGATCCGTCGATTGGTTGGCGCGGTCATTAATCGGCCGCTGAACTCCGAACTTTCTGAAGAGCTCGGTTTGGCCACAAGTTCCGCATAAGCGGAAATTTCGTTTAATCAGCTCAAATTCAAAAATTGATTTGATTGATTGTTGGCTTGGCCAGAACATGATGCGTTGAAAATATTCTACTTTTTCGGGAATTTTTTCTAGGTTTTTCACAAACTTTTTTCGTGCATTCGCTAAACCGCGTAGTTGTCAAATAATCTAGTAGATCACAAAACTTAATGATAAGAGAATGACAGACTGGAGAGATACCCACTTTGTGCGATGAAAATAAAGAAAGTCAAGAGAAGAGAGCTTTCGTATCTCTTTTTTTTTGTTGATAGCGTATCGAATTGTGCATGAAAGTTAGAGTAAAACTTCGCTTAGAACTGTCAGCGTTCGCTTTTATTATCCATTATATTTGCAGAGCTCTGAAAGAAATTCGGGAGCATATGGACCCGCGAATGATGGAAGAGGAGCAACATCGGCAAGAAGTCTACCTCGGCCACATGAGTATCTCCCTGTTGACCTCCTCCTACCAACAGAGAGCTCCCGCAAGAAAGATGTCCGTCTGTGAGGACTCCACGCCTATTTTAGAAGTATCCAATGACTTTCTCGCCTAGAAACTGCCTTCCGCCTTTCATGTCATATCAATCACTCATTAATTGTCTCAATTCGTTAAGCTCACCAAGGTTCTTTCCTTTTTCTTGGTGATGATTTACCTTGTTTCATTCTTCTCTTTCATGACAAAGCAGTATTCTGATGTTATTTAAAATTGGAGAAAATCAGCTTTTACAGTTGATTTCATATCGGGTGATGTCATGAGAACTTTCTCGAATCTTCATTCTGTATCATTAAGAACTTTATGAACTAACCGAAATCAACCATGAAATGTATGTACCACGAAGCAATATTAGTAAGAACGACCTCGTATTCCTGTGAGAAACAATAAATTTTTACTACTCACTATGTATACACTGAATATATAACTGAATTTATAACTAAACATATTACTCGCCAGCACCAAATTCAAGTGGGCGGATTGAGCGATAAAGTGCTTTTCCGCTGCTCTTCCACAGGAACCTCCGTCCGAGAACGGGCTAGCCGCTTCTCTCTCTGGTCCTGAATGGAAGTTTGCAGATACGGTATTGGCTTGTCCATTGGCCTCAGCTTCCGCTCTGCATAGTAGCCGATTGTGCCGATCACAGCAGCGATAGGCAGTACGAGATATCGGGAAAAGCGTGTGCCTGATGAATTAATCTTGAAATTATTTGAAAACAGACTCGTAGTGAATCGGCCGAAAAATCGGTCCGAAATTTTCAAAGCGAAAAATTTACTGAAAAGGAAATTTTCGTTTCGATAAAGGCCGAAGTTCAACAAGCCCATAACGCTATTCCCTCATAACGTGGTTTTTTTTCTTGAACGCAGAATGATAGTGAGAAAGAACTAGAAATATAACAGACACTTTGTTACTGGGGGGGGGGGGGCGCACTTTACTTGGGGAACCAGGTCACTTTTCACTGTTTTTTTCGCTCAGAACAATTAGCCACAATATTTTAGGTTTATTCAGTCTAATTAAGGAAATTTACTTAGCTGTTTTCAGCTATTATTCACTTTTTTCTCGCTTAGGCTTAGTCAAAAGTTACACTAACGAGGCCGTAAGGCTTAGGCTCACGAGACAGCATAAAAAATTTATAATTATCAATTTTCGTCAATTCAATGACTAAATTTGTCAAAAAAAAGCCCCCCCCCCTAAGTAAAGTGCGCCTTCCTTAAGTAACATTGTGCCAATATAACGTACCGAAAAAGGGTTTTTAAAAAAAGTTTTTCGGGTCAGAATACAGGACAAATGGGCGGAGAAAGTAAATTGATGCTCTTTGGTTGTCCTCAAATTAGAAACTTAACCACATGAAAGATAGACCAAGGCAAAATAAGAACCGTATGAGATTATTTTTACGTAAATGTTAAGGCGATAGCAAAATAAGACGAGAGAATTTAAAATATTAAGAAAACTTCTGTGTGGTGCAATTTTATTCCAGTTTTTTAAAAACTTTTTCGCTCTGGCTTAGCTTTTCAAGTATTTTTACTGTTTTTTTTCTCTCTCTTATGCTTGAGAAAGGTCACGCTGAGGAGGCCGTACGGCTCAGCAACGAAACCAATACTTGTTGAGTGTGTCTTGCAATATACAATTTACACAAAATTTGCCTGAATTCCGTAATATTCTCACCTTTCGTCAATGGCTAAACGTTTAGTTCTACGATAATCAAGTTGACACAGTTATGAAGAGAATTTATTTCGGTAAGTATGAATGAGCTTCAAGTACCACTTGTGATGTGCGTCCTCGGTCAAAATCCAAGCCACCACTCGTAAAGGTAGTTAAAAAAGTAAGCGATTTCAATTAACGGATACTTAAATGACCCTAGCAATTTATTTCATGGTAAGGAAAAAAGAAAGCTAAAACTTACCGAAAGCTAGAAAGACGTTCCACATCTGGAGAG
Organism: Allodiplogaster pararmata; assembly: GCA_964056735.1. Taxonomy (NCBI): domain Eukaryota; kingdom Metazoa; phylum Nematoda; class Chromadorea; order Rhabditida; family Diplogasteridae; genus Allodiplogaster; species Allodiplogaster pararmata. Next base: position 19,226,217 of record OZ057406.1, read on the forward strand.
AAGCAGAACTCGACCGAGAATTAATCACTCACAATTTCCGTCATAACGAAGCGAATTTTTGGAACTTTTCAAAATAAAGTTAAGGAACTTGTGAGTTTGTGAATCTTGTTCCTCAAATGGTTTATGAAGAAGTTGTATTGTATTTTAGAGAACTTCTACCGTACTCGAAAACCACACTAAAACCACGTTGAAATTTAATGGGAAGTGTTCAAATGACACTCTTGTCATAATTTGATACTTTGAATGTTCAAATATTGCTTTTATATCTTTGATCGAAGACCTGTCGTGAAAAACACCTAATAAATAATTATCTGCCTTTGATCGGAACATTGAAAATTCGAAAATACCACAGTGAGCTCTTAATAACTTATTTTAGATGCTTTTTATTCCTTTTCCACGAACAAAAATCCACATTTTTTAAATATGAGAAAATTATTATTTCAAATATCTAAACTCAAAGCATATTTTCCCTAAAATTTTCAGAAAATGTTTAATCATTGCACTGAAGCACCAGCTCAATTCAAATCGTCGGATAATACATAACATCCGAAATAGAAGACTTTATCGGAATTTAAGGTTAACGAATACCAGTTTGAGTATTAATTTCGAATGAGCAATATATGGAAGCGTATTGAATGGATAAAGAACCAATAAGTTATTGATCATAGTCAAGCGCACATCGCCTCAAGGGAGCTGTCGCAGGCGTTTCCGACTGACGTCGCTGTAAAATCTGCTGATCTCATTCTCATCGTCTCTCGCGTAGAAGTCGACCAGGTCGAAGACTCGTTTTGGACGTCGCTTCTCTGTTTCAAAAGATTCTTGAACTCTTGGTTTTGAATGGGAAGACTCTGTATCAGATTGAGATGATGTGTACTAAACCTTGCTCTATAATGTTGCTTAAACATTACCAGAAAGTTTTTTTGCAAAGTCTTTTGATGATTCATTGAATGTGCAAAGGGATCCTACATACTTCGACTTCAGAAAACTCTTCTCTTCAACAGTTTGCTTTTACAGTTTGCCTAAGTACTTCGCTGTGCTAAAATTTTAGACATGGTTTCACACTATAATAAATAATATTTGACTGCTTTTCTAGCTCTCAGTATCTCGGTAAGTTTATTGAAAAGAGTGTTAATCTGACCAGAAGGCATTTCTGCAGCGGAGTGGTCTTCCTCGACTGCAGCATCTCGTTTGCCTCTCTGTCGGATGGTCTCAAACCTGAGGTTCTCCTTCTTAAAGTGCTCCAAACGGTCAGGAGTCAGCACTTCACTGATGTACCTGAAGCGAGGTATCTGAAAAACATAAGAAAAAATTTTAAAAAATGTTTTGAGTTTTAGAAACCTGATTAGACTATTTCATCATAAAAAAACATTCGTTGATACATATGATTATGACAGAAGTTACCATCAGCCACTAAGTAAAGTTACTAGAAGAGAACTTTAAAAATTCGACAAAACTCATGTGAATTGAGACACTTTCTTAGAGCACAAAACTTTTTAAACCTTCATTTTCGATCCATAGCGTTTTCTCCAATGAATAAATAGATCAGTACAGGTATTTACAGGTTTTTTTTCAGCATATATTCTCAGTTTCAGTCTTCTGTATGAAAAACAAGTAAAAGGTAAGAAAATAGCACTTTTATTTTTAAAACGCGTTTTTTTAATCGGCGATTGGAAAATCGAAAGAAGAGAAACTTGTCCATGTGCTGCTTAACGGTAGCCTCGTCTGCTCCTTTTGACCTCGCTTCAACGATCAATTCATGTAGGGCTTGCTAGAATTAGTTCTTAATACAAATTGACTCGAGACTCGTTTCTACAACAACAAAATTTAACTCATCGAACCCCCAACGTTCTTTCCACAGCAGTTCTCTGATGGTTCTCGAATCTTTAACATTCACAGAAAACCTCTCCGATTTTTGTTATTATAAACATTGATTGAAATAGGATACTTCATAGGTATAAAATTCCTTTTTTAGTTCGAACATCGTTGTCCGAGTAATTTCATGTTTGTAATGATTTGAAAGGTTGATTCAGCAACGTTTGTTTAAATAAGAATTAATGTAAGTTTAGTTAAGTTACAAATATCAGATGAATGGAAGATGTCAGCTCATGAAAATAAATGTCGATTTAACCCAGACGAATGAAATAGAATTTCAGTTCTTTATTGAATCATAAATCCAACCTGCTGCTCTTCGGAGAGAAAGAGGGCGTATGGCGACAGAGGGCAGTTCCTCTTCTGCCTTATCATCTCCAAGTCTCCTCTGCCCTGCAGTTCATTTGCTACACTTCCTTCTTTCAAAAGATCTGCCATTTTACTATCTACAGGGTTGCTGGAAAGTACGCGGAGCGAAAAATCAAACGTTTTTTTATCGCAATCATTAATTCAATTTCTCTCAATTCAATACATTCTATTCTCAATATATTAGGTGCGAATGACTTGGCGGAGACGCTTAGGGAAAGCATCGGTCGTGGCAGGTAATCAACGTTGAGTTCCTTTCATGCTTTGAGCAGGGCCTTCTTCAGAGATGCCAGATTGGGTTGGGGACGAGCCGAGACTTTCGTCTCAAGGACCGGCCATACGGAATAGTCCAGCGGATTGAGATCACGCGAGTAGGCAGACCATACTTGCTCATTACGAAGGCGGGAAAGCTGTTTGCACACCACTCTTGCGTCGCAATGGCCTTGTGAGCGAGCGCGGAGTCCTGTTGGAAGCAGAAAGAGCGGCCAGCGAGAAGCGCACGGGTCCAGGGAAGCAAGGCGCCTTCGACAATGTCTTTGATAATGTTATGCTTGTCGATCTTCACGCCCTAATCAACGAAGACGAACGGAAACTTGCCCGAATCGCAGACAACCGCACAGATCATCAACTGAGACACAATAAACTTCAAAAATGAAGTTAGGTGTGTGCTTCGCATTTTTCGTGCGTGCGTAGGACACATATAAACCACGGACTCTGTACTTTCCAGCCACACTTTAATAGACTTTGATTCAATCAACCTGGGAAGCTTCAATTGGAAAAAAAACTAATATCATGCATCGAAAATTTATTTGGTGAACGTCATTATGCAGCAGGACGCATTTGGTAGATGACGGCTTTGGTTCAATTTAACTTTTTTTGTTTTTTGTAATCGAAGTGCCTCAAAATTTTTTGTAATCGAAGTGCCTTAGGAGTCTTTTTCTATTTAGCAACAAAAAAATTTCGTCTTTGATTCGGATAAAGAAAAGTTCTGTGTTGGATTCGAAATGAATATGGAAATTTCGATTTGTTCATAACTAATTTAATTATCTTTTATAAGATAAAGTTCAGTAACGGTATCTCTCTGCGGCATGAGCAGACCGCTGCTCGTCGTCAGAAGAAAGCAGGCCAGATACGCTTCTTTCATTTCCTGACTTAATTGTCTCAAAGAAGTTGTTCATATTAGAAAGTCGGCATAACAAATTTGCGAAATTCCAGACATGAACTGTATTTTTGAGAGTTATATATATACTTTTTTTTTCGAAGACTTCTGAGCGGAAAAGGCTCTAAAAAAATTAAAACAATTTGAGTTGTTGACCAAAAAGAAAAAGTTGATAATACAATGAAATTTTATAGACAAAGATAAGTAGGAGTTTATCACTTGAAGACTTCATCTACTCATTCCAACTGAAACCTTTAGCTTTCACGAAGCTGATCGTCTCATAGTTGAGGTGCTTAGGTTATTTGACTTCTTCTATGACTTTTCCCTCAGTAAGCTTATGGTGACCGGACTATCAAGCTTTTCTCTACTTGAGGTCACACAGAAAGAACGCGGCGCATTGTTGGGCTTTCCCCTTCAGCAAACAGAGAAGAAAATAGTTGGAATAGTATTCGGGAAGGGAGTGATCACGTCCTCAGCAAAGGAATATTATTCGGGAAGGGAGTGATCACGTCCTCAGCAAAGGAATAGTATTCGGGAAGGGAGTGATCACGTCCTCAGCAAAGGAATAGTATTCGGGAAGGGAGTGATCGCGTCCTCAGCAAAGTCCGTTTCCTGTCCTTTTTTATAGTTCAAACAGAATACAACTTCTCTTAAAAAATGAGATCAAAGGAAAAGCTCAAAAGAAAACCGATAAATTCCAGAACTCGGATAGGACTTCTTAAATTATCACAAAAGTTGCTCTATCCAGAAAAAGTTGAGGGATATGCTTTAACAATTAAACTGAAAAGATATACAATTTAACTTCTATCATGAAAATAACGCCGAAGACGGCTTATAAATCACTTTATTTCATCAAATCTTCTATAAAAACACGACGCCTTTCACGATTCGCTATAAAACGTTTACAAAGCGTTGCTGAGACCTCAGAGCCAGAATAATGAGAGGAAGACAGAAAAAGAGATAGACTGAGAGAGATGTAGAAAATTGAGCAATGGGAATGAGATAGAGAGCAAAAAAGAGACTGGCAAGAAGCTTTCTAGCATGAAAAAAACCACGAAGAAGGATATGGTGATAGAGCGGAACTCGTTAGCAATGTTTCAGGAAATCGAATATAGAATTCGGCTGGAAAGGAAAAGCGACCAGCGAAGACTCTCCTGATGTGCTCGGGTTCATTTTGACCGGAAAGAGGTTGTTTCGGACTGGAGAGAAATCAGAAAGCAGAAATGAGAACCTCCGATCGGAACGGAGAACAGTTCCCTGGACAGAACGGAACCTAGTGAGACAAAAAAAAAACACATGTTTGGACAACAAAAAACAATGGATGACAAGGAAAGAGAGAACTTGAAAGACTTAGTGGGAGAAGGAGAAGGGAATAGAAGTTAGGAAATATGAAGCAGAGGGAGAGTAAAGAGAGATAGAGAAAAAAGCTGAATAGAGAGAGAGAAAAGAGACATATAGAGAGATATTGGAAGAAAGAACGGAAAAGAGAGAGAGAAAGTGGAAAAGAACGAACCAGTGATTGAAAAGAAAACGAAAGAGATGGCTAAGTCGTAGAGAAGAGAGTAAAAATCAAAATAATGAGAATTAACCCGAGAGAGTGAGAGACCGAGAGAGTGAGAGACCGAGAGAGTGAGAGACCGAGAAAGTGAGAGACCGAGAGAGTGAGAGACCGAGAGAGTGAGAGACCGAGAGAGTGAGAGACCGAGAGAGTGAGAGACCGAGAAAGTGAGAGACCGAGAGAGTGAGAGAAATCAGGGGTTGGAAAATGAAGAAAAAGACGCCTGGGAGTGTGGTTTCTGGAAGAATTCTTCATCTGAACATGATAAAATATTGAGAAAGACACTACTCAATATTCTGCTGGTTCATTTCTATACATGTAGTACAGTTAATGGTCATGACATCACAATCTAAAGTCAGCGATCGTATCGAGAGCAAAGACTCACTGGTAAGATCGCCTTCTCTTTTATACTGACTGAAGGAGATGTGAACATAAATGATCTAACCCACGGGATGGTATTAAAAGCAAAGACTGCGGATGACGTCTCCGCATAGTATAGATGCTGCGTAGTAGGAGAAGCTGAGACAAGAAAGTTGGGAGAGCGAGGGAATGGAAGTTCATACGAATCTGGGAAAGAGAACAAAGAATAAGGGGATGAAAGTTTGAAAAGAAGATAGAAAGGGATAGTCAGGGAGAAAAATAAGATATAGAGATAGATAGATAAGTGAGATGAGTAGTAGAAAGGAAGAGAAAAAAGATAGAGAGAAAGAGGGAGATGGTGAGAAATATATAACAAAAGATAGAGCGAGACGGAGAGAGAGAAAGAAATAAAGGAAGAAGATAAAAGAAAGAGCTTGGTTGAATAATGTTTTCCCGAGGCTAATTCTTGTGAACTTAGCAGGAATAAGCTCTTGTTCTTCAAGCCATATACAACCAATGAAATCGGCTCTTTTTTGCCTCATTTTTTTCTTTAACCTTCTCTTCGAATATCCTTAGACAAAAGTTTTCTCTTTGTCTGACAATTACCACAATCTCTTATTTCTTCAATACTTCATAAGCATCTTATAAGTTACTTTCTGTCTTTCGCTTCTCTGATTCGATTCGTGATTCCTCGTCATTGCAATTTTTTTCGGTTTGAAGTATTAGTTATCGTAAATTGTATGTCTTGATGAGAAAGAGAGTGATCGGGATTGAATCAATTGAATGAATTTCTTCTCAAGATTCTTTCGAATTGCTTTTCAAATATGTTTCTAACAGCTATGTACATACGTGCTTGTTGTTGTGATTGAACCTTGAATGTTATCACACCGCCGATCTACGATGCTGATCTACGATGCGTCATCAAATCCAGCTGATCTACGATGCGTCATCAAATCCAGCTGATCTACGATGCGTCATCAAATCCAGCTGATCTACGATGCGTCATCAAATCCAGCTGATCTACGATGCGTCATCAAATCCAGCTGATCTACGATGCGTCATCAAATCCAGCCGCGTTTTCAAGAAGAGAGAGCGGAGTAGATTTTTTGTCGAGAATTACTTTCTTCAAGATAAAAAAAGGAATTCCGTTTCTTTTTCAGAACCTCTAGGAGAATTTTTTTTATAAAAAAAGAAGAAAAACAGCTTAAAAAACTATGGAAGGTTTTTATTGTATTTCCCCTTCAAGTAAATTCGAATGGATTGAACCGAATTAACAATTTCTAATACAATGGTCTGTATTTTAAATTTGAAGTTCTCTTCTGAGTAAAGAACAACTGCGCTTAGAGCGGAATCGTGTGTATATAGTATGTATACTGTTTCAATACATCAACAACGTTTTTTATTCATTAGAAGAATAACACTTAACTCCTTTATATGTTCATTGATACTTTGATGAACGAGCAACAAAAAAAGAAAAACTGGTGAGAAGAAAAAGGAACTATAGAAAACTGTTATTGTTTATGATTACTGCTCTCAAGTATTACATACTTCTTCAAATCACTACAATATGTCCTTTTTGAATTTTATTAGCGTCATTACACTGGAACGAGTCTTCGAAGACTTGCTCGGAAGTTCACGAACACTCAATCGTTGGATCACTAAAATAACAGTCGAGGAGCTCTCAAATCGCGAGTTAGTTCTCATTCTTACCGGTGAAAAGCGGGAGTTTCTTTATCTCTACTTTACCGTATTCATCAGCATTGCTCAACTCGTTCTATAAAAGCATTGAAACACCTTCATAGCGCAGCTTTCAGACCATATTCTATATTTCCGTGCTTTACTTAGCAGAATTCTATGAATAATGGTGTTTGATGTCTTGGCCATACAATATGAAAGTGAATGAATGTTCAAAAAATGTATAAACTAAAATGCTGTTGTATATTACTCATTTTACATATTAACTTTATTCAACTCCCGAGATGTGTTGGAACACATCAGCCACATAAGCTGCCCAATCGATATCACCTGTTCTAGTGATGTTGAGGTGGGAGAGCATCTTGCTTATTTCAGCAGCACTCAGAGCTTCGCCTTCAATTGAAAATTCAATTCGAAACTCAATCAATATAACAAGTTATTCTTCTCCAGCGAAAAATGCTAGAACGGCCATCAATTCACAAACCTAGAGATTCGTAACGGAAACATTCGTAAGATAATGGAGCGTTAGAATTCAAAATTTTCACTTTCTCAACGTAATCTCTGCTAAGTTTTCTCGTTGAACGCTCCAATGTCTCACCACAAATTGCCAGGAGAATGAAAATATTTTACTGTATTTTTTATTTACGTCCAACAGTGAAAAATTTTAATATAAAAAGTACCGTAGTCCATTTTCATTCTCACGGCGATCCGTGGTGAGACATGGGAGCGTTTAACGAAAACACTTAGCAGATATTACGTTGAAAAAAGGAAAAGTTGAATTCTAACGCTCCATTAGTTCGAATTTGGTGTTTAAATGAATTTCAACTTCACAAAGCTTCGCCAAATATCACTACGGTTATTTAGTTCTGATAGCTCTACTTATGAGTATCCGTGATTCAGATCATTCGGTTTTTTAAATATAGTAATTGAACATTTGTTCGTAAGCAATCAGTCTTAAGTAGAATACCCACCTTGAAAAGAACCATTCAAGTTAAAAAAACGAGCAGAAGTCAGTTATTGTTGATTCTTATCAACTCAATTCATTATCACTCACAGAGAACATCATTCAAAGAGTATTGTATTGTTCAAGCCTAAAACATTCCTGGAACTGGAAAAAAATTAAACAATACCTTTTAATCAATGCAGAGTTAATGGTAAATTTTGCCTCAAAATCGTTGATAGTGCATTGAAAAAACAAAACTCGTAAACGAGTTTTATAACCCCCCCCTTCCTCCCAATTAGTACATAAGAAGTAACCCAGGTAGCGATCACTGTTCCTACCAGGCAGATTTGTATCTCATCTCAGTAGAGCCCACATTCTGAAGCATTGCAAAGTTGCATGAAAAGGCCACCAATAAGAATAATTTGAGAACAGTTATCTTTTGAAACGAATAAAAGTTTTTTAATTGTTACAATAATATTTTTCTTAAGAGTTGACAGGGCTGGAAAGTATCACCACTTATGAACCGGTTGATTGTAATATGTGGCGAATGATTGAACACATTTCTTTAGTGACTCACCATGGGAAGTAAGCAGCTGAACTAGTGTGTTCTTGTTGATTGTGCTACCATCCACCAGCGTCTGGAAGAATTTCTTATCAATCAATATAAATGTAAAAATCGATGTTAATGAGGAGATCAGTCATTTTACATGCAAGATAGTGAAACGAATAGTAAGAAATTTAATTATTACAAACTTTTTGAACGATTCTGTCCTAAATACATACTTTTTCATTTCCTAAGCAACTCTTGCAGCTTAAAAAAAAGCTTTTTTTTCTTCGCCAAAAAACTTTCTTCGCCTCTCATTCTCATCAAGTGTTTTGTGTGAATCATAAAAAGCTATCGATTTAAGATGAGGAAATGGGAACTAAAATGAAGAGACCATATTGATTAATTTGATGTTTGAGAGAAGTTTTGTTTTAGTAAGACAATGTCTTTTTTCTGAGGATCAGAAGAAAAAAAGTTCTGTTACATGTTTCTGTTTGTTCGTCTAAGATTCGAATGAACCACTTCAAAAGCAGCGTGGACCGTCTCTCTGCTGTCCATGGTCCACTCGTTCTTTTCAAGAGCGGAAACAATCCGCTGCAGAAAATGATCAAAATGCACCCTGTCGCCCTTTTTGATGAGCTGCAGCCAAGAAAATTAATCACTTTCAAAAAATCAAAAATGAAAATATGTTGTTCAAAACATGAAAAAACAAACAAGCAAAAACTTTTCTCATCATTAATGCTGCGCACTGTTTTGATCACCAACCGTTTTTAACGGTAAAAAAGTAAAACTAATTTGCTCACATACAGCTAATTTTTACGGTTGAAAACGGTTGGTGAAAAAGAGTGCACAGCCTAAACAAATTTTGCTTCAGATCAGGCTCAGGAATTGAAAGAATGAGAGTTAGTAGTTCAAAAAACAAATAAAACGACAAACGAAAATCATGAATTCACTCGCCTGGTCAACTAGTTGCTCAATGTCCTCTTCAGTTGGCCAGAACCCGTAGCATCGTACCACGTTGCTTACCTTGAGTTTCTATATATAAAAATTTCTAACAATAAGCATTGGTTGGACTGATTAGGAATATGCAGAGAAGCCAAGTCTTTCTTCTTTTATGCGGTCCCTACGATGATCATTTTACACTCAAACGTCGAAAATTTTCAAAGTTTTTTTGAAGCAAAAAATATTCATCTGTTCATGGCCGCTGCAAACGATGAGCCCTTTCTTATGATAATCTCTAATGATCATAAAGCGACGACTTCTTTGACATCGAGCCACTCTCCATTTCCCTCCTCGTCAAACGTCTTGAACAACTCCAACACTTTGGATTGAATTTCTTCTGTAAGCATAATTTCAGTTATGCCTTTAGTCTGTAAAACTGTTGAGCTCAAGTGTATAAGTAAACTCAAGTAAATGAGCATGAATCTTTAGACATAACTTTATAATCGAACTGAAATTCACAATTTTTATTCATAATACTTCCATTATGACGTGGTATCAAATTCATTCGATTCTGCCTCCCCGTTCTCGTACGACAGCGCGTAGTCTTTCAGGGTATTTGTTAATCACGGCAAGAAGAGTACTTCTTCAGGTCTGCTTTCAGAAATTCCAAGTTATGGTGAGGAGAAGCACAGACTTTGGCCTGCATATCCCCCCAAACCGCATAGTCTAGAGGATTCAGATCGGGCAACGAGGCCGATCATTCATCTTTTGAAATGAAAGCCGGGAGTGACGCCGTGTATCACTCTTGAACTGACTTGGCCGTATGAGCAGGTGCTCCGTCCTGCTGAAAGACGTAGGGACTTCCGTTGAAGTGTGCATCTGCCCAAGAGCATCTTGTAACACGGCTTTGAGGTATAAATAGCGATCTAACTTGACGTTAGACACAATGAAAACAAGCGGACTCTTGCCACTGGCCCGATCGCTCCCTAGACCATAACATGAGCTGGATGTTGAGTTCTGTTGACGATTTTGTCTCCAACGTCTGCCAGAGTTGATGATACGGCCAAAACGCGTGTATTTGGAGAGTTTAATGCAGCTTCAACCGTGAAAAGCTTGTCATCACTGAAGATGGACAGCACCAACAATGAGCGCGCTTTTTTTGTTTCTTGCTTCTTTATTCCGCTCGATGAGCATCGCTCGCTTCCGACATAGATAACAGGTCATCCTTAGAGTCTTGTGAAATCCTCTTTACCGACTTCGCTGAAATTTTGATATCACGAACCATTTTCCTCATGCTTCTTTGGGGACTTCGACGAATGCGTTCTCTTACCTTCCTGATGACTCTCGACGAGGTAGCCGTCAAAGGTTGACCACTCCGACGACGGTCTTGACTCCCTCCAACTTCTTCAAAACGTTTTATGGCTCGATTCACGATTGAATGGTGCACTTTAAGCATGCGAGCGATTTCCGCTGGTCGTTTACCTTCGGTATGCATTGAGAGGATTGCAGTGCGCATCGGACGTGCGGCGACCATTCTTTTCCACGTTGACCAAACATAATGAAATTCTCAGGAACAAGAGACAGAACATTCAAGGATGAGAAAATTGCATGAAAAGAGAATTGTGTGATTTTGAGAACTGTTTAAATTGGGTCCCATTTTCCCCTATAATTTCGCACCACCCTGTAGAAGAAGAATTACTTGAAAAAAATTTTTTTTTTAAAACTTCAAAATACGAGAACAAGTTTATAATATTTTTATTAGATGGCAGCGAAAATAAATTTCTCTTTTAAAGATCAATTTTCTGCTGGCGTACAATCGGGTTAATGAAACCTAGTGCTGATTCGGAAACGACACTCCGACGAGTGTTCCCCGCAGCTTCATCTTCGTCTTCAAGATAGTCTTCAACTTCGAAGTCCAGAAGGTCTGTTTCCGGCTTCTCCAGAATCTCAGACCTTTGCATTTAGTGGAAATTCGAAAGCGATCACTTTTTTGACACCTGAACAGAAAAAAATCAATTAAAAGTTTTACGAAGCGTTGGTTATATTTTAACTTACTAGCTCACATGGAATGTCGGAAAACCAGAGAGTAAAAGTTGACGCGGTACTAAGTAAAAGGGTGAAGCATACATTGGAAACAGCATGTCTCTCTACCGCTCTGACGGAACAGATGGAAGCAGTCAAGCGAATCTAAATGTCGTTCCTAACCTTTCTCCTTGCTTCCTGTGAGTTTTCTCTCTTCTAACAGTTGATTTTTGTGCTCAAAGAACCAAAATGATGTAATTTTATTCGACGCTAGAACCGTATTGTCACCATTTCGAAAAAGCAAAACCTTTAAATAAGGTTTCGCACTTTAGAGGGATTCTTATGTAAGGAAAAATTTGAATCGTATTAGGCACACATCTTCTTTCTAGCATCTATCCCACCCCGGGCAAGTTCCACAGTATGTAAAGCATATCGCCATTTCACCCGATTCACTGCTTTATAAGTCTTTAACCCAGCCACCGCCATGTTTTTCTCGATGTAGTGTCACCTCCTAGTTTTGAGTCTTTCACTGAGTCTCTTGTTGTGGAATTTGAGATTTCAGAATGATTGAGAAAAAGACTGGCGATTCGATCTCATTTCGTGGAAATCACTTTAGGTCTACGGCTGAGTGAATTTTCGATTAATTTTTTCTGTTCAATATATCTTATTAGCTTTTGAATAGTTAAAAAAACTAGATGGGAGAACTATAATGTATCGACATTCTTTTTTAGTCAATTTTTTTGTATTACAATATTTGTCCATTTTTCATGATCTTATGACGCAGAACGCGATAGAACGGACCTCGCACTGAACACTTCGTGCTATAGGAATTTTATTACTCCGTTTTTTTCTCAAAACATTTTTCAAGGCTAATTCGAATATTGCGAAAACGATGGTAATTTTTTTTTAAAATTTTTTATTTCGCTTCTCCGATGAGCATGAGATGCTGGAAATGGGCTTGTCTCGCCGATTGTGTGTGATGATGACGCAGTGTTTTGAGAAGCATAGCTTGCTCAGATTAATAGCTACATCTGTAAAATTCTGGCTTAAATTAGTCGATTACTTGATTCGCAAGTAGGTAAGTTCGAATCCCGGTATATTAATTTTAACGGTTTCTGTGAGCGTTAATAGCAAAAAGGGGAATTCGGGAAAAAACAGAAAATATGAATTTTCTCGAAGCACAAGCAAAATTTCCGGGATTCCAATCAAAATGTTGTAGTCCTGACTTTTTTCTAAAAACTTTCTTTTACATCATTTTCTAAACAACTTCGGTGAATTCGAGATATATCGCTTTGAGTTCGTATATTACTATAGTTGGGGGTATGTCTAAAGAATTCGCAATAGAGCTAGGAGTCTAAAACCAAGATAATCATACTTTTTATCTACTACTGATTCCACAATGATAGCAAACTTGATTCTAGGACCTCATGAACCCTTTCAAATACGTACCTCGTTTTCAAAATTAATTTTTGAAAAAACCATTTCGGATTTTGAAATAACTCAACACGTTTTTTTGAATTGAGAGATGAAATTTGGCTGGTATGTTGGAATTTTAAACTTGAATATACAGGAAGATTCAATTTTTTAAGTTTGATTATCGATTAGTTATGCCAGTTTTAAAAAAACCTGAAAACGTTTTTTTGGTCGAAACTCATCATGCTTTGATTTGAACAAAAAGTGATCAACTACAAAAATGTTCATCGTTGTATGGAACATGACATGGACAAAGTTCCACCGATGCTCGTCCATTTTGAAGCGAGTTATGGCCAATTCAAAATGAGACCCCAAAACCCTTAAAATCGACATTTAAAAAAATTTCATTCTTATCAGCTTAACTAGAAAAAAACGGATAATGTAAGAATCTCAAAAATGAACCTTGTTTGTAGAGAATTATTACGGTTAGTTCAAACCTTGGAAAAAGGTATTTTAGGACCCTCAATGATGTTTTTTTTGTGTTTGAACTAACCGTAATAACTCTCTACAAACTAGGTTTTATCTTTGATATTTCTACAGTTTCCGATTTTTATAGTTAAGCTGATGAGAATGAAAATTTTTAAAAAAAGTCGATTTCAAGGGTTTTAGGGTCTTATTTTGAAGTGACCATAACTCGCTTCAAAATTGACGGGCATTTGTGGAAACTTGTTTAGCCCACTTCCAGCATCTCATGCTCATCGGAAAAGCGAGAAAAAAGTTAAAAAATACATTTTCGTCATATTCGAATTAGCCTTGAAAAATGTTTTGAGAAAAATCGAAGTTTTAAAATTTCTATAGCACTACCTAGGCCCACTCTATCGTGTTCTGCGTATTATGTGAGTATTTACAAGTTACCATTCAAGAAGACTTCGAAAGAATCGGAGAACAGGGTGAAAATGGGTATGGAAAATTGCACAGAATGTTCAACTAACATAGATAGATGGACCATTTTGCCCAACTTTTATGTTGCTCTTGGAGAGCAAAAATCACCTAAGCGGAGTATCAGATGTTTGCCTGTAATTTTGTGCCTGTAGCATTCTCTCGCGTTTGGTTGACCCTATAGACTGTATGGATGCTCCGGTAGCGTTATAAGAGAATGAAAAGAACATGAAAGAGCATTGAAGGGTGCAGAGGAGAGAGTCTGTAAAGGAGCAAGACAAGAGAGAAACCTCATATGTTCAAAGAGACAGAGATTGTACAGATCAGAAAAAGAGAGTGAGAAAGAGAGAGAGCAAGAGATAGTGAAAGAAAGTGAAAGTGAAAGAGAGAGGAATCAAAAGAACTGACAGCTACGCTCACACTTCGTAAGGGGTGAAAGAGTAGGGAAGCATCGATTTAGAGACAGGAATTCCATGAGAATGGATAGAGAGATCAAAAGAAATAAGAGAAAGGTGAATGGATATTTAGCCATTAGAGAGAAAAAGGTCGGAGAACTGGAAGAATGTTCGTAGGAAAGAAAGATCTCAAACAAGCGTTTTATACGGAAACACGACGTACTTTCATGATAAAACCATGATTTCACGTTTTATTGGTACTGTTGTTTTTTCGGCTTACCCTATCGTTTCGTGCTTATGCTCTCGGAAAGATTATGACTTGTGCGGCAGTTATCAGCCGATGCTTAATCATGCTAATCAGAGACTACACTGTATATGAAAAGGAACCCCGGGGAACTCACCCCCGCACGTGCCCCATACTGTCGTGAAAAACGGGGAGTCGCATGCTTAGTTCAGTAGACCTGCAAATATTTTGTTTGATTATTGCTGTCTCCTTCTCCAGTTTCTCAGTCTCTTCTCCTTGCTAGGTCGAAGGAAACTTGAAGATGATTCCACTGAAACCAGCTAGGAGGAGAAACTCACCAGCACACTATACTTAAGTTTTCTTTTCTCAACTTTTACTCATACATGCTGATTCAGTGCTAGTTGGAAACCTTAAAATTCGAGAGATGCGTTCTATACAAAATGAAACGGAAAAAACTGTCTCTATTATTTCTGAGTGAACACACGGTTTTTTCAATTTTTTTTTGCTCCGCAAATGCTTTTAAGTTTTTTTTGTTGTTTTTAGTTTTTTTTGTTGTTTTCACTGTTGAATCGTAATTGATGATTTATCAAATTAATTCTTTTGAATAAAACTTTTAAATGATGTTTCATGTTGAAAAAAACGTTTAAGAGCATGCATTGCATGATAATAATCGTATTAAAACAATTTTGAACACTTTTAAAGAAGAAAAGTCTCGGAAATTCCCATTGATGTCACGGAAAGTTTGCGTGCTTTCTGATAAACGTGTGAATTATACAGAACGCAACACTCCCAGGCTCATTTCGCACTCCTCCTTATCTGTCGTGTCGGTGATTCCCATGTACGGCACATTTTCCGATAACCTACTGCCTCTCTCCAATGATAATCAAGCTGTGTTTCTAGTGCAAATGGGGAACTCCGAAAATGGAAGAACGGCCATTTACAGCTCCGAGTCCTTCGGTCACAAAGTGCACCCGACTACAGACACCGCGAGGTCACCATATTTTCATTTTATCAACACATCTCCATGAAAAGTCTGAATCAACTTCATTTCTGTATTTTTCAGACATTCATCCACGCCAAATCAGCAGAATGTAGCAAAGAGGCGAGAATATTTCTCCTTTGCTATACTTGTCTTCATCAATCTTCTTAATTACATGGATCGATACACCATTGCAGGCAAGTGGCTCAAGTTATTAGAGAATGAAAAAACATAAAGTCGATGACTTCTCAAAAAAAACGTTTCAAAAAGAATTTTTGATTTGTTTTGGAGTATTTAAAGTATGAAGGCTTATTTTTCTTCAAGATTAGTATTTTTTACTACCAGTTTAACTTTCGGAGAAAGAAAAATCATCAGTACAAGAAAAAAACCTAGTTTTCCTTTGAGATATTCGATATTAACGGACTCGTAATATCAAACAATACATGTTGAAATGACGAAGCATTCACAAAGCTTTTCGTTTTTACTCATTTTATTGCGTCAGAAAGCGAAACGCGATATTGAGAAAGTCATCCTTCAAAGATTGTGTTAACTCAGCTCAATGCGTAATCATTCACAATTGGTGACAATTGAAAGTGCACATGCACATGATATTGCTTTGTAGTTTTTCTGAAATATTGAAAAGAGAAGCATCGAACTCCGTATTATAGGGAAACAAGCCGAAGATAAAAGACAAATAAGTTCTGAACCCACCTTGTTTATGAATATGACCATACCTTGTTTCGTAAAACCATCTTTCAGATCCGATATGTTATGAGATACCTTTCTGTTGTTAAATTCATGTAACTGTTCTAATAGCTCATGTGGAAACGGAGACGCAATATTTGATTTGTAAACGCATCACCACGTTCCCGAATCAGCGCCAGCAGACTCTTAGCCAGCTTGAAATCAGGTGTTCTGTCAATGGTTCAAGACTACTACGTCATTGACGACTCCCAAGCCGGCTTGTTGCAGACCGTTTTTATCGCCTTCTTCACTGTCTTTTCTCCCATTTGCGGTTTCCTCGGGGACCGGTGAGTTCGGTTTTAATGTGACTTTTCTTGCAGTTAGTCTGTTTTTCGTTTTCAATTGAGTTGTAGTCGAGTAATTGTTCAATTCGATCTCCCATAATTTCGTTTCTGAGGTATATAACTGAGAAATGACCCATTAAGAATATCGCAAACCGTCGTTCATGTTCTTACCGGTGTTGAATTCTCAAAGCCGTGTTTATCTATCGCTTAAGTTGGGTAGATCAGTTTTCAACTGATTTTGGTGTTATATACAGTATGATGAGGACTTCGAGGCTTTTTTGCCCTCTTCAGCCTTGTGGATTCTTTCAGAAAGGGAGGTTTCGAATAGAACAATGTTTGACTCTATCAACTCAGCTTAACACTCTTGGCTTATAACTGGACCGAATATCAAGAAGAGTACTTGCTTTTCCTAAAATAAATTACAACATTTACTACAACTCGGAAAAATCCTGTTTGATCATTCTTTTTTGAAGATTCAACAGGAAATGGATAATGGCGGGCGGAATTTCGATATGGCTTTCAGCAGTCGTGGCGTGCACCTTCGTACCCAGTTATGTTAGTTGAACGAGTATTGGTTTTTTTCTCTTAATTAACTTTCGTCTAAACTAACTAGCCTCGTCATGTAGAGCGAGTTCATCTTATATTGTTTTTGTTACTTTAACTCGATTCTGTTTCTTCGAGTATAATTCTACTGAAGTAGACGTTCAATGAGAAGCTTGGAAGATCGAGGAGAAGTTAAATGAGTTTAGTATATAGGTTACTTATGTTAAAACAAAGCTTAGAGCTTTCCGCTAATCATGTGAAGCAGTAAAAGAGAAAACGACACTTGAAGTCAACTGAGTTCTCAAAAAAAAACCTTTTTTCAATACCTTGACAATCAAAATGGATACGCTCCCGCCAACAGGTTCAATCAGTTTCTCTTCTTCCTAATTCACCTGGGGCCGTATTCAGAGATCTAAGAATTCAGCGTGTTGCGATGAAGTATGTCAAAAGTGTACGTTGAAGCACTTCTGGCTGTTCGCTCTACTGAGAGGAGTCGTCGGCATCGGCGAGGCTTCTTACGCAGTTATATGTCCCGCTATGATCGCTGACATGTTCCATGGGACTTCGCGCTCCAAAATGCTCATGATCTTCTACTTCGCCATTCCTGTTGGAAGGTGACGCATCCCTTACATAACATAAAATTTAATGTTCAGAAAATGACATTGTAATTTAACCGATTTTGTAAAACAAACATCTACATATTATACTGGTCTAAAATGAGAAAAAAAGTCTTGTAAAAAATAGTGGAAGTCATTCACTTTCTACCCAGAGCTGTTTTCTTGGAAAATTTGGAATCGATAGAATAAAAGAATGAAAACTTCATGTTAATGAAGTTTCCCTCACAGTGGAATGGGCTACGCAGTCGGTTCTTCAGTTGCGAGTCTTCTCGGTGGTTGGGAGTGGGGAGTTCGATCCACAGCTTTATTCGGTTAGTTTTCTAAATCTTATTTAGTGAACGGACTTTGGTGCTCAGTAGGGAATAATTGTAGGTGAATTGGATCAGTAGTTATACCTCTTGCCTGGACCACAAGGAATCATTGAATGTTTTGAGTTTTTCAAGCATGCATCTTTTTGGAAAAAAACTTGTTTGTGAAATCGCATGACATGAATGAAATTGCATTAAATTTTTTCTCTCAGATAGCAAAAGCCTGTTTCTCGAGGCCAGAACAGAAAGTAAATTATAAACTATAAACTTTCTCCTCAATGGTAAGAATAACTCTTCGGAGATCACTAGTTGTTCGTCTCACTCAAAAACAGAAGAAATTCAAGGCCTGGCTGGTCTCATTCTCATCATCGTCTTCGTCGTTGATCCACCTCGAGGAATTCAAGAAGTTTCTCATCACCAACTTGACCATCGAGAGGAAAAGTCGAAAAGCAGCTACTTGAATGATCTGAGAGCACTCGTTTCCAAGTGAGTCATCGCAAGTATTACAAACTAACAACTTATGATTTGCAGAGCAACTTTTATTCTTTTCATCAAAATTTCCTTATTTTTTCGTTGTTTTCTATCGGAAAATAAGTAACTTGAATTTGTGAAAAAAAATTTTTTGCGAAGGCCTATAACAATGATAAAAGGAGTAGCAGAGTGTGCAAAGTAAGGTAAGAGATTGTGTATAAAGAGAAGGTGAGTGAGGGGTGTCAGTGTGTCAGAATCGGACACAGAAGAAATTTCTCACCTTGTTGTAAAAAAAACTTTATTATAAAAATCGAAGGAGGTCGAAATGGAATTGAAACTGCTCAATTTAAAACGGCATGAGTTACAGCTCTACTTTCATTTCGTCAACTTTCGCCTACACTGCTGTTATCTTCGCGGTCGGAACACTAGGATGGTTAGGAGAGTGCTACAATTATTACTGCACGTTGCTTTTCGAGCTCTTATTGGTTCTGGCCTTAAAAGTATCTGCCTATAAAAATTCTTACGGAAATTTTTTCTTTTTAGGTGGGTACCTACTTCCATAAACCACGTGGAAGCCTGGAAAAAAGGGTTGAATGACACGGCTGATCTTCCGAGTGCGGACAAGGCTCAGTGAGTCGATATTGTGGCTTGGTTTAAATTACAGTAACTTTATCAATCATGACTAAGCAATAATTTCATCTAGAGCACATTAAACTGAGGAAGAATCTAAATGTTAAGTTTGAATCTTCGAACAAGTAAATAATAATTTTATGGTTGGGACCGAGCCCAGTGTTTACTTCAGGCGGTAGAAGCGAACGCGTTTCAACTACAATACTGAATCAGTGGTTAAATGGTTACCGGACCAGCTATGTTTGCGCATACATGTTCGCGCTGAAAATAGATCTACATTCTCTTATCTTTCCGTTCTATTTCACTTCACCTCTACATCCATTTCCCTTCTTTTTAGCCTTGACCATCCCTTTTCCAACTCACTCGGCGCATACAAACATGCTTTTGATCGGTCTCATTTTCTGAATGAATCTTCCTAGTTATATGTAAAAAGCTCATTCTTTTGTACTAGGATGAGCAACCACTACATGTTTAGATCCTCAAACGCATTGCTGTTTGAGAAAAAAAGCAGAGTTGATTAATTGCTCGAAACCGCTTTATCGGTTTTGGCTTGTTACACTGTATTAGATAATTTTCAAAAATGGTTTTCAGTAGTGCGATCATCTTTGGAGGTATCACCAGTCTTGCGGGAATTGCTGGCGTTTCGATTGGAACAGTGGTTTCAAGTGTCAGTCAATGACACAAAATATTATATAGCAGCAGTGAAAACTGAAATTTATACCTTTTTTTTTCTCAAAAAACAACTGCCTGCTTGCTTTTTCTATAATAAACCATAGGCTAAGCTCATGAAGAGAAAATGTGTTATAAATCGATTCAGCTTTCGTTAAGAGAAGCATTAACTTCCAAATCCTCAAATTTCGGCTTTGAGCGCTGGTTTGAAACGACCTTTCATTCAAGCGAGAATTTTAAAGTGAAGACTCGGTTTTTTTCTTACGACTTTTTGCTTTCTTCTAAGTGTTCTAGGCTCCCTAATTTTATAGATTCCCTAATTTTCTAGGTTCCTTAATTTTCTAGGTTCCCTAATTTTCTGACAAGCTTAGCTCCGGCTCTAAGGGGCCTCCTTTTTGGATTGCATAGATATTTCCACCGTTTTTTCATGTAACATAACCTTCTAGAAATAGCCCCTGTTGGATCATTTGAGTCCATGATTGTAGATGCTGAAAAAGGGGGCAGGATGTCTTCGGCGGTGGAAGACGAGCCGAGCAGATCCCATCATGTGCGTCCTGGGATCCATCATTGCTGCTCCTACCCTGCTGGTCTCCATCATATGCATACAACACAGCCTCACACTATCCTACGTCAGCTCTCTGTTTTTATATCTTTCTCTATATCTTTCCTCGCTCTATCTCAATCTCTCTCTCTATCGTCTGTACTCTTTTTTTTCTTGCACTCTAATTTTTCTCTATAGACTTCTCTTTCTTTTTCTCTCCTCCTTCTTCGAACTCTCATACCTCATGTTGAATAGTCATACAAGAATTTCGAATGGAAAAATTATATACATGTGCTGCGTTCAGATATCGATCTTTTTCTCAATCACAGGGATGTGCTTCAACTGGGCCATACAAGTAGATATGTTGATGGTCAGTTCTTGTATATCCATTGTCAAATGCTACTTCTGCGTTCATTTTTTTAAAGCTCTGAGAGTTTCTCTGGAACACACTATGTTCCATTTGAACGTTCAACGATTGACTTTCGAGATTTCGAAGAGCCTTTTACAAATTAATTCTATGGTTATCAAATCACACAGACACGGACCCGAACATGAAATCTGCGTTCTGTAATTCTTAGTGTTTCACTGTAACCGTCAACAAAATCGTCCGTTCCGCTACCAATGAGTAATAAAATTTCCGCTACGAATATTTAATTCTTAGACAGTTGTTATCCCGACAAGAAGAAGTGCGGCCAATGCATGGCAGATTCTCATCTCTCATCTCTGCGGCGATGGCTCTGGACCATACATCATCGGCTTGGTCAGAACAGTTTCGCATCACAACGCCTATTTTTCTTATTTCTGAATATTGGTCATAGGTAACTTGGAATGAGAGGGAAAAGAAAAAAGTCTGTATCCTAACATAAGAGAAAGAAAACACATGTTTCTAAAACAAGAGAAGAAAAAAAAATGTATTCTAGATATCGGATGGAATCCGGGGAATGATCGCCCCCCGAGAGGACAGTTTCTCGCGCTGCAGAAGGTTCCTTCTCGAAAACACATAATTTTTGAATCAGATGTTAACCCGCTTATTTTTCCACAATTCTCTACTAGTCGGTTTTTTTGTACACGAGCGTACAGTTGAGCAGCTTGCTAATCAACCCAAATGCAATAGAACTCAGCTTTCCGCTCCGATCGTAGTTTACCCAATCATACTCCATATGTGCAACTTTAGAGTCACTTTAAAATTTCCATGAGCTCCAATGTATTTCTCCTAGAATCACTATCTCTCAGTTTTTTCTTCAAATTTGGCAGTGACCCAGTAGGCAGCCAGCGACTGGTTCTACCAGGTCACATTGGAAGTTACACAGTAGGCAGCCAGCGACTGGTTCTACCAGGTTACATTGGCAGTTACCCAGTAGGCAGGCAGTGACTGGTTCTACCAGGTTACATAGGCAGTGACACAGTAGGCAGCCAGCGACTGGTTCTACCAGGTTACATTGGCAGTGACCCAGTAGGTAGCCAGTGACTGGTTCTACCAGGTTACATTGGCAGTGACCCAGTAGGCAGGCAGTGACTGGTTCTACCAGGTTACATAGGCAGTGACCCAGTAGGCAGCCAGCGACTGGTTCTACCAGGTTACATTGGCAGTGACCCAGTAGGCAGCCAGCGACTGGTTCTACCAGGTTACATTGGCAGTGACCCAGTAGGCAGGCAGTGACTGGTTCTACCAGGTTACATAGGCAGTGACCCAGTAGGCAGCCAGCGACTGGTTCTACCAGGTTACTTTGGCAGTGACCCAGTAGGTAGCCAGCGACTGGTTCTACCAGGTTACATTGGCAGTTATCCAGTAGGCAGCCAGCGACTGGTTCAACCAGGTTACATTGGCAGTTATCCAGTAGGCAGCCAGCGACTGGTTCAACCAGGTTACATTGACAGTGACCCAGTAGGCAGCCAGCAACTGGTTCTACCAGGTTACATTAGCAGTGACCCAGTAGGCAGCCAGCGACTGGTTCTACCAGGTTACATTGGCATATCATCTCAAATAAAGGCTTTTCCTGTTCCGATGCTGGACTGCCAATGTAACCTGGTAGAACCAGTTGCTGGCTGCCTACTGGGTCACTGTTTCCGATGCAGTGACCCAGTAGGCAGCCAGCGACTGGTTCTACCAGGTTACATTGGCAGTTACCCAGTAGGCAGGCAGTGACTGGTTCTACCAGGTTACATAGGCAGTGACACAGTAGGCAGCCAGCGACTGGTTCTACCAGGTTACATTGGCAGTGACCCAGTAGGTAGCCAGGGACTGGTTCTACCAGGTTACATTGGCAGTGACCCAGTAGGCAGGCAGTGACTGGTTCTACCAGGTTACATAGGCGGTGACCCAGTAGGCAGCCAGCGACTGGTTCTACCAGGTTACATTGGCAGTGACCCAGTAGGCAGCCAGCGACTGGTTCTACCAGGTTACATTGGCAGTGACCCAGTAGGCAGCCAGCGACTGGTTCTACCAGGCAGGTTACATTGGTAGTTATCCAGTAGGCAGCCAGCGACTGGTTCAACCAGGTTACATTGGCAGTGACCCAGTAGGCAGCCAGCCACTGGTTCTACCAGGTTACATTAGCAGTGACCCAGTAGGCAGCCAGCGACTGGTTCTACCAGGTTACATTGGCATATCATCTCAAGTAAAGACTTTTCCTGTTCCGATGCTGGACTAAGCGCATATTCTCTAATGCTTTACAAGCCACTGTGAAAGTCTAGCCACCTTGTATTGATTGTAGATCCATGTTTTCAAAATCAGTGGTGTCCAATTTTATTTAGAGCACAAAGACTTTTTGAACTGAAATACGCATTTTGATTGAAGTGATCATAATCGTTAAGTGAGTTCTTGCAGGCATTCTACATTCCAAACGCAGTCCTAATCCTATCTATCGTCCTATTCATGATCACAGTCTACAATTTCCCAAAAGACAGAAGAATCTTCTGCGAAGAACTAGGTTACAATCTTTTTTCATCTTCAAAAAACTTTCGGTAAAGTATAGAAGATTTCAGAAAAAAAGCAATTGATTTGAGTGGAAACCTCATCTTTGCATCAGTGAGGCAAGTCGTATTTAATAGCCTTTTGCAAGGAGACCCTGTAAGGGTTAAAAAAATTCCTGTTACCTTTTCAGGAATCAAGATGTCCCGAGACAGTCTCAACCTGGATGAGAAGAAGGTTTCTGAGAAAAATGAGATCGTCGACTAAATAACTTTGCATCTGCAATCTGTTTGAAAGCGATAATCTTGCGTGAGAAAGACGATTTGCTTAATTCTGTCTCTGGAACTCGCATAAACCATATGATAGGCACTTTCAGACTAAAATGTTCTATTTAGTTGAAGTATATTAGCTTTGCTGATAGGTTGGTTTAATAGTGTAGAATAATTCTTGTTTTGAAGTTTCTGTTGCAGTTTTTTTTAAATGATATTAGTTTTAAGCCTAAACATGTAACAATATCAGCTAAAGATTAAGTCGAGTATCTTTTGAAAAAAAACCTATTTTTCAGCGACTACCTTGTTCACTTTTTGTTGTTCTTTAGAACTTAGTTTCTACATATCCTTTTTACTTATAACAAGAACTTTCTCAAAAGAAACAAAATCAACCTTTCTCTGTAAGTTTGACCTTTATTTTCGAACATGAATAATTTAAGCCCCCATAATGGAGTATTGCTAAGAAGGAAAAACAAAACATCAGGAATGTCATATCACGGGTCTTTGGAAGTGCTTATTTTGTTGTTTTTTTTAATCTGTAAAATTTTCTCATTTTTAAGTTATGTTTCACATTGTGATCGAAAAACAGTGATAAACTTGTAAAAGCCGAGTAAAGTGTTCCCATCCTCAGAAAAACATGAAATGTTTTTATGAGTAAGTGTCCTATTATAAAAAAGGATTTATTTATTCTTGTTGTATTTTCGCAAGACAAGTTGACTAAAGCATTCTCTGCCAAGTGATCTTCTTGAATGCTCTAATGTCTCACCACCAATTGCCGTGAGAAGGAAAATGATCTACGATATTTTATATTCATATAAAATTACGACCAACAGTGAAAAATTTTAAAAGTACCGTAGTCCATTTTCCTTTTCACGGCAGTTCGTGCTGAGACATTGGAGCGTTCAACGAGATTACTTTGCAAAGATTACTTTGACAAAGTGAAAAGTTGAATTCTAACGCTCCATTAGTTTTACTTGCATATTTTTTGAGTTTAGTACGAATTCATTTGCGATGATAGTACGGTTAATTCACAGGAAAATACTAGCTGTAGGGATAATGTAATCAGACTGTCATCGGTAATGTTTTTGCTTTGTTCCTTTAACTCTCAATGATAGAAATGATTGTTAGTTTGATTCGGCTTTGAATGAGGTCAAAAGAAATAAAATCATTGAATGGCATTCTGATTAGAGTTAAGTTTGTTAACTGCTGACAGTAAATTATTGTTCGATGCAGAGCAACTTTATACAAAGAAAACTTCTTAAAACAACAACAGATTCTATCAGTTTAGATCGGTAAGTTATTAGCATTATAGAGAACAAAACAAAGGATTGGTACTCATGCAAAAACTCTCAATAAATGCAATAAAAGTTGACCTCTTCTTGAACTTACCCGTAAATTATTGGTGTCGGTGAGTTTATGTACAACCTCATACTAAACTGTGCTTATCTCATTTCTAACACGTGAAAAGTTGATAACCGAACAATCATATAACACGCAACAAAATAAGAGAAAGATAGAAAATGCTAAATTGTTCACTTTCCTTTCTCTTTCAGAATTTTAGAGATAAAAACAATGAACCCTTACACTATTCAAAGAAAGAGATTTGACAGAATGAGCGTTTAAAGCGCTTCATTTCAACACTAAAATTTATTTCTCCTATCAAAGATGAAATTTAAAACGGTAAACATAGAAGTTTTCACCGTTTTAGAGTTGCATTAATAAAGCGATCTGTAATAAGTGTTGTTGGAGAGACAATTTTTTTAAACGGAGCGGTGATACAAAAAAAATAGAAACTGCCCTATTTTCGAGAAATTTTTTATCAAGAGTCATAAAAAGACAGAGTTTTTCGTTGAGGTATTTTGCGGAGTATTTGTTTATACAATATTGCTTTTTGTTTGAGTATAGCGCTAATTACTTGTTCTTTCCTTCAATTTTCATGAATTGAAGCATGCTAATTCTAGCATTCTAGGCTACATGCCTCTTTAGCATGCTAATTCTAGCATTCTAGGCTACATACCCCTTTGTTCACCGCTATTTGTTAGAACCCATGTAGCCGTGCCTCCTGTGTATTACAAAATGTACACTGAACCTCATGCGCTCTACTCCAGACGCATTTCTAACTCTTGATCAAAATATGTACCGCCTGGGACTTTTCTTCTTCTCAGGCTCGGCTTCGGTCTCAGATTCATCGTCTGCGCCCCAGTGACCTGTGGACTCGGCGAATTTGTCGATGATCATTGAGATCGGGAAGGCGAGGACAATTATACCGCAGACAGAAGCGAGCGCAGCTACTACTTTTCCCCCTGCAATGAGGCGAGGGTCCATTGGTCCAACTTCGAAAGGAGGGGTGAAAAGGCTCTGATATTGTAATGAAGGGGACTTTCAATTGTCTAACTGACACCTATGAATTACAAACAGTTATTTATTAGCAGAAAGAATGATAAAAGTGAATAACATTTTAGTTTATACTTATCTACCGAACTAAATTTTACTTTATTATCTTCTTTCGTTCTTAATCGAATAATCCTAGACAAAAGCGTCCTTGCATTAGTAACAAACAAAAAAGAAGCTTGGAAGGTGTGAAAAAAGAGAGCGTTGAGAAAGTAACCGGTCGTCACAGGAACTAGGTCACCGTAGCCTACAGTCGTCATTGTGATGACACCTGAGTACGATTGACATTCTTACTTCTTCTTTGACATCTTGACAATGTCAATCCACCTTCCCTATACTAATATAACATTTTCATCAATAATACTTTTTTCATGCAGTTTTATTGTTACATTTGTAGGACTGATTTTTATACTTCTTGTTCACTGCATTAGGTTCGTAGAATTTCATTCATTAATATGAAGAGAATCTAATACTGCAAAACTGTAATATGGGAACATAACTGAGCATACAGTAACTAAAAAGAGAATATTTTATTTAAGTTTTTTTGATATATATATATAATTTAAAAATTTGAGTCATATTTGACAATGGTTCAAGCCGATAGTTTAAAACTCAAGAAAATTATGAAACAACTGACACCACCAACAGGCCGCTGGTATGGAGTAGAACTTGGAGTTTGGTTCGTCTCTTTCGAAGAAGTAGATAGCCGTGGAAAACAACATAATACCTTCAAAACATTCTATGAGAATTCTCCTTATAGAGCGGAAATTGGTCTGGAAGACTTTATCGATTCGGGGTTAACTTTCTGTGACTACGAAATGTCTAGAAAAAATCTGGCTTACAGTAACCGACTATTTTCAGCGGAGAGCACCGCACGATGAGGAGTAGGATCCACATTAATTTGAAGCTCTCACGAGTTGGCTTGAATTCTTGAATTATAACGACACATAGGCTAAGATCCCTTGAATTTGAATTCATAAGTGAATTTAGAGAGAAGTTTAGGCCAAGTGAAACACTCTATATCTGGAACCCCCTCGTTTTCAAAACAGACCTGTGACGAGGAACATTCCGAGCATGCTGAGTTCAGCTGCGCTCTTCTTCATCGTCTCGCCGAAGGCTCGAAGACCCGTCGAGTAGCGCGCGAGTTTGAAAATTCGAGCGACGCGAGCCAACCGCATTACTCGGATAACCAACATCGCCCCTGAGGATACTTTCATGAATACTTTGAAGAAGAATACTACTTGAATAAATCAGAGCCCACTTCTCTCTTGTCATTCTGTAGTTTTGTCAACTTTTAATCTCTTTTTATTTAGCAACATGGAAGCAACTTATTTAGGAAGATAAGTCTCCGGCAGGACCTCCAAGCGTTACCAAACAACATGAGACCATCTCATCGAAAAACCAGCTCGTTGATGCTGCTGAGGTTGTTTGAACCATGAACCCTGAGGTCTTCAAACCTTTTTTTGAGTTTCGAATTTATTTGTCACTTGACTTTTTTTCCGAGTTGTCATTCTATTTGTAACATGCCATTAAAAAAAATTGTCATCAAAGCCAAAGTTCGCAAGAACTTTTCATTATACGTATGTAGAACATTTTGATCACCTTGCTTTTTTAGCTTTACCTAAAATTTTAAAGTGATAACCTCGGAACTCTTTCATCCATTTAATTGGGAGAAACTCTTCCACAAGGAAAGGTATGATGGTAAACAAGTCGATGACATTCAGAGGAGACTTCACGAATTTACTCTGAATTCAATGAACTCATCGGAATCAACTATGGAATTTACTGGAAGTTTTCTGCTTAGTAATTAAACAACTGCATAATAACAAAAAAAGGATTTTTTTTCGAACAACTCATTTCAAACAGATATTTCACACGTGACTTTCTTGGTTTATTTTACTAGAATCCAAATCAACAAAAGAATTAATGAACGAAACACTCTGAAAGGTTTTGTTAAAGTAATTCCGTTCATAGTGTTATTTCGGTACGGCTAGTGCCGTTTTTGAGTTATTACAATTACAACTACTTAAAAAAATTGAATTTCTCATTTGGTAAGAGCTTCAAAAAAATAAGAATTAGAATCTGGTGGGAAATTTCGATTTTTTTTGTCTACCAATTGGGAGGCAATTAATGAATAAGCCAATCAATAAGTTAATAAATTGAAACATAGTGTGAAAACCTTCTGTGGATTGCATGCAAATCGCGCCGCGTACTCCATTGTGAACCAAAGCATACAACTGGAAAAAGTTGATATAATACATCTTCAATTACTTTCATAATTAATACAGTCTAGTAAAATTTGAAGTCATGATATCTCTTCAGTATTCAAGGAAGTGCTTCTTACGACTTGAAATTTGTTAACAAAATTTTTTTCTGTTTTAAAATTCTGGAATTAAAATCTCCAGAACGAACCAAATCTCTAAAACATCGAGCAAAAAATGAGGTTCGCCGTTTTCATCTTGTAATTCTGGCATCGAGCTCAATATCAAACCTGCAAGAAAATAAGGCATTAATGTGATAACAAAACAAATTATTCATTCTTAAAGCATCGATATTATTCCTCTCTTTTTTCAAGATTGAGTATGAATAACTTCGATACGATACGACTATGTAGGTTTTTATGATTAACTTTAAGCCAGGTTATATAATCTTTTATTGTATTCTCATTCACTAATGTAGTCCCAAATAAAAAAGTTTTTTTGCAATCATATAAAAAATTTTTTATAGGTTTAGAAGTTCAAAAAGTATTTAATCACAAGGCTCAGTCAGATACATATAACTTCAAAACCGGCAAAGCTTTTTCGAATCTTTAGGATAAATTCAGATGCAAGTGAACTGAGTTATGAATTGAACGGGTCATATGATATTGTTTGCGGGCAGTTAATATTCAGTATTTATGAGAAAAAAAGTTAAAAAGCCTTTTTTGTTGTTCGAGTACTCAAAAAAACTTTTTTTTTGAATGGTTGGTTGAGTGGAACCTGAAAGAGATAGAAGTACGAAGAAAGCAGACACAATAGAGAAGATTTTGGCTCCAGAAGAGCTACGGGGGTTCTCGAAGAAAGTCCAAGCGACTAGTCGCTGAGGGCCCCACCAAACTCGATCGAAGAGGGAAGGAGGATAATCACTTTCCAGGCAAATCTTAAATAATTTTTTTCGGCCTTACGTCTTCCTCGTCTTTTTAATGTTGGAACGAGTCAACACCATGACGAGTGATCGACACCGGTAACTCGTTGAGACAAGTTTCTCAATAGAACTTTGAAAACAAATCGATTTTTATTCAGCAAATTTTAATAATAACAGTAGATAAGTAAGTTTTTTGAATAACCTTCTCTTTCTTAGTTGCGCTCTTACTAGAGTTATTGTTAATATCAAAAGAGCAGCAGGAGGATATTAAATGGAGAGGAATCCGCCAGAACTCGAGTTCGTATCTGAGTCGCATGGGGCAGATGTCGAGGGGTCGGTGAAGCCGACCTGCGAATTTAACTAGTTTACAACTTGAACTACACGCGTTGTTGATCTACTCGAACGGTTGTCTTACTAAAATCAAGATTTTTTCGGAGCTTTGAGTTATTTTTCAGGTCAACGCGACTCAATTGTTTACAATCTTACAAAAACATGGGCAGGTTTTCGGGAGAAACTTCAAACTCCTTTGAATGTAATTTTCGGAATGTTTTTCGAAATTTTCGGAATTTTCGGAATGTCACTCATTTGGGTTTATTGACTCTTCTACAAATCTTCTATCTGAGCGTGACGAATTTGAGAAAGTTTAGATGATTACAAACGGACCGGTTATGTAAAAGTCGATAACGTATTCAAATATGACAGAAGATCGCTCAAAGTAGTATTCCGATGTAGGCTCGAAGAAAGCGTCGCAATCCGTCAGTCGCTCGAGATGAGACTTACTCGCGAAGACGGCAAGTTTACTCGTCTCTAGTCTTGAGATTACCTGTAACTTATTCATTACTCGAGTTTTCTCTCACTAATATTCAACATTAACTATCGTAAGTATTAGCGATGTGTCTCCGGTATTTCAGTGCGAAAGCGTTCGCCCTCCGGTTTGAGTAGAAGAGACGACCGGGTTTGGCCCTGCATACAAACATCCACCCATCCAATAGTTCCAACAAACATTTCGAAAAACCAGCCACGCCTTTAATCTATACGAGATCAGATCATCGCAGAGATGATCTCGTTGATTTTTAAAAAAAGGTCACATTATCGGTATGCTCAGCTGTTTGCCAACAACAGAAGTCTTTAGATTTGTCTTACACGGAAGTGCCTTCGATTTAAACCTGAAAACGCATAAGATTTTCAGCGCGTGGTGTTTTTTTTTGTATTGTACAAACGCACGAATTTGTTTATTAATTTTTTAATTACAACTTTTCAAAAATTAGTTATTTGAAATTATATATTATTTTTGAGGGATGTTATTTTGCGCATAAACATTAGATAAATTGACACTTGATGAGTTCATGAGTCACACGAGAATTCCAAAGAAGCACGGACTTGAAACTAAAAAGCAGGCGAAATTGGTTATAAGGAAAAGGAGAAAATGTGAAAAAGGTGGCGCTAATCGACCATAGTGGTTCCGCTCAATTTTGGTAAAGCGCGAAGTAAAGTGCGGCCCCCCTTTCATAGTAAAACTGCTCCGTACTGCTTTGCCGATATATCATACGAAAACTAGAGATAAAAAACAAATAAACAGGCAAATCTGCTACTGCTTAGGCATCAAAGAATGATAAATTGTACGAAAGAGTTGAGAAAAAACAACAAAAATCGCTAATAAACTCATCAAGTGTCAATTTATCTAATGTTTATGCGCAGAATAACATCACTCAAGAATAATATAAATTTCAAATAACTTATAACAAAGAATTTTAATTAAAAAATTAATAAACAAACTCGTGCTTTTGTTTTTTAGGATATTAAATTTTTTTTTATTAGATTACGAAAAGGCAATAAATACGGTAGGTTCTTTCGAGCACTTATTTAATTTGTAAAAGCAGACAGGTTATGAAATCCTTTCTTCTCCTACTTTGACATAATATTTCACTTTCTCTCTCCATGTCATCGCATAGTTCCCGGATCAATCCATTCTACCGCGCGAGAGGTCTGAGAGCGATAATCGCATCTCAATTTTTTTTCAGTTATAATAACACTAATACGATGATCCCATTCATTGAAGGATAGAGGGGTGTAGAAAATAAATTATGCTATCTCTAATCTCACCATTGAGTAGATTAAAGGCGCGGCAGGCTTCCCTGTTTTTAGACTGGGTGACTGGGAAATCTTTGGCTGATTTTATCCGTTTCCTAGTTTTTCAGTGCGGATTTTATTGTGTTAAAAGAAAAAAAACTATTCATAATAAACATCAAGAATGCTTTTAGACGTATTCAAAACATAGTTCGATTTAAAATAGGTTTGAACTGTAAAAAACTGTTTCATTTACGTTTTTGAATGATAATATCGAGTTTGGTCAAATGCTCAAGCAATTTTTTCTAACGCGGAAACAAAATCTGAAATGCAATCCGGTGAAAATCTTTTCAGATATTCGTTTTCTTTCATATCGTCACTGAAGAAACATTCATTAATCTCTTTTTCTAAATGCAAGTATTACCGATGGAATTTTCTATGTCTCCTATAATGAGGAGAGATCGAAGATTATGGAAAGTAAAAAAATTATCTTGAATGAATCACAATGAGAGCTTTTGTGAAAATGTTTACATTTGTACCTAGAAACACAGACTCATTCACTTGAAGTCAGAAACTAACAAAATACCGTGATAAAACAAATTCGAATTTCTTCAGTGAAAGAAATTTTAATCTCAAGTTTATTTTTTTAATGATGTCTTAAAACAAAATAGACAGAAAAAGTCTAAAAAGTTTTTGACTTCAATCAATGAAACCTAGTTTATGAAGAGAAAATGTAAACAATTCGTAAGTTTAACCGTGTTATAGAAATACTAATTTGAAGTAACAACAAAACTTTTTTATGCCAAGTTATTTGTAAAATACTAACCATTTCGCAGGACAACTTCGCTCTCCGTCCCCCAACATTCACGGTTATCGTCCCCTTTCTCACAGATCCATTTGAAAGAATATTGATTGATGAGACGGATGGCGGGACGGCCTCCGCGTGGTTCTCCGCTCCGAACAACCGCTCTGCGGAAGAGTTCCTCTCTCCTCCACCAACGACGGCAATGTCCCCCATCTCAATATCCGCCTTGACGACACTTTCCTTTTCCGCCGGCGGATGGAATGCCTGCATCGAAGGCCGACGGCCGAGTATCTGTAAATGATGTTTAGAACTTGAGAATCCTTTTAATAAGAAGATAAGGGGGAGAGCAGAGAAGCTGGAGTGAGGGAAGCCGAGGCAGAGTGGAGGGAGAACGCGACCAGTGACAAAACCATACTCGAAATTACTAGAAGCGACTAGACGACTGCGAAATGAGTCCGCAGCTCTCAATTACGATTGATCACGGCAAAGCGACAAAACAAATTGCTCTTCTTATTTTGTTCTATTCTACAAAGCGCATGAAAAAGAGATGATTGTTGTTTTTTCAAACTTACATTGTATTCAGAGCTGAAAAATTTTCGAAACTTTTCAAATCAAAGTCATAGTCTCTTTCAGAAAACTGATTAGAATCTCAGGAATCGTCGCTATCAAAGAAGGGAATTATCTATAAAAACAAATTTGAGGAACGGAATAAACAATTACCTGTACATAGCAAACAAATTGTTTAATGCAAAATTGATCAAATGAATCCTCATGATTTTAATGAGTAATTTTTTAAACGTATTTTTTTACGAAGATGAAAACGATCTCATACTTCTCCTTCTTCACTGCCTCAACCGTAGAATGCGAGATTGTCTTTCGAAGCGAAAATTGATCTTGAGAAAAAATGTAATAAGAAGTTGATCGTTCATACAGAATAAAACAAACTATTTTCAAAAATCTGCATCCTTATTTGGAAATAATGCAATAGTAAACCACGGCAAATTGAGCAAACACGTGAGGAACAATAAATTTTCGTATAAAAGATCAAATCAGGGGTGCGCGTTTGATCAAATAATCAATTCACAACTCACAAAACGCTTCAAAACTCAACGAGCACTTCTCAAGAAATTCAAAGAAAGCTTTAGCTGACTGTACGATAGCGTATGAATGGCTAATGAACCGTTCTTATCAGTTCGAAGAAGGAGAAGAAACAAGTCATTTTCTAGCCAGGACTAAATCTGAAAGTGATTTTTAACGTTCAATTTGAGAGTTATAGTGTTCTCAAAAAACATCTTATACTAAGAAAGAGAGTCATCTTATTATGCGATTTCAAAAATTGGGTCGATTTTTGTAAACTACAGTGCTGGACATAATGATAAGACACCCCTGATTTTCGATGATATCAGCCGAACGGTAAAGGTAAATGGAAAATTATGATTATCATTTTTTTTTTCGCCCTCGAAAACCATAGTAGCCGTAGTTTAAAAAAACAAAATTTCTTAGTTCTCGAGAAAAACATTTTTTTAGGGATTTTGACCTGGACATAATGATAAGACACTTAACAGCTTTTTATCAATAAATCTTTATTTGATATTTCTTGTCAACAAAAACGATTCAATAATTGATAGCACGACCTTTCTTCAAAAGGATGTCAGAAATCCGATTTGGCATGCTTCTATATAACGCAGAAACTACATGTGGCTCTATTCCATCCAACTCCTTGGTTATCGCAGCTTTAAGCTCGGTTGTAGTGGCGTATTGTTTGTTATTTTTATAAACCCGACGAACCAAGAGTCCCCAGAGATTTTCCATCGGATTCAAGTCCGGAGAACGAGCCGGCCAAGGTAGAGCCGGCCTGGACATAATGATAAGACACACTTAAGACACTGGCCGTTCGCGTACTGTCATTACCAACTACCTCGCCGACCCTCTTGGATATGGATCGAAAACCTCTGGAGGACGTCCACGCAAGCTCACGGAACGAGAAGAGAGGTAAATCGCCAGAAAAGCTTCGAACTCGACCACCTCCGTAATGGACATTAAGGCAGAGCTCAACTTGAATGTCTCTCGCAGAACGATTCAACGCGCTATTCGCCGTAATCCTCACATCAAACGTCAGAGGTGCTGGAAACAACTCTCATTCCATTCATGAGGAGTCACAGCAGTCGTCAGCTTGTCTACCAGCAAGACAACGCTCCTATTCACGCCAGCGCCTCCACCAAGTCATGGTTGTTGGCTAAGAACGTCTCTCTGCTACCTTGGCCGGCTCGTTCTCCGGACTTGAATCCGATGGAAAATCTCTGGGGACTCTTGGTTCGTCGGGTTTATGAAAATAACAAACAATACGCCACTACAGCCGAGCTTAAAGCTGCGATAACCAAGGAGTGGGATGGAATAGAGCCACATGTAATTTCTGCGTTATATAGAAGCATGCCAAATCGGATTTCTGACATTCTTTTGAAGAAAGGTCGTGCTATCAATTATTGAATCGTTTTTGTTGACAAGAAATATCAAATAAAGATTTATTGATAAAAAGCTGTTAAGTGTCTTATCATTATGTCCAGGTCAAAATCCTTAAAAAATGTTTTTCTCGAGAACTAAGAAATTTTGTTTTTTTAAACTACGGCTACTATGGTTTTCGAAGGCGAAAAAAAAAAAGATAATCATAATTTTCCATTTACCTTTACCGTTCGGCTGATATCATCAAAAATCAGGGGTGTCTTATCATTATGTCCAGCACTGTAGGTAGTTTAGAGCCAAATTTATTTAACCTAAAGCTGAGAGTGGGTTCTTAGTCTTGTGCTCAACACGATGCCAAAGAAATCTAGACACGAAGAATCTCGACACGTTCTACCATATCCAGTTCCGCTTTTGTCTGCGAGTCCAGAAGCATTTCTCGCGTGTTCGCTCGTCTCTGCATACCAAAAGGGGCGGGATGTCGATGGCGAGACTCGCGTGTTCGCCCATGGAGCATCGTGACGTTGTTGAAAGGTGATATAAGGCTTCAATTTTTTCAAGAACTCAAAAAATTTTTGGAGGATTGAAGACCTGAAAATCCAAAAAGCTGGGGAAATGTTAGCATTTGAACAAAAGTCAATAATGTCTCAATGACCAAGCTTAATCTAAA
Source organism: Allodiplogaster pararmata (assembly GCA_964056735.1). Lineage (NCBI taxonomy): Eukaryota > Metazoa > Nematoda > Chromadorea > Rhabditida > Diplogasteridae > Allodiplogaster > Allodiplogaster pararmata. The sequence goes on from OZ057406.1 coordinate 19,261,145, forward strand.
ATTTTAAAAGTATGCACGTTAGAAAACTTCGTACAGTTATATGGAGTTAGTTTGATATGAAACTCTAATATTTGAGGAGAAAACAAGAATATGTACATAATATACAAGAGCCGCTCCAATTTGAATCGTATTTAAATCGCGAATCGAATCGCGAGTAATTACGCGATAATAATTTAAACGGATTTAATCTAAATCACAGTTCTTGTTAAAAACATTTCTGAAATAAACAGCCAAATTTCAAGCTACTAAGTCACAATTGAAAAAAATTACCACTCAAGCTCATAATTTACCACTCATGAATTCATTAGTTAGATTTCCCGAACAAAGTTATTTCCTCGAAGAAAAAAAAACCGTATGTTTTCTCTCACAAGAAGGTAGAAAGTACAAAGGACGTTCATAGCAAAGATTCAAGGTAAATACCATGTGTTTATAACGAGATTCCTCTTAAATTGACATCCTATTCAAAGCCACATCTGATAATTAACATGAAAATATTTATTCAATAGAAGTAAATTTTCCCGAAGTAAAAGTAAAATAGACGTAAAATTCAATAGAAGTAAAATGTCAATTTATGAGAAGTCTCGTTACATATAAACACATGGTACTTACCTTGAATCTTTGCTATGAACGTCCGTTGTACTTCCTACCTTCTTGTGAGAGAAAACATACGGTTTTTTTTCTTCGAGGAAATAACTTTGTTCGGGAAATCTTTATTTTTTTCTTTATTCCAGTTGTAATGGTTCAGAAATACAACGGATGGTGAGAGATTACAACATGGTAATCAATATTTCAAAATGAACAACAGCCAATAAATGATCAGGATTCTAATTTAAGTACTGGAATAGAAACTTCCTAGCTGACAATTCATTCATATTGAAAAAATGAGAAGGAAGAGAATTCCAATCATTCACAACTATATTTGTGAAGAATTTCTTGTATCGGTTTGTGCGGCACAAAGGCAACAAAAGCTTCCAATGATGTCCTCTAGTCCAAATACAGTGAGACATTGGTAAGAAATCTGGGCAAGTGATATCTAATCTTTTAAACACTATTCTATGCAAAGTGAACACATCGTTAATAAGTCTGCGTCTTTGACGACTTTCACAGCCAAGCCAATTCAGTCTTCCTTCGTAAGATAAACTAATTTCTGCTCTATTAAAAATACGCTTAGTAAATCTTCTTTGGACAGACTCTACTTTCTTACTTAGCGTTAAGTCAATAGTATTCCAGGCTTCACTGGATTACTCCAGGATGGGTCTAACGTAAGTACAAAATAGCTTCATGAGAATTGCAACATTTTTTGTACAAAAAGATAAGAAATAGAAAAAGCCTTATTACAGATATGATTCACATGTTCCTTAAAATAGAGATCGTTGGAGATAGTTACTCCTAAATCACGAAATGATGAAGTGAACGAAATCGGTGAGGAATTGAGATTAATTTGACATCTGGGTGATCCCTTCCTATTTGCATAGCAATTGTCTTACTGCTCGATATAGTAAGTCCCCATTCATCAGACCACTGAGATACTGAATCCAAAGCTGTCTGCAGTAGACCGGAATCGTTAAGTGTGAAAAGCTTAGCGTCGTCAGCATACAACGTGCAATAAACATCTTTCGGTAAAGCACTGGGTAAATCATTTATATAAAGCAAGAAAAGCAATGGACCCAACACAGATCCCTGCGGGACCCCACATCCAACTGAATAACTACTAGAGAATGAATCGTTAACAACTACACATTGACTCCTGTTAGACAGATAAGAAAAAATGAATTTATAAAGACAACCAGATATACCATAGGCTGACAACTTCTGCATTAGACGGTTCAAGGGTACTGTATCAAACGCTTTGTTATAGTCGATAAAAACACAAGAAACATAGGCAGAAGAAGATACACCGAGTGCTTTGTACCAAACAGACAAGGAAGTCAAAAGAGCTGAAGAGCAGGACTTTCTAGAACGGAAACCATGTTGGTGAGGACTTAAAAGAGCATTGGCCTCAAGGTAAGTGTGCAGTGACGTGCTCAATATTCTCTCAAATACTTTGCTGCAGCAACAAGTCAACGAAATAGGTCTATAGTTAGCTGCATCCTGTACGGAACCCTTACGTTTATACAACGGTTTCACGAAAGCCTGCCGCCAAATATCAGGACAATTTCCATGAAGAAGAAAACTATTGAAGAGAATTGAAAGAGGTGTAGCTATAGCTTGAGCCGATCCTTTCCAAAATGAGTACGGAAGATGGTCAGGAGACATAGAATTGACATTTTTGAGCTTAGACAAGACATGATAAACCATCGATGGAGTTATCTCTATAAAATCAATAGTGGCGTCGGTGTAGGAGAAGGAACTGTTCACTTCCCTATGCGGTTTCTCGGTGAAAGAGGATGAGAACATTCTAGCGAGTACTTCGGCATTTTCGAGGTCTGTCTCAACTATCATTCCATTCAATGGGTCTTTTAAAGGTCCAACAGAAGATGATGGTTGAAGTTTATTATTCACAAAAGAAAAGAATCGCCTTTTGTTCTTCGATAAGGCAATCTCAGATTCTTGTTTGGCTTGAAACTTGCGAATAGCATAACGCAACTTGATTGAGTGTTTGAAATATGAACTATATCCTATTTTGGAAGCACGTTTATAAATCTTACGGCATTTACGCAACAATGCAACTATCTCTTGAGAATAACAAGTCTTCTTAGATGGAACACAACGTCTAGGCACTGTTTGACCTATAATGTCAAGCATCATTGAAAGGAAGGTATCATAAAGAACATTAGGGTCGGCGGAAAAGGAGAGAAGTTGGGTCCAATCATAAGATGAAATCAGATAAACAGCAAGCTCAAAGTTTGTTTTCTTATAGTCACAATAGTAAAGCTTTTTCTTAGGAGCTGAAGCAGATGAAATCGAAAAACGAACTAAGCAGTGATCTAATGTAGAGAGAGGAGGTTCAACAATACATGAAGAAATGATGAAAGGGTCACTACTGAATACCAGGTCAAGCAGACTCGAACCTCTTGTTGGTTCACTAACTTTCTGGAATAGATCAGCTGATAGAGCAAAAGAAAGAAGAACTGAAGAAGGGTGGGATTCTGACACAGGAACATACAACTTGTTATTCGACCAGTCTATCTCTTTGCAATTGAAATCACCGCATAGGATAAATGGGGAAGACGAGGTAGCGAATGAATCACTAAGAACTGAAAGACATTCGGAAAACGATTCTAAATCACACGAAGGGCTTCTATACACTACCGACAACAAGAAAGGAACTGGCTTACACTTGATTTCACATCTTATCATTTGACAATACGCTGAGAAAGATTGAGAGGAAATGAGCGTGGAAGTAAAAATCTAACTAATGAATTCATGAGTGGTAAATTAAAAGCTTTGATAAAGAAGACTAATAGAGGTCTGTCTGTTCTACTACGAGCGAAGTTCACTAGAAACAATCTTCTACTGTTCCCTCTTTTTATTGGAATGTTCTCAAGATGAACCCATCGGGGGGATGGGTTCATGTTCTGAGAAAGAGGAGGTCCTTTCTTGGCAGTTAAATTCATCAGCAAAGCCTCTGATGTTTGCAACTGAGGCCAGCTGGAAAAGAAGCGCCCTACTCGTCCCTGAGTTAATTGAAAAAAGTAATTGTTCCTCCAAGGGAAGAAAAGAAAAAGCGCTGCGCTCTTCACCCAGAAACAGCAAGAAATGGGTGGTTTTAGATACATTGAGAATTCACTTCGAGTTTTACCGGTTATTGGGAAATATAAACTTATTCCTTGATGAGTGAATGGGAAATGCTTGTTTTCCTCTAACTAAAGTAGGGATTTTAGAGAACATTAAAAGGGGGATAACAAGTATTGAGCTTGAAAGTTAAATATAACATCTCACAACTTTGAAATGGCTCTCCGATTTTTATCACGCTTCCAGTCTTACGCATTTGCTTTTTACACATACAAATAGCTTTAAGAATATGAAACATGTATTGATAACGAGGTTACTCGGAAATTTCTGTTCCTTAAATGGCAAATCAGGTTTGGTAGAAATTTTTCTAGAAGTACTGAGTACTAAAAGAGCCGTAAATGAGGAGAATCAGTTCCCTATGAGATAAAAAGTTAGCATCTTAAAGTCTGCTCCTATTTTTGGGTCTATGGATTAAACTCAAAAAACAGTCAGCGAAAATAACATAACTAGAAAAATGCAAAAATTGTTACGAAAAAAACTTTAAAACAAAGAAGGAACAGATGACATGAGAATGAATTCGCTTCTCTTCCAAACAATAAACAACATATGAATACATTCAGTTTTTACTGGAAACACAAAGTTTTCCAGCTAAGTGTTCAAAGTTCTATCAGCTCAATCAAATGAATCGCTATAAAAAGGTATTATTGCATAGAGCACCTTCTCTAAAACTTGGGAAGAAAAACAGACAAAAATTTAGTAAATGAAGAAAAATGATTCGGTACATGAAGATCAAAAGTAGAAGGTATTGTACATACAGATCTCAAGGCAAAATCTTTTTCTGTAACAAGATTACGAAACACTAATTTGAGTCGAGTTCTCAAGCCTTTGTTTTTTTTTCGAAAACAGAGTAAATTAGTCAGAAAGGGAAGATAGAAAAATAACTATCTTTTCTCAGAGCGTTCCAAAAAAGACCAGTGAGCAAGCCTAGTCGGTCAACTAATTCAACTCCCATGGTTGGGAATGCCTGCTAGCGACCTTTTTAAAAGTCTTTTAGAAAAAAGTCCCTAGCTAAAGCAAGAATTAGCATATTTAACGCGTTGATGTTTGGATTTTCCGAGTAAAAAAAGCTACTAGGTGAAAGAAAAATGCCCGCACACGATTGCGAGAAGCCTTGATTGATGTGGAGTAGCTCGAAGAACAAGAATTGCAAATTGCTTAACGATTCAAATGACAGAAAAAAACTCAGATAGCTTTTAATAAGCAATTTCAAACATGATTTGAACACCACTGCACGTAGTTCTTGACCAAAAATACCACGTCAAGTGATAAAGATCTTAACATAGAAATCAATGACAAAAGCTTTCACTCAGAATCTGAAGCTTAGTGTGGGCCTCATCCATTAAATCTAAGATTTTTTAAATGATTCTTCTCTATCCCGCTTCTCAGCAGGGCATGCGATTCCTCGATACACTGCTTCTATCAATGAAGCTATGTGAGATTTCAATATCCAGGAATATTTTTAACACTGGATGCCGTAATTTTGCATAAAATAAGAACTATCTCGAAATAGAACGCAAAACGACTTTCAAGACTGGAAAGTGAAAATGTTTGAGATGCACGAACCTTTAGTCTTTGTTTGAAGCAACAAAAAAAGAAAAAGGGCCCGTACAGATACATGTTTTACAAGAAAGAAGAGGCCGGATTGCTCCCATTCTTATGCGTATCTTCAGAAAGCATACATTTTCCCCGTAATCAAATTCACGCGGCAACAAAAATTAAGTTTCATGAGAGTTTTTCAATGTCATGAGGTGAAAAGTTAAGTACTAAAAAGAAGTTTTTTGAACAGAAAACTTCTTTTAAAACTAGTGGAGTACTCGTTCAATGTAAACGTTGATGATGAGAGCTGGAAGATGCGAATTATAGGGTGTGAGCTTTTTGAAAGTGTTGAAATAAAGAGATGAGAAGATTTATTTACGTATGTTACTTGGATCGAAGGTCATTTGAAGGCGAAGACTCGGAGTGGGGAGAATTAGATGAGCGTTCAACGCAGAGTCAGGCAGTCAGAGACATCGACGTACAAAATTTTATTTAAAATAAACAAACAAATAAAGACTTGAAAAAGAGAGTAGATGTATTTTTACCAAGAAAAGAAGGAAGAAGCAAATACCGCGGTCAGCAGTTATTTCGGTGTTCAAGAACAGACATCAGCAACGGGGAGTTATGATATTGAAAAAAGCCAACCAACTAGAAGAGAGAAAGACGAGAGAAAAAGAAAGAAGGCGAGAGAGAAGAGAGTAAGCGAAAGAGATAGAGAGAGATAGAGAGAGATCGAGAGAAAGAGAGAGAGAGAGAGAGAGAGAGAGAGAGAGAGAGAGAGAGATAGAGAGAGAGAGAGCAGTGTTTTCTGGAGACCAGATGAAAGGAAAAGGAAGAGAGAGGAATGCGACAAGGTGACAATAAGCCGTGTTGAGAATAACCAGAACAAGTCATGTTGTCTCTGATGGCTTCTTTCTGGTGTCCCCAGCAGCTCCAGCGCTAACGCTTCTTCTCCATACTTCGTCACAAGAAAGGCAATTAATCCAAAAGATTCCACTCCTAAGCTCTGTATTTCTTTTTTAACCTACATAGTGGCGTCTGAATGTTCGATGCTGATAGAAAGATACAGCTGAAAGGAGCTCGATCAGAAATACTTCAGAGCTAGCTTTCGGAAATTTTCCTACTTACAATGTGCAAATGGTTTCTCAAATTTCTTTTTTGAATGGGAAAGAAGATGAAAATGTTACAAGAGGAAAGGGCACGAGGAACGGATTGGAAGAAGTGGGTCAGATGGCATCTGCAGACATGAATTCACTCATCACATTCTCGAATTGAACATCGAAAACGAAACGAAACAAGGTTGGAGACAGGGAAACGGCGAGAGAGGTTGGAGTCTGCGAATAGAAGACAATGAGAGAGTAGAAAAGGGCAGAAAACTGGAAGGTATCAGTCAAAAATACTAAAACAAAATAGAAAAAAGTTTTAGAACATGAAAATTATGTTTGAAAACATTTAAATTCACAAGAAACTTACGTTCTTTGTAATTTTTGTAACCGGAAAGAAGTATTCCAAGTAAACTTTAGGAGCATCTCTCTCGTTGTTTTATGTACATACATACATTTGTTTTACAATTCGGCTTTATATCAGAGCAATTATAGTTGTTCTCGCGAGATGATGGAACGTTTTCTTGAAACACAAGAACTACTCTGTGAGGATAAATTTTTTTTTAATATATTAAAATGTAGTATTATAAACCCTGCTAGCTAAAAATTGAAACCAAAGTTAAATAAGAAGAAGGAACTTTTGTTTCAATGAAACCTTTTTGAGCTCAAACTCTGACCTGATAAATTGAATCAGAAGAAAATATTTTTTAAGGAGTAAAAAGGCGTTCGATTATGGGAGTCAAGCGCTTGAAAATTTTTGAATCTTAGCCGATAGCAAACAAAAATTTGTGTATACGTATGAAGAAAAAGGAGATTATTGAGAGTACATTGAATGGAAAGAATCCAAAGCAATAAGAGAGGAGAGGGTACAGTTGGACACGAAACGAGGCATAGAGAGACATTCGGAGAAAAGATGAAAAGAGAGAAAGAGAGCGCTCGCGTGAAATAGAGTTGGACAGAGCAATTTTGAAGAGAAAAAGAGTTAGAGATCGACAGAGACTAAGATCGACAGATATAAGATGAAAAACTTTTTTTTAAACCCTAAATAAACATAAATCATTTTTTATCATTAAAGTATCAAATATTTATAGATTGATAAAGTGAAGATTAACTTTGTGGAAATTTATCGGTAGTGTTGCACGAAAAAAATCGAGGAAGATGAAGAAAAAGAGGCTGAGATAAAATTCAAAATAAATGTGAAAAGTATTTGTCAATGTTGGACAATCTATGTGATCGAAATTGAATGGTCTCACCACTGTAGCACACATTCGATTCTTAGACTAATATTTTCTCAAAAACTCGGCTTTTGTAAAACGAAAAACCCACTGCGCCGATCAAAAACAATTTTTAAAAAAAGAAATTTTTTGAAAAGTAAAAAAAAAGATATACATAAGTTAGATGAACGCGATTTTGCAACAACGACTAGTAATTATTAGGTCGCCTAGAAAATTTCTACCTTCGGAGCAGGGTAAAACCCAACAACTTTTCTTTTACACGGGACTCCTTCCACCAAAAGTACAGAACAGACAGTCCAAGGACCTGAGTTATCGTAGTGCGTTGTCTAGGCTTTAGTCTTCAGAAATTGTAACTGAGTGTTTTGATAACTATGCATATATTCATCAAAAAACTAGACATACTAACTCTTCAGGTCAATTTATATGGTCAACAGCGAGGAAAAAAAAGTTTCGATGCGTCTCCAAAAAATTATGAGTACGCACAGCGATTTGTCTGAGAATCCTCCAAGAATGACGACGGACATAAATTCTTAAAAGTCTACTCAGATTCTCCGGTACTTCATAGACGATTAATGCGATAGAATAGAATGTAGGCCGTAAAAAACATGTTCCCGAAGATTTCGGCCAACTCAACCAAGGGAAATATGCTGGAAACATATAAGAAATACGAAAAATACTAAGAGAAAAAACAACAACATATTATTGATAGATTTGAATACATATATGTTCTTCACCTGCAAAAAACACTCTATGTTTTCAAGAAATTTCTATTTTATTTATCCGCTTCATTATCAATATCATAGACATAAAGCGCCATCATTCATACAATTCTTCACAATTCTACTATCAATCATGCTTCTGATTAAGTACGAGCGAGAGTTGAGAGAAACATGTTTTCAATACATGTAAACATTCAGTTATGCTACCTTTCCAACAATTACTTTTTTCACTTTCCACCATTTTTCATAGTTTACTCCAAAGGAATTCCATTTCGGCAATCACTGAATTTATTTGTTGGTAAAATCTCCTTTATCATGACGCTCCTTTAGTCCAACTAAAATTGTGTTAATAATAAGCGTTTTAGAATACACTTTCAGGAAAGCTGAACACTGAAAAGAATAAATCAGTAGATTTAGCGATTATCAATTAAGTTTTGTCATTGATAATGATGAACAGAACTAAAAACAATTGGTTTCAATATTTTTGAACTTTCCATTCCATTCAAAATCGTGAGAATTTGAATTTAAGAGAAAATATATCTTTAAAAAATCAGAATCAAAACTGAAGAGTTTATGCTGAGTTAAACGCATTGGAGTAGACAGTACACTTTTGTTCTGTGTTGTGCCCTTTTGATGCGCTGGAGAAGAAAAGACGAAGTCGAACGTTTCGCTTTATAAAAGCGTCGTCAGCGAGTTAAATATCACCGAGAAGTGAAGAGAAGATAATAATCATCCTCTGATGGTGTTTGGTTATAGATTACCGGAGGAGAAAATATGAGAAAGGCAGTAGGTCAGTTGAAAAGAACAGAGTCAATCTCCTCCGGTAATCTATACATCACCAAATACCATCAGAGAATGATTATTATCTTCTCTTCACTTCTCGGTGATTTTTAACTCGCTGACGATGCTTTTATAAAGCGAAACGTTCGACTTCGTCTTTTCTTCTTCAACGCATCAAAAGGGCGCAACACAGAACAAAAGTGTAGAATCAAAACTCTTTTGAAAAAAAGTCTCCAAAGGGTTACAGAAGAAAAACCTTTGTGTTCTTTGTGTTAGTCTATCACTTCATAATTTATCGCCACTCACGCATCTTCATTTTTTCTTACAGATTTATCTTCTCATGCGTTCTCCGAAGACGAAAGCCTTTCAGCCACTTTATCTCTCTCTTCTCTCTCTCTCTCTCTCTCTCTCTCTCTCTCTCTCTCTCTCTCTCTCTCTCTCTCTCTCTCTCTCTCTCTCTTCTTTCTTTCTTTTTCTCTCTTTCTTTCTTTCTTTCTTTTTCTCTCTTTCTTTCTTTCTCTCTGGCTTCCTCTCTCTCTCTCTTTTCCTCTTTTCCTTTTCAATAATTCGTATGTTTTACATTCCCTCTCTTATGACGGTTACCATAGTTTCTCTGAAATCCTAGCTTTTCCTTCTAACAACTTCTTTTTTACAAAAGTAAAAGTAGCTTAGCAATTTATGTTTCTGCTGTGAATCCGAATAACATGCTAAAACTAGCACTGTCGTAAACAGTGCATTGCATAGTGTTTAAATCACAAAAAATTACTTAAATGGAAAAAAACTCAAATAATTTAATTTGGGGGTAGAGTTATTTTCGACAGAGTAGAATTAGGTATATCTCACAATTATCGAACGTAAATTTTCAATTAGGAAAATAGTTTTTTCCAGCTTGTTTTCTTTTTTTTGATTTTCTCTCCAACTTCTTTCACGTCCTCCTTTTTTGCTTCCGATTTTACTCTTTTATCGCCCTTTCTCTAAATTTTAAGTTTTTTTCTAGCTTTCTCAAATAGAACTGACTATAAAAATTCGGGGGTCAGGACGCCAATGATTGAAAGTCCTTCGAACAAAGTATTAACAAGATCAAAATGAGAACAAGTGCTAAGGGTGAACAAGGCTGCAAAAGATTTTCTATGCATTCGAATGTAATAGAGTTGGTAAGGAAAAGAATGAGGGAGGGTGAAGCATAAGAGAAATCGGGTGTGAAATACAGAAAGATAAAAGTAATGGAAAGAAAGATAAAGAGAGGAAGAAAGAGAGAGCAAAAAAGAGAAAGAGAAATCCAGCGAGAAGTGAGAGAGTGAGAGAGGAATGAAGATGTCCGAAGGAATTCCTATGAAGGAGAGAGGAGATTCCGAAGCATCCCGAAAATCATATATCAAATGCACAGAATCCCGCTCGGCCTCTTGGTTATATTCTAATAGTGATGAACATCTTCTTTTTTTCTTCTTCTTTTTTTAACTCGGCATAAGGAGAGATAAAAAAAGCAACCGGGTACGGGCAAACTAGAGATGCAGAGTAAGTGCTTTTCCTCTTTCAAATTCACGAACCTCTCTCGATTTTCTTTCATTTTTTCTTCCCCTTCTTCTCTCTTTCTTCATAATTCTTTTTTCTCTTTTTCTTTCTCTTCTCTTTTTCTTTCTCTATCCTCTACTTTTCAAACTTCTTGTCTCTTTTCGGGTTTCAACTATTTTCCTATTTACTTCTTTCTCTTATTATTTTTTCCTTTACCTTTACAATCTGCTCAAACATGATAAAGGCCACAGTATTGTAAATCTACTGCTTGTTCTCCCGAAAAACATTGAAGAACTCGGAGACAATTTTGTTTTCTTCCCTCGAGCAAAAATAAGTTACCTACGATATAATTCAACCAGTTCATTGGGAGAGAGAGCATGAAGCAATGAGGAGAAAGATTCAGCAGAGAAATGTGAAGAGGAAGAAAGAGAGGGCACGTGCAAATGGGAAAGAGAAAAATAAAGAGAAAAAAAAGGAAAAAAAGAGTTACTGAGGTAGAGTTCAGGAGAGAAACAGAAAAAAGAGATAGAATATATGCAGGCGGAAGAGAGAAAAGAAAGTATAGATAGATGGAAATCTGGAGTGAGCTTGAATAGCGAAAGACATAAAAACAAAGGATCAGTTAAACAGAAAACATTAAAGATTAAGAGAAAATAGTGATTTTCAACAAGAGATATGGAAAGAAAAGAAGAAGTTTATAAAAAAGAAGAGGACAGTGAAAAATACTCTAGAAAGATATAAGTAATATATGAGGCAGGGGGGAAAGGGAGATACATACATATAGGGTTAGAGACAAAAATACGGAGAGAAAGAGAGCGAGAGAGACAGGAAAAGATAGGGAGAGAAGGATAGGGTAGAGAGAGAAAGAGATAGAAAGGGAGATAGACAGAGATAGAAATGGAAAAAGAGAAACGGAATAGTCAATGAATTCATGTCATCCCCCTAAGATCATGAAACTTTTCGCTCTGACGCTCTGATTGAGCCTCAAAATTTACATAAGAATAAGCTAAATTCTAGAAGAAAAAAATTGAATTCAGCATTCAAAGGGCTGTCGAAAAAACGATCACTTTAATTGGAGCCACTGTGGCAGGGGCAACGATCACTTTAATTGGAGCCACTGTGGCAGGGGCAACGATCACTTTAATTGGAGCCACTGTGGCAGGGGCAACGATCACTTTAATTGGAGCCACTGTGGCAGGGGCAACGATCACTTTAATTGGAGCCACTGTGGCAGGGGCAACGATCACTTTAATTGGAGCCACTGTGGCAGGGGCAACGATCACTTTAATTGGAGCCACTGTGGCAGGGGCAACGATCACTTTAATTGGAGCCACTGTGGCAGGGGCAACGATCACTTTAATTGGAGCCACTGTGGCAGGGGCTTCGAAAAATTCACACGTTTTAAAATAGACTGATTACTGAATTTCTTCTTGTTTGTTTCGATGTCCACGTTGACCTTTCTCTCTGTTCAAAAAAATTACATCGAGTCTTCATGCGACGTATGAGGCTCAGAAGATAATAAGATAGAACAGAGAAATGCCTCAAGAAAGATCTCAAAACCCTTTCTCGTTTCAATTTTTTTTGTGCATGTTTAGACTTCATCGACAAAAGTTGAATTTGGTATAAGATACAACAGTTTGATGACACAACCAACTAATCATTGATCGGTATGGCTTGAATCATACCCCGGATCAATGTAATCGTCTTCAGAGTTTGTTCAACTTCATTAACCTCATACAATTTATTTGAACATCTGAATCAACTGCTTGAGTTCATTAGTTCGAAAGGTCAGGCAGCAATTGAGATTAAAACTTTCGCAACAGTAGATACGTTTCTTTTGGAGAAAAAAAAAGTTGATTGTAGACTGCAAGCCAAGGAGAAAAGAACATCATTGCATTCACTAGAATTCATCGCCAAAATTACTGTATCTATTGGTTTTTTGTTGTTCATGACGGGAATCTTCAGGGAACGATAAAAATACCAACAAAAAAATGTTTTAAAATGTTCAACTTGCTCCCGCTCTTACATTCTTCAGCACAGAAAAGTCAGTGCTTATGAACTGCCTTAAATGAAAAAAATGTCTTGCTCGGTTATTAGATCCTTGATTTATGAACGTACGTATTTTTTGTACATAGAACAGCGCTTAAAAGATACAGCAGAGATAGGCATTATTTTTAAATTTTTGCCCATAAAATATTTTTTGAATAATTTTTTTCTTCTCCAAATATTCCATGGCCCGCGTTGATTGAATTCGTCGGCTCCTACTCAAATTGTTTAGACTGGACAAATAATCAGCTAAAGTTGTATTCAGACGTTTGTGTCTTCGATGAAAGAAGATCACAATGTAGAAAGACACCTTCGCAAAAAGAATTTTCACTTTGTGGAGAAAAAAATCTCACTAAAAGACACTTTGAGAAATTTTTTCCGAAAGAGAAAAATAAATTTATCAAAAATTATCCATTCTGAACAAATCTAATCTCTCATGCCTCCGGTCGACCTTTTTTTAGAAGTCTAATCGTATCTCGCCCAACAGAACTCATGGATAATCGGTACTGTTTCGAAATCCTACTTATACTATAAAGCGACCTGAATGCGTCCGTGATTAAAACAGATACTTTCTTGTTCTTTCGTGCGAGAGGGTAGCGAGAACAAATGATAAGAAAAATAGGTTAGGGTGAGAAAGAGAGAGAGAGGGAGTGAGAGAGCGAGAGAAATCGAGAGAGAGAGATTGGAAAAGAGAGGAAAAGAGAGATTCGGAGAGTAAGAGAAAAAGGATATAGAGAATCTCTTAAGTAGAGCGTTCGTAGGGCAAAAAAATGGGGATTCGGTAAATACGATGTAGGTGCCGGAATGCAAAAAAGGAGAAGAGATTATGTGGAAAAAGATAGAGCAGTGTCAAGTCAAAAGATATAAAAAGAAGCATAGGAATTCAGAGAAAAAGAAGTTAGTCACAGAAAAGAGAGCTTGAGAGAAAAAAAAAGAAAAAGAAAGAAGGAAAAGGCAGTGAGGGAGAAAGAAAAGAAGAAAAAGGAAGCGAGAAAAAAAAGAAAAGAAGAAAAAGAAAGAGAGAGAAAAAGGGGGCATAGACTCATGTAGAAAGCGCCAGAAGAGGATATGAAGTTACAAAAGCAGAGAGGGTAAAATCTCACTAAAAGACACTTGTCCTCTTTGAATAGTTGATTTATAATTTTTCTCCCTTTGTGGAGAAAAAAAAAGGAAAATTAGAAATACATAGCTCAAAAAGAAATTTGTTCTTTCACAAGATGAATTCAAGTTTTTTAAAAACCGCTTTTCACGAATATTCATTGCCTTTTTTGATTGAAGTATGATTGATAAAGCTTTTAAATACTTCATCATGGGTTAAAACAGCCCTTTTTGTTTTTTACAGAAAAACATCGGTTATTTGAATGGAATACTTAATGAAATTTTCGTTCTCTTAACTTTAAGTTATTAAACTTCAATTATTTCAATCATCTAATTTATAATTCCGAATACTTAGCACGTACGAATTCCTGTTCGATTTCTGAAAGTATCACGATATCTTCCCTATTTCTCGTAGTAGATGAAAAGCTTTGTGCAGGATATCTTGTTTATTCATTCTGTTTTCTCGGTAAGGTCGTCATCCTTTTTTCTGTCACCTTTTTTTCCTGCATTGGTGAGCATAAGAAGAAAGTGGCATGTCGAGTATCGTAGGGAAAGATGACAACCGAGAAAGAATAGAGAAAGAGAAAGATTTAACAAGGATAAAAATGAAGAAACAGACAAACATTTCGCAAATTCCAGTCTTTGCTCAGTATTAATTCCAAAAAAAACATTGTACATCTTCTCATTCATTTGAGATAAATGTTGAATTTTTACTCGATTCAATTGTGTAAATTATTATATAAAACTACACAACATCTATGACTGGATTGTGATGACGAGGGCCGTTAATTCAGACGGACCGGTATCAAGTACTCGGGTTTTCCGTGATTGAGAACGGGAAAAATCATACATGCACGACTGTAGAAGAGAAAGTGAATCAAAAACATCAAACAAATAAGTTTTGGAATAGTTTCGGACAAAACGTTCTGATCGACAACAGTTAAAAATTCAAAACTTGAGATGCCCAATATAAGATAAAGGAAGGCTTTTACGTTTCGAGAAAAGGACCACGACCTGAGATGGGAAAGTTGTTTCGATAAAGCATTGACAACTTTTTCTTGTAGTTTTGAAAACGCGGGTTCTGTTTTGATGCTAATCAGCAAATAAGGGTTTTCATTCACTCTCCTCTGAGACTTCGAACTCAGTTACTGAAGAGGAAACCTTTAAACCTTACCATCTCTATTTTATTTACAATACATTACCATGTTTTTATTTTATTTTATTATTTTCCATTTGTCAAGCCTATCTTCAAAAGAAAAGGAAAACACACTGAGTCCCAAAATTATAGACCTACATACATATAAGTCTCACTCCCTCTACGTCAAAAGTCATGGAGCGTATGATTTGTCATGAGATTTTGAAATATCTCCAAGAATAGAATCTAATCAGTCCTCATCAGTTTGATTTCAGGCCACGACACTCATGCGAACTTGCTTTTATTAGGTCGCTTACTAACAATTTGATGAGAAAACGTTTTATCAGCTGCGCTCTCATAGATTTTTCACGCGCTTTCGATGCGGTGCTACTAACACTACTACTTCGGAAAATCTCCCTATTTGGAATATCCGGTTGTCTTTTGAATTTTTTGAGAAGTTTTCTTGAAAATCGGGAACAAAGTGTACAAGTAGGGGAAAAGCTATCCTACTCCTACGCGACTCCGTCTAGAGTTCCGCAAGGGAGCTGCCTCGGGCCCTTACTGTTTCTTCTGTACATTAATGATTCACCGGGACTTCCACCTAGAGAATGCAACGTGACAATGATAACGTGAAATTGACAACCACTAACGAAAAAGTTTTATCTTGACGGAAATGCTCTTAGTGAGTCTGATCACATTCGAGATCTGGGTATTGAGTATTCAAATAGTCTAGACTACTCTTAGTGAGTCTGATCACATTCGAGATCAGGGTATTGCGTATTCAAATAGTCTAGACTACTCTTAGTGAGTCTGATCACATTCGAGATCTGGGTATTGAGTATTCAAATAGTCTAGACTACTCTTAGTGAGTCTGATCACATTCGAGATCTGGGTATTGAGTATTCAAATAGTCTAGACTACTCTTAGTGAGTCTGATCATATTCGAGATCTGGGTATTGAGTATTCAAATAGTCTAGACTACTCTTAGTGAGTCTGATCACATTCGAGATCTGGGTATTGAGTATTCAAATAGTCTAGACTACTCTTAGTGAGTCTGATCACATTCGAGTTCTGGGTATTGAGTATTCAAATAGTCTAGACTACTCTTAGTGAGTCTGATCACATTCGAGATCTGGGTATTGAGTATTCAAATAGTCTAGACTACTCTTAGTGAGTCTGATCACATTCGAGATCTGGGTATTGAGTATTCAAATAGTCTAGACTACTCTTAGTGAGTCTGATCACATTCGAGATCTGGGTATTGAGTATTCAAATAGTCTAGACTACTCTTAGTGAGTCTGATCACATTCGAGATCTGGGTATTGAGTATTCAAATAGTCTAGACTACTCTTAGTGAGTCTGATCACATTCGAGATCTGGGTATTGAGTATTCAAATAGTCTAGACTACTCTTAGTGAGTCTGATCACATTCGAGATCAGGGTATTGAGTATTCAAATAGTCTAGACTACTCTTAGTGAGTCTGATCACATTCGAGATCTGGGTATTGAGTATTCAAATAGTCTAGACTACTCTTAGTGAGTCTGATCACATTCGAGATCTGGGTATTGAGTATTCAAATAGTCTAGACTACTCTTAGTGAGTCTGATCACATTCGAGATCTGGGTATTGAGTATTCAAATAGTCTAGACTACTCTTAGTGAGTCTGATCACATTCGAGATCTGGGTATTGAGTATTCAAATAGTCTAGACTACTCTTAGTGAGTCTGATCACATTCGAGATCTGGGTATTGAGTAATCAAATAGTCTAGACTACTCTTAGTGAGTCTGATCACATTCGAGATCTGGGTATTGAGTATTCAAATAGTCTAGACTACTCTTAGTGAGTCTGATCACATTCGAGATCTGGGTATTGAGTATTCAAATAGTCTAGACTACTCTTAGTGAGTCTGATCACATTCGAGATCTGGGTATTGAGTATTCAAATAGTCTAGACTACTCTTAGTGAGTCTGATCACATTCGAGATCTGGGTATTGAGTATTCAAATAGTCTAGACTACTCTTAGTGAGTCTGATCACATTCGAGATCTGGGTATTGAGTATTCAAATAGTCTAGACTACTCTTAGTGAGTCTGATCACATTCGAGATCTGGGTATTGAGTATTCAAATAGTCTAGACTACTCTTAGTGAGTCTGATCACATTCGAGATCAGGGTATTGAGTATTCAAATAGTCTAGACTACTCTTAGTGAGTCTGATCACATTCGAGATCTGGGTATTGAGTATTCAAATAGTCTAGACTACTCTTAGTGAGTCTGATCACATTCGAGATCTGGGTATTGAGTATTGAAATAGTCTAGACTACTCTTAGTGAGTCTGATCACATTCGAGATCTGGGTATTGAGTATTGAACTAGTCTAGACTACTCTTAGTGAGTCTGATCACATTCGAGATCTGGGTATTGAGTATTCAAATAGTCTAGACTACTCTAAGTGAGTCTGATCACATTCGAGATCTGGGTATTGAGTATTCAAATAGTCTAGACTACTCTTAGTGAGTCTGAACACATTCGAGATCTGGGTATTGAGTATTCAAATAGTCTAGACTACTCTTAGTGAGTCTGATCACATTCGAGATCAGGGTATTGAGTATTCAAATAGTCTAGACTACTCTTAGTGAGTCTGATCACATTCGAGATCTGGGTATTGAGTATTCAAATAGTCTAGACTACTCTTAGTGAGTCTGATCACATTCGAGATCTGGGTATTGAGTATTCAAATAGTCTAGACTACTCTTAGTGAGTCTGATCACACTCGAGATCTGGGTATTGAGTATTCAAATAGTCTAGACTACTCTTAGTGAGTCTGATCACATTCGAGATCTGGGTATTGAGTATTCAAATAGTCTAGACTACTCTTAGTGAATCTGATCACATTCGAGATCTGGGTATTGAGTATTCAAATAGTCTAGACTACTCTTAGTGAATCTGATCACATTCGAGATCTGGGTATTGAGTATTCAAATAGTCTAGACTACTCTTAGTGAGTCTGATCACATTCGAGATCTGGGTATTGAGTATTCAAATAGTCTAGACTACTCTTAGTGAGTCTGATCACATTCGAGATCAGGGTATTGAGTATTCAAATAGTCTAGACTACTCTCGACATATCGAAATAATGTGTCGTAAGGCAAGCATGAGATGCGGGTACATTCTGAGAACCTTCAAGTCAAAAGATGTAAGACTTTACAAGCAAGTATTCATTACCTACGTTAGGCCCATAATGGAATACTGCTCCGTAATTTCGTCTCCTCACTTTAAAAAACACATAGAAATGATTGAAAAAGTTCAACGCCATTTCACAAAACAAGTTGACAGGAGAGCCGGTCTGCAGTTGACTTACGAAGAAAGGCTGCAGCTCTTGGAACTTCCAAAACTGCAAGCTCGACGGAAGACTGCAGATTTAATCAAGACGTACAAAATATTGAATCGGCTTACGTCAATCGACCCTTGCTCCATGTTTTTGTTCAACAACTACGTTTATAGTACTAGATCTAACCCGAATGCACTAATCAAACCACCAATTCGATCAGCTTGGCATTCTAACATCTTACCATCTAGAGTAGTTCTATAACAATTGTTGGAACAGTTTGCCTAATGAGACCAGATCATGTTTTACTCTGAGCTCATTCATAGAGCGGATGAAGTTAATCTTGTTAAACTAATCATTATTCACTAATCAGTGGCGTGACTCAACTACCTGAACAACTTTCTTTTTTACTAATTAGTTTCATTACTTACTTCCAGAACACTACTCCTCACATATTGAATGAATACAAACACCACTGAATGAATACAAACACCACTAACGTAGATACTTAGTTTTACTGTGTTTTAACATTATTTATCTACTTCTACTGGGTGAATTTCTGTGTGCTCTTACTTCTCTAGAAGTCATTTGAATTTATGTATTTTTGTTGAGTTTCCTTGAAAACCCGTTTAAAATTTTTCAAATTGTTCTATGAAAACATGAAAAGCTTGTTAAATGACTACAACTTGAATTTTGACTCTTATATCTGAAATGAACTCGCACTGTGCAATAAATCTTTCATTCATTCATGTTTCAACGGCGTACATTCTCGCTCCAACTAAGAATCACCATAAAAAGTAGAAATGGTCAAACTGTTTGACTTATGACGCCTCATGTCTAAGAAATCGATCAGAAAGCAAATTAACGGACCATTAAATTCAATATTATCCAACAAGCGAGAAGATAAAGTTTTAAAGAAAATCTCACCTTGTCAGATTCCCTGAGCCCTGAGCCCAAAAAATTTAGATGGCAAAAAAATCTTTAAAAATGTCTTTCAGATTTTAAGTAAAATTTGTATTAGGCTAGAACTTTCCCTAACAATTGAATAATGATGTATTTCGAATCGGATGTTCGGTCTGCTGCACATTCCTCTCTACTATTCTAGTAGATTCAGTCAGACTTTGGCAGTCTTCAAAAAAGCGGGAGAGAAACAGAGGAATGAGTAGCAAAAAAAAGGAAAAAAGAGTGAGGTAAGGGAGGAGGGAAAGAATAAGCAGACATCATTGTATACTTAAACAACCTGACAGCGACTAGTTCGTTCTGGACTGCATCACAACCTTTTTTCTGACGTGCCTATATGCTCTTAATTGTGAAAGAAGCACTCAATGGTTCATAGTAGTTTAAAAACTTCAGCCTCTTGTGCCTTCAAATTAACCGCCTAATAACTTAAAATCGAATTTTTGGGAGATTTCTTTACTTGCCAGACAAAACTTCCCGGTACTGAATAGTTTTTTTCATGAACTTCCTTTGAATTAATTACTTGATTGAGAATGAGCGATCAGAGACTGGATCGTCCAGACACGGACCTGCCAAGCAACAGGTCTTCGAGCTCAACATTGGGAATATCAGATGGACTGACAAGGTTAAGGGCTCATATTATTGCTCTGAAAATCCTTTAAAAAATTCAAGTTTTTTCCAGCAAATCCGATTTGAGCGATAAACTTTCTGCGAGGTCTTCGATCTTCTCCACGTCTCGAGTGGCAACGTCGGTATCCAACTTAAAGTCTCGGTACATCAAATACCTTGAGGGTCTCTGCAATGCGAACGGCATTGACATCGGGTCACTCAAGGTGGGTCTTACTCAAATCAATCCTCAATAATTTATCTTATGTTGGTTTTCAGAAAAAAAGTTAATTTTGCATATAAGAATGAAAATCTTCCTACATTCAGAAATAAACAGTCTGTCGATGATCCAATCCAATTTGAAACTCATTTGGAGAAAGTTGGGAACTCTATGTAGTTGCAGCGAGAGAATTATATTTATCCCGATGAATGATGAATTTCAGTCGGAAGGGTCTCTTCATGAGCGACTCCAGTGCTTTTTTGGAGGTCTTCCAGTCTTGATTGGACTCAAATATTTTGAGAACCTCAAGGAACTACGAGTTTTTGGTCAGGTCAGATAAAATTTAATATTAAAGTTCAAACGTTCCAGTACATAAGAGTTGTCAGAAGAGCTCTTAAAAAGGGTTTCATATTTTCTGTCGATGATCCAGTCATATTTATCTATGACATCGTTTGAGGGTAAATCTAGTTTATTCTTCTAACTTTCTCGGAAACGTTTTCGCGAAACCTGAGCCTAAACTCATTTTAAGGTTCTTTGCTGATTGTTTTAATGTCAGAGTTGCTTAGGAAATACTCAGTTGTTGTTTTAGTATAAATTTTAAGCTCTAAGTTATAAAAAAAAACTTGCCATTAAAACTGAGTCAGTTATGAAGGGACCACAACTGAGTCAGTTATGAAGGGACCACAACTGAGTCAGTTATGAAGGGACCACAACTGAGTCAGTTATGAAGGGACCACAACTGAGTCAGTTATGAAGGGACCACAACTGAGTCAGTTATGATGGGACCACAACAGCTTGTCGTGCCGAAATTTTCATGATAAATTCGAGAAAGATGGTATCTAGAAACTTTTTTCCGAGAGATATCGAAACGAAACAATGAAAATCTTTTGCAGGAAATTGTTTGTCTGAAGCCCTTGATGGAGGTAGCAGGTTCACTCGAGGAATTGTGGTTGTGTGAGGGGGTTTTAAAGGTTTTCCTTGATCTCTACTTTTTTATTTTCTTCATGAGTAATGAAGTTAAAATTTTACTACCAGTTAAAACTTGTTTAATGAATTGAACTCGCTTGCACTTTATCATTTCTTTTATCATCATAGTTCACGTAAAAATATAATGGTCTCTGGACAGACTTTAACACTTAATATAAAGAAAAAACAATTTGTGCAAAACTATGATCGAAAGAACGGTCATTGTGCATTAGACATAGCAAGAAATCGCATGGGACAATGTGTTCTCGGTAGGTGTATTGGTAACGCTTTTCAAGCCCGGTTAGGCAACAGAGGTTCGGTCCCGTCAGAGTGCCATTTTTCCCGTGCAATGGATTTCTTTCATAACACATAAAGAGTTCGTGAAATTCGACACTTGGGTAAGCGTGCTTCTTTTCAAGTTATTGAATTAATACAAAACTCTGATGATTTGAAGAGAAATATATTTATTATTTGAATTGTTTTAAGCTCATGATAACACCATCTCAATAAGCTTTCAGAACCTGAGTGGTATAGAAAGCTGCGTGAAGCTGAAAAGATTGTTCCTCTTCGACAATGAAATAGAATCAGGGGATGAAATCTCCGCCCTCGTCAGACTGACCACTCTACATATTCAGAAGAACAGTCTCAGGAGAATAAACGTGCCTTTTTTAATTCAAGATTTGGACAGGATTAAATGTAATAAAGATAAAATTTTGTTTTAACTAACAGTGAAGGGTATTGAATCGTTTTCAAAAAGCACAGCGTCCAGAGGTCCTAACAGCTTCAAATGATTTCAATTCTTTCGAAAAATACCCTTCAGCTTTCAATAGGAGGAACGTAGATAAAAACGTACACTGAGCAGCATTATCAGTGAAACCTAGGTAAATTTCTAAGGGAGAACATGAATATGTTTACGATTGTTCAACCAAGTTTCGGTAAGAACTTTACAAAACAGTAGTTGAATGAAAGCAGTTATACATAAAGACATAGAGCCTTTCTCAACTCGGACGATGTTGTTTTTTTAAGTTCATCTCGGAACTCCAATTTTTATCGCATCTCAAAACAGGAGAAAACCCCTTAGATGACGAAGGTGAGTGTTCTTTTTTTATAATCGCAACTTGAAAAGAGGAATTCTTTAGCGACGTATATGTCAGAATTGAGATCTAGTTGAGCTCATTTCATCTTCTCAAATCGCACGTTCAGTTTTGATGTGAAAATGAAATAAAAATATGAGAAGCAAAGTAATGATAAGCTCAGCTTTCTTCTGGGAAGTTCGTTGGCCGAGTGGACTGCAAAGCCTGGACATATCCGGGTGTCCGATCTCCTCCTTCCAGGTTCTTGATTCTTTCTTTCATTCTTCACTTCACTTTCTTTTTTCATTTTTCACTAACGTAAAAATTAGGCTGAAAACAGATAGAACCATTATTTTTCAAATAAAAAACGTTTAAGGCCACTATCAGTAGAACATTCACCCGCAAAAAAGTATCGATCGGGAACTCTGATTTAAAACTATTTACCAATAAGGCAATTTCCATTGTAATTCTGATCCATACCTTATATTTTCAACTAATATTTAGATTCTGATCCTCTTCTGATTCATTGATTTTTCCCCTCTCTCGCTCGGCCCTTTCTCGTTCTAGGCCCTTCTTCCGTAATGAATAAATTATATTAAGAGAATAAGTTCAGCTTACCTGGCCGTGACAGTAAACCGTGAATGGCGAACACATGTTGGAGAACCTTTTTAATTTAGTGTCTGTTTCCTTTGTCTCAATGCGGGAGTCTGCGTTACTTGACAGTCTTCTCAAGCCTTGCTCCCCCTTCTAAGAGTCTTCAGCCGAGTCAGGAGTATCTCAGCTGGGTCGCCTTTCATTTTAAATTTATGTAAGTGATTTTTTTTGTTCTAAGGGCTATATTTTTCCCAACTCTTTAAAAATTATGCTGCTTTAATGTGCAATAAAGAAAAATTAAAAAAGAAACACATTCGATAATTATTTACTACATATCCCGTTATGTTGGAAACATAAAAAAATGAATGCACCGCAAAAAATTGCGGTTAAGATTCTGAGTGCGTCAAGTTTTTATTAGATGTTCCGGTTGTAGAAACAGTGTATTTGTAGTGCTACTTTTTGCTTCTAACTAGACAGGTATACACTTACAATTATCGGTCAAATTTTGAGCATTTTTCCAGAGAATTTGTGTTTTCAGACACAATTTTTTACAGAGAATTCGTTGACGGAGACTGGCTCACCGAAAAGTTCATCCCTACATTTCTGGTTACGCCTAATTTCCTCAAAAGCTTATGAAAAGATGGAGAACCGTTTGATTATTTTAATGAGTCATATTACATTTTTTTTAAAACAAAACTATCTGAATTGAGAGTTTGAGTGTTACTCAAGACTCAAAAGTAATTGATTAAATGTAGTTCATGCCCTGAACAAGAGGAAAAACCACGAGATATCTTCAATTGTTTACAGGCAGTTGCGGAAAATCGTCTCATAGAAGGATACAACGAGGTTATTAGGAGTGAAGAACGACATTCAAAACAACTCAAGGTCCGATTTTAATGACATTTACTGGCTTTTGCGGTATGCCCTGTTTTTTCCCCGAATTGTTAGTTTCGATCACTTGTCGTCAGGAAACAAATCATCTCCTGTCATTCAAATCAGGATTTTACAAAGGTGGTTGAAAGACTTGTGAAAACGAACATTTATTAGAGTTTTCCAGGAGATACCTATGTAGAAAACGTGTGAGTTACCACGATCATAAATCCATTCTTAAGGCAGGGTTATTCTTAAAACGAAATTGCACAGAATACGGTACTACTGAACTTATTCGTTTATGAAGCCGTTAATTCAGTCAATGATTATGCAACATAGTCTCGTTTAACACGGTGAATAGTCTCGTTTAACATGATACTAGTTTTTACTACTTTCGGAGGAAGAATACCTTGCCATGAAAGAAATTCGTGATCTATCATTTTTCGTGAACTATTATACTTTCCAGTAATACTGTCATACTTGATCAATTTCAACAGATGGTCGATAAGAACGTGGCGCGTGTTAGTAGACGGCTAGGCAAACTGTGCACTTCTCTCGAGAGCGTCAAGGAGTTTTCATCCAGTAAGGAAGGGAAGAGGGAGGTCAGTATCCCATCTTCCCGATCACAGTCAAATTTGCTCGTATGTAGGCATTACACGTATTTACGTTGCTATAGACATAAATTCCATTCACTGAATTGTGCATACTTGTGCAATTGAAGGAACTTAAATACAAAAACCTTTGCTTGTCTTTAAAAAAACATTGAAAATGATTTTGCGTTAGCCAACTCCCCAGAAAAATCTTCATTCCAGATTCTCAAACAAGTTCTGGAGAATACTCAACAGAATCAGAAAAGGTTGACTCATCTAAAAAGTTAGTGTTTCGTATTTGTGACATTTGATAATGTCACATAATCTTCAGCAATTTCTTTTCAATACCCCAACTTATGTGCTATGCCACTGACGAATTCTCAAGATTCATCTTCTTCTTCGCAGGAAACTGGAAAACGCATTCTAATATGGTAACTTTGATGAAACGACAGGAAATCGCTGTGAGAATCGAATCCTCCGACGTTTATCCTTTCCAGTTAAATCTTTGCTCTTCACTCTACTTCTTTAAAACAAATCTCTAATAAAAAAATCTTTGTCAGAGAAGCGAATGAAGTAACATCAAAAGCGTTTGAGCACTTCCTCAACTATAACTGCTCTGGAAAAGGTGTGTATCAGGTATGAACAGACTTTGATGCAGTAAAACTGATATGCCGATCCCACATTCGTCAATGTTGTATTAAGTAAGTACTAACTGTCTCCATGCTAAAGGGCCAATAGTCTGAGAAGAATTTTCCCAGAATTGAGCCTGGAAAGGGGGGAGCGAACTTACTTCCATTGTTCTCCAGACGACATTCTCATTGAAGTATTAATGGACAACATTTTTTGAACTTTAGAGATTCTTTGATAATTGTTTCAAGTAATGATTTCTGCAGCTCGTGATGAAATGGTGCAGAGTGCGACGTCTGATTGGGAAGCTAGAGCAAGATCGACTCTTCTTGATGGATTCGGGCCCGGACTCAAGAAGCTTCCACGAGGCACAAATGCTTCAGTTAATGCAACGCTGTTTCTACACTCAATACAGGTTATTTCTTCTTTTTTCTTTTGGGAGAAGATAATCGATATCCCGGAATGATTACATTTAATCTACATGCTGAATCAACTTCTTGGAATTGAGTTTTGAACGCATCTTGATCATCTTAACCAAGCTAATCACAAGCTTTAAAGGTAATTCCGTATCACTAAATACATTTTATGTATGCATATACATATCACGTAGAACGTGAAGACCCGGTGAGCTTTGGAGGGTGTCTAAGGGGTGGTAGATCTTGCTTCAGATAGTTTTCAAAATGCTGACAGATTCAAGAATGAATTCAAAAAAGATCGCTGTGTTAAACAAGCATTTTTAGCATTTAATTGGTGGAGGTGAGCTAACGATGACTTTCATAACATTCAAGGCAAAGTTCTATCAGACTCTGGCGAGACTTTGACATTCTTCGGAAAGAAGCGAAGGAACATGTCAGTCAGTGAGAAAATTACTGTTTTATTCTAACTAGATGATTAAAAACAATTTTTCTCGTATTTTTTCTTTTTTCTCGTATTTTTATGATTTATTAGATATTCGAAATACAGAAGAAAAGATAGCTAGAGAAGAAAAGAAAGAGAGAAAGAAATAGAGAGCGTCGAAGATATAAAGAGAAGAAAGGAGATAGAAACTAGAAATGTTCAAATTAGACGAAATTAATTGATAAATCTTGCAATTGTGATATATCAAAAGTATATTGTTGATTTGAAGAACTGAATGCATGATTTGTACAGAAACGCATCCACTTCTTGGCCCTGGTACTGCATAAGAAAGCTGCGAAACCGTGCACAACCACAAAGTTTGTCCCTTCATAAAAGAAATTTGCCGAAAAAACAAGAAACTACAAATTGCAGCTTCACTTTAGATTTAGTTGACTTCCAAAATTTCGGGAGTTGAATACAAGTAATAACAATAAAGATATTTCTTCGCATGAGCATTCAATAATATCTTCAGAATTGTCTTAGAAATTTTATCTTAGAGTAATTGAGACATTCGAGAATAACAAGCTTACCCTGCTCTTTTACGGGTTAATCAGTTTTTTTTCTCTTTTCCACTCTAATTTATTCATAAACCCCTTTCAACACCGTCACTCAAAGGTTAAGTTTAGCAAGTGATGGTATTCATGTTTTTTGTCTAAAAAAAGCAGAAATAGTTAAATATCTCAGAATTTCGCGATTGCAAGCAGATGAACGATAACCATTGCAAGCAGAAGAACGATAACCATTGCAAGCAGAAGAACGATAACCATTGCAAGCAGAAGAACGATAACCAAACACAATGAGATATTTTCAGGCAAAAAACATGGATATTTTCTAAGTACAACACTTTAAAAAATACTTTTTGAAAAACTCGAAAGTGAAAAAAAACAAAATCCTTGAATATTTTCACGATCACAAGAGCCTCCTCATCTTCCCTCAGATACTCAAAACTCTTCAAGCGTCAATCCTGTAAAAGAAGGTTAACACTTCTCTTGTTGTATTAAATGCTCTTTAAAGAATGAAAACGAGAAGAAGACACATAAAAAATCTATTTTTGCGTAGCATCAATACGACCTGCATTCCATTAGCTACAGTTCAACCGGTCCTGTAGAGGTTGCGTAGATCATTTTATTGATTACCCGAATCTCATGAGTCCTGCCGCGCCTTTAATCTATACGAGATCAGATCATCGCAGAGACGTATCACGACACTTTGTACCGCGTCACTTTGTATACGACACTTTGTACCCGACACTTTGTACCCCGTCACTTTGTACCGCGACACTTTGTACCGCGACTTGAGTGAGGCCGCGCGTTTTATTTTTTCATTAAAACATATTTTTACATTAAAAACGCTTAGGCTTAGTAAAAGTTTACGATAACGAGGCCGTACGGCTTAGCTAACGAGGCCGTACGGCTTAGCTAACGAGGCCGTACGGCTTAGCTAACGAGGCCGTACGGCTTAGCTAACGAGGCCGTACGCGGTACAAAGTGTCGCGGTACAAAGTGTCGCGGTACAAAGTGACGGGGTACAAAGTGTCGGGTACAAAGTGTCGTATACAAAGTGACGCGGTACAAAGTGTCGGTAATTCTCGCAGAGATGATCTCGTTGATTTAAAAAAAAGATCACATTATCGGTTTGCTCAGCTGTTTGCCAACAACAAAAATCTTTTGATTTGTCTAGCACGGAAGTGCCTTTGATTTAAACCTAAAAACGCATAAGATTTTCAGCGCATTAGGCCTCTTTATAATTGGATATTTTGGATACAGCGATACAATGGAAGTTTGGATACAGCGATATTTTACTTGTCTTTCTAATCTCTCCTGTAAATAAATGGATACAGTTCACAGTTGTATCCGATACAGTAGCCGATACAAAAAGTTGCTGTATCGGATACAAATATTTGTTGAGTTTGGGGCAATTTTCGTTTGCTCGGCCAATTTTCTTCATATTTTGTTTTTCTTCTTCATTTGTTTTTCCTTTTCTTGTTTTGTTTTTTTCCTTCATTTTTTATCTACTTATTTTGTTTTTCTTCATTTTTTCTTCATATGTTGTTTTTTTTCTTTTTTTCTTATTATTTTTGAACCTTAAGTTTTTTCTTCATATTTTGCCACCTTCAGTTTTTCTTTCATTTTTTGGCATCAAACATTATTCAAATACTTGAAGTCTTTTTTTTCAATTTTACAACAATATTATACATGATTAAAAATATGATAATAACATGGAGGCGTTAGTTAGTGCAGTTTAACTGGTAAGAGTTTCCGGCTAAACTAGGCTTTAGATTTTGAGTTTTTTTTGTTCTTTGTATAGTACGTGACCTAAGTAAGCGATCTAGGCTTCTAGTTTTTCAACAAAAAAGTTTTTCACCCCAAAAAATTTGTTTTTTCCTTAACTTTTTCAGATTTTCTCTTGTTTTTTGGACCCTATACTACTTGAAGGAATTTCAATGAAACGGTCTTAACCAACTAAGCCGTAATGGTCTCGTTAGCGTAAGTTTCACTTAGCCTAAGCTAAATGTAATGTTAACTATTCCAGTTAGAATTTTTGGAAGAAAAAAAAACCACTTTCTAAAGCGTAAACTTTTTACTAAGCCTAAGCGTTTTTTGATGTGAAAATAATCTTTTGAAAAGTTATTTTTTTAAAACCCCCAAGTAAAGCGCACCCCCCAAGTTAAAAAGAACCCTTATATGAATACACAAAAGCTAAAATTATTTTGTTTTCTTTTATCTGCTACTGCTTAGGCATCAAAGAATGATAAATTGTACGAAAAAGTTGAGAAAAACAACAAAAATCGCTAATAAACTCATCAAGTGTCAATTTATCTAATGTTTATGCGCAGAATAACATCACTCAATAATAATATATATTTCAAATAACTTATAATAAAAAATTGTAATTAAAAACTTAATAAACAAACTCGTGCAATTGTTTTTTAAAATTTTATTTCACTCAAATTTTGGAAGGTTCTTTCGAGCACTATTTTAATTTGGAGAGGTAGACAGGATATGAAATCTTTTCTTCTCCTACTTTAACATACTGTTTCACTTTCTCTCTCCATGTCATCGCATAGTTCACGGATCATTCCATTCTGCCGCGCAAGAGGTTTGAGAGTGATAATCGCATCTCAATTTTTTCAGTTATAATAACACTGATACGATGATCCCATTCATTGAAGGAGAGAGGGATGTAGAAAATAAATCATGCGATCTCTAATCTCACCATTGAGTAGATTAAAGGCGCGGCTGATAAAAGTGATTCCTTCTTCAGGCTTATCAGTCTCCTCGAGTGATGTTGTGGTGGAGTGGAGAGATGTTGAACTAATCGCCGTGACTGCGGTCGAGACTTGCTATCAGGTTTTTTTAATAACTGGTTTCTGTAAACTTTGAGGCGAGTAAGTCGTTTCTAAATCTCTTTCAGAAAACTTTCTTTTTCTTTTTCCTTTAAATTGAACACACGTAGCTTACGATATAACACAAACACGTCGGCTTACGATTATTTCAAGTATTGATGAAACGAAGATGAAAATAGAATCTTGATATATTTCTGAACAACTGAAAGAGTTTGCGCTAAGATTTCAATCCCAAGGTGATACTAATTAACACTTGGAATTATACTCAGAAATGTAAAAAAAAATTAAGGAAACTAATTGTTAAACTTGTTAAAAGATTTAGGCACAGATTCAAAAAAAAATATTTGTGTAGATTCATTTGATTCAAAGATGATTACTGATATTGAATAGAATAAACTAGAAGTTGAAAAATCTTATCAGCTATTTTCGCAGAACGATCTTTGTCTGAATGACGTTGAAGACATGGAATTTTTCAACAGAAGATTCGAGGACCAACTTAATAAACTGAAAGTAATCGGCTTCAATCTCAAAGTTAGTACTGATTCAATTTCCCAAACAATTGTTATCTGAATAGGAGTTCCAGCTGAAGTAGTGTTTTCGGGTGGTTCAGAAGAGTAGTATGTCATAACTGTTTTTCAGTTTGTTCCAAATGAAACCCTTCTTGGGCAGACCCACCCAAACTAAAGGGTAATGCTTGCGATAATCTAACTGACCTCTTCAGATATATATACACCCCAGAAATGACTTAGTTAACACCCACTGGCGATACCAGATTGGATATACGCTAGGCCTAATTTAATATAACCAATCTGGTATAACAAATTAGTTCTATATTTCGTCTCGGAGAAGCGCTTACACACCTCAAGGCGGGAACGAGCGATATACAGATTACTGTTTTTTTTAAGGAAGTATCAAACTAAATAGTTTCAACTACTGATTGCTGATAGCCTTCAAGAGATTTGAATTTCATGACTGTTTATTATTCAGGTAAAACTGTGAAAACTTGTAGGAGGAAAATTCAACATCGAAAGACGTAAACGACTTCCTATCAAGTGAAGCGGTCACAATAGAGTCTATCGTGGCTACTCCTACCGAGCAACAAGGAAACAACCCACAGTAAGACATAAGCCGTTAAACTTCTGAAATAAAGACTTCGGAAACGTAGAGGCAGTTTCAATTGTGGATAAACATACAAAACCTCTGCATGCACAGTAAAAAAAATTGAGAAAATGTTACTCCTCGAAAGGGGGGGAGTGGAATCGAACACGTTTACATAATGCTACGGAACACACTCTCCTGATTTGGACGATGTTGTTTTATTGAGAAAAAACTTTTTCATTGCATCTACAACCTATTCGTTTGCAATCACCTCAGCTATCATACGTTTCTCGTTCTAGATTTCTTGCGTTTGTTTGATAAAATTAAAAGTTGGTGATAATCAAGGACCGTTTCTGATTCTAAAGAAGCAAGTGATTGATAGAAACGAAGTTTCAATAGACGCAGATTGTTAACAAAAGAGGGTCTTGACCTCTGAACGATTCTTCATTTAAGCATGTATTCTGCAATGTTAATACATAATACTTTTGTTACCCGACAGTCCACATAAGGGAGTACCTGGACCGGTTATTAAATTCACAACATGTCCCTTCATCCATAACTTGAGCGGTGAAGAAGAGGAAGAAAAAATTAAATTGAAGAAAACTACGGAAAGCTTCGGATTTGTTGAACGGGCGCTCCCTCGAAAATCGTTGGAGTGTGGATGAATTTCCAGTTGGACTTCTGTCTCTTAGAACACCCGCTGAACTTGTATTCTCCTATGGAAGACTCGGACAGACACAACACTTCAATGACTTTCAGGTGTGTACAGGCCCAGTTATGGTATAACACTATAAATTAAACTTA
The DNA here is from genome assembly GCA_964056735.1 of Allodiplogaster pararmata. Taxonomy (NCBI): domain Eukaryota; kingdom Metazoa; phylum Nematoda; class Chromadorea; order Rhabditida; family Diplogasteridae; genus Allodiplogaster; species Allodiplogaster pararmata. The sequence goes on from OZ057406.1 coordinate 19,292,019, forward strand.
GAATTTAAATTAAAAATGAATACATTGTGATATTGTGGGTTCGAATCCTTCTTTCTACACTCGATTTGAACAAAACATTCAAACTTCAATATTAAAAAGCTCTTATTTTGTCAGCTTCATATACGAAACCGTAAATACATTATCAAAAAACCCATCTTCACGAAAACCTTGCTTTTAAAAAAAGAGATCAAGATTACCTGTCAGACCACCGTCACAACTCTGAATCTGTCCGGGCAGAAACTGGTCAAGTTGAGCGGCGTGGAGCAACTCATTCATCTCACAACAGTCAACTTACGCCAAAACAAGCTCACGTCTATTAAGAAAGTAAAGAATTCTTCATAACTTTTTCGAAGTTTTTATCTCATTTCTAAATTCAATATTGATTCTCCAAGAAATTTATTTGAAAAGTTCTTATATACCAGTGATAGAAATTAGGATTTAAAAAATTGATTGAGGGATCAAGGGACTTTCAGGTGTGTAAGGGCACAGTTATTGTATAACACTATAAATTAAACTTAGAATTTAAATTAAAAATAAATACATTGTGATATTGTGGGTTCGAATCCTTCTTTCTACACTCGATTTGAACAAAACATTCAAACTTCAATATTAAAAAGCTCTTATTTTGTCAGCTTCGTATACGAAACCGTAAATACATTATCAAAAAACTCATCTTCACGAAAACCTTGCTTTAAAAAAAGAGATCAAGATTACCAAGGAAATAGAAACACACAAAAGGTGACAACAGATGCGGGCAGTTCTTTGAATTAGTCCACAGCTATGTATATTCTGATACGCCTCAGAGTACGAATCTAATAATTGGAGGTATTTACAAATTGGGTGAGAAATGCCTCGCTCAGTAGCTGGTCGTGTGGTTTCGATGTTGCAGCTCTGCCAACTTCCTAGACTACAGCATCTGGACGTATCGGAAAACCAGATTCAGAAGATCGAAACCCTTCCCGAGTTCATCATATCCTTTCACGCTGCTGACAATTTACTCACTTCACTCACATTCTGCACTAAATTACAAGTAGTTTTTCATCTAAAAAATAGAAATGTTGGAAGAAATGTTTTCCACCATGAACTTCGTAATGAATAACACAGACATCGAGCGCAATAACTTATAGAATACCTAACAGTTATAATATTTTACGGTTCCCTCATTTAGTACGAACAAGAACGTAGATAAAAAGAAAGTTGAATATGGTTTGGACGGTTGGTTCAAAATCACGTACAAACATGCCTCTGAGTAAAATAAGCAGAGAAGAGTAGGAGAAACGAGCGCTTTTTTGAGTCAGCACACGATGTGAACCCGGGCCTTTAGAGCTGCCAGACTAATAATTTAGTGCTCTTCCGCCTGATAAACAAGGAGTGACTGTGACAACTAATAAAAAAGAAGTGACAACCAAAAAGTGCTACAAATTATTGTCATTTCAGTTACTGTCGGTAATGAACCTCCAAAGAAATGGTCTGAAGAGTTTGAAAGGACTGGAATCATGTCATTCATTGCGATTCCTTCTTCTGAGTGACAACCAAATCAAAGATAAGAAGGATCTGGAAAACCTAAATGTTTGTGATAGAGTTTTACTATTTTTAGAAATGAATTGATTTCTTTTATAAAGATTAATTTTGAAAACTACTTACTTCAACGAAAAAAATTTTTCATTCAGGCAATGTCTTCTCTATTTTATATCGATCTCAGCAACAACGCAGTCTGCCAGACCGAAGGATATAGAAAGAAAATGCTCTCGGAGGCTCACAGTTTGATGGCTCTTGATCGGGAAAAGGTTATTTTAATCAAGTTCGAGTTTTCTCAAAATTCTTATTATTTTCTTTTTCTTTTTAAACAAGACGTTCAGGTTCCTGTTGAAGAAAGGAGTCAGATTAGCCGGAGAACTGGCAAAGCTCTCACAATGGATCTCATTGATAAAAGGTTACATGTCTTTTTTAATCAACAGAGATTCATGTATTCTCTTGATGAAGCTTTGAGCCTGCGAATGTCTCAATTCGGTCGAATGCCTTCTAACTCTAAAACTGTTGGAGCAAAAAGATTGAGTTTGGATGAATCATGGAGCAGTCATAAAAAATGGTTTGATCAGACGAGCAAGGGTCAATAAGACTATATTTTGTAAATATACAGTAATCCTTCTCATCCGACCACACTCAAACTCTCCCTGGCAAGAAATGATTTGGAGATCATTGCTGTTGAACGCGAAAACATCAGGAGCTTGCGACACATAGAAGAGATTGACCTCTCGGGCAACTCACTGCGGAAGCTTCAGGTTTCTCATGCTCTGTTTTAGTTAACTCCCAATTGTTAAAATTCGGAACATGTAAGCCTACCTAGTTTCCAAATTCGATTGCAAACAGTACTCTATTTTGAGACCCCGAATCATCCTCTGATTAGTCTTATCCTTTGTGAGGACTTCAATTTTTTAGAGATTGATCATCAATATCACAATATAGAACTTTTGGTGCAACTTTTTTGTTCGATTTTTCCATTTGCTCGATGTAAATAAACGGGTAAAGTGAACCGACAAGAGGATTGAATGGGCTTAACGTGGTATTGTGTAGTGACTTTTTTCTTGTATAGTTTTCGCCACATTCTCGCGCCTTATTTTCTCCCTGTTTTTTGGCGCAAATTTGAATTCATATTGAAATAGCAATGGAGCTATTTGGTTTTTATGGTTTGTGAAATAAGCTCTAGCAGATAAGATCAAAATAAAGCCTTGAGATACAGTAATCTGCGAAAGGGCATCAAGAAAACATCTTATTTTAATAGTAATAAAGGCTTTTCTTGATAAATTTAGCAATTTCCAAATTTGTAACAGTGCTTCTGAATGAGTGTTTCTTTTATTTAGTTCTTCCCTCCCCTCTTCGTAGGGCACCCTAACTTCTCCCTGTAGGGCTATCTTCTCCCTTAGGCCCTCTCCCCTCCCTCTATCCCGCCTTCCCCTGTGTTTAGCTAGGACTCTTTTTTTCTTCAGGACCTCCTTCCTCTCCCTGCTCAGGTAAACCCCCTTTCCCCACCCCTTCCTAAATCATCGCTTATTGAATTGTATTTATTAGTTTGGGAAGTTTTTCAGGTTCCGTGTTAAAAAAAAAAAGCCTGATAAAAATTATCTATCTGAAAATAAATGAAAAAGCAAAATTTAGGTAGACATTTCATTTTTAAAGTTAAATCAGGTAGACGTTTTATTGGAAGAGGTAGACTTTTATTTAGCGTCTTTCATTAAATTTTGAAATCAATGAGCTTACAAACATAAAAAATTGATATTATTTTATGATCTGAAAAAGGAAATCAGTGTTTATGAAGTTTTATGAGACGGTATTTCAAATGGTTGTGAATTCTCAAAGGGGTAATGAAAAGGAATGATTAGCCACACTCTTTAAAAAAACATAATTAAATATTATTTATTTTTCTTAAAACATAATAGAAAAAGCAAAATTTAGGTAGACATTTCATTTTTAAAGTTAAATCAGGTAGACGTTTTATTGGAAGAGGTAGACTTTTATTTAGCGTCTTTCATTAAATTTTGAAATCAATGAGCTTACAAACATAAAAAATTGATATTATTTTATGATCTGAAAAAGGAAATCAGTGTTTATGAAGTTTTATGAGACGGTATTTCAAATGGTTGTGAATTCTCAAAGGGGTAATGAAAAGGAATGATTAGCCACACTCTTTAAAAAAACATAATTAAATATTATTTATTTTTCTTCAATTATAAGCGGTTGTGCATTCTAATAATTTCGGGAAAAAGTTCCTCAAGGTCAAAAATTGCCTCAAGTTTTTCAGGAAATAAGTGAACTGCTAAGTCTTCGCGTGCTGAACTTAGCCGAGAACTCGGTACATTACCTCACAAGCGACTTGGATACCAAAACGGCTTCTGAACCTAGTCTCGAAAACAAAGTCAGTTTCGTCACTGTTGGTAACTCGACACCTGGACTCTACTAGAAAGAATTTTGCTTATTCGTTGGTACAATATAATATGATGTTTAAGAAGGAATTTTCGTTTCATCAGTCCTACATAGTTTTCTTGAAATTAATATCTTGAAGAGGAGGGGTTTTGAAAAGATGCATGCATTTCCTGAAGTTTTTAAATAAAAACTACGGGCTGCTTTAGATGCTCGTAAACATTTAAACAAATAAATATCGAAGAAGCAGTGATATTCAAATTTCTTAACAGTTATCAGGAGATCTCTAAAGACATTATTTTGGAATTTCCAACTACAGCTCAATCCGGATCAAAACGCATATAATAATAAAAATAAAACTTTAAATTTCGTTATGTAAGTGTTTCTGATAAAGATGCGCAAAACATGTTCACATTGTTCTTCGGCGCGAGATCTTAAGATGTAGTTTATTAAAACTTTTCAACAACATTTGTCTCAATGATTTTCACATATTCCATTCATTTGTTTGAAAAGTTAACTTTTTGTCCGTTGGATACTTTGAATAGTTTCGATGCCCAAATTTTTTTGTATTCCAAAAATTATTATCTACAGAGATGGCCAGCTCTAGAAAATCTCTGTCTCCGATCTAACGGTATCACTTCACTTGTTCTCTCCAGACTTGGGATTGGCCAACTGGATAGACTTTCTCATCTCGATCTTTCTCATAATCAACTTAATAAGTCAGTTGGAACAATACCATTTGAGAGTATGAGACTTCAGCTTAAAAAAACACTCAAACAATTCTGTAGACAATGTTAAAAACAACATGATTTTTTCGTCTTAAAACGATTGTTTCCAAGAATTGTGAATCGATGCCTAACAGTAGCTTAAAAAATCTTAAAAATTCCTTGAGCTGTTCTTTTTTTCGAACACAATTTTTCGTATAAAAGTGGTTCTTAGTTCAACTTTTCAGATTTTGAAACAGTGTATGGCTTGGAAAAAAAAAGATCATTGCCTTGTTTTTTCGAGAAAAAAATTGAAACAATTGTTAATTATTTTATATAACGTTTACCGAAACTCGTCGAATGAGTGTTCATGAGAGTTACAAAAAAGAATACATATTTTCCGACTAGAGAGCAGCAAGTTATTGATTATTCTCATACATAGAGATCAATAACTCCTATTTTAACAAAATCTAGTTTTTTTCTATAAAAAAAAAGTTTTTGATATTGCCCTAGCGCAGGGATTGAGAAAGTTTAGAGGTTATTCGCACCACTTATGGTTAGGGTATAATTGAAAAGGCCGGAATCTATACTGACCCGTGGACTAATTATAGCCCCTGAGTTATTTTGATAATTTTCAAGTCTTAGTTTACTTAAAGTATATGCTTAATCAGACTCGATTGCTTCCTCTTCGACTCTCCGCAGCTCATCAAACTTGACTTGTCCTTCAATGAGATCAAAACGATACGGAAAAAGACTCTTTTAAATATAAAGTCAGCTTTTCTTCTTCATTATTAATCTGTTTCCATTTGGTAGTAAACAAAGAACATTCTTATACTCAGTCATCATACAACATATGTTTCACATTTTTGATTCTCGGTTGAAGGTTCACTTTAATTCTTTATTTCACAAAGGGAGAATACAATAGGCAAGTAAAAGTGATCATAGTTGAATTTGGTTTCCATGTCAGATGAAAACTTCAGAAACCCTTTCAATCAAGAAAATTTAGATGGCTCTCTTTGGAAGGCAATCGTCTCAAAGACATAGATGGACTAGCTCTCCCGAATGCCAACTGTCTCTTGCTCTCTTTTAATAGGTATGAGCTACTACTTACACTCATTTGTATCATTAATAAACTTGCAGACATAAAAGTCTCTCAAAAATCAATTTTGTATCATAATTACTAGAAAGCCTTTGGAAGTGTGATCAAAATGTTCTTTCTCAGTAAAACAAAACTTGAGCTCCTAATTTCTTCTATGACCTGCCATTTTCATGTCCTTTTCATATCCAAAGCCATATTCTTACAAACTTTGAAATCAAAACACCGAAAGTTTTTTTGAGGTAAATCTATTTATCGGCTTTGATTAGAATCACGACATGTACCGGACTGAAAGGAATTGGTCAAATGCCGCAGCTGAAGAGTCTCAACTGCGTGGGGAATCCAGTGACTGAGAGAAGAGTCTACATCGATTTCGTCCGCAAGGAGGTCTTTAATTATAATTTCAATTTGTGCCAATCATCGATAGATTAAGCAGGTTTCTTCTTTGGAAGAACTAGACGGAGCCACTCTGGATGTCATTCCGCCAGGAACAGTCCAGGCAAGAAGTGGAGATGGAGAAAATTTGCCTTCTAAGGAGGGACTTGTGGAATCCTTTTTGGATAATCAGTCACAGAGAAGCGTGTAAGTTTGACACTTATTTAATATTAATCGAATTTATTCGTTTTCAAAGTTTTTTATGAGATCCCTGAGGTGTTGAAGAGATGAGCAAGCGCGACAAGGCGGCTCTTTTAATTCAAAAACAAATCTCATCGATGATTTGAGTAAAAGGAGGTTAGTCAGTCTTTCGAAGATTCTTCCATGTAATTTTTTGTAGTAAAAATTGTTTGTCTTCAGAGTTTTTCAAATACCGAAGCGTCCGAAGTTTTCCAAGGTTCCTCACATAAAATCTGCGAAATAGATTTTTAAAACTCTTACTAACAAGCCCTATATCATAACTTCGATAACTTACTTTTTTATGGTTTAACTTTCCTTTTTTTGAATTCTAGCGTTTTTTTTATAAGACTTCTTGTCCACAATTTAAAAAAAAACAACTTAATTATGTGGAAAACTTCAAACTGTTTGTCCGATAGAGCCCGCGTTTCTTTCATATTTGCCGGTCATTTTGTGTGCATTCAGCATCAAAGCAGCTGTCTACAATTGGACTTACAACCCACCGCCGTTAGAGTACAGACCACTCACTATGATTGAATTGCAAGAGGAGGATAAACGAGCGAAACGACCGAAGACAGGGAAACTTCAGCCAATGAATATGATGTTGATTAGGTCAATACATAGAATAATAAAAAAAAACTTCAAGTGCATTTTTTTTTATCATATCTTAATACGCTTGTTTTTTTATATCTTGCACCCATTTTTTTGGTGACTCGACAAATGTATCTAAACGGACGCCAATTACACGTCTACCTAACTCAATGAAACGTCTACCTATTTTAGTGACATGTCAACCTGCAGGGGGGTGTTTCAAAAGTACTGGCACAAAGATTTTACCTTCTATTTTCATTCATTATCAGCGAATCAGGTTAATATAATTAAAAATGTTTATCAACAACTTCAACAATTATGTTTTACAACAGTCACTCGATATGATTTCCTTTGGCCTTAATGACAGCTTTGAGTTGAGGAGGGTATGCCTCGATGGTTGCCCGCAGTGTCTCTTGTGGAATAGCGTCCCATGCTCGTGTAAGGGAGACTTTGAGCGCTTCCAAATTTTTGTGAGATTTTGCACAAGCCTTTGCCTCCAAAATAGCCCATATGGAGAAGTCGAGTGGATTGAGGTCGGGGCTATTAGCCGGCCATTCATTGGCCGGTATGAAGTCGGGCAGATGATGTTGGCACCACTCTTGAGTCTTCTTGGCTCGGTGTGCTGGGGCAACGTCCTGTTGAGAAGTCCAGTTGTTGGTTTTGAAGTGAGCCTCATTAAATCCGTATTTTAATGAACCATTTTTAGTGTTGTTCTAGCTAATGAGTTACGATAAAGACTCGCCTCGCGCGCACTACATCTTTCGTGATGATTCTGTTAATCATCGCCTTCAATTTACCTTTTTCTTCATTAGCTACATTTTTCATTTTAGAATTCATCGAATTCTAATTTATAGTAATATGTATATTCTATATATTCTATATTTGCGTATGTTACTATGTAACATTATCTTCGCCTAGCCTGATCTAGTGCACTAGTGTGTTTTGAGTGCTCAAGGAGCATTTTCTCCAAGTTTATGGAGCTAGAACATTTTTTGATAGCCCATTCAAGATTCTCATCATTAATGTTCTGGCCTTCGTGCCTCTTCTCCATTCTCTTTCACATCTAGCTAGTGTTTGGCTAGGCGCGTTTTGTGCGTGTTTGTTTTGTGTTAATTAAACCAAGGGTTTAATTACCCAAGTTTGAGTGTGCGGACACTCTCTCCCACGGGCAATCCCATCCAAGGTCAACCCCTCCCCACGGGCGTCTCTCTTCGCGACTCGGACCAACGCGGCGATGCCAAGCAGACGACAAGCAGATCGACGGCTGAAGTCCGGGTTTGAGTAGAGTAGGAGCGGGGGAGTTGGGGAACGGGACACTCAGTAAAGGAGTTTCTATTGTGACTCCCAGTTCTTCGATTTAGCATTCTATTCTTGCATTCTGATTCAGTTAATTTAGTAATTAAGTAATTTATCTTTCTTCATTCATTTCTTCATTTGTTGGTTTGTTGCTGTGAAGTAAAGGTCATTAAAGTCCCGCGTGGCAATTTCACGAGTAGAGAAAAAAGGATTTATCCTTGAGTTTATCTGCTCAGAAATTCAAAGGTGACTACAGGGACCAAGGTAGAATATGCTTCTCAAGAATTTTATCAATGTACGCGTTAGTATCGATTTTTGCGCCTTTCGGCACAAAAACGAGAGCAGTGCGACCACTGGAAGAGACTGTCGCCCAAACCATGACTTGTGCAGGATGAGAATTGCATTCGATGACCCGACCTGCATCGTTCGCTTGCTGTGAACTCTCCGCGAAGATTCTGGAGTTTTGGCGTTTGTTATGAGCCTCTACTGTAAAAAGCTTTTCATCTGAGAAAACCGTTGTCATGTTGGTCTCCGTTTTCGGCCCGAGCCAGTAGCAAGCGACATTTTTCCCGTCTTCCTTTTCTCTGAGCTTCAGTCAAGCCATGTCTTTTTTGGAACTTGTAGGGAAACTTCTTGAGCTTTTTTCTGACGAATCGCCACATTGATGCTACTGAGAGATGAAGCTCAGCGGCCATTTTCCTCATGCTTCTCTGCCCTTTGCGCTGTATCCGCTTCGTGACAATTTTCGTGATACGAGAAGAAGTAGCGGTGACCGGTCTACCGGAGCGTGGACGATCCTCTTGAGTTCCACGTTTGATAGTGTGGTAGACTGTTCGACGAGGAACATCCAGCATGTTACTGATCTCTGAAGGTTTGCGTTTCGCACGACTTAGAGTCAGAATCGCGGAAAGTTTCGAACTTGGACGCGCCGTTCACATACAAAACAAAGGGAACAATTTATAATTTCGAACACATTATCAAAAAAGACTAGAGAAAAATTTGTGATGTCTTGCCAAGTCAATTGATCCATGTAGCGTGTGAGAGGCGCGCGCGAAAACTGTGCCAGTACTTTTTAAACACCCTGTAATTTGAAAAAAACTTCTACCTATTATGAAGAAAAAAACTTCTATCTATCTTAGTGACACGTCAACCTGTTTCAGTGGTACTTCTACCTATTCTAATGAAACTTCTATTTTTTTGAACGAAAAGACTGCCTAATTAAATTAAACTTCTAGCAAAAAAGTTAGGAAGAATTTCTAATTAGTTTGACGTGTCGCAAAAAATAAGTGGACTTTTCATTTTTCTGGTAGAAGTTTCATTGTAGTAGGTATGTAGAATTTTTGATTGAAAAGCATAGAAGTTTCTAGGTAGATGTTTCACTAAATTAGGTTCACGTGCACTGAAAAAGGCGAAAAAAATAATTCAATGAACAGGAAGTGTTTCATAAATTACATTTAATTATTTCCTAACACCGGACAATGGGACATACATTATTTTTATGATTATTTTATTAACACATATTCCAGGGACTGTTCTATTATGGTTGAATCGACTGCATAGTTGAATGATTCGTTGACTTTGGTGTTGATAACTATTCGAGTTTCTTGAAAACTTGAAAAAGCTAATTGTTTTTTTTTTCTTTTACGTTAAACTCTGTTTCAGAGGAGATGAAAAACGTCGAAAAGATGCGAATCTATTGAGGCATAGAGAAAGTGAGCAGGCACTTTCAAAGAAAATCTCGGCGAGTTTGGACGAACTCAAGCTTGTCGGCACTAGGTAATCGATATTTCACTCTTTTTTTGAAATTATTTTTTTATTAAAAATAAAAAATCTAAACCTTCCAGACAAGACTACGGGTTAGCAATGTGTTCTGTGACGTTTAGTGGAGTTTTAGAAAGAAAAAAGAACTGGTATGCAGAACTCAAACAGAAACTCACTCATCAGAACTTTTTACTGATAAGAAGTCATTTCAAAAAAACATTACCAAGATCAAGGTTTTTCCGATTAATTCAATATATGTATGTAATAAAGTTTTTTTAGGTCAATCAAACACAAAAAGAGAAACTCATCTGGGCCGTATTCAGAGACAAAACTGTATACTAAAGTTTATGGTAAATTTTATACTAAGTGTTAGTTTCGCCAAAAGTTTTTTCAGAGAGTAGACTTTAGGGTAAACTTTATACATACTAAAGTTCAGTAGCAAAGCTGAGAAGCTCTCACCCGTCTCAGCCATGCCTAAAACATTATATTTTGTTTTATATTTCATACTTGTTCGCGTGCATTTTTTTCGAATCATCTCCACATTAATCAATATACTCATTACTCCAGTCATTTCATTTTCTTCGTAATGAAGTTTAATTTTTATTCATAGAATGTTTTCATGAAAAATACATTCATATTTATTCACATTTTCATGTTTATTATTTACACAATCTTGATGTCGATTACCCACATAAAATCATCTCATAGAGAAGAAAGATCAGTAGATCAAGGCTGAATCGGAAAAGCACTATTTGGTTGAAAAGAACATTTGGAAGGCGGAACAAATACATTAGTGAATAATCAAAAAAATCGCCGTTAGTATTAACACAATTCATACGATCTTCATGTTGAATACTCACCCAAACTTCATGGGCCGTATGCACGTACCATATTTGGTGGGATATGATAAAGAAAAGAGTGTTAAGTGTTGTAGGATAACACTGTTTTCTTCATTATTTCCCACCAAAAATGGTACGTGCATACGGCCCCATATTGATTACCCAGACGAAATCATCATGGCAGTTTATGGAGAAGAAAGATCAGAACAGTATGAAAGGCTTGATCTGAACAAAGTTCATTATTATTAACAACAGGTACTTATCCTTGACACTCACTATATACACTAGACACTCCACTCGACCGAGAAGGCGCTCTGGATTTCTACGTCTTTTTCAAGGAGACGATGGAGCTCTTCGAAAATGCCTACCCTAATTGAATAATTTTGTTCAACCCATTTCTCAATATATTTCATAACTAAACAACAACAACAAAAAACAAGAGCACCCAAAAAGTGAACAATTGAGCATTAATTTGCATTTCAAAATAGATGAAAAAATACAAAAACAAATTATCTCCGACATTTATAGCGATGATGAAGAGGTTCTCGGTGATCTTGGATGAAGAGGTTCTCGGTGATCTTGGATGAAGAGGTTCTCGGTGATCTTGGATTTGAAGATTTTTTCACTGTCTGCTTCACTAGCAGGAGGAGTTTTTTAGAGAAGACTATAAATCCTGCATAATATCAAAATGAGATCTGTTTTTGAAGATAAGAAATAATTCTAACCTCAAATGTCGCTTAGGCTTAGTAAAAAACATGCTAATGAGACCGTTACGGCTTAGGAAGAGACCGTTGTTCACATATAAAAAAACGCAGCGGAAATAGCCCCCCCCCCCCGAAATAAAGCGCGCCCCAACGTAAAATTATGCCCAACTTTTCATGTGGAAAATCAAATAATAAAACATTTAAATAATGTTATACCCACCTAACTTAACTACGACAATGTCGCGAGGAGCGGGTCTCTGTGCACTTTACTTTTCGGGGGGGGGGGGGGCTTTACTTCGCGGGGACTACGCTTTACTTCGGGGGGAAGGGGGCTTTTTTGTTTGCTTTTATGTGCAAAAATTTTATGTGCAAAAAAAGTTTCTGCTTTTATGTGCCAAAATTCTATTCATTTTGGGGCTTACCGAGATGAAAAACGTACAAATAGTGGTTTTCCTCCCTAACTGGCTCCGTGAAATGGTTTTTAGTGTATTGGGTGCGCAAGAAAACAGCCTCACTTTTTAAATATTTTTTATTATTCATTTATTAAGTCAAACAAGAACTTCAATCAACAAAGTATGATCCACAATGGTTGAGTATGTTTCGCCATCTCGTGGGCAGATCGTGGTATAACGATGTGGTATAACGACGGAGAGAGTGAGTCGAAGAAGTCCTGCAACCATGATTTTACCTCACCTTCGTTCTCAATTTATTTCTCTGCGAGGTTGTTCTGCATGGACCGGAATAGGTGGTAATCAGAAAGTGCCATGTCGGGTGAGTACGGTGGGTGAGGCATCGAATCCCATCCCAGCTCCAACAGCTTCTGAACCGTTTTTTTTCGCAAAGTGTGGTCATGTGTTTTCATGTAAAACTTGAATCCCGGCGCTCTCTTCGCCTCGATAAACCATAGCTTGCTGCACCCTGTCGAGTTGTGCATAGTAGACATATGCTTTAACAGTCATGCCGTTAGGTAGCAGCTCCCAGTATTCGATACCGCGTGAGTTCCACCAAACACACAGCATCACCTTCATCGGGTGAAGTCCGGGTTTCGGAATCGCTTTTGGCTGCTCTTCCTTGCTGAGCCACTGGCGCTTGCGCGTAACTTTGCAGTAGACAACCCACTCCTCGTCTTCACTCAACAATGTGTCTACTCGTCTTTTCTTTTGTAGGAGAAAAGTTTTGAGGCGGCCATGACTCGTCAGGTTCCTGTCGAGTGGCCTCAGGTTGCTCTGCAATCTCGTAGCTAGTTAGTTTGGGATCGGCTTCGACAAAGAATCGAAGATCCTTAAGATCGAGCTGGCAAGGCCGTCCTGGACGGTCCAAGTCTTCCAGCGTGTGGTCGCCTTGCTTGAACCGACTGAACCAAGCCTGGCACTTTCGTTTACTTAGGCATCCTTACCCGTATGTCTGACATAATTTTCGATGTGCTGCGGCAGCGCTCTCGCCCAGCTTGAAGCAGATGAGAAGTGAGGCCCGTAGTTTCATTTTTTCGAGCTCGCACCGTTCAGCCATTTGAAAATCTAATAGATAGAGATGACTGAGAAAAAAACATGAAAGTGAGAACTTCGTATACTTTTACTAAAGAGAGTTCGAGAAAATTCCGGAAAAAATAATTTACTTTTTTAAAGAGAGATTGTTTTCTTGCGCACCCAATACAAATTAGAATATTCATAACAACTCTCTCGCGAAAAATCATGCATCATAAAGCTCATTCATTATCTATTATCATACCAGAACTAATTTTTTTTCATACAGCAATCAAGTTGCATAGTTAAGGGAATCGTTGCGGGTCCCCATGTGCTGCCCCTTTTTTAATAGTAAACTTTACCCTAAAATATTGTAGGCCTACAACTTGTCTCTCCATACGGGACTGAGCTGAAGTTAGGTCTACACTATAATCGGGTAAAATTAAAAAAAATTTCGTTCATTCTCTGCCACAACAAAGCTTCCCATGAAATTCATAGGATATTCTTATCATATTTATATATCATATCAAGTCAAAAACGTTCTAATTTCATAACAAATTGTTCGAGATTTCTTGAATTAATAAACTTAAAACTCAATTCTTAACCTTTTTTGATATTTTAACTGAGAACCTCCAAAGGCTACATTGGTAAAGAACTACTCAATAAGTCTAGAAAGAACTACTCAATAAGTCTAGAAAGAACTACTCAATAAGTCTAGCTGCTGACAAGTCGTGAGTTCAATTACCGTCCTGAACAGCGGAAAGCGATTTTTTTTCGTCGATTGATCAGTTTCGTTTAAATCGGTCTCTAAAAGTACTTGAACGCCTTTATACCGTACTTCACATTCCAGTCTCTCTACGTTTTGGTTCTCACTAAATCAGAAGGATAAACATATTCTCACTACATCAGTAACATAAATAATAGTAGCAATGTGTCGAATGTTATGAATCAAGGCCCTGCCCTTTTAATCTCTATGAAATTGAATTATATGCAAACGAATAAATCACTACTAAGCTACTAACCATTAAAAAGTTCAAGAAAGCTTGAAAAGAAGATTCGAATGTTTTGCTGTTGACGACACACCTAAAAAGGCAAATTCATCAAGTAAAGTCATGACTTGGTCATACAGTCAAAACTCGGTTGAGTCATATTTACATTCAAAACCACAGTTATACAAGACATAGAGTTATAAGTTCACCAAAAGAACGAGAAGCAAAGTAATTTAAACTCGTAAGCCTAAAAAAGAAAGAGTATGCAAATAATCTTCAGAAAAAAGAACGCTCTCTAACAAGTTGTTAAATTCACATATCAGAAGACAAATGAATAACGCTTTCATATTTCCGAAAAAAAAACTCAATAAGCATGATGAATTATTCTCGAAAAATATTGTGACCTAGTTTATTTTACAAATTCTCCAATTTATGCACCCACTTCTCAACTACCGTTTCCGTTTCTGGCAGCAGCAACAAAGCGATTCCTATTCTAAAGTACGACATTCCTTGATTGTCAAACTCCGTGAATGTTTCATTGGCAACGACGTGAACTCCACTAGTGTCACTCATCAGCATAGAGGTCGACTTTTCATAATTATCGGAGCACCGTAAAACGTAGTTGATGAACTGTACCCCTCCGTGAGCGAAACTGCCGATCCGCAGTGTAGCGTTCGGCTGTCGCGAACCGTTCTTAAACATCAACATAAATCTTTCCGCTAGTCGTAAGTTTTTCTTATCCAAACGCTTTTTTTTCAAATTCTATTGTATAGGATTCGAAAACCGACCGAGATTTTTTTTGGATTTTAGGCTGAGCCTATGCCTTTACATGGTCTCATTTTGAAGAGTAGAGAGTTATACTATATAGACAAGTCTGATCCAGGACTACTTTGAAAGGAAAAAAAGGAATTAAGAAAATAGAACGTTTCTAAAAAGCTTAACACTTGGAAGTGTGAAGCTCGTTTAATTCAGGCGAACGAAAATGATTATAGTGCGGGCTGAGCGACAAATAACAGTACGTCATAAAAACCGCTTTTTTTCCCAAAAGAATGGTGCGACATAATTCACGACCTTAGGGAAAAATTTTCAACAACTAGATTTCTACGCGACAGACTCACAAATCATTGAGAAGCTAAAATTTATGTATATTCATTTTTTAAAATCAAAACTAACTGCATCTGATGCATTCAACGATTCTCCAGCTTTCTGATTCAGCAGCGGTAGTCTCACAGACATTCGCCGCTTTCTTCTAGAAAATCGAACGTAATGGTTTCTCTGATTTTTGAAAATGAGCTCCAAAACATAAATTATTCATTCAATCATTCTTTGTTTCGTGCACAAATGATATTAAAACAATAGTCATTGCGAACATGCATGAACTATCTTTTTAGAAGCGGTGTATGTATACATATGAGCGAACGGTCGGTTGAGTATAACGGGCTGGGAAAGGGCGCGGGGCAGGGGGATAATTGATGGATATAAATTAGTTATTCAACAATCAATAACATGAGCAAGCAAGTTCAAAATATTCCTTTTGAATATATTGCTATCTGGTACTTTCACTATTTCGTAATCAAAAAGTTATAGAATCCGAACTCTTTCACAACTATTATTGTTGGTTCAATCTGCTCCAATATTGTTCAAAAGTTCTTTTTAGCTTGTTAATCTCCTCCCTATTGACGTAATAACTGAACATTGATAGTTCTTATCAGACAAAAAGGCTCCTTTACCCGAAAGAATAAGAAAGGATAAAAAAACCTGACCTGAAAGTGCCATTGCTCCTCAGAAAAAGAGTATCATGTTGAGTTGAAAACTCTAAAGCATTTACGATGATGGTATCTGGCTCCCATGGCTCCGCGCTTCGAGGAAGCTGCAACAAAATTGTGAGAAGAACTAGAATCTTTGAACTTTTTCACCCTTGATTACACTACTATCTTAATTAGACTAATGTTGAGATAATTTCAAATTTAATCAGACTGTTAAACAAATATTAACAAGAAAATAATAATATAGTATTCTTAATTTCTAAATGAATTCCCGACCCACCATTGTCTCGCTAGTGCCGTCGCCGTAAGCGACTCTGCTGTCATTCCAAATTTCCTCGAGATCAAACACAAGACAGACTGATCCTCTCTCGATGAGGGCATCGTAATTGAACACACTCACCAATACCTGAGTTCTCCTCATATGTATCTTTATTTATTCATTAATTTTATATATGAACGTTCTATGTATGTCCATGGAAATCCATCACTACTCTGAGAACATCAGAGTTATTCATACTTAAACCATTGTTTAGCATCGCTGGAAATTGTACTATACCTAATTTTATTGACTATATTGTAATGTTCATTGATATGTTGCAGAGTATGGGAGTATATTAATATGAAAAGCTGTGTCGAAAAGGTGCGAGTCGGCTTGCTATGGTATAAAAAATTTGAATATGCGAATGGATAACTAAATGGGTCAGTCAAAAAAGGAGGAAAGCTCAGCGGACAGTTAGATTGTGCTCCGGGGCCTGCTCTCGAACGTAATCCAGCATCATTTCGGAGAAGTCTATGTGACCTGGGATGAAAATTTTTCATGTAAATTGAACTTCTCCTGTTTTTTTAGTCTGCCGATAAAACAAAGCAGCGGAAAAGAAAGACGCCTTTTTTATCGGAAAAACTCAATACTTTATACGAAAAGTTTTTTGCTTTATTCAAAACCACGAAACTAAATTTTATCTCTTAGACCGAATTAGGAGAATCTGATTTTATTTTCACATAAAAGTTTACTGCAAAACCTATATCAATCACATAAACATCAATTTCTTTATCAGAATTTGGTAGACAATAAGATGTGAGACCGAACCGGCAGGCCGTTGAATAACAATCGGGTCGTTCCGATATGAACAGAAGACAACAGGAGATGAGACTAGTAGAAGGCAGAGTGGAAAGGAGAAGGAGTCGCATGTAGGGAACTGTTTACGACTGCTCCGCGAACAAACCATTCTTCAGGGAGTCTGCAATTATGAAATGTTATACCGTAAGGGATAACGATTGGACTGCAAGACGTCCCAATATTTACAGGCAGGGTTATTAGGCAGACTAAATGAGAGAAAAAACTTTCGATAAAAGATGCGATCTTCTGTTTTCTCCACTTCGGTTCAATCTAAAATCGGTCTATGGTTTTTAAGAAGAAGACAAACTTCTCCAAAACCTCCTTCGATAAATGTTTTCTTTGACTAGAAACCTTTGAAGGCATCACAGAAAACCAAGTTGAGAATTACGTTACCAAGTGAATTATTTTTCCATAACTATGTTGAATGAAGGCTATGCAAGCATAAGCGAACAATTCATGTACAATAGAGTAGAAGCAATTAAAGGAGAAGGGGGCAATTTCTTTGAAGAGAGCAATTTCCTTCGGAGAAGGCCCTGCCGGGCAGCAAACGAGAAGTCGCTAATTTTTCAGCTACAAGACACTCTCCTAATTTTTTGAAAGAGAACAAAAATTAACAGAGAAGAGGAAAAACAATTTAGAATAGTTATTGGGGAGAGAGTATGTGGAAAAGAGATACAGCAAGAGGGTGCCGTCCGATTGGGTTAATATCCCAGGGGAAAGAGGTAGGGAGTGTGAGAGAGGGGGGCAGAAGAAAGAATAGAAGGAGATTTCGCTAGAAACAAAGGAAGAGAGGAAAAGGGGTAGGAAGAGACGAAAGAGGTAAGGGAAGGAAAGGGAGATAAAAAGAGAGAGAAAGAGAGAAAAATAGAGAAAGAGAGTGATAGAGAGCCATATACAAAAAGCCAAACAAGGAGGTGAGACAGAATTGAAACTAAGAGAGTTCAGAGTTACAAGTATGTTGTAGCAGCGGATCAGGAGGACAAAACCGACAATAGAAGAGAGAGAGAAGAATGTGTCTAAGTTGAAAGATCTTGCACCCATGAGCATCTGCATGCAAGGACACAAGGTAATGGTGGTAGAACACAGCAGAGATGAGAATTATTCCTCTGAAATGCGAGGAGAAGAGGTTTTTGGCCTCTCAGTCAATTCGAGAAGAGGAAGGACTCAAGATTGGTAGACACCGGGAAATGAAGAGGCTGAAATGGATTGGGCGAAGAGAGAAGGGAAGGAAGCTAGAGAAATAGAGAAGGTGGTAGACAGAAGAGGAGGAAATTAAAGAGAGAAGAAAGATGATCACAAGAGAGGTGAAATTGAATGCGCGATGATAGGAGCAGATAAAAAATAAGGAGTAAATTAGGGAAATTGGAAAGATACAGATTTTGAAAACAATCTCAGTTTGTTGCGCATCATCCTAGGCAACTACATATAGAGCACAATTTATAGTGGACAGAACGAGTATAACACCATATAATTACCGTAGTTCTACAGTTTTTCAATCAAGTTCTAACGAAACATTCAATAATGAATACTCTTCCACATCAATCGTTGAGGGACTTTCCATGTAAAACAGAACCGATGAATATCGCAGAAGTCCTTTATAACTGTCATACATTTAGATGTATGAAAAAATTAATTTAAAAGTAGAAAACTTATCTGAAAAGACTCATCTCTTATACAACAAAGTCAAAAACAACAAAGTCAAAAACAACACACAATTTTTTTTCGAGGAAACTCACGCCTATTAGTTTAGAACCTTAACATTTATAAGCAGAAGCTTTAAATCAATGGTTCGGAAAGCAGGGCTTACATATACATATATGAACGAGAGGGTTCTTACCTTAAAAACCTGAACATTGGGGAGAGGAGTGAAAGGCTTATTGAGTCTTTTACTAGAATACATGCGAACAATCATTGTTCTACCCAAACTTGTGATTCAGTATTCTGCCAAAACAGATGATTTCTCACCACAACATAACTTGTTTCGTAACTTATGCCTCCGTCCAGCCTATACAGAATACATACGAAACTGGATAGAATTGTCCACCCTACCTTGCTCCTTACTGGATAGAATTGTCCACCCTACCTTGCTCCTTACTCTCCCACGCCGTTACCTGACCATCCTTATATTGTTTCGCTACACAAGCATCTTATTCTCTATCTTTCTGTACCTCTTTCAAACTATTTCATCTCTCTCTCCACACCTTGCTCTCTTTCTTTCTTTCTCTTGCTTTATCTTTTTCTTTCTCTCTTTGTTTATCTCTCTACTTACTCATTAACTCTCATTACTTAGCTCTGTCTTATGCACTTTTTGGATATGGACATGTGGAAGACGGATATGGGGAATTTTGAAATTTTGAAAAAGTTGGAAATTCGAACGAAATAGTCTTGGTGGAAAAACAAGCTGAAAAAACTGCATGCATTAACTTTGTCTGAGCATATACATATATATGCCCCAAAGCATTATTTGGAGAAAAGAGTGTGATAGGTAGGGAGAGTGTTAGAAAGAGGGTAAGAGCTTTATGAGAGTTAGAAGGAGAAGAGAGAAAGAGATATCGAAAGAGTGAAAGAAAGAAGAGCTATAATTTTGGAAAGAGAGTGAAACAGAGAAGGAGATACAAAAACTAAGAAAGAGAGAGAAAGAGAGAGAGAGAGAGAGAGAGAGATAAAGAAAAAGAGATAGACTCAAAGAGTAACTGAATTAAAAAGGGAGAAACAAACAGAGATGAATAAGAGAAAGAGAGAAAGGTTTGTGTGACTAAAGTTAGTTTAATTTGTCCAACTTACCTGGTAGTATTCTTACCCACTACTTAAATGCCGAGAGGGCGGAAACAACAACACAATGGTCACGTCTGAATAGATGCAATTATCCGTCAAAAGGCTTGCAAATAGTATATCGAGATAGGAAGTTTATGTCTGAGTAAGCAATGAACTACCGTTCAGGGCTCCACAGCACAAACTTTAGTCTTAGTAATCCTTTCTTCAAAGCCTTAATGAACAAGATACTAACATTTAATGTTCAATAGTTTAAAATATCGTCGCAATATTGTCCAAATTAGATTGAAGGGAGACTTTCGAACGAAGTATTTCTGCTTAAATCCATCCTATTCCGCACATAAACTATGCGATAAAGAGTCAATAAATTGTCTAATAAAAAAAATTTCGGTTAGCACAATCCTCAACTTATTCCTCGAATTTTCTGGAAAAAAAAACCACACTGTGATAGAATGCGGAAAAGAGAAGAAAAACGGCAAACATGAAGCAGTACGACCGTTGTTATGGAATTTATTGCAAGAACAAACAAAGGAGATTTTCCATGTATGTACACATGTTGGTGTCTGCGGCAAATTGAATTGGTTCAGAATGGTAAGCAGCGGGGTTAGGAGACGAAAGAAAGATTGAGGGAAAAGAAGAAAGCAACTTCACAGAACAAGGGCTTAACCGTGATGACTTGGAGACACTCACATATCTTACTGGTAAGTCTGAGGCGCGGCGGCTATCCGATTAACTGCCAGTACATGCTTCGCTTGGAGTAGAAACAAACACCATTGTCTGCATGATTCCCTTTTTTTCTCGCTCCAATATCTCTTCTTATCTCTATTTCTCTTGCTTCTTGAATGTAAGCTCACACAAAAGTTCGGAACTGAGGCACGAAACCTGTTCTGATACTAGAAAACATTATTTATCTATCAGCTTGGATTACATAAAGCCTTCGAGCGAAAAAATTGTGCTTACATATTCGTTACTTATTTTTTCCAAGAAAAGTTTATTATAATCAAACGCAGATTGAAAAAATTACCTGATGACCAAATGTTTATGTTCTTTTCCAAATAAACAAATGAAATTTTCTAGCGAAATGAGTAAGATTAACGATAAAATTATAAAAAACTTACGTAAAAAAAGGAAAAAGTTTAAGTAATAAAAAAAAGTATAATTGAATAAATGCTCATCTTCTTACAAGCACAATCAAAAAGAATCAAAAGTTCTGCTCACGGATTGGGAAAACTAACTCGGAGGTCTAAGAAACCAATACTAAACGATAAAGAGAAACATCGCTTTTCCAGCTTAAGTATCGAGCAAAAGAAATACAACTCCAAGAACATAAACAGAAAGACTGAAATAGACACGCAGCGGAAATTCCCGAAAAAGAAACACAATGGGCTCGCAGTGGAGCGTTAATAAAATTCCCTCACGACAGCTAAGTGTTCTCAGCCTTTTTTTGCACGTTTTTTTCGTGAAAGCCTACTTTTTAAGCTAAAATAATAATTTAAAGAAGATTTACTTCCTACGCAAACATGTATTGAGAGTAGTGAAACCATCCAAAACTGTCAGTCTCCCCTTGATACCCGAAAAAGGCCCATTCATATAGTATAAAATTATAGGCTTATAGGAATACATATTCATACAGATCAGAGTAAATGTGCTTCAAATCCTTTTTGTTTATTATTTTTATATGTGAAGTGTTATTTCACATACTTCCATTTCTCGTTTCTCGCTCGGATTACGAACATATGTACATATATACATTTACATACATATTTTGTAGGAACATATTGACCTGCGTCATACTTTCGTCATCCAAGGCTTCTATTCTAGCCATCTATCTTATTCGACCGACATAAATATGTTCTACTCCATCTTATTCATTCTTTTCTTCTGTTTTTCTGGTGGAGGTTTTAAGTCTTCTTCGCTCTCTTTTGGTGCATTATCCGTTACTCCTTCTATTTTTCCTTCTCCCTTCTATTCTCTGCCTTTCTTTCTCACTCACTCACTATGTATTTCTTTATCGCTTTTCTCTTTTTTCCCAAGTTTTTCTCTTTTCTCTTCATGTTTCTCTATTTATTTCTCTTTTTTAAAACTTTCTGCTTCATTTCTCTCTAATTCTTCGATAATCTTTGTATCGCTCTTCTTATTCCTCTCTCTCTCTCTCACTCTCTCTCTCTCTCTCTCTCTCTCTCTCTCTCTCTCTCTCTCTCTCTCTCTCTCTCTCTCTTCTACCATTCCTCCTTCCTATGTACATATTCCTCCTTCCTATGTACGTATGTTCCCCTCAGTTACTTCATACTTCATAAATTCTCTGATGGGTAACGACCGGAGCTGAATCCAGAAAAGCTATAAGTTTTCTTAAGGAAAGGCGCAACTTTGATATTAGCAAAGATCTGCAAGCATCAATTGCTGAGCCAAAACCAGGCGAGGGTGTGAAAAGACGAAAAAGAAATGAAAAAAAGAACATTTGAAACAAAAAACTCGAGAAGTTTCGAAGCGTTTTCCCGTTTGAATGGTTGATATTGAAACAACAACAGTTTTCGTATTACTTCAAGATCAAAGAAAAGAAAAATGCGACGAAGAAATAAGAAAGAGCATAAGTGAAAAGCCTTTTTTGTAAAAAGAGCCATGTCATTTAAATCTGGTTATTCTAGTAAGAATATAAAGCAATTTCATTTGAAACTATATCTAGTGATGTCGTGTAAGAATCGAATTTGATCAAACAAAACGAAAAATCTTGGTTCTGAGTAGGAAGTGTCATCAAGTTCCTAACAAATACGATGACAATAGTCTTTGGTTAATACTGAGAAGAAATATGGTGAGAAGTGTTGGTAAAAATGAGTCTATATATGTAGAGTAGAGGATTGTTTGACGAAGGCGGAAGGACAAGGGACCGCGTGGTAGGACAGTGGTGAGGGTGGGAGAGTGGCAGGCCTCAAAATGCGTACATACAAATGAACATGCGAGAAAGACTGATTGATAGAGTACATTACATATGAAGTACCTCATCAAGAAAATGCGCTTCTTAATGTTCTCGCCAGTTTTCTATGGAGAAAATCCTATGAGAAATATAACGAGAAAGCTGAAATCGGCCGGGAAAATGCTATATCAAAACATGCTGTATTGAGGAGACAAATTTTTCTATCAGGATAACGCGTGCTGCGTATTTTTTAACAGCTCGGTCAAAACAATCGTATTGAATTGCGAAATTAAGAGCTGCTCTTTTTCGGAATTACTTTTTTTTTCTGAGAGTTCACGCGATTGCTCCAGATTTTTGTTGTTGATGATATTGAAAAAAGGCTGCGCTTGTTTTTTAGACTTTTCTTTCTGATAAACGACAACACAATAAACCTGCTCTACACAGCAGTCCAGAAGGTGAAAATGAAAGTTTGAAAGTTTTATTCTGAATTCATTTTTTGAGTATGAAGAAGAGAATGAGAAAAGCTCCGATGACTTCGCAAAAGACGAAGCTGCTCCATCTGACGGACGCCGATCTTCCTCTGATGAACTTCTCGTATGCTCCTTAACAAGCGTTCAATTAGAAAACAACTCTCATTCCCACAATCAGCTGCACTCTTATAAGCTTCTAAAGAGCATATTTTTTGTCTTTTGTCAGCTTATTCGTTGTTCTATTCTCACCTTCTTCTTCATTGCTATTGCTCTAGCGTAATTTTTACCTTGATTAATACTTTTTCTATTCAAATTTGTTTTTTTGCTTTCGTGAGTTTAAGTGTGCAAATCAGCCACACCTTTAATTTCACTATGTTGAAGTAATCGCTAACATCAACTCAGCGCTATACTGATTGAGTTAGTTGCAATTCCACGTTTATCACTTATAATAACACTGATGATTTTATGAACTAGCTCGCACTTGTGTGAACTACCTCATGAGCACACTAGTACGAACTTTTATATGGTTAAATTGAAGGCACGGCCGGTATTTCGCTATTCTTAGAAAAAATTTATCGGTCTCTTGGGAATTTGAAAATTAATGCAAATATGGCTTCAAATAAAAAAACTTCCAAGAAAAAACCTGGAGGGGTTCTGAGTATTCTTTCCGCACGAAATACTCCTTCTTCCAATGGGGCAAACGGCACGTCTTGGAAGTAAGAATGGTACTGAAATCAAAACTCATCGTATTTTTCAACTAAAATCCCAGAATACTAAACACTGAAAGTTTATTCTTGGAATGTTGCAAGCTTTGAAGAAGGAATACAAAAAAAGGTAAGGAAAAATTGATCTGTGCAAAAAGCATACATACGCTCAAGTTAATATTACTGTCCTTCATATTACTTTTTTCAAATTTCATATTACAGTACATATTACTGTAAACTTGCAACAGTTGTACCTCTGTTGACGTTCGCAAACAGAATAAAAATTCGATTTGCGAGACTAATTTTGAATTCATTTGCCACAACAACAAAAAAAATGATAGGAGATTGTTTCTTTCTTTTCTCTCTTTTCTCTATTATGATAGGAGACATAGTAAGTGAGCAATATAACGAGAAAGAAATTCCTATTCATAACTTTAAAATGAATCTACCTTTTCCACGTTCCGTTTGAGCTCGGAGCTTCTCTGCAGCATCATTTTCATTTTGTTTGTCATTTCTTCCTCTGTTAAGTTCTAAAAGCTTTTTAGTTTTTATTGATATTCCTGTTCCCAAGCGAACAACAAAAGTTGTTAATCTTGGTAAGTCTCAAATTTTACGTTTTAAATTCAATTTTTCACAAGGTGGGATTTTAATACAAGTCTTTGATCAAACTTTTTACATCTACATTGTATAAAAATAGAGCTTACTTGAGGATAAAATATTCTCCACTGGATGATGCTCTTTCTACCGTTACGTTGTAAAGGAGAAATTCTTTAAATTTAATAGTTTTTCACGATGAGTTTCAAGGTTTTTCAAGCTTCAAAAACCTTTTTGTAAATATGCTCCCCGAGACCGTGAGATTTACACAGGGCCGCGTTGGTGACTTGGTCAGCGAATAGAGGGAGAATCAGCAACGGAACTCCTCCACAGACTCCTTCGTTGATACTCAAAAGGCACTTAAGACTCATTGCATTGTACCCGGATTCGCTAGTCACAAGTACATATAAAAAATGTAGATTGCCTGATTATGTATTGTATACATATGGTATATATGTATGTGCGTACAGAAATGAGTCTATACAAAAAAATTATGAGAATGAGATGATGAAACCCATTGTGGCATACTAGAGACGAGACATTGTGATGGTCCGATCACTATTTCCTTAAATAGGACAATGTCAGCGAACAAACTTCAAATAAATCATTTGATAACAATAGTACTTCAAAACGTGCGAGAAGCACTCAGTGGTTTGTTACCTCTTAATTCCTCCGTGAGTGAAGAACAGAACAGTTTTTGGATGATGGAGAATCTCAGCTTGTGGAGCCCAGCTGAGAATACGGATATGGCTACCGTAGCCACTCAGCTTTCTACCGTTGTAGGCCCAAATGATACGGTAGTCATAGAACTTCTCGAGAACTCGAAGGAAAAGCTCTTGAACCTGATGAAAAGGTTTTCAATGTAATTCTGAGCAAGTTTTTTTTCAGCCCACATCTTTGATATTTTTAACATATTTGAATAGTAGTTGTTTTGCAGGAAAAAAACGGACTCAATATTTGTCGATCTATGGCGAACCTTGATCTTGCCACTCTAAATTTAAAAAAAATTTACAATAAATAAATAATCAATGAAATTAATTATTTCGAACTACGCTCAATTTCTTAATTTTTTCTTTCATCATTTCCCTTTTCTACTCAAAACTTTTCTGTGGAAATACCCCTAATGTTAGTACAACGACGGCTTACGCGAGCTTCCGCACTAAATAAAGTAAGGCTGGGTTCGATCCGACCCGGAGTCTGTATGATAGTTAAATTTACTATCTTCTTATTCAGGCGTTTTCGCTTTTTGAACTACGTAACTTAGCATACGAAGGTTTATGCGAACTAATAGCTTGAACCAGAAAATTTTTTTATTTCTTATTCATTGTATTCAAATTCAACTTGGTGTGGTCCACTGTCCCAATGCACGATCGATCCAAACGCAATGTAAATTGTTCCTTTAGACGCTCTGTCCTCCACAAAGTTTCTCAAATCCTTATCCAGCTTCTTCTCTTCTGTAAAGCAATCCACTAACATAGTCATATTGTAGAAATGGACTGTTCAAGATTATGTTTTTTTATTTATTATGTAATCCGACATTCTAGAGGTCATTTAAAAACTGCTGTTTCGATTATCATGTCTTTTACTACATATTGTGCAGTATACAAAAAAAGGAAAGTGTCAGTTGTTTACTTCGTTTGGTTCAAATGATATGCGGTTTGCTTCATTAAGACCTCGGAAAGATGTTTCATTGTCATTCAAATTTTCACGTTTATCGGTTGTTTCTACGAGTTATGGTGGCTGCGCATCGCATGCGTACTGCAGTCATCGATCTTCATCTCCGAACAAGGTCCATTTTAGACATCGCAAAAACGCTCAAAATTAACCACCCGGTCGTTTCGAAAACCGTAGCTCGTTTTTGAAGAGACAGGAGGGTTTTTGGATCGTCATAAAAGTGGACGACCAAAGACGGTTACCACCACAGTCTTTGTAAAACGAGTACAAAGCATGATCGCCCGTGATGCGAAGAGGAGCATGCGGAAAATGGCGAAAGAGCTCAAGATCTTAGAAAAATCCTTCAAAAATTGTTCATGACAAGCTGAGACTTTTCTCTTTCCGAGGAAAGAAACAGCTCTCCTAACTGAACAAAACAAGCTCGCCAGAAAAGAAAAATACAAAGCTCTTTTCTCGCGTCTCGCAACTGACTCGCTTCCTCAGTTCATCTTCTCTGATGAGAAATTATTCATAGTAGAAGAGGAGTTCAACTCCAAAAAAAACGCGTTCTTGCTCACACTTCTCTGGAGGCTGATAAAAACGGCAGATACATCGGAAGAACTCAACACCCTGCTCAGGTTATGGTGTGGGGAGAAATTTGCTCCTCAGGCAAGAGTCCCATGTTCTTCGTTGAAGAAAATGTCAAAATGGATTGACATCTGTACACGGAAAAAAATCTTGAAAAATGTATTGAAGCCCTGGGCAGATGCTCATTTCAAAGGAGAGAAGTTTGTCTTCCAGCAAGACGGAGCTCCTTCTCACACTGCCAAGTTCACTCAAGATTGGTGCGCAGCAAAACTTCTGGCCTTTTGGCCCGTATCCTCTCCCGACCTGAACCCGCTGGATTACTCTGTTTGGGGTTATGTACAGTCCAAGGTCTGCGCTAAAAATCCTAAAAATTTGAATGTTCTCAAGACCTGCCTGACCACAGAATGGAACAATCTTCCTGATGAATACCTGCTGATCAATACCTGCGAGACACGGTCCAGCAATTCGATCATCGTCTCAGGCATGTTGTAAGATAAAGAGGAGGCCGAATCTAATAATTTTTCGTAATTGTTACTAAATCTGTATGCAAAAATATATATACTAAAGACTTGATTTGCTTGCTTTTTTCTGAAAACAAATGGTTAATAACCACCGTTCCATACTACATATAGTATCTGCACCCTGTACATGTTGTGCAGTATACAAAAAAGGAAAGTGTCAGTTGTTTACTTCGTTAGATAACAGGAAGAAACTACATATTAACGAGTGGAGGAAACAGCAATACACAATAATTTATCAGTATCGAATGAAATATCGAAAAGTTAATAATAAATAAAGTTGAATTTCGATTGAGGAACCGTGACAGATGTCCCCGACATGAACGAGTGCCGCTCCACTGGAAGAGGGGCTGAGAAAATAACGGGGATACCCACTGAAGACATATTCGAACTGAAAGAAAAAAGACATATAACTAATAGGCAATTTTATTACAGTTGCACCTTTCGGTTTCTGAAAACTCGAAAAAAGTTCCTATTTTCAAGACAGCTCTTGGTCTGAAACTTTTTCTTAATTCAGGCGAGGGGCTGATCTCTTCTACGCGAACCTCCAGGAAATGAAACGTTTAAGGTATATCCAAATCAAAAAGTGTTTTCTATCATTTGCTAGTGATTCCGAATCATCATTCGAAATTGATTAACCGCAAAAATTTTCTTTCTTAATCATGATTTTTCGAAGGAAGTTTTCGAGCGATAAAATGATAATAGCAACTTTGGAGTAGAGTTTCTCGAAAGAAAGCCCCCTCATTCCGACAAGATCCCCGGCTCGAGAGAGAAAAAAGTCCATGAAGGGTTGGGCGATGAGTTCTGCGACTGCCTCTACCGACTGCTTGCTACGATCGAGCAAAGAGTGGATGTTGTACTCCGCATGCTTCCCATTTATGTAAAATCTGAGGGAAGTTTTCGTTTTAAGTTAACGTTTAAGAGCCTACTCACCAAAAAGGCGTTAACAATTTTGAGATATCAGTCGATTAATCTTTTTTTCAAAAGTTCGGAGTGTAATTTTCAAATTTTATAACAACGGAACATTATCGAATGAACTCTAAATCATTGTATATAAAATTGTATATAACGCACCCTTTTCCCAATCTTATTACGGCTTTGAGGTGGGGTATATAATTAACCTAGTATAACGATTAGCTGCTTCCTCGTTCACCGTTAGTGTGTTGATCAGGGGGTAGAATTAAGATTAGTGCAGCTATTAACAGCATTTCGTATTCATAATTGTATTATATAATAAAAGAGAATTTTGCCGGGAGAGGGTTTAACTAGACACTTTTCGCAATATTGTGAGGCAAACAACAATTATGCAATATTAACACTTCACAGTTAACCACTAGAAGCAGAAAAAAAGAAGGAACCCAGAAATATGCTCACCCTTCTGTCAGAATTGGATTGCGCCCTAATCCATGAAGCATCGAAGCAAAGTTGTAGAGAACTAGAAAGCAAACAAATCTTGACTTTCAAGTTTCTTTATCCACTAAAACTCCATTTGAAGAGAAAATGTCATCAACAAGAAATGTGAGTATCAGAAATGAGCACTGAATACATATCAAATCAATTCAAATTTCACCGAAGAAGAATTGATCAAATTTCTTTCAGTAGAGACATAAATGAATTCGATGATGCTAATAATTTTTACTTTTTGTATGTAATTCATAGAGCAGAAAGTTTTATGGAGCGTTAAAATTCAACTTTTCACTTTGCTAAGTGATTTTCTGCTCGGGATTTTTTTTGAACGCTCCAATGTCTCACCACGAATTACCTTGAGAAGAAAAATGGACTACGGTATTACTTTTATACTAACCTTAACTGTTGGACGTAATCCAAGAATTTTGCTGCAGGATGTTGCTCCTGTTCTTTCTTATTTTCCTCTCTTTCTAATCCCTCTCCGTTATTTTTCATTAAAATACGCTTAGGCTTAGTAATAGTTTACGCTAACAAGACCGTATTAAAAAATTAGTCATAAATCCGTGACTCCACCCCCCGAAGGAGAAAAGTAGTGGAGTATACGTCGATCTGGACAAGTACCAAATTGTCTATATATAAATATATAGACGCTACGGTTTCGAGAAATTTTTTCATAGCTGATCATTTTGAGCATTCTTGAAAAAAATTTTTTGTTGTAAAATTAGTAAAAAATATTATTTTTACGTTAAAAAAATATTTTTACATCAAAAAACTACGAGTTAAGTTTGTGTAGTTTGTAATTACGAGTTAAGTTTGTAATTCAAAAACTTATCATTTCTATATAACCCTTCGCGAGCGACGTTAAACCTTCGAAAGCAAGAGAAATGACAGATAGAAAAACGAAAATATGCATTCTAAGATAAAGCGACGATTTTTCTGTTAAATTCTTGGATTACGTCCAACAGTTAAGGTTATTATAAAAGTAATACCGTAGTCCATTTTTCTTCTCAAGGTAATTCGTGGTGAGACATTGGAGCGTTCAAAAAAAATCCCGAGCAGAAAATCACTTAGCAAAGTGAAAAGTTGAGTTTTAACGCTCCATTAATCTTTCGAGGTGCGAAAGATAAAAAAGGAGAGAAAAAGGAGATTTGATTTTAACTAAATGGCCATGAAACTTTATGGATTCAAAACTGGAAGCGTTAAAAATAAGTTCCAAACTCTGACTGTATTGTAAATTTGTAAAAACAATCGAGATTTTTTTGCAATTCTGGTTGTGTAATTGGATTCTAATGATTTTCAAGCGATGTAGCAATAAAATGCATGAATTACTTTGAACAGAGTTTTGATCCCTCTCCTTTAACTGCTACGCACTAAAAACCTACTAAGTTTTTGAGAGCTTAAAGTCTTACACGTTGTTGAAAATACTGCGATTCGAGAGCCATGTCGCTGTTGCAACGCTAAAGCAACTGATCCCTGGAAGGCGGGAAACAACTCGTCTGCGAAGACGAGGTCGTAAGGTGTCGCGAGGACTTCCGAAAGTGTAGCTGCAGAGAGAAAAGTTAAACTACTTGCAAGGTTGCGACTGCTTTTTGAATACTCCTAGTTCGTTTTCAGGCCTCTGCCACCCTCTTATACAGAAAAACTGGTCGTAATTCAGCAGCTCTAGCGGTACATTTGAGAATCTAACTCTAACTCTAAAAGAGAGTGCTTTGGTAAGACACTTTACTAAACTATGAAAAACCACAAAAAATTTTTTCATATAAGTGAAACTAGAGTTTTTGATATCCAAGAAAGTAATAAGCATGAACCAACTTGAATTGAGGGCGCAGCTGAGGAAGCCTTTGCTGAGGTGAAGAGGCATCAGCGTCCCGAATGGGTTCATCTCGTATTCCCAGAACACTCTACCCATGTCTTTTTCGTCAAATTGAACATCTTTCGGTGTGACTATCGAGTAGAGAGCCTGAAAAGAGCTGAATAAATCAGCCGTGACATTAATCTCTCGAAAAAAGTTGAGTGATCGACGATGTATCTGTAAAGATGACATCATTGCTCGATGAATGAGATCATCGAGTCAGTGTTAATACAACTGAAATTTTTCACGATGAGATCATGGCTCTCGCACTTTTTAGGCAAAAAATGTTGGATCAGTGAGGTATGATATGATCTTGCGAGAGCACGCGAAATAACATCTTAAAGTACGAGAAAATGAGATTTCACATGTCGTCTTGCTCTCCAAATGAATCTTAAAATACTAAATAATCTCAATCTAATTTGTTTCCGTACTTAAAAATCATTTCACTTTTTTTGTTGAACATTTCATCAAAATTTTTGTTTTTTTTGTTGTATTCTCGACACTTCGTACCGCGACATTTCGTACCCCGAAACTTTGTACCCAAAATTTTTTCTTCTTGTTACCACTTTTTCTTCCAACATTTTTCAAAATTTTCGCCTAATTTGAATGACATGAAGTCATCGCACCGATGATCTCATCGTTCAGAGTATAATGTCGCGGCAGAACTTCGACTGGAATAAGTCTTAAAACGGGTCTCGTTATGAAGTGAAGCGTACCACAGTAGTAAGAACTCTAGGTTTTTGGAAACCTTTACGCTTATGCAAAAAAAGTTCCAACATAACGGGGTAAGTACTTAATCTCTAATCAGAGTCTTTAATCTCTAATCTAATCCATAAAAGCAGTGAAGTTTTGTATGATCAATGTATCGGGTTTCAATGCTGGCAGTACGTTTTTTTCTCATTGAGACGGGTCGACAGGTTTGAACACCCCCCCCCCTCTTCCAGAGGGATTGTACAACCTTGACTCCTTTGCCCATGGATCCGAGATCATAGTGTGCCAGGGTGTAGACGGAGACATCGTGACCTCTTTCGACCAGTCTATGAAAGGTTTGTTACTGCATAAATGTATGCTTATTTTTCACAGTAATTTTATGATTGGGAAAAAACGTTGTTTTTTGGATGGCTGTTGTTCACTGAAGTTTTGATGCTTCTCTGTAGTATTCGTTCTTCTAGTTCAACAGATATGAAGAAAAGGTCAGTTTAAGCCACTTTGTGAGTAGAAACATGCATGAGTGTAACCAAAAATGCCACCAAAAACAAACGCATGTGAAAATTGCAAAAAAAACAATCGCTTTTTATTTATTAATCTTGCTGAGTTCTTTTTTGGATGAAAATATCTATGAATGAACTCGTTCGAAGCAGACGGAGAAAGCTATGAATGGGCTTGTTTTTTTCTCTTCCTCGCCTTTTCTGTCTTTTGCCGTACTTCCTTCTTCTCTAATAACAAGGCCTAGACTTTTTTGCGGGTGAGAACATCGAAAAAGGCGGGATGAGCTAGTTGAAGAAGACGAAGGATGAGAAGCAGACTTCATGGAGCGAGTTGATGTCAATCGACAACTTAACAATCTCTTCAAGCTCTCAGAAAAGTCAACTTGGAATTCTTTTTGAGTAGGATGTTGTGGTAAGAATTGAACTTTTTTGTTCCTGTGCAAAGAACTTGGACGATGGAAAATTTTCATAGTTATTCAGAAATAGAGCAGTTGAGAAATTAAACCGAATCAAGAGGAACTTCAAAAAGCCTCATGATAAAAACGTTTCAGTCTTCCCTCCTTTATGTTTTCATAATGGAACAGTCATGAAATCAATTAGATTGGATATTTGTCGTACGTGAAGTACCGTGCCAAATTATATATTTATAAAAAATGAATTTTGAGCTTAAGTTCGTGAATATCGAACAGATCTTCTTGATCTTTTCAATTTTTTTGTGTTTTTTTCTTGGAAGTATATGCTTTAGTTACAGAAAGTTACAGAAAATATGTTTGCTTCATAAACCAAACTCATTCGGACCAAAACTCAAATTTTCCAATCTTTCTAATGTTGAAGGAAAACTCAATTTTTTCTTTCTTTTTTCTTGGTCTGGCTATATTATAACTTTACACTTTAAATAACTCGTCTCATTGGAAGTTGAAACGTGCTTCAGATCTGTCCCTGATCGAGTGTAAGTTTTTTTGTTGTTGTCTAATATGGGTATTCTGTTATACAATTGTTTTCTGGTTGCACTTATGATTTTGATTTTTTTTTTTAATTTTTCACGTGATTTTTTTCTGATTTTTATGAATCCATGTGTAATGAATGAATGGTTGGAATTTCGAAAAAAACTGAATGCAAAATGGAAAAAATTAATTTTTAAAAAATCAATTTTTGATAGAATTTTGTACGGTACTGGATATTAAATCTTCTAGAATGTAGAGTCTTTCCAGTTTTTAGTTTTTATGCTTGTTCTGATGATTATGCTAATCCTTTTTTTCTGAGAATGCGCAGCCGAAATATTATGATTATTTTGTTCTCTCTCGCAGTACTAATGTTCTTTTTTGTTCCACTATCTTTGAAAAGCTAGGACTTTTGAACCCAGAATCAGAGCAACAAAAAAGTAAAAAACCCAATTATACACAATGTTAAAAGATCATTCATTGTTTTTTCAAGGAAGTCTCATTTTGATAAAAAGTTATTTACTGGTTAAGAAAATGTTTGTGAGCCCTTTTTTTATCTTTTTTCCTTTCTTTTTAAAAACACTTTTTTTTGAATATTTTAAACTAGCTTTTTGGTTATTTTTGCAGTTGTATCATTTTAGTTATTTGAGATCTCTCAGATCCTCTCTAGAGCTATTTAACAATAAAAATGATTGCATCCTAATAACCGGAGGCCTGACGTTGATTCTTAATAAACTCTCGTTCTAAAGAACACATCCATTCCAGCCTCTTCTCGTTTTCACTCTCTTCGGATGATGGCCATCATCTTCTATGCTTTTTTATCCAATCCAAGCACAGTATTGTTGTTCCCCCTAATCTACTATTGTTGTTCCCCCTAATCTACTATTGTTGTTCCCCCTAATCTAATTACTTTTTGTTTTCGTTTTTTTCGCTCTTGCTTTTCTTTTAATCTTTCGTACTCTCTACCCTTCACTATTCTTCTTTTATCTCTCTATATTAATTCCTCAATCTTATTTCGTGAAAAAAACCTGGTTTGGAAACAATAAACTTCTATTGTTCTCCTAAACTTTGATCGTTATTTCTCTATATGTAAGTATATCTGCTCACTGCTCTTTAAAATATCATTATAAACACTAGTTCAATGTCTCTTGTACTACGTCAAAGAGCTTCCTCGCGTGCCTGGCCCCCCATTACGGGCTCATGTGAATGTAGGTCAAAATTACAAAATTATTTTTTGTCGTTGTTTTTTCAAGTCAAAATTCAAGGCAGTTTTATGCTATAAGCTTTGCTCGGTCAACCTCGGATGGCCATAACAGACGTGTACGTATACGTCGACGTTTTTGAAGTGATAATTCCTATATTCTTGTGATCAAAGATGATACTATTTGAAGCGTGTTCGGATGCTGAAACTTAAGAAATTTGTCAAAACTGTTTGTCTTTTCGAATTGATTCACAGTGCCCATTTTCCAGGCCTAAAAGTTAATTCTGCTCTTCTGGCAACTATATGGTTTTTGTGGGTGGTTTCGTTGCCTTGTAAGGAATATCATCATGAGCTGCATTGGCAGCCAAATTTGCTTGCTCTATTAATCTTCTTGTCTGATTCTCTCCTAAAAAGCCGCTCTCTTCTTCTTTTCACAACTCGCATCATTGCGCTTTCGTGGCCGAACCAAGGCAATTCAAAAACATATTCAACTTTCAGCCTTTCTTTCGCTCTCTAACACTCTCTCACTCTCATGCTCTCTCTCTCTCTCTTTTACTCTCTTTCTGTCTTTCTTCTATTTTATCTCTTCCCCTCCTAACTCTCCGTCCCTCTGCTCATTCTCTCTCTCTCTCTCTCTGTCTCACACTTCTCTTCTCTATCATCACTGAACACTGTCTCCATTTTCATAAAGTTATCTGATTCTTCCAATTCAACTTTAACTCCCTGCTCTCAGGAGATAAACGAGAAGGGGTGTTGAGAGGAAGCTAAAGAGGTGCCCAACTTTTTCTGCGATATTCACTCTTCCCTGGGGCATAAAAGCAGAATGTCCTCTCTCTTCTCTCCCTCCGTACTTTTTTCTTCTTTATCCAGTCCCCTTCATTCACTTTTTTTCTTTTTTTTTTGTTCCCCTTTTCTTTTTTCTATTTCTTCTCTCTTACTTCAATCCTCCCCCTCCCCCATCCGATGTGTTCTTCTCCCGAATTCCAGATATGCCATGAAGCATTTGTGAAAAGATGACTGGCGGCAACATGGGTTGCTGTTCCCAATAGGAGGTTAGTGTTAAGGGTTGCCGGCTGTTTTATGTTTTATATTTTTATCGCTCCTTTTATCTCTTTCAAACATCTCCCCTCTTCCCTCTCCTTCCTTTTGGCTCTATGTCCCTCTGTTTCCCCTTCTTCTCTTTGTCTATCTCTTTTTTCTTTGTCTCTCTTTTTCTAGATTTTTCTACCTCTCTATCTGTCTCCATATCTTTCTTTAGCTTTCTATCTATATTTCTCTCTATTTTTTCTCTATCTCTCTCCGTCTCTGTAGATGTTTTTCTTTCTCTCTTGCCCTCTATATTTCTCGATATCTGTCTCGCTCTCTATATACCTCCATCAGACTTCATGGCTTTTCGCATCACGACATTTTGCACCGTTTTCGCACAACTCAAACCCGGATTTCCGAATATTTTCCTCCAAAGTTTTAATTATTATATATAAGGCTGGTCGTTGTATACGGTGTCGTAATAAGCCATTCGGCCTCGTTAGAAGTTCCAGTGAAAAAAAGGAAATAGTTCGATTGTGAATTTTTGGGTGATAGTTGTCATGATGCGAAATGTCGCGATACCCCTCCGTAAATATATAGTTTTTACTGTTTTTTTTTAAATTTGAAAAATGAATTTAGCATGAAATAGAACATTTTCAATACTAACTAGTATCAACTAAACTTAATGTTTTTGACTCAATTGATTAACTGTAATTTTAGACTGATTGACTGAAGTTTTAATATGGTTCAGTTAATAGAATTTCATGTGAATATTGTTTGCTTTGATAATAAAAAAACCAAAATTTCCTTCTTCATCTAACCTACCAGTTTTCTACTTATGACTCAAAAATTCGAGTTTTGTTGCAGTAATTCTTTTTAATTTTTAAATAATCAATAAATCTTTGAAAAAGGCAAGAAATCGAGTAGGAAAGATAGAAGAAGTAGAACTTTTCCGGGCTGTTCATCCTCCCGGAGTCGAATTCCTTAACCCGGTTAAGCGTGAAATTCCGGGCCTTGGAAAACTTCAATTGGAGCAGAAAAAAAAAGAATTCCGAGTTTCCAAAAAGGGTATGTATAAATTTTTTTAAATTCTAAAAGGCATAAGTTATTCGAAAAATTCTGTAAAGTTCATACTTATAAAATCTTAATCGTGAAAGACGGTAATTTCGAGATATTTAGGTAGTAACCAAAAAGACAATTTTAATTATTTCATAGCTTCATAAAATAGTACAGGGTGGCCCATATAATCGCAAACGCGTTTACAAATGTGTATCTCAGTGCATAAATGAGCAAGAGTGTTCAAATTTGTACATTTATCAGCACACATTAATAAAAACATTGGGTCAAAAAATCATTCAATTCGGTCCCCTTTGGCACGAACGAAAGCCCGGAGTCGCTTTGGGAACGCTTCGATCACTGGACGAAGGTACTTTTCGTCGATCCTCCTCCTGCAGGGATTTTTTTAGAGACTCCAGATTCAAGTGAGGATGAGCATTGACTTTGCTCTCAAGGTAGGACCACACGGAATAGTCCAGCGGAGGACACGGAATAGTCCAGCGGAATACCGGTGGCGGACACTCCGTCCAAAACCATGACTTTTGCAGGATGGGAAGCTCTATGCAGAAATCCACCGGTATGATTAGCTGCCTGTGAGTCCCGAGCAAGTACTTGCACATTTTGAGGGTTGTAGGCCTCTTCCACAGTGAACAGCTTCTCATCCGAGAAAACTGTCCTGAGGTGAGCACTGTCGCGCGTCCAGAGGATTAGGGCGCGCCACCTTTTGAGTCTTTTCTCCTTGTTCTTTAGAGTTAGGATGGCAGCCTTTTTAGTACGATATGAGGGGAGACTCAAGTCCTCTTCAACGATTCTTTGAAGAGTGTTGCGTGATAAGTTCATTTCGGAGGCCATTTTTTTCAAGCTACGCCTAGCATTTCGACCGACTCGCTTCCTCATGGCCTCAATCTTGTTATGGGTGCGCACTAATCGAGGATCAGCTCTTCGGGGCAAGTCAGCAAGTGTACCGATCTGTTCAAACCGTTTGATTGCTTTTCAGACAAGATTGCGAGGCGTTGAGATCTTTAGCGATGCGCGTATTTGATCGACCAAGTTTGTGCAAGTCCACAATGATAGAGCGTGCTCTATGAGAGACCACCATTTTTTTGAGAATTGATCAAATGATATGAAATTTGAACCATGTAATAAAAAACATATGTGGAGAACATGTGTAAAAATTGGAGCTCAGCGTGCACTACAAATTGACTTATAAACGCCGAAAGATTGGTTTGCGAATATATGGGCCACCCTGTATTTAATAGCTGAATTAAAAAAAAATTTTTTAAGTAAAAACTTGGTGTGATAAATAATAGAGACGTCTCCGGGTATTGAATAATCATTTCCCCTTTCAATTTTATCGCGAATTGTATTGTTCAATCTGTTCAAAAACTTTTAGGATTATGATTTCTCTTCGAGTTACCTTCTCATCGTTATTCTAATCCCCCTTCCACACTTAATGTATGTAAAGAAACGATAGAAACGAATTCATAGTTATTGGTCGTTTACATTCTACTCTGTCAGCTCTTTCGTACATTCTCAGGTCTCTCACGATCTCTAACAATCTGAGATCTCTCACGATATCGCGTTACACAAATCTATACACACATGTGTGGTTTTTGGCAGCTTTCAGTGGAGTTTTTTTGAGAACGAGAAAAGGGTTTGCTGGCCACCTGGTTGCCTCCTGATCTCGAATGTCTCTGAGAAGCATCGATCGAGAATATAACTTTCTCATTGAAAAAAACATTCCACTTTTCACTGGCTCTATTTAATAGCTGTTCCGAATTTCTTAACGTCGCTCTACAATGCAAATCTTCTAGTAAATGCAGTACAACTAACCCTAAGGATCTATTCTCGTTTTTTCTCTGAAGAACTCTTGAAAAACTAATCTATTTTTGATATTGTAAGTCAACAATGATCTACAATGTTCCTTCTTGTTTAGTGTTTTTTCCCTTAAAATCATCCTTTGGTCTAGAAATCGTTTTGAAAACAAGATAAAACTCAGTTTTCTATAATGATCACATTCTGTTAATGTCACCGGATTGGTCATTTCGTTCTTCTCTCTTTTTCTTGTTCTATTTACTTAGAAGGTCAAAGCCATTTTTAATTTGGAAGCACAGTTATTGCGCAAGTTCTGTAGTTCGTTCGCCTGAGTTCGAAGAGTCGTTAAAAGGTTTTTCTAGCAGAAAATCTTCGTTAGGCTTCTCAAAAAAACCAAAACTTTGAAGAAGAAAAAACCCTAATAGCATTTTTATGAAACGGCATCTGAATAGTTCATCCCCTAATAGCATTTTTATGAAACGGCATCTGAATAGTTCATCCCCTAATAGCATTTTTATGAAACGGCATCTGAATAGTTCATCCCCTAATAGCATTTTTATGAAACGGCATCTGAATAGTTCATCCCCTAATAGCATTTTTATGAAACGGCATCTGAATAGTTCATCCCCTAATAGCATTTTTATGAAACGGCATCTGAATAGTTCATCCCCTAATAGCATTTTTATGAAACGGCATCTGAATAGTTCATCCCCTAATAGCATTTTTATGAAACGGCATCTGAATAGTTCATCCCCCTAATAGCATTTTATGAAAGGGCATCTGAATAGTTCATCCCCTAATAGCATTTTTATGAAACGGCATCTGAATAGTTCATCCCCTAATAGCATTTTTATGAAACGGCATCTGAATAGCTTCATCCCCTAATAGCATTTTATGAAACGGCATCTGAATAGTTCATCCCCTAATAGCATTTTTATGAAACGGCATCTGAATAGTTCATCCCCTAATAGCATTTTTATGAAACGGCATCTGA
Source organism: Allodiplogaster pararmata (assembly GCA_964056735.1). NCBI lineage: Eukaryota > Metazoa > Nematoda > Chromadorea > Rhabditida > Diplogasteridae > Allodiplogaster > Allodiplogaster pararmata. Next base: position 19,330,585 of record OZ057406.1, read on the forward strand.
ATAGTTCATCCCCTAATAGCATTTTTATGAAAGGGCATCTGAATAGTTCATCCCCTAATAGCATTTTTATGAAAGGGCATCTGAATAGTTCATCCCCTAATAGCATTTTTATGAAACGGCATCTGAATAGTTCATCCCCTAATAGCATTTTTATGAAAGGGCATCTGAATAGTTCATCCCCTAATAGCATTTTTATGAAAGGGCATCTGAATAGTTCATCCTCTAATAGCATTTTTATGAAACGGCATCTGAATAGTTCATCCCCTAATAGCATTTTTATGAAACGGCATCTGAATAGTTCATCCCCTAATAGCATTTTTATGCAACGGCATCTGAATAGTTCATCCCCTAATAGCATTTTTATGAAACGGCATCTGAATAGTTCATCCCCTAATAGCATTTTTATGAAACGGCATCTGAATAGTTCATCCCCTAATAGCATTTTTATGAAACGGCATCTGAATAGTTCATCCCCTAATAGCATTTTTATGAAACGGCATCTGAATAGTTCATCCCCTAATAGCATTTTATGAAACGGCATCTGAATAGTTCATCCCCTAATAGCATTTTTATGAAACGGCATCTGAATAGTTCATCCCCTAATAGCATTTTTATGAAAGGGCATCTGAATAGTTCATCCCCTAATAGCATTTTTATGAAAGGGCATCTGAATAGTTCATCCCCTAATAGCATTTTTATGAAACGGCATCTGAATAGTTCATCCCCTAATAGCATTTTTATGAAACGGCATCTGAATAGTTCATCCCCTAATAGCATTTTTATGAAACGGCATCTGAATAGTTCATCCCCTAATAGCATTTTTATGAAACGGCATCTGAATAGTTCATCCCCTAATAGCATTTTTATGAAACGGCATCTGAATAGTTCATCCCCTAATAGCATTTTTATGAAACGGCATCTGAATAGTTCATCCCCTAATAGCATTTTTATGAAACGGCATCTGAATAGTTCATCCCCTAATAGCATTTTTATGAAACCGGCATCTGAATAGTTCATCCCCTAATAGCATTTTTATGAAACGGCATCTGAATAGTTCATCCCCTAATAGCATTTTTATGAAACGGCATCTGAATAGTTCATCCCCTAATAGCATTTTTATGAAACGGCATCTGAATAGTTCATCCCCTAATAGCATTTTTATGAAACGGCATCTGAATAGTTCATCCCCTAATAGCATTTTTATGAAACGGCATCTGAATAGTTCACCCCCTAATAGCATTTTTATGAGACGCATCTGAATAGTTCATCCCCTAATAGCATTTTTATGAAACGGCATCTGAATAGTTCATCCCCTAATAGCATTTTATGAAAGGGCATCTGAATAGTTCATCCCCTAATAGCATTTTTATGAAAGGGCATCTGAATAGTTCATCCCCTAATAGCATTTTTATGAAACGGCATCTGAATAGTTCATCCCCTAATAGCATTTTTATGAAACGGCATCTGAATAGTTCATCCCCTAATAGCATTTTTATGAAGCGGCATCTGAATAGTTCATCCCCTAATAGCATTTTTATGAAACGGCATCTGAATAGTTCATCCCCTAATAGCATTTTTATGAAACGGCATCTGAATAGTTCATCCCCTAATAGCATTTTTATGAAACGGCATCTGAATAGTTCATCCCCTAATAGCATTTTATGAAAAGGCATCTGAATAGTTCATCCCTAATAGCATTTTTATGAAAGGGCATCTGAATAGTTCATCCCCTAATAGCATTTTTATGAAACGGCATCTGAATAGTTCATCCCCTAATAGCATTTTTATGAAAGGGCATCTGAATAGTTCATCCCCTAATAGCATTTTTATGAAACGGCATCTGAATAGTTCATCCCCTAATAGCATTTTTATGAAACGGCATCTGAATAGTTCATCCCCTAATAGCATTTTTATGAAACGGCATCTGAATAGTTCATCCCCTAATAGCATTTTTATGAAACGGCATCTGAATAGTTCATCCCCTAATAGCATTTTTATGAAACGGCATCTGAATAGTTCATCCCCTAATAGCATTTTTATGAAACGGCATCTGAATAGTTCATCCCCTAATAGCATTTTTATGAAACGGCATCTGAATAGTTCATCCCCTAATAGCATTTTTATGAAACGGCATCTGAATAGTTCATCCCCTAATAGCATTTTTATGAAACGGCATCTGAATAGTTCATCCCCTAATAGCATTTTTATGAAACGGCATCTGAATAGTTCATCCCCTAATAGCATTTTTATGAAACGGCATCTGAATAGTTCATCCCCTAATAGCATTTTTATGAAAGGGCATCTGAATAGTTCATCCCCTAATAGCATTTTTATGAAAGGGCATCTGAATAGTTCATCCCCTAATAGCATTTTTATGAAACGGCATCTGAATAGTTCATCCCCTAATAGCATTTTTATGAAAGGGCATCTGAATAGTTCATCCCCTAATAGCATTTTTATGAAAGGGCATCTGAATAGTTCATCCCCTAATAGCATTTTTATGAAACGGCATCTGAATAGTTCATCCCCTAATAGCATTTTATGAAACGGCATCTGAATAGTTCATCCCCTAATAGCATTTTTATGAAACGGCATCTGAATAGTTCATCCCCTAATAGCATTTTTATGAAACGGCATCTGAATAGTTCATCCCCTAATAGCATTTTTATGAAACGGCATCTGAATAGTTCATCCCCTAATAGCATTTTTATGAAACGGCATCTGAATAGTTCATCCCCAAATAGCATTTTTATGAAACGGCATCTGAATAGTTCATCCCCTAATAGCATTTTTATGAAACCGGCATCTGAATAGTTCATCCCCTAATAGCATTTTTATGAAACGGCATCTGAATAGTTCATCCCCTAATAGCATTTTTATGAAAGGGCATCTGAATAGTTCATCCCCTAATAGCATTTTATGAAAGGCATCTGAATAGTTCATCCCCTAATAGCATTTTTATGAAACGGCATCTGAATAGTTCATCCCCTAATAGCATTTTTATGAAACGGCATCTGAATAGTTCATCCCCTAATAGCATTTTTATGAAAGGGCATCTGAATAGTTCATCCCCTAATAGCATTTTTATGAAACGGCATCTGAATAGTTCACCCCCCAATAGCATTTTTATGAAAAGGGCATCTGAATAGTTCATCCCCTAATAGCATTTTTATGAAACGGCATCTGAATAGTTCATCCCCTAATAGCATTTTTATGAAACGGCATCTGAATAGTTCATCCCCTAATAGCATTTTTATGAAACGGCATCTGAATAGTTCATCCCCTAATAGCATTTTTATGAAACGGCATCTGAATAGTTCATCCCCTAATAGCATTTTTATGAAACGGCATCTGAATAGTTCATCCCCTAATAGCATTTTTATGAAACGGCATCTGAATAGTTCATCCCCTAATAGCATTTTTATGAAACGGCATCTGAATAGTTCATCCCCTAATAGCATTTTTATGAAACGGCATCTGAATAGTTCATCCCCTAATAGCATTTTTATGAAACGGCATCTGAATAGTTCATCCCTAATAGCATTTTTATGAAACGGCATCTGAATAGTTCATCCCCTAATAGCATTTTTATGAAACGGCATCTGAATAGTTCATCCCCTAATAGCATTTTTATGAAAGGGCATCTGAATAGTTCATCCCCTAATAGCATTTTTATGAAACGGCATCTGAATAGTTCATCCCCTAATAGCATTTTTATGAAACGGCATCTGAATAGTTCATCCCCTAATAGCATTTTTATGAAACGGCATCTGAATAGTTCATCCCCTAATAGCATTTTTATGAAACGGCATCTGAATAGTTCATCCCCTAATAGCATTTTTATGAAACGGCATCTGAATAGTTCATCCCCTAATAGCATTTTTATGAAACGGCATCTGAATAGTTCATCCCCTAATAGCATTTTTATGAAACGGCATCTGAATAGTTCATCCCCTAATAGCATTTTTATGAAACGGCATCTGAATAGTTCATCCCCTAATAGCATTTTTATGAAACGGCATCTGAATAGTTCATCCCCTAATAGCATTTTTATGAAAGGGCATCTGAATAGTTCATCCCCTAATAGCATTTTTATGAAACGGCATCTGAATAGTTCATCCCCTAATAGCATTTTTATGAAACGGCATCTGAATAGTTCATCCCCTAATAGCATTTTTATGAAACGGCATCTGAATAGTTCATCCCCTAATAGCATTTTTATGAAACGGCATCTGAATAGTTCATCCCCTAATAGCATTTTTATGAAACGGCATCTGAATAGTTCATCCCCTAATAGCATTTTTATGAAACGGCATCTGAATAGTTCATCCCCTAATAGCATTTTTATGAAACGGCATCTGAATAGTTCATCCCCTAATAGCATTTTTATGAAACGGCATCTGAATAGTTCATCCCCTAATAGCATTTTTATGAAACGGCATCTGAATAGTTCATCCCCTAATAGCATTTTTATGAAACGGCATCTGAATAGTTCATCCCCTAATAGCATTTTTATGAAACGGCATCTGAATAGTTCATCCCCTAATAGCATTTTTATGAAACGGCATCTGAATAGTTCATCCCCTAATAGCATTTTTATGAAACGGCATCTGAATAGTTCATCCCCTAATAGCATTTTTATGAAACGGCATCTGAATAGTTCATCCCCTAATAGCATTTTTATGAAACGGCATCTGAATAGTTCATCCCCTAATAGCATTTTTATGAAACGGCATCTGAATAGTTCATCCCCTAATAGCATTTTTATGAAACGGCATCTGAATAGTTCATCCCCTAATAGCATTTTTATGAAACGGCATCTGAATAGTTCATCCCCTAATAGCATTTTTATGAAACGGCATCTGAATAGTTCATCCCCTAATAGCATTTTTATGAAACGGCATCTGAATAGTTCATCCCCTAATAGCATTTTTATGAAACGGCATCTGAATAGTTCATCCCCTAATAGCATTTTTATGAAACGGCATCTGAATAGTTCATCCCCTAATAGCATTTTTATGAAACGGCATCTGAATAGTTCATCCCCTAATAGCATTTTTATGAAACGGCATCTGAATAGTTCATCCCCTAATAGCATTTTTATGAAACGGCATCTGAATAGTTCATCCCCTAATAGCATTTTTATGAAACGGCATCTGAATAGTTCATCCCCTAATAGCATTTTTATGAAACGGCATCTGAATAGTTCATCCCCTAATAGCATTTTTATGAAACGGCATCTGAATAGTTCATCCCCTAATAGCATTTTTATGAAACGGCATCTGAATAGTTCATCCCCTAATAGCATTTTTATGAAACGGCATCTGAATAGTTCATCCCCTAATAGCATTTTTATGAAACGGCATCTGAATAGTTCATCCCCTAATAGCATTTTTATGAAACGGCATCTGAATAGTTCATCCCCTAATAGCATTTTTATGAAACGGCATCTGAATAGTTCATCCCCTAATAGCATTTTTATGAAACGGCATCTGAATAGTTCATCCCCTAATAGCATTTTTATGAAACGGCATCTGAATAGTTCATCCCCTAATAGCATTTTTATGAAACGGCATCTGAATAGTTCATCCCCTAATAGCATTTTTATGAAACGGCATCTGAATAGTTCATCCCCTAATAGCATTTTTATGAAACGGCATCTGAATAGTTCATCCCCTAATAGCATTTTTATGAAACGGCATCTGAATAGTTCATCCCCTAATAGCATTTTTATGAAACGGCATCTGAATAGTTCATCCCCTAATAGCATTTTTATGAAACGGCATCTGAATAGTTCATCCCCTAATAGCATTTTTATGAAACGGCATCTGAATAGTTCATCCCCTAATAGCATTTTTATGAAACGGCATCTGAATAGTTCATCCCCTAATAGCATTTTTATGAAACGGCATCTGAATAGTTCATCCCCTAATAGCATTTTTATGAAACGGCATCTGAATAGTTCATCCCCTAATAGCATTTTTATGAAACGGCATCTGAATAGTTCATCCCCTAATAGCATTTTTATGAAACGGCATCTGAATAGTTCATCCCCTAATAGCATTTTTATGAAACGGCATCTGAATAGTTCATCCCCTAATAGCATTTTTATGAAACGGCATCTGAATAGTTCATCCCCTAATAGCATTTTTATGAAACGGCATCTGAATAGTTCATCCCCTAATAGCATTTTTATGAAACGGCATCTGAATAGTTCATCCCCTAATAGCATTTTTATGAAACGGCATCTGAATAGTTCATCCCCTAATAGCATTTTTATGAAACGGCATCTGAATAGTTCATCCCCTAATAGCATTTTTATGAAACGGCATCTGAATAGTTCATCCCCTAATAGCATTTTTATGAAACGGCATCTGAATAGTTCATCCCCTAATAGCATTTTTATGAAACGGCATCTGAATAGTTCATCCCCTAATAGCATTTTTATGAAACGGCATCTGAATAGTTCATCCCCTAATAGCATTTTTATGAAACGGCATCTGAATAGTTCATCCCCTAATAGCATTTTTATGAAACGGCATCTGAATAGTTCATCCCCTAATAGCATTTTTATGAAACGGCATCTGAATAGTTCATCCCCTAATAGCATTTTTATGAAACGGCATCTGAATAGTTCATCCCCTAATAGCATTTTTATGAAACGGCATCTGAATAGTTCATCCCCTAATAGCATTTTTATGAAACGGCATCTGAATAGTTCATCCCCTAATAGCATTTTTATGAAACGGCATCTGAATAGTTCATCCCCTAATAGCATTTTTATGAAACGGCATCTGAATAGTTCATCCCCTAATAGCATTTTTATGAAACGGCATCTGAATAGTTCATCCCCTAATAGCATTTTTATGAAACGGCATCTGAATAGTTCATCCCCTAATAGCATTTTTATGAAACGGCATCTGAATAGTTCATCCCCTAATAGCATTTTTATGAAACGGCATCTGAATAGTTCATCCCCTAATAGCATTTTTATGAAACGGCATCTGAATAGTTCATCCCCTAATAGCATTTTTATGAAACGGCATCTGAATAGTTCATCCCCTAATAGCATTTTTATGAAACGGCATCTGAATAGTTCATCCCCTAATAGCATTTTTATGAAACGGCATCTGAATAGTTCATCCCCTAATAGCATTTTTATGAAACGGCATCTGAATAGTTCATCCCCTAATAGCATTTTTATGAAACGGCATCTGAATAGTTCATCCCCTAATAGCATTTTTATGAAACGGCATCTGAATAGTTCATCCCCTAATAGCATTTTTATGAAACGGCATCTGAATAGTTCATCCCCTAATAGCATTTTTATGAAACGGCATCTGAATAGTTCATCCCCTAATAGCATTTTTATGAAACGGCATCTGAATAGTTCATCCCCTAATAGCATTTTTATGAAACGGCATCTGAATAGTTCATCCCCTAATAGCATTTTTATGAAACGGCATCTGAATAGTTCATCCCCTAATAGCATTTTTATGAAACGGCATCTGAATAGTTCATCCCCTAATAGCATTTTTATGAAACGGCATCTGAATAGTTCATCCCCTAATAGCATTTTTATGAAACGGCATCTGAATAGTTCATCCCCTAATAGCATTTTTATGAAACGGCATCTGAATAGTTCATCCCCTAATAGCATTTTTATGAAACGGCATCTGAATAGTTCATCCCCTAATAGCATTTTTATGAAACGGCATCTGAATAGTTCATCCCCTAATAGCATTTTTATGAAACGGCATCTGAATAGTTCATCCCCTAATAGCATTTTTATGAAACGGCATCTGAATAGTTCATCCCCTAATAGCATTTTTATGAAACGGCATCTGAATAGTTCATCCCCTAATAGCATTTTTATGAAACGGCATCTGAATAGTTCATCCCCTAATAGCATTTTTATGAAACGGCATCTGAATAGTTCATCCCCTAATAGCATTTTTATGAAACGGCATCTGAATAGTTCATCCCCTAATAGCATTTTTATGAAACGGCATCTGAATAGTTCATCCCCTAATAGCATTTTTATGAAACGGCATCTGAATAGTTCATCCCCTAATAGCATTTTTATGAAACGGCATCTGAATAGTTCATCCCCTAATAGCATTTTTATGAAACGGCATCTGAATAGTTCATCCCCTAATAGCATTTTTATGAAACGGCATCTGAATAGTTCATCCCCTAATAGCATTTTTATGAAACGGCATCTGAATAGTTCATCCCCTAATAGCATTTTTATGAAACGGCATCTGAATAGTTCATCCCCTAATAGCATTTTTATGAAACGGCATCTGAATAGTTCATCCCCTAATAGCATTTTTATGAAACGGCATCTGAATAGTTCATCCCCTAATAGCATTTTTATGAACGGCATCTGAATAGTTCATCCCCTAATAGCATTTTTATGAAACGGCATCTGAATAGTTCATCCCCTAATAGCATTTTTATGAAACGGCATCTGAATAGTTCATCCCCTAATAGCATTTTTATGAAACGGCATCTGAATAGTTCATCCCCTAATAGCATTTTTATGAAACGGCATCTGAATAGTTCATCCCCTAATAGCATTTTTATGAAACGGCATCTGAATAGTTCATCCCCTAATAGCATTTTTATGAGACGGCATCTGAATAGTCCATCCCCTAATAGCATTTTTATGAAACGGCATCTGAATAGTTCATCCCCTAATAGCATTTTTATGAAACGGCATCTGAATAGTTCATCCCCTAATAGCATTTTTATGAGACGGCATCTGAATAGTTCATCCCCTAATAGCATTTTTATGAGACGGCATCTGAATAGTTCATCCCCTAATAGCATTTTTATGAAACGGCATCTGAATAGTTCATCCCCTAATAGCATTTTTATGAAACGGCATCTGAATAGTTCATCCCCTAATAGCATTTTTATGAAACGGCATCTGAATAGTTCATCCCCTAATAGCATTTTTATGAGACGGCATCTGAATAGTTCATCCCCTAATAGCATTTTTATGAGACGGCATCTGAATAGTTCATCCCCTAATAGCATTTTTATGAAACGGCATCTGAATAGTTCATCCCCTAATAGCATTTTTATGAAACGGCATCTGAATAGTTCATCCCCTAATAGCATTTTTATGAAACGGCATCTGAATAGTTCATCCCCTAATAGCATTTTTATGAGACGGCATCTGAATAGTTCATCCCCTAATAGCATTTTTATGAGACGGCATCTGAATAGTTCATCCCCTAATAGCATTTTTATGAGACGGCATCTGAATAGTTCATCCCCTAATAGCATTTTTATGAAACGGCATCTGAATAGTTCATCCCCTAATAGCATTTTTATGAAACGGCATCTGAATAGTTCATCCCCTAATAGCATTTTTATGAGACGGCATCTGAATAGTTCATCCCCTAATAGCATTTTTATGAGACGGCATCTGAATAGTTCATCCCCTAATAGCATTTTTATGAAACGGCATCTGAATAGTTCATCCCCTAATAGCATTTTTATGAAACGGCATCTGAATAGTTCATCCCCTAATAGCATTTTTATGAAACGGCATCTGAATAGTTCATCCCCTAATAGCATTTTTATGAGACGGCATCTGAATAGTTCATCCCCTAATAGCATTTTTATGAGACGGCATCTGAATAGTTCATCCCCTAATAGCATTTTTATGAGACGGCATCTGAATAGTTCATCCCCTAATAGCATTTTTATGAAACGGCATCTGAATAGTTCATCCCCTAATAGCATTTTTATGAAACGGCATCTGAATAGTTCATCCCCTAATAGCATTTTTATGAGACGGCATCTGAATAGTTCATCCCCTAATAGCATTTTTATGAGACGGCATCTGAATAGTTCATCCCCTAATAGCATTTTTATGAAACGGCATCTGAATAGTTCATCCCCTAATAGCATTTTTATGAAACGGCATCTGAATAGTTCATCCCCTAATAGCATTTTTATGAAACGGCATCTGAATAGTTCATCCCCTAATAGCATTTTTATGAGACGGCATCTGAATAGTTCATCCCCTAATAGCATTTTTATGAGACGGCATCTGAATAGTTCATCCCCTAATAGCATTTTTATGAAACGGCATCTGAATAGTTCATCCCCTAATAGCATTTTTATGAAACGGCATCTGAATAGTTCATCCCCTAATAGCATTTTTATGAGACGGCATCTGAATAGTTCATCCCCTAATAGCATTTTTATGAGACGGCATCTGAATAGTTCATCCCCTAATAGCATTTTTATGAAACGGCATCTGAATAGTTCATCCCCTAATAGCATTTTTATGAAACGGCATCTGAATAGTTCATCCCCTAATAGCATTTTTATGAAACGGCATCTGAATAGTTCATCCCCTAATAGCATTTTTATGAGACGGCATCTGAATAGTTCATCCCCTAATAGCATTTTTATGAGACGGCATCTGAATAGTTCATCCCCTAATAGCATTTTTATGAAACGGCATCTGAATAGTTCATCCCCTAATAGCATTTTTATGAAAGGGCATCTGAATAGTTCATCCCAAAAACGAAAGTTTTAAGAAATCAGAAACTTCACGCTTTTTAGCCACTAATTTATATTTGTTAATTTTTTCCTCTTTCTTTCCCATCATGTATTTATTGTTTTCGCTATTTTTTTCTCTCTCACTCTTTCTTTGATATTATTTGGGTTTATGACTTCTATGAATTCAACCGAATCTCTCTTTTCTTTGCGCTTTTTGTGAATTATGTGAGTCTCTCTCTTCCTTTCTCTCTCTCTTTCTCTCTCTCTTTCTCTCTCTTCCTTTCTCTTTCTCTCTCTCTTTCTCTCTCTTCCTTTCTCTTTCTCTCTCTCTCTCTTTATCTCTCTTCCTTTCTCTTTCTCTCTCTTTCTCTCTCTTCCTTTATCTTTCTCTCTCTCTCTTTCTCTCTCTTCCTTTCTCTTTCTCTCTCTCTCTTTATCTCTCTTCCTTTCTCTTTCTCTCTCTCTCTCTTTCTCTCTCTCTTCCTTTCTCTTTCTCTCACTTTCTCTTTCTCTCTCTTCCTTTCTCTTTCTCTCTCTTTCTCTCTCTTCCTTTATCTTTCTCTCTCTCTCTTTCTCTCTCTTCCTTTCTCTTTCTCTCTCTCTCTTTCTCTCTCTTCCTTTCTCTTTCTCTCTCTCTTTCTCTCTCTTCCTTTCTCTTTCTCTCTCTCTCTCTTTCTCTCTCTTCCTTTCTTTTTATCTCTCTCTCTTTCTCTCTATTCCTTTCTCTTTCTCTCTCTTTCTCTCTCTTCCTTTCTCTTTCTCTCTCTCTTTCTCTCTCTTCCTTTCTCTTTCTCTCTCTCTCTCTTTCTCTCTCTTCCTTTCTCTTTCTCTCTCTCTCTTTATCTCTCTTCCTTTCTCTTTCTCTCTCTCTTTCTCTCTCTCTTCCTTTCTCTTTCTCTCTCTTTCTCTTTCTCTCTCTTCCTTTCTCTTTCTCTCTCTTTCTCTCTCTTCCTTTATCTTTCTCTCTCTCTCTTTCTCTCTCTTCCTTTCTCTTTCTCTCTCTCTCTCTTTCTCTCTCTTCCTTTCTCTTTCTCTCTCTCTCTCTTTCTCTCTCTTCCTTTCTCTTTCTCTCTCTCTCTCTCTTTCTCTCTCTTCCTTTCTCTTTATCTCTCTCTCTTTCTCTCTCTTCCTTTCTCTTTCTCTCTCTCTTTCTCTCTCTCTCTTTCTCTCTCTTCCTTTCTCTTTCTCTCTCTCTCTCTTTCTCTCTCTTCCTTTCTCTTTCTCACTCATTCTCCTTCAAGTCTCATTTCTCAACTGAACACGGACAAAAGGAAGCAGATATTCTATGAATGGCAGAAGAAGCTTCTCCATATGAGCTGCTTTTGTTATACTTTCCAGGGATCCATTCACGCTTATCATCCTCCCTTATGACCCCTTCACCCTTCCATACTCCCTACATTTTACTTCCTTTGTTCTTCTTTCTGTTCTTACTTGTTTTTTATTTGATCGATGTTTTCAAATAGTCCTCGTCTTTTACATGGATAGCAACTCGTTGAGTGAAAAAACTGAGCTGATTTACGTCTTTATTAGAGAAGCTTAGCCCTGCTTGAGGGCTTGTTTTGAGTTCTTACTCAGGGATTGATTTAAATCAATTCGCAGCTAAGTGTAATTAAGTGAGGAAAACGAAAGTCGATAAAAATGAATGGTTTGATACTTTCTTATTCTTTATTCCACTAATTCTTTTCCGTGTCTTCTTCTTACTCTTATTATTCCTTTTTCAGTCTCCTCTCTCTCTGTCTCTCTTTCTCTCTCTCTCTCTCCTTTCTTCTTTCTCTATCTTCATGTCATTCTTCAAAGTATGAGTCCATAGAGGCTTCTTGTCTTTCTTGTCTACTTCTTCCATGGTCATATCCCTGTTGTTTCCTCTTCTAAAGTGATGATCTTTCTCATGTCTTTCCTTATCTCCTCTTCTAACAAATCAAACGGAATCCCTAGTGAAAAATTCGCTTCGTCCGAGAAAGGATTGTTCAGTAGGTGTTTCGCTTCTTTTGGAATTCCTTCCGAAACAATTTCCCTCCTATGATTTAAAGCTTCTTTTTTAACATGCTTAGCAGGAAAAGTTTTCCAGATATATCCTCTCGTTACTTATAGCTTTCAGTCTCTTTTTCTCTCATTTGAAAATGTGCTATCAATGTGTTAATAACGTTTAAAATGAAAATTTCTGTTCAAAAACCTAAATTTCAAACACCTTTAAATAGAAAATAAATCTGTTTGAATTTCAAAAATGTTTTAAAGATACTTCTCAGCGAGACCCTTCATGGACCTCCCGTGACTTTTCGAGTGGAACAAGTTGAGGAAGAGTATTTTGTGAGCAGTCCCGTGGCTCATCATTCCGGAGATTAGGAACAAAATCAGAGAAATCCTTCTCATTTGACGCACTGAAACAAATGTTGTAATTTGTATTTATATCTGTTTAAAAGAAGGAAAAAAATTCATGCGATTCAACAACACATTCATGCGATTAAAGAGGCCCTCTAGGTAGATGAAAAAAAGACAATAAAAATTACAAATTAGTCGAGGAGGCCCTCAATATTTTAACGATAAAACTCTTGTTATCAAGTCGATGCAGTCTCCATTGATAAGGACTCCTTCCTTCGAATTTCGGGATCACTGAGTACAAAGTCATTGTCATACTACTCGCGTTGAATAAGAAATTGAAGTTTTTGCCTTACAATAGAGAGGTCGAAAAATCGGCTCTCTGGGGAAAAACAAATTTTTCGGCACAATCATAGCTCTCTATTATAAAAAAAATTTGCCATGATAACACATGTTATGTTAAAAGTTAAAACATGTTAAAAGTAACATTGTATCTTCAAACATATGTTTACTCATTTATTTTTTTTCGCTCTATAATAAATGTCAGAGACATGAAGCGCCGTAATTTATACAATACTTCACGATTCTACTATTAATAATATTCCTGATAAAGTACGAGCAAGAAAGTTGGACGTAGAGATAAGAGAATGTAGAATATTGTTTGTACGGTCTCAAGGTGTCTAAAACCTGATAGAGACCGAGCTAAACGATGTCGGTGATTGGAGGAAGATGTGAAGAGTAACAATAGAGAAACCGCTCAGAATGGGAGCCGAACCCGCGACTAGAGAGCGCTCAGACTGATAGTCTAGTGCTCAACCGATTGAGCCATCGCTGGCCATGCATATGGTAGTCGAGTATTTTATTGGCACTTTTTCTCCTTAGCGTTGTTATCGCAGCGTCCGCTGTCAAATTTGCTATTTATATGCTTACCAGAGTAAGTAACCGGTCTTTGGAATTTTTCTTTTAACTTTTTTCGGAGTTAACCGATAAGAAACACATAATAAACATAGAAAGACAAGTATTGAGGAGATCTCACAATTAAGTGTAAGCATTCACTAGCGACCCATGCCCTCCGGCACTCTCTACATACTTCTATCGTCCTCTTTTTCCTCTCCATGTTATTATCTTTCTCTCTTCCTCTCTCTTTCCCTCTTCATCTTGTTAACTTTCTCTCTTCTTCTCTCTTTTCTCTCCGTTTCATTATCTTTCACTCTTTCTCTCTCTTTTCCTCTCAATGTTATTATCATCATATCATCTTTCTCTTTTCTCTCCCTCTCTTTCTGCCGCTATAGTTCTCTCTCTTTTCCTTTCTCTATTTCTTTCTCTCTCTCTCTCTTCTTCTCTTTTCTCTTTATTTTTTTCTCTTTTTTCTTTTAAATTATTTTGCTGAGGTTATTTTGTTTAGCCTTTTGTTTCAACTCATGAGAATCTCTCTCCGGTAACTCTTCGTCCATTCTCCACAAATGTTTTCGACGTAAAAAAATAAAGACAAGAGCGTGAGAAACGAGTTAAGAGATAAAGTCAAGCGAAAGAAAATTGGTTCGAAAAAAGAAGACATGGAAAAAAGATTGAAATGAGAGAGAAAAAAAGAAAGAAAGAAAGAATTGGAGATGAAAAATTGATCAGAAAAATTCAAAGAGACTGAGACAGAGCAACAGAAAAAGAGAGGAAGAGAGTGAGATTGAATGAGAAAACAAACATGGAAAAAAATATTAAAAGTGACCAAACAAAAATAAGGATGAGTAAGAGAAAGAGAGATGATCTGGTAAAGATGAAAGAAGCAAGCAAAAACCAATGATACTCATGGTTCCTCTGGCAGAGCATGGAGCAAAATTATAACCTTTTTCATTTTAATTTTCGTGTCTCGCAATATGATGTGTTCGTTGATATAACTTCTTATGATTTTTCCCATTGGAAAACAAGTTAAACTTATCTAATTTTTGTGATTTCTGTTTTTATTCTAAACTGCGTTGAAATGAGATTCTATTGTATTCCCTGCTTGTCTCTTCAATTCCTACTTTACGTACAAACCCATCTAAAAAGTTCAAGGTTTTGAAAGAGTATTTGAAGCTTCGATAATTTTTTTCAATGGTTTTTTTTTCAATTTCTGGTTAACTCTTTCTGAAACTTTTTTGATCAAAGTTTTCCCTCATACTGATAGTTTATCTGTTCTCCCTCATATTGATAGTATATGTATCTGTTCTCCCTCATACTGATAGTATATCTGTTCTCCCTCATACTGATAGTATATCTGTTCTCCCTCATACTGATAGTATATCTGTTCTCCCTCATACTGATAGTACATCTGTTCTCCCTCATACTGATAGTATATCTGTTCTCCCTCATACTGATAGTATATCTGTTCTCCCTCATACTGATAGTATATCTGTTCTCCCTCATACTGATAGTATATCTGTTCTCCCTCATACTGATAGTATATCTGTTCTCCCTGGTTCGATTCTTCCACGCCTTTTCTCTTCTAAACATATTTTCTCTCTGTTGTTCTCTCTTCAATCTTTTCATTAGCTTCAAATTTCCCAATGAAGTATCGTTAGCTTGAGGAAGCGTGATATGATATAATCCAAACGACAAGGCCTCAAAGTGGTCCGCATTTCAAAAAAGGCTATTATTTTCGAAAAAAAGCTACATGTTTTTTTTCTCCTTCTGAAAACAATGTGTTAAATCATTGGCGATTTCGTGGGTTTGAAGTTTTCTCTCCAGAGTTTCCTGACACATCTCAGACTGACATAATTCTGTAGTATGAATGGAGTTGTGAAAAGGCGTTCAAGAGTTTATGTACATTGTAAGCTTATCTCACCCTAAAAATGTACAATTTATGTACATTGTTAAGGTGAGAGCACCGTTTATACTAGTATAGCAACTCTCGCACGGCGTAGTACTTCGGACACGTCGACCGATTTTCGCACCGTATTTCTGAAAGTTGTAACAAATTTTTTTAGTATACACGTAAACAGATGAGCGAGCAGCTTTTTCTAAAACTTCTCTCTTTAATCTGTTTTTTTCTTTCATAGAGCTTTCCATTTTCTTCGTTTTGTGGTCTTGTGATTCTGAACCTAGTTTTTGCAAATCCTAATGCGATAGCAGCCTTACACTGGGTTCATTTATAAAGTGCGTTAAAAAAACAATTAAAAGTTCCAACCCTAAATCTTTATTAGTCTAAACGATCTTTAGATGTTGAATTTTTCCAACCGCGATAATCTATTGAGCCTATCCATCTCAAACGACAAGGTTTAGATTATATTTTCCTGGACTCTCAATATTCTTTGTGCAACCATCAGTGATTATCTTCACATTTTGGACGATCTTTGTAAAATGGCTAATGTGATACGCGATTAACTACATACAATATGTTAATTACTCAGGGAGGACAAACGTAGTGGCTTTTTTCTGTTATCACCACTATTCGAATTTCAAAGCCTAGGCTTATGATGATTAGTGTTTTTACTTTGGAGTAACGTGTACAAATCGTTGATAGAGATGGATGGTACACATTAAAACATGTAAGCGCTGTTTCAGCGACGAGTATCGTTGTTGAATTCTCTAGAGTGTGGCGAAACGCAAACATGACTTTCCAGGGGAAGACGTTGCTTCAGTGGCGATGAGAGTCACTAGCTAGCTTCTCTTTCCCGTCGTCCGTCACGCTGATAACTTCTTCCTTCTGCCATCGAAGACACTGAGCCTTTGCTTCGTCCTGGTCTTCTCACCCTCCGAACCTCCAAAAAGCCTCCACACAAGATTTTCGGACAAGCTTCTCCCGTCTGGTTATTTTCGTCCTTTTCCTCACTTTTCATTTTGATGCTCAAATTTTGCTATAAGCTTGAAGATATAGAGAATTTGGGTAAGTAATAGAAGAAGATGAGAAAAGCAAGATAGAGACGTAATAAATAAGGTTGAAAGAGCGTTTAAAGAGAAAAACAAACGTGTAAGCGATAAAGATAGATGAAGATATATATATATATATATATATATATATATATATATATATATATATAGAGAGAGAGAGAGAGAGAGAGAGTTAGAAAAGGGAAATTGTGAGAAAAGAAGAGAAGAAAAGGGAGCGATTAAGCGTATGAGTCAAAGTTGAGCAGCAACTGCTCGTCTCCTCAACGAAAACGTCATATGCCTTCTTAATCGCCTTGATCTAACCAATTTAGTTGTCTTCTCTCTACGAAGCAGAAGACTGCAGTTCAAAATGCCGGAGGTTTGTGCAGCTTTACAATTTTGGTCCCATATAAGACAAACATTTGAAAAGGGTAAGTTCCTATTTTTCTTCATCATATTCATCTAATACCACTATTTCTGCAGTCCTGCATTGCACGTTTAATTTTATAATCGACACAAAAAAAAACATGAGTTACAAAAAATTATACAGTTTAAATTAACTCCTTTTTTAGAGAATGAATGGTAAGATTAAGCTTGTCGGGCCTAATTAGAGTAATCGAGCAGCTTTACCCCGATCAATGTGGCCCGTGAACCAATTTTACTAAGTGTCAAATGCGTAATTGAATTGTTTTTGTGGTTGATTTTTTCATTCGATCAAGTTAAAGTGTAATTAGAGACCATTCGTCAACAAATTTGCCAAATCTCACTGATTCTGGTGAATATTATTCTCGCAACTTTTCACTCAAATAGACATTTTTTAAATATTTGTAGTACAGCCCTTAAATTGGCTTTTTTCTGAGTCTTCAAAATACCGCTCGCACTTCAATTGGAGTTATTCAAAAAAAATTTATGCGGGAAATATTAAGCAAAACTATGTAAAGAGAAATATGAAAACAATTGATTTTAAGCGTTCGTCATTCAAAAAAAAGATTTTTAAAAAATCGCCAATTGATAAGAAATTCTTCATTTTAGAATCTTATTCTATACATTTTACTGCTTCATAGATACTCTGAAGACTCTTGGGAAGCTTGGCTACAGCAAAAGTTACAGTATCACTGTATCTTTTGCTAATGGAACTCTTTATAAGATATAGTTGAAGCAAAATTCTTTTTTTTTGCTGACGTGATCCATTTCTTTGTATCACGTTAATATCAGTATTTTATAATACTTTTTATCTAGAATTTTTTATCCTAATCTTTCAAGGAGCAATTTATTTCTTGAAATCATATTTGGACTCTTCTGCTTCTTGTATGGACACTGGAAAACTAACAAACCTTGTAAAAAGTGTATGAAACTTGCAAAAACTTAAAGAGGCCATTTCAAATTCTTCAAACTATAAAAAGTTTGAAACTCAGTAATAGAAACTGAAACTTACGAAAGAATATTTTTACAATTCATCATGTTCTAATAATGAATCATCAGTGAGAATGTGATTTTTTGTATTGTTGACAGTTCCAAGAACGGGTCGAGCATCTCGACCAGCGATATGAACATCTTCGTAAGCAGATAAAGGCCCTCAAGTACAAGATGCAAGAACTGGAGGTTGGTGCCGAATCCGACGAATTAAAACATTTCTCTTGTTAGGAACTCAATTATTATCATGCTTAGCCTCTTTCTTCTTTTCCCAGTTTATTGTCTTTGAACTAATTCCGCTCAGTTCTTAACCAGTATACTTGACTGAAAGAAGTTTCTATGACTCTGTTGTGACACAGTTTCACATATCATGAAACTAATCAATAAGATCGACCCTTTCTGAATGTAATTGCTTTTTTTTTCGTCCGTTCAACTCCGTCATTCCACCTGCTTTCCAACTCAGGTAAACACAACCGTCATCTGCCTCAATTATGTTTACATTGTATCGGTGCGTAGTGGTACTGTAGATCGCGTTGGTGTGGCAGTGGCATCTATGTATTCGCGGGGACCGAATGGAAAGTTTTCGCGTCATTTACATGATTAACTTTTTTATCGGTAAAGATTTTGGATGCTTCTATCAACAAAAAAGTTTTCTATTACTGTTGAGAAAATGGATTTCGATTTTTCTCAGGTAGCTCCAGAACTCGAATATAGACGTCTATAGACGTCTGAATTGTTACAAAAATGTGACTTCAAAGTTAAAACTTAGAATATAGCAGGGATAAAAGCTATTGCTCGAAAAAGATTTAACTCAACCTTTAATCTCATACTTCATCATGTATTTAAACCTTTTGGGGTGTAAATTAGCCTTTAAACCTTTTTTTTAGCGTATAGACTAATTGGGAAGAGAGGAGCAGAAAAATAACAAGGTCAGAACCAACAAAATAATAGAATTGTCTATTTTCATTTTCATTGTCTGAAATTTTTCGAATGTACATATGAAGTGTCCATGTTTACATTTAGCCCAAGCATTACTTTTAGGAGAATTTACCTAAGGCTGAGGCTGAGTTTACCTCAGAGCGCATCGCAACTTTTTGAATTCAAAGAAGACTTTGCTCATGCGAAAAAATTTAGAAAGTGAGATGCGACCCGAAAATGGATTCTGAATGTTTCTCGGCGATTTTCTTTGATTCTCACATATAGCGAATTTTTTTTGTTAACTAAACGAAGCTGAACAACAGTGCTTTATCAACTTGTTCCATAAGAAAATATAAAGTTATTGTATCTTCAAGCTTCGAAATTTTCGTTTTAGATACACTTTTAGCGTATTTAAAACTTTTATGGACATTTAGAGCAGAATTTTCCCTTTTTAAAACAAATATCGAGCCATTGCTCAATTTCGCTAGGTTAGGTCTATTAGGCAAGCGATCTGTTTAATGGTCTTCTAAGACCTCTCCGGTAAGGAAATCCCTTTATAACTCACCCAAACGTTTTTTTCCGTTGTTTTTCATCTCCTCACTTCACGTTTCAATTAAAGTTTTATTTGAAAGTTCTATCAAAAGTTAGACGTTTTTTTTCTGTTTTACTTGCTCTTTGGGTTTACTTAATCATGGTGCTTCTGTTTGCTTTATTCCTTAAATCCGGTTCATTGATAAATAGACATTATTTGGTTACAAATAAGAAGCGAGTCTTCGAGAGAACATTGAGAAAAGGTGTTTTAGCTCAATTAATTACTGATACGAGACTTATTTGAATCCATTACGTATGCTCCCAACCCAAAGCATCAATTTCTGATAAATATGTTTCACAAAACACTAAATGGATATAGAAGCAATTTACTTTTGAGACAAAAAAGTTTCGTGACGTTTAAAGCGAGAATCTACGTTTGTTTGAGGAATCATCATCGAACATAGAATTCAAAGCTCTAAAAAAACGGCAAAACTTTCCGTTAGATGTCCTTTTAACTGTGACACACATCGCATGAATGAAATAGCTGCTTTTGCTTGAGTTCGTTGCTTGAAACATGAAAAATCTTAACATTGAAGAGAAACTTACTGCTTCGGACAGAGTAGAAGCAATTATCGTGTCCTGAATTGTCTCTTCATGTGGCTTTCATGCACACCAGCATAATAAAGCAATTCAATGAGTCTTCCAACTAACGTAGGAATACTGTACCAAGACTACTGTACGTTTCATTCAACCTAAGACTACTAAACGTTTCATGTGAAAAGTGGCTACATATCAGCTATACGTTGAGTTAATACAATAGATAAATACAGACTAAATCTCGAGCTCTTTCCCGCTATTGAAAATTAATGAACCCTTTTTGCTTCTGTCTGGTAAACGATTCCATTCTAAGGAAACGCTTCTGCTTCACTACTCCTACTACAATATAACAGATACCTAATCTCTCAATTACTAAGCTACTCTCAAAAGAACGCTTGAATCATTAATCAGATAATAAAAAAATAGGGAAAGTTTGAGAAGAAACAAACGGAAAGAACAGTCAAGAATATGTTGACCCTGTTCCACTCAGTCAGCTTGGACTTTTCACAATAAATTACGTTACAAAAACATATTTTTTTAATTGATTTGAATTTGAATCAATCTTTGTGAATTTACTGTCTCCTTTTCCCCCTTGCTACTCTCTCTTACTTCCTCTCATTTCCTCTCTCTATTTCTTTTCTCTCTCTTTCTTTCTACTCTTTCTCTCTCTCTTTTCCTCTCTCTTTCTCACTCTTGTTATCTGTGCTCTCGAAGGGTCGAAAAGTTATTATCTGTGCATCTCTTAAGTGAGCTCTTTTGCCATGCTATAACCAATGCTCTTCTATATCCTTTCCCCAGCTTTTTACCTCTAGTTGCTAAACTCTCTCTGCATTCTAATTTGATCTCATTTTGGCTGTTTCCGACGCAGGGCATCCTGAAGACTGAGCAAGATGCTGAGTCGCAAGTCATCATTCAAGACATCATCAGCAACATCAAGAGGGAAAAGGTTCACAACAGATTCATTCGGTTATCTCCTTTTCTCTTTTTCTTTCCAGTGATCGTCCGGCGGAAAAAAGAGGTGGACTGAAATACGGGGCCGGCTGTAATTATGCATCCTGCCATTCACTTCACTATATTTCGTTTTGACAAGTAGATTATCCCTCATCCTCCTCAAGGAAACCTGATTTTTACCATGAGAAAATAAATAAATTCGATGATCGGAATACAATGTGTTGTAATGAGCCAAAACTTCGAAAAATAACACAGTCTTGGGGTAGTATTTACGAAAATGATTTGCAATGTCTATTCATTCCGATCAGCCATTAAGTTCAATTAGGTTTGAATCAATGCTCTATTATCAGTATCAGGGACTTGGTGTTTATCCATTCGAATAATTTGTTTTCTGAAGCGAGCTTCAATCAAAAACTTCGCTCGGAAGCGATTTGTTGAGTTTTTCCCTCTGTTATTTCACGAGGTTCCGCCGTTTCACCAGTTATTACCCTACAGTATACTAAAGTACAAGAGTTCTTCAACTGATACCGAGAAGGATCAGAATTTGATTGTCTCGCCTGTAAATAGATTTCCTCTGCAGCAAATGCTGAGAGATGAGGCTGCGCTGATTCGGGGCGAGTACTCCCAAGCCGCTTTCAAGGAAGAAGGCAGGCGATGCGTCACTGGTTAGCGCTTCCACTATGAGCTTAACTACTCTGAAAAGTAAAACCATTTCAATAAATGTCATAATGTTATATGTAAAACTATGTAATAATAAAACCCTATTAGTAATATAACCCCTTTTCCTCCATTCCTACAAATTAAAGAGTGATCGCCTGTCAAAATATGTACTACCATCCAACCGAACTGCTTGAGAAAAAACAGATTAGTTATTCTGAGTAGATCTTTGGTATTGAATAGATCTTTACTCATCAATCACTTTTTTAGTGAATAGACAAGCACAAGCATTCATTCATTAATCATTATCTCTCCCTCAAATCATGCCTAACCCTGCAAACTAGATAATTACCGTCCAGCTCCTCATTGATATCCTTTTTTAAATCAGTTTTGTATTTTTTTCATATTGTTTAATTCATTTTAAAACAGGCATTTTCGACCATTTCTGTCAATGATTTCATGCTAATTTGGATATGCAAAAACAGATTGATCACTGTTTAATTGCAAATTCTCTATTTTTTATCATCATTCGAACGTCGAAATGGTCGAAAATGCCTGTTTTCAAATGAATTAAACAATAGAAAAAAAATGAAATTGATTTTAAAAGGATATCAATGAGGAGCTTGATACTTCAGGTATCTTTCTGCAAAAAAAATTAAAAATAAAAAAAAATTGTATATCTCGAAATTCGATGCAAAGTTAGGAGAGGTATTCAAATTTATGCTAATTTTCTTAAATTTCACATAATTCTAATTGTCTGAAATTTCACCAGATTTGATCACCCTGAAAAATTCATGTCGATCGGTCAACTCGAATAAAATTTTTTCACGTTTTTCATAGATCAATATATAATTGAATACCATGTACTCCAGGCTTTTTAAATTATTATTATATATGTACAATTATTTAGCTTTTGTTGTTTCTTCTTTTTAACACCTAATTTATTTTCTTTTCTTCAATTTTTGTTTTGTGTGCCGCATTACTCTTTATAAATTACCTTATGTGTAATCTCTTTTTAAATTACCTCATGTGTAATCTCTCACTTATGAGCGCCGCCCAGAGAGCACAGGAGTCTGTCTGAGCAGGGGCGAAACAAACTCTTGCAATTATCGTATAAGCAGTATTTTATCACAATCTAATGCTGAACAACTAATTTCCTCTCCACTAACACTATAATAATAAAAATATAAACAAGTGCTTGGTTACACAGTTCGAAGGCAGTCACGCCTCGTTTGAAAAAAAAGTGATTCAACTATCGCCTAGTTAAGAAAAGAGTTCACGGGAACAAATAAAACGAACCGTCTTGCTTGAATATTCACCGGAAGTGTGAGTATCTTACCAATTACATCACCGATGACATGCATGACATTACTCAGTCAACGTATTTTATATTCCGAAAAACAAAAAAAAATACATCATAACAAAGCTTCCATTAGTTTTCAAAAGAGAGACATCTCAGAATAGTTAACTATGGATTCAGGAGTATAAGGAAGTCTGAACAGACAATAAGTGAAGCTTTAAGTGAATTTTCATCCCTCAATAGTTAACAATCTATTTGACTCCGAACATGTCAACATTTCAAAACCAAACAGTCGAACAATTTTTTTTAAACTCTTTAGTTCGTAAAATATCCGGTTGGATCTAAACGATCGATCTGATCGATCCCCATCCCAAGATCCTTATAATTACTGTATTACTCATCCGTGTAATATTGGTAAGAAAGGCTTAATGGACCAGTGCTTCTAGTTCTCGTGCAGCAAATGCTTCTTCAAAGCAGCATAACGTCAAAAGTCTAAGAATGTTGTGAGATTGAGAGTTTTAATAAGTCAACAATCGCTCAGTTAGAAAGTTGAAATTCAATAGCCCCTGATTCCAGTAATATTGCATAAAAAGTGCTAGGAATATCGTGTTTTGCTCTCCGTTTTCGTATTCTGGTAGCTGGTTTTCTCATCTAAGATTATTCATAAGTTATTCACCATTGAGGTGTAAAAACTGTACAAAAGTTGCAGGTGAAAAGAGGAGGGAGCAAGAGCAGGCGGCGGCGAGAGAGAAATGGGAGGCAGAGCGGGAAGAGAGGGAAGCCAGAGAGGCAGAGGAGAGGGAGAAGGAAAGACTTCGCGAAGAGAAGGAACAACAAGCCGCCGAGGTATACTCTGCATACTAACGAATACGCGAAACTATAAATGTTTTCTGAGAAACCTTCGAAGTGAGAGACTGCATGGAAAAACTATAATGTATATTATAATGAGAAAAATCTCTGGTCGCAGCCAATCAACAAAAAAAGCTAGACTTGTAATGCTTAGAGCAAGCTAGACTTGTAATGCTTAGAGCGCAGGACTGTGCGAATACGGTAGAAATCTTGAGTAAGTCAATGAAAAGTTAACGAAACGGTGTTAAACCAAAATACGCTACTTTGAGTGAATGGGTAATTAAATGGAAAGACGCATGTATCTTATGCAGTAACCGTCATTCGTTCTCCTCTTGGAAGGCAGAGCTGAAAAAAGAGCATTCAAACTAGAGATATGTTCGTTTTCAATAAGAATATAAAAACGAGAGGTTTTCGAACAGTCTTGGAACTCTAATGATTAGTTTTATCAGACACTTTTTATCGGAAGCCGCGCTTTCATATTGACAAGGCATTGATACTTGTGAGATGACGATCAGGTTTTAATGAACTAGGCGCTCTATTGTTTTTCGATTCTGCGAAATTATGGTAGCGGGTCTATACAGAAGAGAGGAAGAGGTTCTAAGCCTGGATTCGAGAGTTTGATCTTGTAGGAACGCTTCCAAATAACATGAGTTGAATAAAACCTATTTGGAAACATGTGCAAAAACAACAGGGCAAGAAACATTGCACCAAGAAAAAGGACCCAGTCATTCAACAAAAAAAATCGAAATAAATTTGTTATAAGCAGTTTTCTGTGCAAGCTATTCCCCTTAAATAGGACTGTATGGTTATTCCCCTTAAATAGGACTGTATGGTTTTATGAGTTTTGTAATCACAATCATAAAATTAAAAGTTTTTAAATAATGTCTGCTTTATCGGTCTTCTGGTTCTTCTCATGAAACTTTTTAGATTATTGATCGAGCGACCGACTAATTTGGTCAAACTAGCAAGTACGGTATGCTTTTAAGAAAACGTTTGCACGATTCGCCATTTAAGAAAATCCTTGGTTGTAAAAATATTTTCAAAAAAATTAAAAATAAAACTATGGTTTCGAATCGCAAAACATTTCTCTGAAAGAAATTGTTTCGTGTTACTTTTTTTGTTTGTTTTTTTTGAGGAGCAACCAACCCTATGCCCGTATATCAATGGAAAATGATTTCGATTCAGTTAACCGAAACCTTTAAGTTGATATTCTGGTGTTCGAAAACTTTCCTCACCCAAGAAATTTTTGTTGTCCAAAAATTTTTGTGTGGAACGAACTGAATTTGTTCATTTATCTGAACTATAAATCAATTATGAAAAAAGAATACATTTTTGTTCATATTTTCGAAGCAGACTGTTTCAGGCAGCAGAAAAACATCGCTCGGAAGTGGAAAAGCAGAGATCCGCTGCAATGAACAAACTGAAGAACCTCGATTTGTACTTCGAAGAGTCAGAGAAGAACATTTGCATGACCCCGCCCGACTTGGACAACTCTATCGTCGCAGCTGCCGTGGCTGCATGCTCCAGCGGAACGGGCAACCATGCAGCTTTGAACAAGGTTGCAAATAGGGGCAATGACAATAGAGAAGGGATGGGCAAGGAGGCAAGAAAACAAAGAAGCAATGTTACCAGTGGAATCTGCACAGGATTGAGTCGCCTCTTATTTAGAGGGAAGAAGTCAATAACCACCGGTTCTTTGAAACAACCCATCAGTTCTTCCCAGAACGATAATGGCAACAGTGTGCCAGTGAATGGGAAGATTGCCTCAGGCCATAATAGTCGATCCAGTCCAGATAGAGATCTACCGGTAGAATTGAGTGTTTAAGTGTTCCTTGCCAAAAATCCCAGAGTTCTTGTATCGGTTCATCATAATACTTTGTACATACTCGATTTAACTTTGTTCATGATAATTTAACACCATTTTCTAACGTTTTTGAAGTTGATTACCCAGTTTATCTATGGATGCAAAAAATTAATAACTGGTTTAGGCAATACTCTCAGCATACGTACGTCACCTTTCTACTCATGAATTAAACATTCCTACTTGTCGACACCAATATTCATGTTTTAAAAAAACGGTATATTCGTCTTATATGTCTTTCTGTGATGTTCAGTATAAATCTTTATAAGAATAATTTATAATGTGAATCGTCTTTAAAAGAATTAAACAAAACTCTTCAAACAAAACAAATTCAATAAATGGAAAATTACTGTCAGAAAAGCCTTTTTCAAGGTAATAATTTTCATGACAATTATATATCGTTTCGGGAGGACAAGCAACGCAATCACATGATAGTTTATCAAATAAGCACATATTATGCTTTGGAGAATGAAAGAAGTTTCATACGTTATCTCCTTGAGATTTAAATTCATCTGTGACAGATACATATGTACATACAAATAAATATTCACAAACTCGTTAGTTTGTTTTCTGTCCCGGAAGAGAAGTCGTGCACATGTTTTTTGTTGTTAAGGATATGGAAATTCAGACTTCACAGTAAGATTTAGAATGAGAGAGGTATCCAGGAGTGATTCTGTCCATCAAAATCTTATTGTTAGGCGGAGAGTTTTGGGCTGAAGACTCCAAGTTGAAACTGGTCCGAGTACCAGACCTGAAGCACTCACTTAATTCATTATCACGCTTATCATTCATTTATTCCTCCATTCGCTTATTTATTCAATACGTTTTACCGTAATTTATTCGCCTCATTCATTAAATCATTCATTCATCTCTGAATTCATTTGCTTTTTCAACTTGCGATATCTTCCATTAATCTTGTTTTTCTTCATACGTGCTCTCAATATTTTTTTTTCGAATCTAAAAAAACTCTGAAAATGAGTTAACTAATTTTATGTGAAATTTATCTCAATTTATCTCATCAATTTTCTTCACGAACTGAAGGAAAAAAGATGAAATATTTCACTTTGCACTATATCTTTAGTCATTGAAAGAAAATTCCTACAATAAAAATTTAAGTTGTGACGTCTTTTTTCCGTCAGTGTCTTAAAACTATGTAGTTATTTTGGAGCTGTTGCTAAATATTATGTATGCATAAGTGCAGTGATCACAATTAAGTACAACAAATACAAATGAAAAAATAAAAGCAGAAGATGACTATATTTATATATCTCAAAAAGTCTACGCTTTTTACTCTTCTACTGCAGAAATCATGATCTTTTTGCCAACTTTGTGCGTTGGATCAACGAAGGAAATGAACCTAAAAGGTCTCAGATAATGAAAGAAACCGTCTAGAAATACTTCGGGCGTAGCTGAGATTAGCAGCCCTTCGCCTCTCCGAGCACCGTCTCAAGTCCTTGAAACGTTCCACGACCAACTGCCGAAAGTGATGGGAAGAAGAGCAGAAAAGGATGAAATTGAGAACCTGCTCATATATACAAATACTCATTTCCACCAGAAAAGGATGAAATTGAGAACCTGCTCATATATACAAATACTCATTTCCACAGATATTCTCAATCAAACAATTGTAATTAGTGTTTTAAAAACAGCTCAGTCCTCATAAATTATAAAATAAAGTGGGCTTTTAATCTCAGGAATGCATGCTTTTGAATCCAAATACTCCGTCTATGATTATATATCGCAATTTTAACTATTTTTTGTTGCTCATACACTTTCGAAAACCAGCTAATTAAAATTGTTTTTGCACAAGACGGTTTTTTTAAAAATCAATTTTTTGTTCTCATTTTTCTTATTGGCCATTACAAATTATGTTTTTGCTTTCTGTCTTGGATTCCATTTCGTTTTTTTTCTCATTACACACTATTGACAAGATATCACCCAGCATCCAACACAACTTCAACACATAGAACTCGCATCGTCACAAAGTATAAGAATTTTCTAAAACAGTGTTATCTATGGAAATTCATGTCCCCAACATTATTATGAATAGTTTTAATTGAGTTTAACTTTAACCTCTCAAGACCAGGGAATCGAAGCTTCTACTATTTACTCTTACTCTTCCGCGTGATTGTCTACATACTTATTAAGAGTTTTTTCTGAGAAAGATGAAATGCTTTTATTCAATTTTCTCATTATAGTTCAGAATATTAATGAATGAGATGAGAGCTAAACGGAAGTGGAATTTCTCCAGTAAACACAAAAAAGAGGAACACATAACATAAAATGTTTCAACTTAGGCGTTTCGACTGCCTAACCTTGCCAGATGTCGTCAGGCTATTCGAGATAGTTTGTATCAAACCGTTGAGGAGGTCCTTAATTGAATCATCTTTTCCTTCTAGTAGTAATGAGCTTCTCAAACTTCCTGTGTGCATTTGCAGACGAATAGTAATCCAGAAAAAACAAACGAGACCTCATAAGAAGCTTTTAGCTGACTAGTTTTTATTCAAATAGCATCGAATCTTACATTTTTAAAGAGCATTTGATGAGATCTCAGGACATAAATAACGCCTCCAGGAGCGTTGCACAAAACGAACGTCGTCAGAATCAGTACAACCATGAATGTAACCTGCAAACCAAGTCACCGTTTAAATTCTTCTCGGAATCATTTGAGATTACCTAGAAAAAAGTTTTGTTGCATATTTTTACATACTAAGAAGAAAATGTTTGCACTTTCGGTCTGCTTAATAAAGAAATTGTTACATCCTATCTCGGATAGTTTCTCAAAATTCTACTGACCTATCGCATTTTTTCAATCATTAGAAACGCTTTCAGAATTACTTTCTGTTCCCGTTATCTTAGTAATATTAATTCGATTGTTCTGAAAACTAAACAGTAATGTAATAAATATTTTCACCTGTCTTTTTTATATTTCCATAGTTTTTTTTATTTTCACAAAAAGCTTTACTAATCAGAACTACGCTATATTGAAGATTTTTTTCACGTTGTTTGGTGTTTTCACTGTTTATAATTAGCGGCTATTCACTTGGTTCACCTCTGTTGGCATCCTAGTTTCCCTTGCTCTTATCCCAGCTTCTTCTGCTCGTATCCCAGCTCTTTCTGCTGGTATCCCAATTCCCCCTGCTGGTATTCCAGCCCCCTCCCCCCTGCAGGTAGCACATTTCCCTTTGCTGGTATCCCCGTAACCTTCGTCTCATTGCGAGCTCTTGTTGCAAGGAGCTTCTGGCGTGTCGTGTTGTCTTCTCCGTCATTCTCTCCCGGCAACTCGGTCTTCTTGAGGAGGAAGATGAGTATGACATTGAAGATGGTGGAGACAACCAGGGGAACAAGGATGACGGAGAAGGCGTGCAGTTTGATCCAAACATGCACTATCCACCTCTTAGAATGCTGAAAAGGCTCTATGTTGTGCAGTTCAAGTCATGACTTATCCAAGTCATTAAAGTCACGAAAATGCTTATGATCAGTTATTCATTTCGAAGGAAGCTAGGAAGTGAGAAAGCGAATGAGATTTAGAAACAGAAAACGAAAAATTTTTTGGAAGGGTATGAAAGAGTTCGAGTTGTTGATGCAGAAAGAAAAGTTAGGCTCTATCTAGACCGAGTGAAGATAGACATAAAATATAGAAGATTCGAAGGCAAAAAAGAAGAAAAAAGAGACAATGATTTTTGAAGAGCAAAAAGTCGCGTAGGCACACACTAAATTAGGCTAACTCTTCAGACCTTGTTATCAAATGAAGTCTTCGGAGAAAAAATGCGTGCTTTACAACCTTGTATCACATTTCGAAACGTTAAACTTTATCTAGATCTACCTGCCTATGATGTGCAGCTACCCAACGAAGCCCAAGCAAAAGTTTTTTTTCTCAACTTGCAAACATCATCATACAAAACAGAGCAAAAAAAGCTTGGAAGTCATAAAAACTTTTTAATTGGTTTCTAAACCCATTCATTTTTTCAGTTGAAAATTAAATATGTTTTCCAGTAAAAAATATACTGAAAAGTCAACGAAGCAAGGGTAAAGTATCCTTAAAACACTTTTTGGGATGAAGTATGCCCATTATAAGCCATATTTTTGATTACTTCTGATAGAAATCGCTCGGTCATCATTATTGACTTTCTTCTCGCACAAAGTAACGAGACTACGTTGAGCCTCGAGCGTTCCCTGAATTGCTGTCCTCTTCCTAATTGCTAACCCGAGTATTCGGAAAAAAATGGACGATGGTGACTGCCAAGGAAAGGACGAAAATAGCTGCGATCGATATGAGAAAACGCATAGAAACCTTCAATAATTCTTGTTAATGAAAACTTTTCAAAGCATTTTTAGTATTTTCCGAAAAGTTGAGTATTGGAATCTAAGCTTGAAAATAAAAATATTTTGATAGTTGAAAAATGATAATAGGAATTGGGTATGACGGATATACATATAAATAATCGAATATTTGTTCCAAGATCTGAAGAAATTTCGTCGAAGGTATAGAATATTGCATTATTCAAACAAAAGCGGGTATTTAAAGATGTATGTAAATGGTATTTCAACAGTAGTCTTGTTAAATACACTCGATGAGCTTCTTCCGAGAAATATTAAATTAAACTGAGAGGCGCAATTTTTATCAGGATTTTGAGAGAAAAGATACGCTAAACTTTTGAGTGGATCATAATTTTGAAAGTTAGAAAAATTCGACTTAGAATGTCACCGATTGAATTGACAAAAATTATCAACAAAGGAAAACTTGGATGCTAATTAAGTAGCGCGAAGGGACTTTTTTTACTTCTGAAGGCGATTGAGAATATTTAATATTGAAAAAGTCTTCTTAAAGTTCATTTTACCGTTTTTTCTCTCTATTCTCACGTTAATTGGATTAACCAAATGTCATCTTAATCAGGCGTCACTGCCTTTGAACTGTGTAACTGAGCATTTGAAACTTTTTCACAGACTCTCATGTAATTTCACTCGCATGTGATAGTTTGTTTGAATGAATATCAGCTACTATGCTGAAAATACTTATATTTCAAAAATATATTTTGTCACCGATCGAAAAAGAACAATCGAACCCTCTTCTTTGTGACGGATCGGAAAGGATTCCGCAGCATTTGCACTCGTTCGATTGTCGTGTAGAGCATCAACCTGTCATTATCGTGATTGTACGAAAAGAATGAGTGATTGAATGACTCGATGATTCAATGAATAAGTTAATAAATGGATGAACGTGTGAATAGAAAGGAAGAAGACTAATGGAGCGTTAGAATTCAACTTTTCACTTTACAAAGTAATTTTCTGCAAAGTGATCCCGTTGAACGCTCCAATGTTTCACCACAAATTACGGTGAAAATAAAAATGGACTACGGTTAAAAAAAAGAACACATGCATTCTAAGACAAATCGACGATTTTTCTGTAAAATTCTTTTTTTATAAAAAAAAATTACGTCCAACAGTAAAAGTTATTATAATACCGTAGTCCATTTTTTCTAATACCGTAGTCCATAAGTAATACCGTAGTCCATTTTTCTTTTCAAGGTAATTCGTGGTGAGACATTGGAGCGTTCAACGGGATCACTTTGCAGAAAATTACTTTGCAAAGTGAAAAGTTGAATTCTAACTCTCCCTAACCGGTAATTAAACCTATGCATCTCATCGTCAGTTTTTGTGTGGTTATAATCGAGCTTCACACTATCCTCCCATTACCCATTCAAAAAACCTTTCTGTTAAAAATCGAAAACCTCATTATGAACTTCTCTTACAATTTAATTATGCTGAAGTATACATAATTTCTCAAAAATTTGTGATTAAGATACTCACCAAATGGATATCGCACTGAACCAATTAACAAGTCCTGTGAATATGTAGGTGTGTTGGAGATACCACGGAAAGTTCGCCATGTAACCCTGAATTTTTGAAGTTTTCAGTTTAAAAACGCTACGAAAACAGTACAACTTAATTTAATCAGCTCCATCAATACCCTTAATTTAATCAGCTCCATCAATACAAAAAAAAATACATTCAGACACAAGCACAAAACACAAAGTAAGCCTTGCTTCGTGTAGAAAAAATAAATACTAGAAAAGTCAAGTTCAAACTCATTTCATACGACCAAACTTTCGAAATTGAGAAAAAATAATTTTTTACATGAAAATAAATTAATTTACAACAGAAGTATTCTTTTTTTAGCGCATTATCAGCAAAAATATGTTAGTAAAGCCTTTTTCTGAAAAGGGACTGAAGTTAGAGAATGATTTGATATTTATTTTTTGTTGGTTTTCATATTATTGCCTCATTCAATTTCACTTCATTAACCACGAAGAGAGCATACTTTAAGGAAATCTCCTTTTCCAAATGTGAAAAGCCAACCTTGAAGTACAAGACGATGTGTATACTGAAGATCAAGAAGAAGAGATCAGCCAGTGCCATACCCGCGAACAACTGAGCATCGAATTTTAAATTTTTCTTGTTTATCTGTTGTTTTTTTTTAAAATTTTTGGTTCCACATCGAATACAATTGAAATTTAATTGTTCGAATTCGAAAAAGTCTTGCACAAAGTATGCTGACGGCAACTCCAAATGTATCGTCTTTTCGGATTTTGACTCCTGAGCGTTATTCTCCAAAAGGAATGAACTTGAGAAAACACAAAATTTTATTTTAGATTTTTGAGCTTTCTGTGCACTTCAAGAATGGTTGTTTTCAAGTTGAAAATATACCAAATTAGTTCGTGACCGCATCTTGGAGGAGAGAAGGACGATGAGATTGATAAGATTGCCGGTGCAGCCGAGAATGATCTGCCCCAGCAGAACCTCCCTCCCGAGAATCTCAATGACTCGTCGCACCAGATAAATCTGCCCGGAGCTCAAGTCAGACGAGACATTCATCGCCCAACGAGAGTCGTTTGTCATCACTCGGAGGCGAACTTGGCAACCCCGATCAAGTTGAGTTTGAGCTGTATTGAGTGACGCTGGAAGGGTATTGGGAGAGAATGAAACTCGTGAGAATTTAGTGACTTTTAACAATTCACGCATATGAATTTCTAAATTTTGAGCAAATTCGTATTAAATCTTCAGTAGTTTTAGAGAGTACGCGTTTTTAAATTCAAATACTTCTCAATTTCGTAGGGAGCGTGGGAAATAGAACTGTGTGAAAATGTATGAGTGTTAACTTTTTTCTGTTTCTTTTCTTGAGACAAGGTCGTCTAAGTTTTAATTAAACAAATTTTAAAAACTTAAATAACCGCAAATTAGAAGATTTCACACAATACTTCAGTTAAAAACTGGATAAAATTAACGAACGGATGTTATATGATGGAAAATGAATAATTACATCATTGTTTTCCTTTTATTTTCAATAACATGAGGGAGGAATCTTAACAGGATTATACCGTGATTTTTTAACTTTCGTATTTACCTCAAGAAGAACGAGAGAAAAACATGTAAACCAATGGCATAATCTCAACATCTAAAATGTAACAGAAGCTTAACATGTGAGCAAATTTATTCATAAACTTGAGAAAAAAAAATAGTGATGTATCAATGGAGAAGTTTCAACTTTTTGTTGTTCAAAAGTTGAAGCTCAATTGCGGAATAGACAAACAATAATATAATATTATCAGACACCGTTAAGTTTTTTTAAAAGTTTTTTTTTTAAAACTAGTTAATAAAACCCTTGGACATAGTGTTGCGAGATAGACAAGCTCCAGTCCTATATTGTTCCCAGTCCTGCTAATCTAAATATTTATGCATGAACTGATGGAGTTTTCCAAGCTCTGGAGAAGCTGATGAGGGTGCGGAAGAGAGCAATTATTTAGAGACATAGAAACCCCGCCCTTTCCTCCGTTAATAGAACACGGGAGATGAGCTTATACTTCTAAAGTTATCAACGGATGAGATATGGAACAAATTCCGCGACGAATGCCTAATCTTTCAGGAACCGGGATCTTTTTATCAGTAAAATACCGGATCATCTTCACGAAAAATCTTCTCTTGAAATCAAGGCTCGTAATTTCACAAGATTGCTTTATTCTAAGACTCTTATAAAAGTCGAGGCTGTCAAAAGGAGACAGACTGGCAAACTAGAAACAGAAATTATCTTCCAAGGGGAAATAATTAATGTAAGGAGAAGATGAGAAGCTTACATGTAAAAAAGTTTTGTTTTTTAAAAAAAAAACTCTGAGCGAGACAGAGATTGAAAAAAAAGGTAATGCTAAATTTTGAGTTCTCGTAATCAGCATCGTTGGCTGCTCAGACAGATACCA
Source organism: Allodiplogaster pararmata (assembly GCA_964056735.1). Taxonomy (NCBI): domain Eukaryota; kingdom Metazoa; phylum Nematoda; class Chromadorea; order Rhabditida; family Diplogasteridae; genus Allodiplogaster; species Allodiplogaster pararmata. The sequence continues at coordinate 19,364,600 of OZ057406.1, forward strand.
AGGGTTAACAACAAGAAGACAGGAGACATGAGAGAGGTAGAAAGAGGAAGAGAGAGTCAAAGACAGGTTAAGATAGAGAGAGAGAGTTAGAGAGAGAAAGAGTAAGACAAAGGGAGAATGAAAGAGACGTAGAAAGAGAAGAAAGCAAGAGAATAAGGAAGAAAGGAAGTGTGAGCCGAGACATGGTTATAAGCCTAACTAAGAGGTATGTATTATAGGAAAGGTGATAAAGAGAAAAATGAGTTATAGTTAATATAAGAGAAAGTTGAATAAACATGTGAAAAATATTTTTAAGCACACAGAAAAGTGAAATGTTACTGCAAAGTAGACATTGCAGAAGTCTGTTTCGCCCCCGCTCAGACAGACCTCTGCACTCTCTGGGTGGGGCTCATCAGTGAGTGCCCAGAGAGTACAATTGTAAAGAAATAAGAGTAAAATTTAAAAAAATTTAACTAAATGGAATTAATTTAAAAGAGTATGATAATAAAGTTAATGCAAACGGTAAAAGAAACGAAAAATAGAAAAGAAAGAAGCAAAAGAAACGGAAAAAAAAGTAAAAAAACAAACCTAAAATGTGAAAGGAGAAACTAAATAAAGTAAAGATTTTAAAAATAACCTAGAAAATAAAAAAATAATAAAAACCAATTTTCATTTTCCAATTCTTCACTTTGGTGCTCTTCTTCCGAAAGTTCACGTCGTCTTCCTTCGTCGGTATTGTCACCAAATATGTAGGTAGAATAGAAGCGAGGAAAGTACACAAAAAAACGTAAAAGTTAAAGATGAAGTGAGAGAAAATGGTGAATATATTCAATAAATTATGCGCTTCAGCTATCAATAAGAGCCTCTTTTCATGTTTGAATAAAAACAAAGTTGAGAATGATTCGAAAGTTGCTGCTTCAATTATAATATTCACCTGTTTCCTGTCGAGTTTTTGCAATTTCTTCGTGTGTCCTCTCTCTTTTAAAGTGCAACTGTTTCAGAAATTTGAATTGTAACTGAATGTTTTTTAACTTTCAAGATGCTGATTTCTGCACACCTCCAGATTCAAAAATCTTTTTTTTTATTTGTTTCCTTATTTTTTATTATTTCAGCTCAGTTTTTTGCTTCCTACATATTACGCTAAGACCATTTACTCGGAAAAATCCACATATCTTATAGACGTGGTTTTCATAGAATAAAGAGGCCTTGTTCCGTGGAATAAAGGGGAACGCACTGTTCTGAGAAAGAAAGACAATAAAAGTCAGTTACAATCTAATTATCGAGAAATTCGTTCAGTGAGCGTAATTTTACTTTTGCAAATTTGAGGAAAGAAGTCTCTTGTATAAAAAGTTGTTAACTCTATTAATATTATGATGTTTATGTGCCCTGTTAGATGCCAATACCATAAATGTTAGATGCCAATACCACAGATGCCAAAATGATGCCAATACCATAAACCCAAGTCCATCAGAAGCTATAACGAGATATGCCAGTTCTATTTGATCCAACGATCTATTACAGGAAAAGGGATATCTGAAACAGAAAAATTTTGCAGAGAAACAGTTTGTGTAAGAGAAAAAAGGCCTTTTCAGTGACACAAGTCTCGGCTCGTTCTCGACAAGCTGTATAGCTTTTGTGTGCAAGAGTCTCGGCTCGTACTCGACCATGAACAAGCTGTATAGCTATTGTGTGCAAGAGTCTCGGCTCGTACTCGACCATGAACAAGCTGTATAGCTATTGTGTGCAAGAGTCTCGGCTCGTACTCGACCATGAACAAGCTGTATAGCTATTGTGTGCAAGAGTCTCGGCTCGTACTCGACCATGAACAAGCTGTATAGCTATTGTGTGCAAGAGTCTCGGCTCGTACTCGACCATGAACAAGCTGTATAGCTATTGTGTGCAAGAGCTCAAATTACTGGCCGAGAAAGCCCATGCATAGTTTCGGTGAGCTGCCCGAAGAACTTGAAAATCAGACTACTTTATAAGCAAAAAAATTAAGGGATGACAGGAATAGGTTCAATACAACTTCACTAGTGTCTTCGGCATAGTTCAATTGTTTTTGCCTCAAAAAAAAATTAAAATTGTTTTTGGGAAGAAGCTTAGATGAAATGAATTTAGAGAAAATAATTCAAAAGCTAATCGAATTGGGAACATCGCGAAACAGAAGGCCATTTTCCCTTTTTTTTTAGTCTATTGAAAAATTTTCGATATCAGATTGAATAGTGTGAGAGTGTGTGACTGAAAAAGATAATGAGAGAGATGAAGAAGAAATGAAAGATAAAGATTATAAGATAGGGTAAAATCCTCGGATATGATCTAAATGATAAGAGAGAGAGGGATAGAGAGAAAGAAAGAGATGAATAAAGCATTGAAAAGTTGAGAGAGGCTGCAAAAAGAAGTTGAAAGCGAAAACACAAGAACATCCTCAAGTGAAAGGTACTACATACATGTTTTGAAAGTAAATGAAGTTTTATAGAGTTTCAGGGGATAGGCATCAGTTGCATGGTGCGCAGGAAAAAGGTGGAGGCAAAAAAAAGCAGACAGAGAAGGGGCGGGGCGTGAGATGGCTCAACGCTTTCGAGGTGAGGATTAGACAATAATGGTTCTTTCCCGGGAATATTCGTTTAAATTGAAGGTCTGCTCAGCCCTTTTCTTAATAGAATATTCGGAGAAGAAGAAAATTTACTAATTCTAGATATTTTATGTTTGTTTACTCAAATCAATTTGAATGTTAATACTGTTTTATTAATCGGAGAACAGCTCGGTTGTTAATTGGAGGCGAGTGTTCGGTTAATTTATAAATTCATATTAAAAGTGATTAAATTATCAGTCTTTTTCTGATAATTAATTTCGCTTCTTTTTTTTTTTTCGCACAGAAAGAATCTGAAACAAATTGTAAGAGAAACGAATTAGTAGAACGCAAAAAACTCTTTTAAAGATACATTTATGAAAATGTTTGACGTTGACTTCTAGAAGTTTTTTGATTGTTATTTCTAAGTTAAACAGAATATAATTCATTTTATAGATTCAAGATTTGATAAAGAGAACTATTCAAAATATAAGGATAAACGAAAAGCTGCTTAAAAGAAAACTTTAAAATGTTCTCACTATAATTATGGAAGAACCTAAATGACACACATTTATAGCCTTCGGGGCTTTAAGCCTCCCATTAGAGTAATAGAGAATAAGGTTCGGATAATGAAGCTTTGATTCCTGATTACGGGCAGATTCGAATTTCGGTGTTCTTGGCTTCAAAAAAAAGAAAATAAACAAAAGTCAACTGAGCCTTCTGACATTGATCAGCTTCTTACTTAAAGCACGAGTTAACAATGTTATAACCTCGTTTAATAATTTATAACATCCCAGACTGGCTCGACAAAGGGGAACCTCATTCATCAGATATTCTCTATCAGCAGATTCGACAAGGAAGCAGTAAACGCAAATTGTTGTCTTCATTACAAGGATATTCGCTTTGAGAATGTGTGTTCTGCAGCCTGGGATGTGAAGTTTTCTCATACCTATTAAATCTCATTCGTACATTCATTATAAGCGCAGCTTCTAATGTAGAGTTCGGTGTCAGATAAACATAGAATCTCGTTTTTTTCTCTTTCTCTCTTCCTTCCCTTGCCCATCTAGACAGAGTCTACAACTAGCTAAAAACACAGATGAAAGGGCGATTTTCGATTCGTTAGGCATGAAGATGAATGGCATGATGTGAATGAATAACAATGTTCAGCTTCTCATTCATATTTTATCATTTCTCATTGGCTGGGAGAAGGAACAACAAGTGTTGAACATCTTCTTAAAACACGCGCTTTCCAATACCTTTGGGTTTTTTTGTTTGTTGTGAATCGTGCATAATTCATGAAGAGAGAATAAATTGATGCATGACAATCATCGACCTTTTTCGGCTTCTAAGTTTCACTGAATCAACATCTGCAAAATCGTTCCGGTCTACCAAGTCTACTTTTCACTCGACTCATTAACTCTTATTTTAGATCGGCATATTATATGGAGATGAAATACAGTGCGTGGCATAACTTTGAGCTCACCACCAAATTGCAAGTTTTCCGATGTTTTATAAGGCGCAACAAAAAATACAAAATGCCATAGAATCGACCACTCAAGTGAATAATATTCACCACAAAAGTGCCGTACTCCGCTCAAAAAACCTTATTTATTCAAAATAACGGAAAATGTGGTGTGGCATAACTTTGAGCTCATTTGAAAAACTCCTAAGAAACAAACAAAATAAAACTAATTAGTATTCGATAGCTGCACCCTTTCTGATCATAAGCTGGACAATTCTGTTATCCATAGAATCTGACAACTTTTGAAGGTAAGAAACAGGCAAAGAAGACCATTCTTGCTCAATGGAACTTTTAAGCTCAGCGATTGTGGAGTACTGCTTTCCTCCATCATATACACGTCTAGCTAACAACTTCCAGATATTTTCTATTGGGTTACAATCAGGGGAAACAGCTGGCCATTCTAAAACGGGTATATTTTTTCGACAAAAGGAACGATTTTGTAGAGGTGCTTGTGTGTATGGATGCATTATCATGCATTAAAATCATGGAATTGTTAACTGGGCTACGGAAAAACGGTACCAAATCGTGTGCGAGTACTTCCTGATACTCATCCGAGTTCATTCGCATGGAAGGAAACTGCAGAGGGAGGGTTCCGCCGGCGTGAAACGCACCCCAAGACATGAGACTACCGCCTCCATGTCCACGGCGACTGAAGAGCAGCGGGTCCTTGCGAATATCATGCCAATACGAGTGTTGGCCGTCACATCCGTCCAGATTCCACTTCTTTTCGTCGGACCAGACCACCTGCACCGATGAATGTTTTTTATCAATAGCCAAATAATATCATGATTCTCACCTTACTCCAGTCACGTTTGTGCTCTCTGGTTGCGAATTCCAGGCGTCGAGTTTTATGATTCTCTGTCAATCGAGGTGCCGGCTTCATTTTAGAGTTGAAAAAGTGTCCAGTTTCCGAAAGAATGCGACGAACCGTCCTCTTAGAAGCTGGAACACCTGCTTCGGCTGCGATCTGCTTCAAGGACTTGGCAGCATTTGACGCTTTCTTCGCGATTGCGCGTCGATCCCGAGTCGAAAACTTTCGTGGTCGCCCACCCTTCTTCTGTGCAGTCGTCTTCAGTCGACCAGAGACGTAATTATTCACACAATTAGTGCTCCGACCCAACTGGCGTGCAATCTCACGATTGCTCTTCTTATTCGCCAATAACACGTCTATTTTCCCCTTTTCGACTTGAGAAAGTTGCGTTGCACTCGGCATTTATCTGCAAAAACAAAACTTTTTTTGAAAATATAAAAAATTTTTTAAAAAAACATATGAAATGAGCTTTTTAAAAAGTGAGCTCATAGTTATGCCCCAGTCGATTTTACGGTTTTTGGCGGGAAATGCTCCATTCAAACTATATTACGGTTGTCAAGTGGGTCATATTATTTATTTGCGTGGTCAACTCCATGGCTGTTTGTTTTCTTTTGTTGCGCCTTCTAAAACATCGGAAAATGTTCAATTTGGTGGTGAGCTCAAAGTTATGCCACGCACTGTAGAACTCCAACTTAAATTTTGAATGGAGCTCATTTCGGATGCATGGAAGATATTCAATTGAAGAAAGAACATAGAGGAGTTAATCTAGGAATGAATTAGTTACTGGATAGTCGTCACTCATCCCAGCCAAGCTAACTTCATTACCTGTCACGCGGATGAATGAAAAGGGAGAGGAACAACCTTTTAAATGAAAGCATTCACAACATGTGAATAATGGAGCTGCCAACAGATCCTGAGTTTCCAACTTTCAAAAGATATCAGAAAAAACTACTTTTCGGAATATATCAAAATATATTATAGTCTCATGTCAGCCCTTCGTTGCTTAAACGATTAACAAACATTAAAAATCACTTTTAGAAAGTTTCGATTCTCGCAGCGAAACCGAACAATTTAAGAACGGAGACACGGAGATTTTTCTGAAAAGAAACCCTGCTTAATATTTGCGCTTCGCGGTGATTGACGAAAAACTTTGAGGATCGTCGCATACATCCGCAAATATTTATCGAAAATAAATTGCGAGCGTGTTACATTTCAAATGAAACTGACTTCAGGTTTTCATCAGCTGCTCCTTGCCATTTTTACTTTCTCCAATCCTAGTTTCTGACCGTCTAATTTTTTCAAAGACATTGCTCGCGAAGATGGCCGATGACAACACATTTTTAGCCCATCTCTCATTAATGGACTGACGCGCAATTTGTTTTCTGAAGGTCTCGTTTTATGCTGTTCTCTCTCTCTTTGTTTCTACCACCGGTAAACGTCATAACATGTCTAATTTCACCTGAATAACGAGGAACTTTTTCCTAAAAAGGGAGCAAAATTAGCAAAACTCTTGACGATTCATGGGTTAAGTCACTAAATTTCAGTGGACAAGTCATGAAAGTGGAATGAGGTGAGAGAACTGGCTTAGGTACCAATAGCGCATTTAATATTAACACACAAGCAGATGAGTGTAACCTAAATATTTATCCCGCAAACTTGACTTGTGAGCCCCAGAAGCTCACACCAAAAACTTAAGAATGTGAACTGTTTTTCTAATCAACTGAAGTTTTGAGTTATCAAGTTTGACATCTTATAAATTTGACAAAGTTCACAGCAACTCATCCTAAAATACACAAAATTATTATTACAATCGAATATTTATTTGCTGAAATATATTTGAAAGTTTTATGATGAATATTATTTTGCAAGGTAAAATTTCAATGTGTCACGATTACTTATTGACATTACAAGTAGCAATCAGTTGATAAATTTACATGAACAAATCTTAAAAACATCGATGTGAAAATAAAGCGATGACAAAAGCTTTTTTAGGAAGATTCATATAAAAGCTAATGAAAGATATATACGTTTTTGACTTCTCAAATTCGAAAAAAATAAGCAAACAGACTCGGTGTTCACGACATTTCGCACCATGACAACTGACACCCTAACTTGCAAACAGACTCGGTGTTCACGACATTTCGCACCATGACAACTGACACCCTAACTTGCAAACAGACTCGGTGTTCACGACATTTCGCACCATGACAACTGACACCCTAACTTGCGAACAGACTCGGTGTTCACGACATTTCGCACCATGACAACTGACACCCTAACTTTCAAACAGACTCGGTGTTCACGACATTTCGCACCATGAAAACTGACACCCTAACTTTCAAAATCGAAATAAATATTTCCATGTATTTTTCATCGGATTTTGTGCTTAGGCTCAGGTAAATATTACGCTAACGAGGCCACGCGGCTTAGTTAGAGGCCGTATACAACGATCAGCCCCATAATTAGAGCTTTTGAGAAAAAAATATTGTGGAATCCGGGTGCGAGTTGTCGCGGTGCGAAATGTCATGGAACCCACAGACTAAGGTTGCTATAGAGGTCAGTTGATCTTTGAGGGGCTATAACTGATGGCTATAACTTGTCAGAAGGCCACTTACATGTAATTTTTCGGAGATTTTTTGGAGAGATTTTTCGGACACTTCTCTGCTCAAAAAAAAATTGGAAATAAGTAGAACTTGCTTCACTCATTATAAAATTCTTTTGGGTATTATTTCCTATTTGGTTTGGAAATAAATGTTGTCCTTCTCATTTACTTTTCTTATTCTAGGTGAGTTTGAAATTTGAAAGTTTGAAGGAATATAAGCTGAAACTTCATGCTGAAATGAGTGAATTACAGCCGACTATTCTCGTTGAATAAGGAGTAGCGAGCAAAATGTCACGTGTCCTTCCGGACTTTTAATGAGTTTGAACGGGAATGGCGACAAAATTGATGAACCTACAATTGGACCAATCAACATCACATAATCTCCTTATCCAACTTTTTTCTCTTCAATTTTTGCTCGAACAAACGAGAATACATTGTTTTAAAAAAACTTCGAAATTAGGAGAGCATTTATTCTAGAAGTTTCTGCCTTATACTTTCCATGTTTTCTTGCTGTTCTTCTTTGTCTTTCACAATAAAGAGTTGAAAACTGTATGCCATCTTTTAACTCAATCCCTAGTTAATTGTTGGCTTATGAAATTATATGCATCAAAGGCAGCTCCATAACCACTTACTCATCAAAGGCAGCTCCATAACCACTTACTCATCAAAGGCAGCTCCATAACCACTTACTCATCAAAGGCAGCTCCATAACCACTTACTCATCAAAGGCAGCTCCATAACCACTTACTCATCAAAGGCAGCTCCATAACCACTTACTCATCAAAGGCAGCTCCATAACCACTTACTCATCAAAGGCAGCTCCATAACCACTTACTCATCAAAGGCAGCTCCATAACCACTTACTCATCAAAGGCAGCTCCATAACCACTTACTCATCAAAGGCAGCTCCATAACCACTTACTCATCAAAGGCAGCTCCATAACCACTTACTCATCAAAGGCAGCTCCATAACCACTTACTCATAAAAAGTCATCGGTACCAGCAAAACCACAAACTTTCAATGATTGGAGATATATCAGTCTGGAAATAGACAATGTTTCTGGTTTTTAATTCGCCTGAATTATCTTCTTATCAACTTTATTGTATATGTGAGAAGATATTTTAGAGCATGAGCAATATTTCGCGGAAACTCTTATCAAAAATAAAGTTTGACATCTCTTATATAGAATGGACCATCTTACTCTCTTTCTTCGTTTCTTTAGCCATCACTCCCGAAACGATCGTTACCCTCGAAATCGTTACCCCGTGAAACCATCGTTACCCTCCCCTCCACATCATGGCTTCACTTCACACTACTCAAGTTTTCGACTCCACGTCCTTCTGCTCCTTCTACTCTAATTTCTTAAGAACTCGTGTTGGCTCCTAAGCTCTCGCATCAAATCAACTCCTGCACGTCAGAAAAAAACACCGTCCTTTTCATGTGGTATAACTGAACTCGCACATGCGACAGTCCTCCTTTCTAAATATTCTATATCTATTTGCAAGGAATAAAATCTACTACTCTGTTGAAATTTAAAGAGAGAAAAGTCATGAAACAATTCGTTAAAAAATGTTAGCGAAAACAGTAGAAAACAAAAGCTTCACTAATTTTGTGAAGGTCGCGTTCCGTTTAAAAAGCCTTTTTGAGAAGTAGACATGGGTTCTCCTCTCATTTGTATGTCAATTTGCAGAAGACGCGGTGAATAACCGATAGTGCGTTCGAATGTTCCAAGTTTCCGGACTTCACTCTCAAAGTCTCAGAGAAAATGTTAGATGAGATACTTTATGGCACGGGCGAAGACTTTTTCAAGTCAAAAATGTTGTTTATAAAATTCAGCTTAGTTTGCATGACTGCAAGAGTCGAGAAAATGAAAATATAAAACAGTTTAATAAGCTTTAACAGCCACAATAAACCCTGCAAACACTCAATGTTTCTCTTGGAATAGTGTATTGATGAACTGGATTCAGTCAAACAGCAAGAGATGTTTATATCATGGAAAAGATTCGGAAAAAACAGTAAAGTGCATTTTTACCTTTGCACGTTTCGTGCCCAGGATATTTCTGAACATCCTTTCAAATGGAAAATGATTACGATTCAAGGATCACTCAACAGTATTTTTCATTTAAAAGCATCTCTCTAGCTATTCTTTTTATCTTAATTTTTTTCGCGAAACGATTGACTTCAGAACTACCTAGTAAAAAAGATCAACGATTTAAGCTCCGATTCATCACATCAAGTTAATTTCTTATTTTTTTCATATTGAGGCTTAGAAAAGTAGGCACTGCTTCTACTTCTAAAATACTGCCCTGAAACGTGATTTTTTCTCTAAAATTTTGCTTCCAACAAACAAAAAAAACGAAGAGTTTGAAGAGCAGCGAACGATTTCATTAATTAAAAGCGTTCCAGATGGTAAGATTTCGCACGCACACACACGCGAGACAGACCAGTCGGAGATGAAAAAAGCAAGCTCATGTCCTGCGATTTCTACAGCGAATTTTTACCAACAATTAAAATTCATCAAAACCCAATAACCCTATGTTCTTGTGATTCGCAAATGTTTTAATTGACTTTTCAGGAGATGTCTTTTATGCAGGCAATGGTTCTTTTTTATAATTCAAGTGTTTTTTCTCGTGTCTTGACACAAATTAAACCCTTTAATTTTAAAACATTCACACTTTTCCTTATCTTCAGAAGTGTTTTTTTTAAGATATGCAATATATAAAAAGTCATTACATAGTTCCTACCGAACATCACCGCTTGGTTTTACGAAAAGTTTAATATTATTCTCCCCCTACATTGCTTTAATTGCAGAATTATTCACTTCTTGTTCTCAAAGGAATTTCTATTAGAAATTCTCTCAACTTGCAGTTTGCAATTCTTGGAAAATTGTTATTGGAAAACAAGATAGCTGAATACAACATTTATGTAGATTGACATCCTCTTCATCCAATCACCCTTTTCACTTAATTACTCTGTATCCCTTCTCTCTCTCTCTCTCTCTTTCTCTCTCTCTCTCTCTATCTCTCTCTCTCTCTCTCTCTCTCTATCTCTCTCTTTCTCTCTCTATCTCTCTCTCTCTCTCTCTCTCTCTCTCTCTCTCTCTCTCTCTCTCTCTCTCTCTCTATCTTCCTTCACACGGAGCTAAATTTTCGCTCTAGAATATCCATTTTGTAGAAAATATCAGAGAACTCAAACTAAAAGCTGGAAGAAATTTTTCCATAGTGACACAAAAGAAAGAGAAGCTGCAGAAGCTAGAATCGGTGCATTCCTAATTTCTCTGGTCGAGTGCAGAATGATGGTTATGTCATTTTTTTGAATATCGAACTTTTCACATTTTACTAGAAAAGTTGAAATTCAACATGACTCTTGAACGATGCAGATCCTTCTCTGTCCACAAATTGTTCTACTCAAAAAGCAATTGTTTTTCCACTGTTGCTCCATTACTTTATTCATCAGATTGAAATCGGCGTTAACATAGCTTCACATATATCGTAACGTTTGAGCCACATTTCAAATTACCTTTCTCTACTTTGCACACTCTCACCTATATCAGAAAAAATATTTGTTATATAATTTTCAGGATTGTAGAGCTTCACGTTTTGAAAAAAATGACCATAAAGTGATTATTAAAAATTTCTACCCATGCATCACAAGCTTTGATAATAGCCGCTATCATGTTTTGGCTCTTCAAAAAGCTCTAGTTACTTAGTAAGAACTTGTTGCTTTTTTTCAAGAGAAACTCAATTTGTTGAACTGATTTTTATGCAGCAAGTTTTTGGGGCACAAATGTACAACCGGGCTTTGGAGGCACAAATGTACAACCGGGCTTTGGAGGCACAAATGTACAACCGGGCTTTGGAGGCACAAATGTACAACCGGGCTTTGGAGGCACAAATGTACAACCGGGCTTTGGAGGCACAAATGTACAACCGGGCTTTGGAGGCACAAATGTACAACCGGGCTTTGGAGGCACAAATGTACAACCGGGCTTTGGAGGCACAAATGTACAACCGGGCTTTGGAGGCACAAATGTACAACCGGGCTTTGGAGGCACAAATGTACAACCGGGCTTTGGAGGCACAAATGTACAACCGGGCTTTGGAGGCACAAATGTACAACCGGGCTTTGGAGGCACAAATGTACAACCGGGCTTTGGAGGCACAAATGTACAACCGGGCTTTGGAGGCACAAATGTACAACCGGGCTTTGGAGGCACAAATGTACAACCGGGCTTTGGAGGCACAAATGTACAACCGGGCTTTGGAGGCACAAATGTACAACCGGGCTTTGGAGGCACAAATGTACAACCGGGCTTTGGAGGCACAAATGTACAACCGGGCTTTGGAGGCACAAATGTACAACCGGGCTTTGGAGGCACAAATGTACAACCGGGCTTTGGAGGCACAAATGTACAACCGGGCTTTGGAGGCACAAATGTACAACCGGGCTTTGCAGGTCTACTCAAACTTTTTCAAAGATTCAAGATATTATGCTACTATTAGAGTATATAATATTCAATATCACTATTTAAGGGCAACTCTAAAATAGACATAGAGAATTATTTTAAGAAGCAACTAAACATAATCTGCGTTTTAATTCTACAAAGTTATATATAATATTTTTGTTCCGCAAATGAACGTACGACCGCGAAAACACATTTAACTCATTTTAATTTGTTGACATTAAAGACTCAACCAATAGCAGGTCATCTATCTCATGGAAATGGACACAGGGTACGGATCAGGCTGTTTCTTCCTACACTTAGATAAATGGATGTATTTCAAGACCTGTAATCATGAGGGAACGACATGCACCGAGAGAGGAGAAGAGAGCGCGAGAGCGTGTCATGTAAAGAGAGAATGCAGACGAACAGAGCGTTTGTATCACTAGCGATTTTTGGATAGCGCATAGACTTACGCATAGATTTCATAGGCAGTGCGGGTTAGAGAAACACACTGCTACGGATCATTTAGAAACCATGCGTGTTGAAAAGCGGGAGAGTGTAAGTCTCATAAGCGAACTCTTCAATGTGTGCCGTGTCTTTGACTACTCCGATCCAGTCGATCTCCATCTGGAAGGGCCCGTCTACTCGGTCCATCAGAGATATGCTTAGCGAACTGAAATGCAGACTTACATCGGTATTTATTCATTCATTCAGTCACTCAGACATCAACGACAGTGATATGATAAAACAACTACGAACTGTTTTTTTTTTTAAATCATACATTTCACACACACAAAGACACATTTCTTACTAAGCTGAGAAGAGTTAAAACCGAGAGTATATGTATATCAGAAAACATGTGCTTAAATGAGGCATGTAGGTCACATCTTGCCTTGATTTAAAAAATCCCTAGAAGACTTCACCTTGATTTACGATAGGATTTCGTTCAAAACTTGTTCCTGGAAAAATTTCAAATTTGTGAAAAAATCTGACCTAACGTCGTCTAAATTCACTGGATACTGCCGATCCTGAATTCTGCCTGCTACTGTGTGGAAGAACCTTGAAAATTATTCATTTCGAGACTACTGGAATCCTATTCATCTTTTCCTTATTGTTGCTCTTTTTTTCTTCAGTTCTTTTTTTTTGTAATTATTTTATTTGAAAAATTCCATTCCTGGTCCCTGGTTTTGTGTTCCTGAAATTGAATAACTAGGTAAACCAGTGCGATATCAAAAAACTTTGAATTGAATTTTTTCAACATAACGCTACAACAACATATTGAATGATTCAGTCTGAACATACGAACAATGGTTCTATGCAGAAGAGAACACTTGTTCAAAAGAAAGCAGAGCGGTACTTGGAAAAGGGAATCCTCTCATACTGCCAGTATGGCCCGCCATGGGTGTGGAGAGGATGCGAGAAGGAATCCCCCCAAGTCATATCCATCGAGAGCGGCGAGTGAAGCATCACCTTGTAGGACCTACCGTCTCCGCGGCACTGCAACAATTATCGAGCAAATCTTTCTTCTTTTTTTTTCTAGCTCACATCATTGATGTAGAATCCGGCCGCCGTGCAGGGTACTCTGTTTAGACTGCATCATGAAGTTTTTGATCCAATTAGCGACGTCTTCATTTTTCGGCCCAGCCGTCACCACTTATACCTCAATGAAGTTGAGGTATAAATGGTGACGGCATACTACATAGTTCTGGGTCTACTTCGGTTGTTTTTTCTTGACTCCGAGGTATGAGGATGATAGGAGCAATCACAAAGATTAAATAAAGCGTCATCTTAACCAGGCGTCGCTGCCTTTGAACTGTGTTTATTAGAGATTAAAACACATTTGTTATATTTTATAAATTACGGGTATTTCACAAAAATGCAATAAAACACGCTCGTCAATTTCAAATGTTCGATAGGGAACGAGTAAGTCTTCTTCTAAGAAACTGAACCTTCATAACTGGAAAAGAGGTCTATAAGGCAGCCACCGCGTTAACACTATACCTGGATCATCCACGTTTTCGTACAATGTGAAAGATTTGAACCCCCCTAAAAAATCAATGAGAAAAAAACCAACTAAATGTTACTTTTATGAGAAGATGTGAAAAATTGCGCCATCGACTGAAGAACTTCTTCCGATTGAATGCAAGTCTCTCCTTCAACAAACAAATTAATATTAAATATTCTTATATTCAAGAATTCCTTCATTTTGTCGAGGTTTGAAGTGGTCGATTACTTTCTTTCTCATTTCTATTGCCAACGATGACGGAATCCGATCGAAAGCGAAACTTGAACATCTCGATATCGTAATGTTCAAATTATGATCCAGTCCAAATTCTACAGGGTGTTTCAAAAGTACTGGCACAAAGATTTTACCTTCTATTTTCATTCAATATCAGCGAATCAGGTTAATAAAATTAAAAATGTTCATCAACAACTTCAACAATTATGTTTTACAACAGTCACTCGATATGATTTTCTTCGGCCTTAATGACAGCTTTGAGACGACGAGGGTATGCTTCGATGGTTGCCCGCAGTTTCTCTTGTGGAATAGCGTTCCATGTTCGGATAAGGGAGACTTTAAGCGCTTCCAAATTTTTCTGAGATTTTGCACAAGCCTTTGCCTCCAAAATAGCCCAGATGGAGAAGTCGAGTGGATTGAGGTCGGGGCTATTAGCCGGCCATTCATTGGCCGGTATGAAGTCGGGCAGATGATGTTTGCACCAATCTTGAGTCTCCTTGGATCTGTGTGCTGGGGCACCGTCCTGTTGATAAGTCCAGTTGTTGGTTTTCAAGTGAGCCTGGTACCAAGGTAGAAGATGCTTCTCAAGAAATCGGCACAAAAACAAGAGAAGTGCGACCACTGGAGGAGACTGCCGCCCAAACCATGACTTGTGAAGGATGAGAATTGCATTCGATGACGCGACCTGCATCGCTCGCTTACCGTGAACTCTCCACGAGTATTCTGGAGTTTTAGCGGTTTCAATGAGCCTCTACTGTAAAAAGCTTCCCATGTGAGAAAACCGTTGTTAAGTGGTCTCCGTTTTCGGCCCGCGCCAGTAGAAAGCGACATTTTTCCCGTCTTCCTTTTCTCCGAGCTTCAGTCAAGCCATGTCTTTTTTGGAACTTTTAGGGCAATATCTTGAGCTTTTTTCTGACGACTCGCCACATCGATGCTACTGAGACATGAAGCTCAGCGGCCATTTTCCTCATGCTTCTCGGCCCTTTGCGTTTTTTCCGCTTCTTGACAATTTTCGTGATACGACAAGAAGTAGCGGTGACCGGTCTACCGGAGCGTGGACGATCCTCTTGAGTTCCACGTTTGATAGTGTGGTAGACTGTTCGACGAGGAACATCCAGCATGTTACTGATCTCAGAAGGTTTGCGTCCCGCCCGACTTAAAGTCAGAAACGCGGAACGTTTCTAACTTGGACGCGCCATTCACCTAAAAAACAAAAGGAACAATTTATAATTTCGAACACATAGTCAAAAAAGACTGGAGAAAATTTTGTGATGTCTTGTCAAGTCAATTGATTCATGGAGCGCGCGAGAGGCACGCGCGAAAACTATGCCAGTACTTTTCAAACACCCTGTAAAACCTCATACTTTCTAAAGAGAAAGCAAACTCTAAAATACTCTTTTATCGATGTTTCCCACAGCCTGATTATCCTCTCAGCCTTCCATGTTACAGAGATCGTCTGAATCTAATCGGCCTAAGTACTTTAGCCAAAAGAAGGGTGATTGCCGACCTTAAAATGGGTTGGAAGATCTTCAATGACAAGTCTATTATTGAAAAATCACGCATTTTCAAGAGCACCTCCTCTACCCGCACTAATATGAATGGTATTGCTATTGAATGTACTTCTTCGACGTCTAGATTCAATTGTTTCGGTTTACGTGTTTCAAGAATGTTTTACGTAATCCCGAGTGAAATACTGAATTCAAGAACAGTAGAGCAGTTTATAAATCGTCTCCGTAACGAGAATGTGATATGTGACCTGGAGAATAACTAGTAGCATTTAGATATTTGCCTTACTTTTAGATACTTGCCTTACTTTTAGATATTTGCCTTACTTTTAGATATTTGCCTTACTTTAGATATTTGCCTTACTTTAGATATTTGCCTTACTTTAGATATTTGCATTACTTTTAGATATTTGCCTTACTTTAGATATTTGCCTTACTTCTCGCCACACGTGAATATTATTTACAATGTCTCTCACCATAACTTTGCATTGCAAAATGTCGATAAAATATATATATATATATATATATATATATATATATATATATATATATATATATATATATATATATATATATTGAATCGTTCGATTCATCATTAGAGCCTAAATTGATACAAGGATTGAAGAATTTGTCAAGACACACAAATCAAAGTTTATGATGTGAATAATATAAAATGCTCCATGTCCATGTCATCCTCCATGTCGTATGCTCCATGTCAAAATTACTCGAGAAGTTTATGCATGATGTTATTTATAATCATTTAGATTCTGAGAAGCTCTTGCAATCCTGTCAATCTGGATTTAGAAAAAAACAAGATCCACAATTACATCGCTAGTACAATCACATTCTCTTTATATGTCTTATCTTTCCAAGAAGATCAATTTCGATGTTTGCCTGATTGACTTAACTAAAGCCTTCGACACTGTTAACCATAGATTTCTACTTCATAAGCTTCAATGTCTCGGAATAGAATCATCTTTTATTGCCCTTATAAAGTCCTTTCTATCTGAACACACATCTAAAGTAATGATAGACAACTCATTCTCTGATAGCAAAGTATACTTGACTGGTGTTCAAGGAAGTTGTCTTGGCCCACGCTTCTTTCATGTTTTCGTAAATGACATTGTTAGTATTATTCCCACTGGTGTAAATTGTTTCCTCTACGCCGATGATATCAAGTTATTCTCAGATGATCCCTCTCTTATGCAATATGCATTGAATGCTATTTCTAACTATGCCCATTCCTGGCCCTAACGATTTCTATTTCTATTTCTAAATGTTTTATTGTTCATTGTGGTCCTTCCAATATCCGTCTTCCTTACTACATTGACGGAACAGCACTACGAATAGAAGATTCATTAAAAGATTTGGGTATTATATTCGACAAATCGTTATCTTTCACCAAACATGTAGAAGCAACCACGAAAAAATCTATTAAAATTGTGAATTTGATCCTGCGAACATTTAGGACTTCCTCACTCACTTTTCTTACTCGTGTTTACAAGACTTTTATTTTGCCACTACTGGAATACGGAGCAGAACTTTGGTCGCCTCGTGATATTGGTAGCATTAATAAACTCGAACGTATACAAAGAAGTTTTACTCGCCGTATATTATATAGATCTGGCTACTCACAACTCGATTATCCTACTCGTCTTAAAATCCTCTCTCTCCATACTCTAGAATATAGAAGAGATATAGCTGACCTCTGTTTTATTCATAAGTGTATCTATGGTCACTTTGATTTAAACTTTTCTTCTCTTTTTATAGTTCAGCCCACTCACTACTGCAATAGAAATTCTCATTCTTTAAGGATAATTCTACTGTTCTCACTCTCTAACGCTCACAATACTTGTGCATCGCGAATGATTGATGTTTGGAATAGCCTACCGAATAAACTAGTCTCTAAATTTACAAGTCAAGCCTTCAAATTCTCTATTACTTCTCCCCTTAACTAAAATAGTGCCTAATTCTCGTATAAAGGCTATGAAACAATGTAACCTCAATGATTATCATGATAATTTTTAACTCTTTGCCTTATTATAAATTGAACTCACATCCGTGAAAATCATCCACTTTGTATTGTTACCCTGACATGCAAAAATGGAATAAAGAATGAATGAAAATGTGCAATTAAAGAGAGGAATTTGAAAAGTAGCTATTTTTTTATTTTTACTTTCCGACCCCTCAACCAAATCGTTCCAACCTCATGCTTTATGTTAGCCCAGCCGGCTCTCTCAACTCGTCCGTCTTTCACGATTCGACTACTCAATTCCCCTCTGGAATTTTCAAATAGAAACAATTTTTCTATTAATAAAGACAGCATCCCTTATCTTATCAAAAAACTCGAAGCGACCGCTCAGTCGGGCAGGAGACCTAGAATAATGGGAGGAAAGCTCAAGGTGAAAATCAAAAAAAGAAAGGTTCATTTCTCAAGGCCTTTCGCTCTTACAAGAGTCGCTGTAACCTTTTTTGACAAAACCATATCTCTCATTTCAAATCCATAAAATCTAACTCAAAAATCCATATCGCTCAATTTTGTGCTCAATTGCTTAGTGCTAAAAAAGTGCTCAATTTATGAAATTTACTTCATGAAAAATTGAAGAAGGTCCACCTAAAAAGCGCAGTTTCATTGTCAGTAAGAAGCAACTCTGCCCGAGAGAAGCCCTCCTTCCAATCAGAATCGGCAGATACCTTCCAGTGTTTGAGAGACTGTAAAACAATTTAAGTGTGGTTTCTTGATCTAATACTACGGAATCTCCGCCTCTACAAGTAAATTTAATGACAGAGAGCACTAAATTTTTCCACATCAAATTGACGCAAATAAATAGCTTCTCATTCAGTTTTGAATGGTGAGCTCATCAAAGACATTAAATTCAGAAAACGAGAAAAATTTCACGCGGATTATCACGATCACTTTATTCACCCCAGGACACGTCGTTTTGAATGTTTCTGACATGGGAATTAGGTATAAAAAGGGGGAAATGGATAATTTTTCTTGATCGCCAAGTGAAGAAAAATACAGGAGAAGATTTCCAAGTGGACTCGGCGGTATTTCCTCGGAAATTTTGACAAATACTTCTATTTCGGTAATCTTCGGATGTTGGTCTGCGATTTGCCGATTGATTAGATAGGAAGGTGAAGAGAGATTGAACAATATAAATACCAAAAACTAAACGCTAATTGTTTCTGATCATTTCTACCGGTTTCTATTTATTTACCATGTTATCCATGAATAATTGTGTTTTTCACTAAGATACACTCTACAAGCACTTACTTCTGGAGTGTCAAAGGCATATTCCACTCGGGACTCGTTGTTCTTGAGTCCTCCCATGTCCTCCAACATCTCAACTTTCTCAATGTGCCCCGTCATTGAAGAAAACTCCTTTCGGAGCAGCTGAACACTCATAACATCAAGCCAATCAATAGAGTTTAATCGATAATAAAAGATAGTTAACTTCTCTTCATAGACGAAGTTATTGAATTTTTCATTGGATACAAACAAACGGTCCACCAATTTTCTAATGCCTATGGTAAAATTGTCCAAGCTGGAACTTCTCATCAGCTTTAACAAGAGCTTTAAAGAAGATTATCCATCGATTCGATATAGCATGGGGGCTTTTGGACTGGACTTCATTTGTGAGAGTTCCACATTTTTGAATGCATACATGAACTTTCTACAACTTTCATCGACCATGGACTGCCTACTGTGAAGGCCTCTTACTTCGTGAACAAATGGATCCTTTGAAAAGGGTTATCTAAGAAAACAGATTGATTCAGGGGTGGTAACGCAATCACTGCGTGAAAAAAGGTCGGTGAGCTGTTATATTCACAATCAGAATACTTGTTTTTATCCAAGTTTTGAGGTACATTTATAAAACTACTCTTCACGGCGTATCCGTACACTCACTCTTAGAGGAGGCTTCATAAAAGATGGGCCTCTCTATTCATTGCTTCCTTGAGTATTCTCTTGATTAAATCATGTGTGATAAGTCGAAGTTAAGGAGGGTGATAAAACAAAATTAGTTAGCTTTTTTTGTAAGACTTTTTCAGAGAAGCGCACCTCTTTTTGTTCTTTCAATATCTTGGGAGCATCCTCGAGAACCTCCTTCAGCTCAAATTCTGGATCGTAATCCGGCAGTAACTGAGAAAAAAACCTTCAGTAGGTAACACTAAAGGGACTCGAATGTGCCCGTGAATCTGAGCACTGTTAAAAAGCTCAGAGTTCTCACGAACACAACAAAAAATGCAAAGAGCTATTTGATTTAAGCTCTAATATTGACATCTGAAGTGTTTTAAAGGCATTCCGTTCTTCTACTCAGAACAGAATGATTCTCCATACATTTTTTATTGGTCCGCTATACTGAAAAGTCAGAAGACTCTGAAGAATTATCCATTCAACCTAGTTTATCATCTTCATCTTCAGCTCGTAATGCGACTCTTTCCTTTTACATACATTTTTTTTCTCTCTCTCTCTCTTTCCAAATCTGTCCCATCTCTTTCTTTGTACCTCTCTTTCTAAAAACTCATTTTATTCAACCTTTTCTTTTTCTCTTATCTTCCTCACTCTCTATTTCTCTCTTATCTTCCTCACTCTCTATTTCTCTCTTATCTTCCTCACTCTCTATTTCTCTCTTATCTTCCTCACTCTCTATTTCTCTCTTATCTTCCTCACTCTCTATTTCTCTCTATACACCAACACTGAAAGCAGGATTTAATCAAGAATTCACCGACTTTTTTATTGTGAAAATTAATGTTGATGGGTACAGTAGAGTTCTCATACAGCCAGCTTTTCTTCTTCGTGGCCATTTCTCCCTTGGCTGCAATATCAAAGAGACAATAAGTACTTCTTGGAATGGCAGACAATATCTCTGCTTGATAACCAGTGAGAATGGCGAGCGAAAAAAGCCAACTCAGAAAAGAGAGATTCAGCGAGTGCATGTGTTGAAACATATAATTTATATTAGCATCTTCAATTCGGTGAGCGCTAGGATCAGGGTAATGATTCGAACCGTGGTATGGGCGAGGAAAATTCTACGGGAGAATTCATGTTCTAGAATTCATAGGTCAACATTTTATGTAGAGCATTATAATTTTTTTAAAATAGTTGTAAGTAATCAAACCTGATTTTTCGGCGACTTCTCGACTTCTGGAAGCTGTTGTTGCAAGTGCGGATTCTTGGTCTTTCTAAGACGGGGAAAAATTCACCAAAAAGTCTCTATTTTCTTAACTGGGTAGTTTTATTCGGTAAGTTAATTACTAAGTCGAGAATCAAATAAACGATTGGAATGATTATCAAGTGATATAAACTGTTAAAGAAGAGCAAGTTCAACTACACAAGCAGTTTAAAACCCCTCTGTTAAATTGAGAGCGATGGTGGAACAGAATAAGTACTGCGGGAGTTATTTACGGCTCTACATTCTGTAAATTTCTGTTTCAACGTAAGCTAAGATAAGAATTCAGTGCATTTTTACTTTTAAAGAACCAGAAAGGGACCGCGTCGATCATTGATTGATTTAAGTATTGATTAGCAAATCGCATTGAGCGGGCGGACCTTCTCCTTTTTCTGACTACTGAAAGGAGATGTAGAGCAGAAACTGCATTTTCCTGCGGATAGCGGCAACCTCGGAGATGCGACTACTACCTTAGACAGAGCAATTCTGCAGCCATTCATCGCTGCAACGGGCTACAAAAGTTTGAAACTGTGCGACAGACTTCGAGTAAAAAAATTGAAAAAAATCTTTGAAATTTTATAGAATTCTCAACTTTTACACCAATCATCTTGCTGAGTATGGCCTGGCAATCTTTCTGCTCCGGAACTGAAGAATTGTTGGGGAACTTTGTAAACTTTCGATCAGTGCATTATTTCTCTAAACTTTTCCAAAACAAATGAAATGTTTTCTAGTGTTATTATTGAGAGAATTGACCAAACACTGCGTTCAATTAATGTTTTTTTTCTCCAGCGTTGTTGTGCTTCCTAGTGAAATCGATGATGGGTGATTCCAATGATTTTTTTTTGCCATTTAAGTCTTAGCCAGAAATTTTATTGATACTTCCAAGACAGATGAATCAACAATCTTAAACATATGTACATATCATACATTCAAGATAACTCGTCATAAATCAATACAAACTACTCGAAGAAAGATACTCTAAGACAACAACGAAAATTTTCCGGAAGTGAACAAAATGAGCTATTTGAATTCTATGTTTATTGAGGGTTCAAGAATGATACTTCTTAACACATAAAACAAAGAATTCTAAGCTCCCGCTTTACAATCAATAGTTCTAACTTCAAGTTGACCTACAAAAAGCCACTGCTTAGCCCCGTTAAACAGGTGCTCGTTTTACTCAGAGAAAAAACTTGGATGAATAAAACAGTTCACTCTTCATATATTTTATGTTCGCTCCGTGAGTATATTTCCCTACCA
Organism: Allodiplogaster pararmata; assembly: GCA_964056735.1. NCBI lineage: Eukaryota > Metazoa > Nematoda > Chromadorea > Rhabditida > Diplogasteridae > Allodiplogaster > Allodiplogaster pararmata. The sequence continues at coordinate 19,386,703 of OZ057406.1, forward strand.
AGATTAAGTTATCTTCTTGCTCTTCACGTTGGCTCTTTTCATCTGCAACTAATTAACATTGAAACATTAGAAGAGTAACTCGAAATTCGAATAAGTAAATCAAACGACTAAAAGATAGAATGATAAGTAATTAAGTAAGAAACAAATCAGAGAGCGCGGGGTGATTTACTCGTCGCATCCATTACGAATGTGTTGACTTTGGACTTCAGAGGGACGAATAGTTCGACGTTTACCTGAATGGATTCAATCTCCCTTGTAAGGCTTTTGCATAATGGTTGTTTAAATAACTGAGACCCGAACTTGATTCTTGTGCATTGACACCAAATTATGAGCCATGCGACCACAGATTCTGTTTAATAGATGAAAAGATAGAGCAATCTATATGTACATATTTACTTATTGGCGGGTCAATCATTCAATAAATGCTTTGAGTATGAACACTAAGATCTAGCAAACCCTGTCTCCGTCGATGACGTGCGGCCGTTGCTTCATGGCTGCAGCGGCACTTTCAGTGCTATCAAATGTTAGGGAGGCGTATCCTTTGTGAAGGCCCGTCACTGGGTCCTGCAGCGAAAAACAAATAAGATTAGCCAAGAAACTTGGAAAGAGTAAGACAGTTTTAATCAAATTGCTTCAAAGCAATATATAATAGGTCATCTGTATTCATCGAGAACTTTTGAAAAAATTATCGCTCATTTTAGCGGTGACCTAGCATGAGGAGATGAGAGCCATGAGCCTAGGGCAGAGAAATGAGAACGGGCAATAAAAGATAGCAATACAAGATGTTTCGTTCTATAAGCGTGCAGTCTCCGTGTAGAGAACTCAACTCTTATTTATAGTGTGCTGAAAAGGTGCGTTTTCTCCAGCCAGAGACCGGCTTGTGGCATCCAAATAAACATAAAAACCTTAATTTATTTGGTGCGTACGTACTAATAAATGCAAATACGGAGAAATAGGCTCACAAAGAAGAGATTGATGTTCTTGACCGTTCCGAATCGACTGAAGTAGTTCTCTAGCTGTTCTGAAATTAATAGTATGTTTAACTTGGCGATAGTACCGCAGTGCGGTCCCACTCAAATTTAATTTTTTCTTGAGGAATAAAGGTTTTTAAAAAAATATTATGAGTAAGAATTTCGACAGCGAGAGCGAGTTAAGTTGGTTTACAACAACTTTTTTCTCAAGAAAAGTTTTTTGAAAAAAATTATGTCAGTTTTCTAGGCTTTCGGGTATTTTTCTTAGTTTTTCTTCTGCTTAGGCTCAGTATAAAGTTACACTGACTTGGCCGTACGGCTCAGAAACAAGCCCGAATGAAAAAAAATTACCGACAAAATGAATTTTCGCTGATAAAACTTCTATTTTCTCTAAAAAGTGTTTTAAACCGATTCAATCCGCTTCTGCCTTCGATATTATTTTTATTGGAGTCATAACTAATCAAAAAAAATTTTAAGCGACGAGAAAACGTCAAAAATTAGCGGGGCCGCACTGCGTTACTATCGCCGAAAAGGAATATTTTGTTAAAATGTTCCAAATTTTTTGAATGATAGAGAGCCATGATTAGGCTCCTGCCCGAAAATTGCATTACGATTGAGATATGCACTTGCCGGTTCGATGGAGGATAACCAAAGCTTGCCGGTTCGATGGAGGATAACCAAAGCTTGCCGGTTCGATGGAGGATAACCAAAGCTATTGAGATATGCACTTGCCGGTTCGATGGAGGATAACCAAAGCTTGCCGGTTCGATGGAGGATAACCAAAGCTTGCCGGTTCGATGGAGGATAACCAAAGCTTGCCGGTTCGATGGAGGATAACCAAAGCTATTGAGATATGCACTTGCCGGTTCGATGGAGGATAACCAAAGCTATTGAGATATGCACTTGCCGGTTCGATGGAGGATAACCAAAGCTTGCCGGTTCGATGGAGGATAACCAAAGCTATTGAGATATGCACTTGCCGGTTCGATGGAGGATAACCAAAGCTTGCCGGTTCGATGGAGGATAACCAAAGCTATTGAGATATGCACTTGCCGGTTCGATGGAGGATAACCAAAGCTTGCCGGTTCGATGGAGGATAACCAAAGCTATTGAGATATGCACTTGCCGGTTCGATGGAGGATAACCAAAGCTATTGAGATATGCACTTGCCGGTTCGATGGAGGATAACCAAAGCTATTGAGATATGCACTTGCCGGTTCGATGGAGGATAACCAAAGCTTGCCGGTTCGATGGAGGATAACCAAAGCTATTGAGATATGCACTTGCCGGTTCGATGGAGGATAACCAAAGCTTGCCGGTTCGATGGAGGATAACCAAAGCTATTGAGATATGCACTTGCCGGTTCGATGGAGGATAACCAAAGCTTGCCGGTTCGATGGAGGATAACCAAAGCTTGCCGGTTCGATGGAGGATAACCAAAGCTATTGAGATATGCACTTGCCGGTTCGATGGAGGATAACCAAAGCTTGCCGGTTCGATGGAGGATAACCAAAGCTATTGAGATATGCACTTGCCGGTTCGATGGAGGATAACCAAAGCTATTGAGATATGCACTTGCCGGTTCGATGGAGGATAACCAAAGCTTGCCGGTTCGATGGAGGATAACCAAAGCTATTGAGATATGCACTTGCCGGTTCGATGGAGGATAACCAAAGCTTGCCGGTTCGATGGAGGATAACCAAAGCTATTGAGATATGCACTTGCCGGTTCGATGGAGGATAACAAAAGCTTGCCGGTTCGATGGAGGATAACCAAAGCTATTGAGATATGCACTTGCCGGTTCGATGGAGGATAACCAAAGCTATTGAGATATGCACTTGCCGGTTCGATGGAGGATAACCAAAGCTATTGAGATATGCACTTGCCGGTTCGATGGAGGATAACCAAAGCTTGCCGGTTCGATGGAGGATAACCAAAGCTATTGAGATATGCACTTGCCGGTTCGATGGAGGATAACCAAAGCTTGCCGGTTCGATGGAGGATAACCAAAGCTATTGAGATATGCACTTGCCGGTTCGATGGAGGATAACCAAAGCTATTGAGATATGCACTTGCCGGTTCGATGGAGGATAACCAAAGCTATTGAGATATGCACTTGCCGGTTCGATGGAGGATAACCAAAGCTATTGAGATATGCACTTGCCGGTTCGATGGAGGATAACCAAAGCTTGCCGGTTCGATGGAGGATAACCAAAGCTCTTTGCGGAGAACTCAACATGAATGCAGCGTACCAGCTCAAATATTTTTCCCTAGGAGCAAATCTCTCATTTAAACGGAGATCTCTCCTTAGTTTGTTTCAGTGAGTGGTGACCCCATAAATGCATTGATTTCGACTCGACTCTCGACAAATCGACAATAAACCAATATGCCCCACCCCCAAAAGAGTTTCAAAGAAGCCCCCTCCTCGTGTCGACTGTCTCCAGAAAAAACGAAGAGACGAAAGCCTTGACGGAAAAGATTGCCGATCTTGAGATAAAAATTGAAAGATCTCATCAGGTCTTCAAACAGATGAACCCATCGAGTCGGCTCCCAAGTCTACTGTCTCCCACTCTATAGCATCCCCTCCGTTCACCCAAGCACCACAACCACCTTCACTCTCCTCACTCCAAGTTTCTTTACTACGAGCAGGGTGTTTCTTAGCACCCGCACAACTTTTTTCGAACGCAT
>OZ057406.1:19390561-19417083 GCA_964056735.1 Allodiplogaster pararmata
TCTTAGCACCCGCACAACTTTTTTCGAACGCATAGATTTATAAAAAAAAGTGAGTTACACATTAAATTCTTTCAATGATTTTGACTTTCCCTATGAAAAATCCGAAAAAAAATTTTCCAAGCGCATAGATTTAAATGTTTTTCGGGCTTTTTTTAGAGCGCATAGATTTTTTTACCCGCAGTGCGGGTCAGAGAAACATCCTGACTAGGAGTCTCCCAGAGAGATCTTTGACCGTCAGGAAAGATACATATCTGTTGTTATCTTTCGGCTTCCAGAATCAATAAGTTATTCTGCGACTCAAAGAGCCGAGGACGACATCTCAAGAGTGACAAGGATACTAGACAAAAGGAATGTTCAATGTTACCCTGAAAAGGTATATAGAATGCCCGCCTCTCAATCGAAGACCAGCAACCGAACTCCCAGACCACTCAAAATTGTCCTTCCTGCCACGACCTTACCACAACAAGTTTTTCATCACAGCATAATAGTTTATCGCATTGAGTTCATTCATCAACATGAAGGCATATGTGGGAAAAATGTTTGATCAAAAAGCGGGTGTATGGAGAAGAAAACCTCCAAAATGTCTTAAGAAGCTCAATAACGCTTAAATGGCCGAGTTATTTTTTATAAACTCCATCCATATGACGTAGAAGACTTGAAATTATGGTATGATTTATCAAAACCTTCAAATAAAAAATGTATATCTTCCTGACTTTTTCCTGTGACCCATTTGACATGAGTGAGATAGACGGTCTGTGGCTGAGCCCGCGCAGCCATCTGCATCCTCGCGGTTGTCGTTATAGTCGATGCAAGAGCCGAGCCGACGCGATTCATGTCTGATCTCTACAACAACTTGAGAACATGGAAAGACATTTTCCCTGTTCCACGAATTCAGAATATGAACCTCAACAAAAACTACGTAGTTAGCTTTGAAATGAAAACAAGAAACAAATATTCAAAAAGTTTATGCTGCAATTTCTTTAAGCGTTAGTTGAGTTCGCAGTTGTGTGGGCTAGCAAAAAACCCTATAAGCTTATGTCTTTACATCACCCGATACAGTGTAGTAGGGTCACGTGAAGAGGGAAAAAGAGAAAAAAAACGTTAGCACCTTTTTAAACTACCCAACAAACTGAAATTTTACAACTTCATTCTGAAAAAATTCTCATTTCTACAAACGAAATGAACTATAAGAATCTGATACTAACGTTCAATTGTTACACCGAGCTTAGGGCAACAAAAAAAGTTTTAACTAGCGAATATTTCAATCCATGTAATGAGTACAATTACTGAAACCCTGTTCGTATTTATAGATCGAATGAAGTGAAGATGAAGTATTACGAACTCAATACAATAAAGAGTGTAAAAATGACGCAACTTAAGACTCATGACACCCGTCAGTAGCGCGCTACAACGAATGACACGAGGCACTATTTTTCCGAAATGGAATTAGGTAAACAAGTAATTATTAATTTTGTGTGAAGAAAAGAATGCTCTCAATTGTTTCTGACTCGAACGAAGTATGCTAGGACATGAAATTTTGAAATAGGACAGTTATAAGTTATTTCGAGAATTTTTTTCAATGTTTTTTCATTCTCAATCGAAGCTATTAATAATATATTCACACAAAAAATGGGAAATGACACATTTATTTGAAAGTATGACTATTCAAACTTATAAAGTATGAAGATATGAACGTTTAAGTATGATTGGTATTACATATAAATTATATATATTACCTAATAAGTATGAATATGAATATAATACCTAATAAGTATGAATAGTCATACTTCTAATTGTATGTATGTCATTTTTAATACTATTTTTTGTGTGTAATTCCATGCACCGAAAGAGTTTAATCATTAGTTTTGTATTTCAAGCATTTCAACTTTTTAAAGTTCATAGAAACGGTAGTGTTGAAATTGATAGAATTTAGAATATTCGAATTCAATGTCTGCAACTTTTCAATACATATGTATATATATATATATATATATATATATATATATGTATATATGGCTAGAATTGATTAGGCGCTGTAATTTGATCAGAAGTTAGTTTCTTTCTTCTTCTTCTTCTTCCTAGCGTTTATCCCGCCGCCGGGTAGGGTCCGCTTTGTAGACTGCACCACGCCATTTCACCCCGATCAGCTGCGTCTTCAGTTTTCAGCCCGTCGTGTTCATGTCTACTTCGATGCAGTCTCGCCACCTAGTTTTGGCCTCTGCCTCTGGGTCCTTTTGCCCTCTACTTCGAGGTTCCAGGACGATTGAGAAACGGAATGGGGATTTGATCTCATCACGTGCCCGTACCATCTCAGCCTTGACTCTCGAAGCTTTTCAGATATAGGGGCGATGCCCAGACGATCTCGGATGGTTTCATTTCGCACCATGTCTAGACGGTTGCGATGGGCTCCATCTCAGCATTTTCATCTCCATAACATGCAGCATCTGTATAGTCTTTGCTGTGCATGGAGAACATTCGAGGCCGTACAACGCTACTGGTCTGACAACTGATCGGTAAATTTTACTTTTCAGTCTGTCAGGCATTCGCTTGTCGCATAGTACACCGGTTGATTCTCTCCATTTGAGCCAGGCAGCATTGACTCTCGCAGCAACTGTAGCCTTGGGGTCTAGGTCTGCGGTGATGTAGAATCCGAGGTACTTGAAGCCATCCACTTTCCGGAGTTCGGTGTTCTTGACTTTGATGGTATTCGAGGTATTCGAAGTACTTTTTTCCCATTTCCAAGTACTCAGTCTTTTCGAGGTTTAGTCGTAGACCATAGTCACTGAAGCGTTCGTTCCACTCTCCTAGCTGTTTCTCCAAGTCCTCTTATGTGTTGGAACATAACACAACGTCGTCAGCATACAGTAGAGTTTTCGGAGGGCTTGTTTGTAGATCTCTGGTGATCGTGTCCATTATCAGTATAAAGAGCAGGGGGGAAAGGGCGGAACCTTGATGAACTCCTACAGCAACCTTGAATGACTCCGAAGTACCCGCTGGACTTCTCACGGTACTTCTAGAGTCAGTATACATCATTTGAATCCATCTTATGTACTCTTCTGGGACTAGGTGGTCTCGAAGAGAGAACCATATCAGCTCATGAGGCACACGGTCGAAAGCTTTCTCCAAGTCAAGGAAAGCGCAATGGACTGACTTCGCCTTTTCCCTGTGTTTCTCTAGATAAAGACGAATGGCGAAAATAGCATCTGTTGTTCCACTTCCTTTGACGAAGCCACACTGATTGACGGTTGTGCTTACAATTTTGCGGAGCCGTGCTTCGATGATCTTTTCCAAGATCATTGTGGTATGAGGAATGATTCTTATCGGCCGGTAGTTGGAGCATATTGTGACATCTCCTTTCCCTTTGTAGATGGGTATTGTAGATGATCTACTCCAGTCTTCGGGATACTCCAGGCGAGCAGTGGCTTTTTGAAAGAGGGTCGTAAGATGGAAAAGTCCACAATCACCTGCGAGTCTCCATGCAGAGGCGGCAAGATCATCTGGCCCACATGCATTTCCGTGCTTCATTTTCTGAAGGGCTTCTCTTACTTCAATCTCTGAGATGGTGGGAACTGGTCCTTCTACTGGTAGGGACAGTGGGACGGGAGGGTGGTCGAACTCGATGTTCGAGATTTCCTCGAAGTGTTCTCTCCATCGCTGACAAATTTCGACATTGGATCGGAGGAGTATGCCGTCCCGGTTCTTGATTGTCCGCACGTGAGAAAGGTCTTTTGCTGCTGTGGCTCGTGCTTTGCAAATCCGGAAAATTTTCCTTCTCTCCTTGAGGCGTGTCGAGCTTACTGTAGATTTCTTGGATGGCTGAGGAGCGTGCCTTCGCTACGGCTCTCTTAGCTTCTCTCTTCATACATAGGTACAGAGCTCGGTCAGCTTCGGTTCCGGATCGTTTCCATTGCTTGAGAGCCACTTTCTTCTCCTTGACAGCAGTTTGAACGTCTTCGTTCCACCACCATGTCTCCTTGTCTACAATGCGTTTGCGACCTGGTTTTGTTAAGCCCAGAGTGACTTCTCCTACCGCCTTCATCTTGTCTCGAACGAACCTCCAGTGCTCCTCAATGGAGTCAGGGAACGTTTTTTGGAGAGTGTCCGGGGATAGGGCGAGAAGAAGCTGATGCATGAAGCGAACCTTGTTGTCACGTACCTTCCACCATTTTATCCGAGAAACTTCGTTCAGAGGCTTTACGTTGCATTGCTTCTGGGAAAATCGGAGATCGATTATAACTGGATGGTGCTGCGAGGAGACGTTATCGCTCGGAATCACCTTGCAATCAGTGATGAGTCTCAGATTGGTTCTTTGCGTCATCCAGAAGTCGATTTGGGTTTTCCTTCCACCACTGCAATACGTGGTGAGGTGAGACTCTCGTTTGCAGAAGAATGTATTGCAGATGGAAAGATCGTGCTCTTCGGCAAAACTCAAGATTCGCTCTCCTTCTGCATTCGGCAAACCATAGCCGTTGCCTCCATGAGCTCTCTTATGGGCTTCGCATCTTCTTCCTACGTGCCCGTTCAAGTCTCCTCCGATCATGAGAGTTTCTTCCGGAGAGCATTTTCTGATGACGTCATCGAAGTCTTCCCAAAACCCGTCTTTCTCGGAGTCGCTGCATCCTGCCTGCGGTGCGTAAGCACTGACTATTTTGAAGAGTTTGCCATTGCATTCCAAGGAGATGGACATCAAACGATCTGAGATTCGACAAACTTCCGTGACGGATGTGGCAAGGTAGGAGGCAGCGATAATTCCGACGCCATTGCGGGCTGCTGATGAAGTATTGCCCGAGTACCACAGCTTATACCTCCCGTCGAGCTGCTTTGCTTTCCCTCCTTTCCACCTAGTTTCCTGGAGGCATGCCAGATGTACTCTTCTTTTTGCCAGCATGTCACAGACTTCCATGGACTTCCCCGAGAGACTTCCGACGTTCAAGGTAGCTAGTCGGAGGCGTGTAGGCACTGCTATTTGATTAAATCGAGGACGCGGCCTATTATTCCTCGAAGACCCTCGCATATTTCTCACGTCGATCGGGATTCGACGCGCGTCGCTTGAAGGGGACGCCCTAGCATTGGGGTTACTCTGATGGTGCATCTTGAGGGGATGCGACGGTTTCTTCATAGACCGGCTTGTCGCACGAACATCCAAGTCGATAGTTCAGCCTGACGTCCGTTTACGACCCTTTGGGCCACATAACCCGGGATTTCGGGCTATGTGGGCTAGAGGTTATTTTTTGGACACGCCTCTTGACCGTGTCCCTTAGGCCAGTGAGATAACAGTGAGCGAGCATTTTATAGGATGTGGGCTGCCCAGTTCCCACACCCACCCGCGACGCTCACTAGCCTAAGCCCCTCTTTGGTCAGCCATGGCAAAGCCACCAAGTCTCCCATCCGCCTGCGGGAGAGGCCCCACATACGCCATCGGGGTAATCAGCGCGTGGAGTTAGTTTCTTTCTATTTTTACATAAAATTTATTTTTACATCAAAAGTTTTCTTATGCGGTCTCGTTAGCCTAAGCCGTACGGCCTCATTAACGTAAACTTTTGCTTAAGCCTAAGCGTTTTTTAATGTAAAAAAATTAATAAATTACCGGTTTTTTTACGATTTATGTGTCAGCGGAAAAGTAAAACGACTTATATGAAGAGTTGACTGGATGAATGATGAAGTAGAGCAATGATACCGACGATTGCTATAAGTTGAGCTTCTTCAGTGCCAAAACATATAACACATTCCCCTAGCATATAACACACTCCCCTAGCATATAACACACTCCCCTAGCATATAACACACTCCCCTATCATATAACACACTCCCCTAGCATATAACACACTCCCCCAGCATATAACACACTCCCCTAGCATATAACACACTCCCCTAGCATATAACACCTCCCCTAGCATATAACACACTCCCCTAGCATATAACACACTCCCCTAGCATCGGAATGTATGTACTTAGATTTATTTTTCAACAACAGTTACAATATAGAAATTGTTATTGAATTCAGGATAGTTTACTATCAACATCTTTGGCATGGTGATTGCGATTTGAATTTCAATTAAAAATATATATTCTGAATTCAAGAATGATGGCGAGTCCGTTCCTCCACGTGGTGCCATCGGAAACTGCTAACTCGTAAGAGTGAGCTAAGCTGAACGCGGACACCGACGCCAGGCCCGAGCGACAGGCCGGTCGGCAAACTCTTGTCGCAACTACATGGATCAAACATCTCCATGCTACAGGGCGTCCCCCGGAAGCGACGCATGTTGGCCATGCTCCACCAACGTGAATAAAATGCGCGGGTAACTGGCCGACAGACGACCAAATCTCATATCGAGAAAAGTCCGATTCGCCACCCTAAACAGCGGCACACTGACCGGGCGCTGCCGTGAGCTAGCGGACCTTCTCAAACGCCGCGGAATCGATATCGCATGCGTTCAGGAGACGAGATGGAAAGGGCAGAAGTCACGAAACATCGGTGAAGGATATAAGCTAATCTATCATGGAATGACGAAGTTCAACGGGGTCGCCATCGTAGTGAGTGAAGATCTTCAAAGCCGAGTAGCCGAAGTTCAACGTCACTCTGACCGCCTGATGTCTATTTCCATTGATGCCGACAACCGCCGTATCTAGATTTTCTCCTCATACGCCCCACAAACTGGATGTGATGAAGAGGATAAGGACAAGTTCTGGCAGGATCTACACGACCGCGTTATGAACTGCCCCGCAGAAGATCTTCTGTTACTTGGAGGAGATCTCAACGGACATGTCGGAGGAGAAAGCAGCGGATACAGTTGTCACGGTGGGCAAGGATATGGGAATAGGAACAGCGATGGATGCCGGATCCTCGACTTCGCAGAAGCAGCTGGTCTTGTGATATCCAACACCTTCTTCAAGAAGAGAACGAGCCAGATGATCACGTATTCCAGTGGCCTCAACACAAGCCAAATAGACTTCATGCTGTTACGAAAACAAGACTTCCCGGCAGTGATCGACACGAAGGTGATTCCGTCCGAATGTCTCGCCCCTCAACAAAAGCTGGTCATAACTGACCTGCGTGTCAACGTGAAGAAGAGAGTACAAGTAACTGGCCCGGCAACCATCAAATGGTGGAAGCTTCAGGAATATAAATCAGCCGTCGTCACTGGTTTAACCTTCCCTGAAATCGACCCGGAAGACATAAACAGAACATGGGCCTCGCTTCGAGATTCTGCAACCGCCAACGCGAGAAGAGTTCTAGAAACGACGAAACCTGGACGCCGAAGAATCGACAAGCAGACATGGATTTGGACAGACGAAGTGCAGCATGCAGTTCGAGCAAAGAAAGCGGCTTACAAGAAATGGTTCATCGAGAAGACAGACGAGAACTGGGAGGAGTACAAAGCTGCGAAAAAAGAAGCAAAGCGAACCGTAGCCTCCGCACGCTCTGAACATCATCGTGAACTCTACGAACGCTTGGACACGAAGGAAGGAGAGAAGACCATATATCGGCTAGCGAAAGCGAGGAAAAAGGCGACTCTTGACATCGAGCACTACAAATGTGTCAAGACGAAAGACGAGCGAAGGCTGCAGAATACTACAGAGATCCTCCGACGCTGGCAACAGCACTTCGAAGAGATTTCAAATGTAGAATTCCCACACCCGGATGTTCCAGAAGGCCCGAAATTAGCTGGCCCAGTCTCCCGTATCACTTTTGCCGAAGTCTCGAAAGCCGTTTGCGCTATGAAGAGTTCCAAAGCCACAGGTCCAGACGAGCTACCAGCCGACTTATGGAAGCTCAAGGAACTACGAGACTCCGCGATCCCCTGGCTTACAGACTTCTTCAACGCGATAGTGGAAACTGGTCGAGCACCCGCAGATTGGTTGACAAGTGTCACGGTCCCGATTTTCAAGAACAAAGGAGATCCAGCGAACTGTTCGAATTATCGACCGAAACGCCTTTTTTGCCATACAATGAAAATTTTCGAACGTGTCCTCGAACAGCGCTTGCGAGAAATCGTCAAGCTCCAACGCAACCAATGTGGATTCGTCAAAGGAACAGGCACTTGGACGCTGTTTTCAGTGCTCACCGTCTAATAAAGAAACACAGGGAGATTCAGCAACCACTCAATCTCGCTTTTCTCGATTTAGAGAAAGCATTTGACCGTGTACCACACGAGCTCACCATGTACGCCCTTCGGGACCACGAAGTGCCTGAACTTCTAATTGATTGGTTCCGGCTACTCTACGTAAATGCAACGAGCAACGTTAGGTGTCCCGTCAAAATCTCGGATAGTTTTCCAGTGAGTGTGGGCGTACATCAAGGATCAGCGCTATTGCCATTCCTCTTCATTCTTGTCATGGACACTATTACTCGTGACCTACAGGGTGACCTTGCATGGACCATCCTGTACGCGGATGACGTGTTCCTGGCAGCTAAAACGAGAGAGGAGCTTCAGCAAAAAGTGCAGGCTTGGAGCAGCCGACTCAGTCAGTTTGGACTACGTCTGAATAGCTCAAAGACGGAGTACTTGGAAACAATACCATCCGAAGACACCATCAAGGTAAACGGCGAAGAATTTACGAAGTCCACCTGCTTCCGCTACCTTGGATCGAACATCCAGACCAGCGGAGGCATCGACTCTGACGTGTTGTCACGTGTCAACGAAGCATTGATGAAATGGAGAGATCTCACAGGCATACTATGCCTCTGCGCCTCAAGTCAAAGATATATCGGACAGTAGTGCGCCCCGTAGCTTTGTATGGAACCGAGTTCTGGCCAACTACGAAAACAGTTGAGTGACGTCTACAAACTATGGAAATGCGCATGATCCGTTGGATCATGGGATTCTCTCTCCGCGAGCACCTACCAAATGAGATCATAAGGAGAAGATTTGGCGTCACCCCCATCGACGAGAAGATGCGCGAAAATCGGTTGAGATGGTTCGGCCATGTCACCAGAGCATCACCGGAAACTGTAGCCAGCACAGCCTACAATCTCGAAGTGGACGGCCGGCGACCGAGAGGGCGACCGAAGCAGCGATGGCAAGACACCATCAAGGCGGACTTGAAAGCCAGTAATCTAAGCCCGAAAGATGCCCTCGATCGGGACAAGTGGAGAAAGAAGATCCACAAAGCGGACCCTGCCATTGCGGGACAACGCTAGGAAGAAGAAGAAGAAGAATATTCTGAATTCAAGAAGAAGCATGACTCATGAGATGAGTGTATTATTAAGTCTGAAATTATAATCTTGAATGTTCTTATGTTGAGTTTTTTTCTGATTTTTACGTCGAAGAAATTAGCCTTTTTACACGAACCCCAGCAATAAGCATATGTACGTAAAATACTTCAAGCTTAATTCCTTTAACTTATTCTACTTTGTTATTTAGTGTGATAAAAACAGTGTACGATGTTTATATTACTATTAATTTTACCAATTTCTGAATTTACTTGGAAACTCATCATTCTCTATAAAACTCACAAGTGCAATTAACTAGGTCTTCAATGTGAGGTAGATTCGATGAATCATGATGTCGCCACTCAGAACAAGTTCCATAGTTGTAATAACAAAACTAAACTGCAAGCCAGCACCTGAATACATTTCATAAGCTTCATTATTGACTGCGTTTTGAGAATCGAGTGTTTCGTTTGAGACGTGTTTCAAAAAGCGGTGTATCGACTGAACTAAACGTCTATGATGCTGTTTGCTAATTATGACTGCTTGAATTGTATGAAAATAGTGTCGCAGAACGATAAATGGAAACATTTTCATACAAATCTCAGCAATTTCGTTCCTTATACCAATCTTGAGTAAAAATTAGTTTGCTTCTACAAAGTTTTATCGCAGTGAAGTTAGTCGGGAAATTTGATATTAGGTATAGAGATTTGTTTCGGAACATCAATTTTTCTGCAAGTTTGGCTATCTAATTTATAGAATAGTCACACTAAAACAACAAGTCGTAACGGGCATGAAGTAGACTGAGTGAATTTAAGTTAAATACTCTCAGGCGTTTATTGTCAGTTAATCTTGGACTGAAGAACAAAGCGCTGACTGCGAAATCCATGCTACACGGATATGAGAAGCTCATTCTTAACAATGTTAATGTTCAAAAAATAACGTTTTTATCTCTCAAATACTTTAGAGAAGTCTTCCGATAATTTACGTTGCTGTAAGCTACTCCAGCGTTCATACACTGGTTTTACGATGGCATATTGTGTCCATGCTTGGGTGAAACAGACTTTTGTGAATTAGCGTCATCGCAGTGATCGATAGTGATAATGCTCGAATATTTTTCTCCCTTCATTCTCGATTTTTTCTCTGATAATTTTCTCAGGGTGATGGGGAAATGTCATGCACTTGAAAGAAATCTGCTGTATAGGAGAGATGAGGCAGTGAAATCTGCTGTATAGAAGAGATGAGGCAGTGAAATCTGCTGTATAGAAGAGATGAGGCAGTGAAATCTGCTGTATAGAAGAGATGAGGCAGTGAAATCTGCTGTATAGAAGAGATGAGGCAGTGAAATCTGCTGTATAGAAGAGATGAGGCAGTGCCCCATAAAATAAGCATAAGAAATAATGTTCTATATTCGAAAACAACCTTTACGACATTCCCGAATAATTTTCTGCACGAACCTACTCATACAACACATCCAAGCTCTATCATACTCGCTTTTTTTCTTCAGGACTGTTTCGTAAACACATTACTTCGTCGCATACAATACAGAGAGACAATCGAAATGTTGGATTGTCTTTCCAGCTCAGATTTTTTTTAAATGTTTCGCATGTCCGTTAAGCGAATATTTTAATTGTGCATTAATCCCGTTGTGATGTTAGCTAAGGACTCTTGCTGAATTTTAGTTTATTGGATTAAAAGGAAATGAGGGGTACTTGCATTTAAATAACCGCAAATTTCCCTTTGATGCAGAAAATCATCAATTACTGCCTTTTCCATGTTTCGATGTTTTTTTAACAAAAACTTTTGTCTTCTCATTTACATTTGGAACCTTCATTCTACAAAGATCACTTTTAAGAACGATTTTATACACAAGCCAAAACAGCAAATAAACAAGCAGAAGCAAACTACACATGACAACTTCACATGAAATCCGTATCCATTATTTGGTCATATGCTCGAGATTCAACAAAATCAAAAATATACATATAACAACACTCACGCAGTGAGATCGAAAGGTGGGAAGCAGATGAAAAGAGTAATTATGTACTCAATATCTTTGAAAATTCTAACGGAATCGAGTCTTGAGGGTGGGGGTTCCCGTCTAATATGTGAGTTGTGTTTGTTCTGTTAAACCATACATACTAGATGATAACGGTCTTGTTAATCGAATGCACTTTTCTCAACGCTGACACTATAACCTTCATAAAGCACATCTTAAACAGGCTTGAAGGACAGACACATACATATACCCCCCCCTCATATTCTACTCCCCTCATATTATACCCCCCTCAGACACATACATATACCCCCTCATATTTCTTCAGTGAACAATTAGAATTTTAGGTGGCTTTTCTTTTAAATAACTTGATTCGTTTTCAAATTTAAATATGCACTCATTGAATCCAAACTCTAAACAATGTCCTTCTATTTGAAGCGCTCGTTTGAACGTGTCTTTCACATTTCAATCGGACTAAATCATACTTATTTTATTGTAACCGTGAGAATATATTGGTAAAGAATGAACTGTACAAGTTAAACTTTCGGAAAATATTTATTGTTACAACCAATGTAAATTGAGTGGAAAACTACATGTGATGCGACCGAGAGGCGAATAAGGTTTTTAGAAATATATTACGTACATTTTATCAACTGTTCAAGAGGCGAAATACTGTCAATTTTCTTGTGAAAACTTTACAAATCAAGTCTTGAAGTATGAAAGTGACCGAAATTACAACTGATTAGATTATAAGGTGATAAGGAAGAGTTATATTAAAAGTGTAATTCATATCAGAGATGAGTAGGCAAGGAGAAAGAATCTCCGATCTGCGATCTGGACGATTCTTCTTGTAAACTGCTCATAACCATAAGCTCATTCGGATTCTAAAACAAAAAACTATTTTCCTAGGTTTTTTTCTAATGTGTTGTTAATCTCGAATCTTAGATATAATATAGCACTTCTGTGGAACAATTCTGCTGTAAACATTGAGGGTGCCGACTAATACGCTAGTTCAGTGCCATTACCACTATTCGTTAACAAAAAAAAAAGAAATTTTTAAATTTCTTATTTAAATGTAACAGAAATTGAAAATAATTACTTTTTTCTACTAAAATTGTTTGTACTGAGATATTGACCCTTTGTTTTACTGAGGTTTGTGAGCAAATATGAAACAATGATGTTTATCCTATAAAAAGGTGCAGGGTCCTTGAAAGTGCAGAAAACATTCGCAAAACGCCATGGAGACTTTACCACTAGACGCAGTACAACAACACTCGGAACACAATCTTATGCAACGAATAAAAAAGCATTATATCAGCTCTCACAATCAGTACATCACGTGATTGAAACATATGTTGTGTTTTTCTAATTTTAAGTTTTGAGTCATCTTCGAGTTCATTTGTCACAATATAAGAAGAAATCATAGAAAATCGAAGAAGCGTTTTGGAATCTTCTGGACCACACACTCTTCCCATTCATGAAAAAAACTTACACCGAAGAAAAAAACTCACTTAAACAGAAACCGGTCGGCCTGACTGAAATGGGTTGAATTTCTGCTTATTTTTAATTAGCCAAACACGATTACAAAATTTTTTTTAATTTTGCACTTCATATACGAAATACATTTCAAAAACTTACTGTTAGCTCGTTATTGGTGAGATCAGATTGGCCAGGAACCATGGGACTCTGAAAACGCACACTTTCGCGATTTTATGTGCATACGTGTTTCGCAAGCAAATGTGTTTCAAGTTAAACATATTTCTTTCAGAACAAAGAATTGCCTAAAGCACAGGAAAACGGTTTTCTCAACTCAGCAAAAATTCCAAATGTTTTCCTCCCCTAATGGCTAAAAAACGAAGGAATCTCAAAGTCAAAACAACGGGGCGCCGACAAAACTTTACAAGCCGTTACAGAACTAAGAGGATGAGTTATTCTCCTCTGCTAAGTCTTATCGATTCAGAGTTTCAACTTTGAGTCTGTCCTCAAAAGCCTGATTGATCTCCTTCTATTCGTATTTGCAATCGGCTGCGATAAATGCCTTTGTGGAACTCATTCTCTTTCCCCCGTAATCTTCAGGAAGGCTTAGATGATGCATTATGTGCTACAAGTAGTTTAAATGTTGTGAGAGAGCTGATACTGACCTTTAACAGGTCACAAGTCTGTTCTCGGCCAGTGTGGTCTCGACCCATGCTGCTTTCTCTTCTGTTCCACAGCAGTGAGCCCCACGCGGTCATGGCTGCTCTCCGGAAATTGGCACTGTAACATCGCCAGTTATACCCTCACTAGTAGCTTTTAAAAAAACCATTTCAGTCTTTAAAAAACTTTTAAAAAGCAAAGTGAGCAGTTCAGGGCTACACTTACAAACCTGTGCTCATATTGAGAACTTTTTGACAGAATGTATAGCATGTAAAACATATAAGACGATGCTGGGAATAATTTTCGCCAAAATGCTCAAAATGTTGTTCCTCGGGCAGATTTCCCTTGAAAAACCAAGCTTTTTAATGGCAAGAAATGTAAAAAAGCGCCATGATAAATGGCAGCAAATAACATGCGTTTTGACGGGCCTGCCAAGAAAAACCGTCAAAAAACAAGCTTTCTACTTTGTACTCGTTTTGTCACTGCCAGAATCCGGTTTTTGTTTGTCCTTGTTTTGTCACTGCCAAAATCGGGTTTTTGTTTGTCCTTGTTTTGTCACTGCCACAATCGGGCTTTTTTTGTAGCCCCTGCAACCCCTTAGCCTCATTTCTGGGATGATGGAGGATCGCTCTCAGCAAGTCTTTGGGGAGTGCCAATACTAGACTTTGATCTCATCCAGAAGGCTGAGATGCAATACCAGCAGCTACAACGCCCACAGACCAACCATTTCTAGCGACGTACCTCAACCGAGTTTGCTAAACTCGGTTAAGGTACGTCGCTAGAAGTGGTTAGTATGTGGTCGTTGTAGAGCTGTGTTCAACGGACAAAAAGTGTTCAGAAAAAGAGCCGAGTTTGGCAGTGCCAAAACATGTCACAAAGGAAAAACAAAATTGTCCGTGATTTGGCAGGAACAAAACTTGGCCACAGAGTCATTCATCATTTGGCACTGCGAAATAGTGGCCGATTCTTCGTCCCTATTTTGGCAGCTAAAAAAAGACTAATATCGGAATTTCCTTCTGGCAAGTTCGCATACTCGAAATCTTGGCAAAATAATGTTTTGGGCTGAGGAACAACATTTTGAGCATTTTGGCGAAAATTATTCCCAGCATCGTCTTATATGTCTCAAAATTTAAGAATAACTATCTCAACCTCGAGAAAGCATATACGATGACGTCACATGCAAAGTTGAGGTAGTACATGTAATGGGTTGTGTTGTGCAATACCTGAAAACAGGTTGCGTTAGACACTAATCGAATACTCGAATTGTAAAACGCACTAGCTACATTAGCAGCATTCTCATTCCCAAACAATGAAATTGTTGAAGAATTTCTTCTTTTTTTCTTCTTTTGCTATCACAATGTGAACAACGGCATTAACCAAAAGTATTGACTCTCCAAAGTTCAAATTTGAAGACACAGCTTAGTGAGTAGATCATGATTTTTCAATTAATTTTCCAAAAAAATATGGGTTTTCCAATGAGAAGAATGTATTGCAAAAAAAGTGGTTATTGTTCACAGGCTGCCCGATCTCTCATAAGTTTTTTATTCTTACGTCAGAGAAAATAAAGGAGAAATAACCATAGTCCAGGTGGAGATGGGTTGACTGTCGTCGCTCTGGTTGCTGTACTGCTGAAGAATGTCCCACAACTTCATAGCGTAGAAGGGCGTGTTCAAGATGACAAAGGTCATCGGAACAACCCACAGAATGTTCAGAGAACCGTTATTCTGACGGCCTGAATCAAACCCTCCGTTCTAGTACAAATAACGACCTCCAAGGTTTACTTTAATTTGATATTTAATATGTACGAGAAGTGTTAATAACAGAGAACATGAAGAATTTTCAACCTAATTAATTTGTCTCTGCACTCTTATCATTTCTGCTTGGCACTTTTTGCGTTTAGGGCCTCCCCCCTACCAGAGGTTCAAATAGGTCAAATGAGAGTGGCGTTTTTTTATACGGTCTCGTTAGCCTAAGCCGTACGGCCTCGTTAGCGTAAACTTTTTCCTAAGCCTTTTTTTAATGTGAAAATAATTTTTTAATGTAAAAATAATTTTTCGTAATTGTAAATAATTCAGACGTATCACCCATGGAACCTCTGGTGGGGGGGGGGGGCTAAAGGCAAAAAGTGCCCTCTGCTTGATGACCCAGTTTATTACATATGTGTGTCTTTCATTTACATTTTCTCAAGAAATTACTTTTTTCAGTTAGTCAGTGATACGATTTAGGGATGTCACCTCCTTGTTTGCGGCTGTTTCTGATCCCCCGTACGGAAGCTGCTCCACCAAACTCGTCATGAGCCTGTTTTAAACAATGCATTTCTTTTAAAATTTCGACAATATTTTTTCTCGCGTCAAGAACTTTAAGAATGATTCTCAAATCCACAACTATGCTGTGAATACTCTTAATTACACTTTTCTCATGTTTATTTCTTAGTTCGAGTTATTCATTTCATTTTACTTAATTTATTATTTATTTTCTAATAACTGATTCAGTTTCCTTGTCTCACAAAAAAGCATTCAGCAATTTGTTTTAATACCCTTACCTTTCGCATGTTATAAGCGACAAGGCCGTTTAGCACGACGACAATCGCGCAGGGGAGCACGAAGGAGAGCAGAGCGTCCGTCACTTCTACCACCAGCTGTAAGCCAATACCTTCATTCTGGACAAAATTCGTGTCTTTCGGCTGTCTTATCCAAAGTTTCCCCTTAAATACGGTAGGATTTAACTCATAAACGTTTAACAAAGCATTAGTCTTAAGTTAAAGCTATCCTTAATGAATTTTGAGAATCGTTTTCAAATTTCCACATCATCTTTATTTTTTGCATGGTGTCTCTAAATATAAGATCTCTAAATAAATGAGTGGTTTCTCTAAAAAAAAATTTCTTTGCATGGTTTCTCTAAATATTTCTTGTGCTGGTAAAAGTCATGCCTACACGAATCTGCATGAATTTGTGATGAAGGCACGCATGCAAACGTGTTCAGTTTTGTGCTACAACGATGTCCGCCTTCACGCGGTGCAGCACGACAGTCTACAGACTGCAAAGGACATCAACAACCTTCTCCGGAAGCATCACGCTCCGAAGAAACTACAAGAGAGCCTCTCTGTCTCTCTCTCATCTCTTCACTACACCTCCGTCTTCGTTCTTTTTTTTTCGCCTGAAGGACAGTCCGATCCGGCTGGCTTGTCCCAACTACTTCTCCTATTGGCCGGAGACATCGAGACTAACCCAGGACCAAGGATCTGGCTGTGGACTACATGCAAGAAAAAGGCGAATACTAACTGCATCTAGTGCTCCGACTGCTCAGAGTGGGTCCACACTAAATCGACATACAGTGGCCTCTCCTCACTCAAAGAATACATCCAAGTCGAATACCGCTGCCCGTCATGCATAACATCAACGACTCCGCTGACGACCATGAACACCAGGCAAACTCTCTCCTCTGACCCCACGTCCAACAGCAGGAACCTCAAGATTTTGCAATACAACTGCAATGGCTTCTCTGGCAAGACGACGGAACTCCATGAACTCGTACTCGTCTGAAAGTCGATCTATTTCTCATCCAAGAAACTAAGCTAACGAACCGTTCCAAATGTCCACAAATTCCTGGATACACTATCGTAAGAAAAGATCGTGAGAAGAACTCCGGAGGTGGTCTTATTACCGGAATCAGCGAATCGCTGTCCTACACTGTAATGCCCTCTCCGACCGACACACATTTGGAATCTCTCACCGTCCGCATATTCGATGCCGATGGGAACTCGCTCGATGTTACCAACATATACATACATACCACCGACGAGCTCTTGCACCACTGGTTAGACGCCCGACCTCACTCCATTCTTACACAATCGCGAGAAATCCATCATACTCGGTGATCTTAACGCTCATGATGCCGCATGGTTCTCCAAATCTGCAGACAGCAGAGGCTCTCACATCGCAGAAACGATCGATGCTTCAGAACACGCCGCAGTAAACGGTGACACGCCTACCAGAGTACCAGTCAACGGAAGACCATCTTCTCCAGACATCTCCATTTGTTCGCTGGACTTACTTTCTCAAGTCTCATGGAAAACAATACCATCTGGAAGCTCCGACCATCTACCCATCGTAATCGTCCTTGAGGGTTCCAACTACATCCGTACGCACAGGAAAGTCTCCTTCACCAACTTCGGGAAAGCGAACTGGAAAATCTTTGAACAGCTCGTCGAAGAAAAGTTATCCACGACACCTCTTCCCGACCTCCCCGCCGCCCAAGCTGAGCCCTTCTTCCGGAAGATCCTGTTATCTGCAGCCGCCAGCTCAATCCCACGCGGTCGCATCAAGAAGAGAAACGTTGCCTTAACACCAGAAATCCGAGATTGGATGACCAAACGAGACGCTTTACGAGAATAAGACCCATCAAGCCAAGACATCAGCACCCTCAACATGAACATCAGACGAGCCACGGACAGAAACAAAAGGGACATCTGGAGAAATTTCATAAGACCTTTGATCCCAAACTAGACAGCAATAAACTGTGGAAAACGATCAAGATGTTGAATGATAAAGGACGTCCCCCACCAAACTGCATCATCGACTTCGGGAAAGGACCCCTCACATCCTCCTTCGAAATCGCGAAACAGTTCAACAAACGCTTCACACGCCCAGTCGACTACAAAACAATGAAGAAAGTTCACAACATCCACGCTAAAGATTTTGTCGAGTACTCAGAGGCCGCAGTGAAATCAGCTATTAAGAAGACAAAGAAATCAACAGCCCTCGGACCGGACGGACTCGCTCCAATACTCTTCCATTATCTCGGGAACAGAGGTATAGCCGCCCTCACAAAGCTCATCAACGACTCCCTCAGCTCTGGCAGAATTCCCATGATTTGGAAATCTTCAGTCATTCTCCCACTCCTGAAAGCAGGAAAAGAGGCAACGGATGGACCAGGATACCGACCGATCTCCTTACTCTCACCGATGGCGAAAATCATAGAACGACTTCTATTGGAAGAACTCAAGCCGTACGTAAGAGTAGCTGAGCACCAGCCTGGATTCACCACAGGAAGATCCACCACCTCTGCCCTCCTCACTCTTTCAAAAGACGTAGCTGCAGGTTTTAATGCGAAGAGACCAGCTAAACGTACAGTGATGCTGGCAATCGACATGTCAAAGGCCTTCGACAGCATAGACATAGCGGTACTCATAGATCTCGTCCTACAAACCGACGCACCAAACTTCGCAAAGAAATGGCTAGCATCGTACCTCAGAAGACGAACGAGCCGTACATCCTTTCGCGACGTCCTCTCAAGCTCATCCCTGATCAGAAGCGGAGTCCCTCAAGGCAGCGCACTCTCACAGCTTCTTTTCAATCTATATCTAAGCAATCTTCCGAACAACGATCCAAACATCAAAATCGTCTCTTATGCTGATGATATAACGCTATGGGCGTCAGATCCGAGCATTTCCACTGCCTCGCTACACATACGATCCGGTCTCCCACACATCGAAAAGTTCATCCACGATCGTGGACTATCTATTTCTCCTGCCAAAAGCCAGCTTCTACTCTTCACACCTTACAGCAAAGAGTACAAGACTATCCTAGATGTCCCGATCGGAGGTCAGAGCGTACCCACCGTGAATACCGCCAAAATCCTTGGAGTTACATATGATTCTATGTTCACATTCAGTCATCATGCGAAAGACATAGCAGGCCGAATGTCGCAACGTAACAATGTACTGAAGGCGCTAGCTGGCAGTACATGGGGCAACCAAAAGGAGACACTCCGTCTCACGTACAAAGCCATTTGTCAATCCATATACAGCTACGCAGTTCCAGCCTGGGCCAGCTTTCTCTCCTCCTCAGCACATACCAAAATTCAAAGAGGACAGAACAATGGCCTGCGTATCGTAACAGGAAACCATCAAATGGCCAGCGTCGACCACATACATGCTGAAGCTAAAGTTATGAGATCGAAATCACACCTTCACATGCTATCAGCCCAATACCTGGCAAGGACCTTGAGCCAAACTCACTTCCATCACGGATTATTTCTCCAAGGACCCCCACCACGCAACATGAAAGCTGATCTTTACATCGCATGCAGAAGCACTGTTAAAAGAGCCCTGTCGGAAACAGCAGAGAAGAACAACGGGAAAAGCGTGGCCAACCGAGTCCACACAAACATGGTCTCAGAAGAAAAGGAAACCATCCAAGGTCCAGTCATACTGGGCGGCCGACCACCACCGGACATAAATGAAGAAGAAGTGGACCTCTCCAGAAACGCCCGCTGCACGCTGAGCCAACTCCGCTCAGGCTACAGCAGGTACACCAACCACTACTCACACCGGATCGATGACTCGATATCTGACTACTGCCCAGACTGTCTCAATGGACCCCACGACGTGGCCCATCTCTTCAAATGCGCTAGACGTCCAACAAGACTCACGTTGGAAGATCTCTGGATGAAACCAAAAGAAGTAGCCTCATTTCTGAGACTATTGTGAAGGAAAGAAGAAGAGATGTATTTAAAGAATAAAAAAGAGAGGAGAGAGAGGGAGAGAGCGGCTCTCCATAGCCAACTCTCTTCGACGCGAGACGTTTGCCGGCAACAACAACAACAACGTGTTCAGTTATAGAGAATGCAAGAGAGAGCATGTGCAAGGGTTGGAAGTGTGAATAGTGTAGACTGACCTGAAATCTGCCCTCCCGCATAACACATGGCCGATCAAGTACTGTCTTCCCGGGTACTAGATAGAAAAATTGCAGAAGGTGCACCACGAACGGAATTGGCACCCAGAACAACATCATCTTTGTTCGGGAAGTGTGAGCCAACTAGAAAGATAGCATAAATCTCAATTTGTTTTGAGTAGTCGACTCACTTTTTCAAATCTACTTGTACCACTATCAAACATGTTAAAATGGTCGAAAAGTTAAACGTGGCCTAAACCTAAGGTCTTTAGTATTATCTTCATTACGCCTCTATCTCCCTAACTATAAATAGTCTCTCTCTCTCTCTCTCTCTCTCTCTCTCTCTCTTTCTCTATCTGTTTCTGTCAATTTCTATCTCTTTCTCAGTCATTCTCTTTGTCGCTTTTTCTCATAATTCTCACTTCCTGTTTTGTTCCAAATTATTATAAAATTCAAAAATTGAATGATTCGGTTTATTAAATAATTTCCTACCTGTAACTAAAATTAATTCACTAACACGAAGATGGAGCATTGGATGAGCGAGAGCCAAATACCTGCAAATTACATCGGTATAGCAAATTTAAATAAAGGAAATCTTCAAAAACATTCATTTATTCCAAAAAAGATTGGTTTCGAATCAAATTGGGCAAAAACCTTTCGATGGTGAGAGCAGCGATGGCCCAACTCGAAACGTAAGAAGAAGACATCAGCACATACTCTATGACCACGCACGACGTATACCCAACATAATCGATCTGCAAAGTTCAATGTCAAAGTTCTAAAGAGGTCTTGAGCATTGATCGGTCAATCATGAAATTAGTTGACAAAATTTTTTTCGATTGTTTTCAAGTGAAAATGAAATAGTATACGTACGGATTGCACAAAAAAAAGAGTTTTTTTCCAAGTTTTCTTCTTATCACAATGAATCATATTGTTCAATAATTTCCATATGAAGATGTTCGTTGAAATCGATACTTCGAACAATGTGGACTACAAACATGATATAAATCACACATATGTTTATATGTTGTACATAGAATATGCATGTATGTAAAGGCTCAAATGAAAATTATTAAGACTAATTTAATGCAGTTTGGAGCTTAAGTTGTTTTTTTACGATAACATGTTCTAGTTGGTTTGTTATTTTGATAATAAAAAACACTTTGAGAATTCGATGAAAACAATCAATACTTACTTTTAGTGTAATAAGACCAAGGCCCATCAGAAAAACACTGTCAGCGAGCGTTAGAATTATCAAGTATTGATTAGCAGGGATCTGTAAGCAAGAGATTAATTACTTTTGAGGAACGTGTCACACAAGAAAATACGCGAAGTCAATATGTACATAAACCAATCTTCGTTAACTATGTAGCCTAAATCTTTCGATGTCCTGCCCATGACTTCTTCTGAAACTCTGGCTTTGACTCTCTTGAGAATGTTTATTCTGACTCTTATAATAGCTGCTGATACAACTAACATGTCTTAGCCTCGTATGAAATATGGTGATGATGGACACGAAATTGCCGACGAGCCCGATAATGATGATCAGAGGAAGGATAATCATATACTCCATTGTCCCTCGCGTCTCTTGTTCCCATTCGTCATCCAGCAGGAAGGGGGTGTTATTTCCTGAACGGAGAGGGAAGTCAGATGTGAGATCTTAACCCCCTCCTTTCACCTCTCCTGCTTTTCTCAGTTTTACTCTTTTCGGCCCCGCCTAGCCAAAAACATGTGTAGTTTCTCGAATGGATTTTCCGCATCTCATGCACTTGAATGGAAAAGCAACGCCTCGAGTCCGTATTATGAACACATTTTGCTAACACCAGTCTGCATTCTATGTATTCAATTGAAATATACAAAAAACAAGAGATTCGCTTATTTGCCCTCTAAAATTATTACTTCAGTTGAGCTCACATAATTGTTTTTCTAAGGTCTTGCCTGGTAACAAAACTCGTAGATGAGTGAAACTATAGTTTTACAATATATATTTAAATTTCAAGCTTTTAATAAACAATTTCTTAGTCTTTGGGAGAAGATAGTGAATTTTTGTATTTTACTGAAATTCGACGATGGGAAAACATAATCAAAAGAGTGACAGAAAATGATGAACTTGATTGTATGAATAATAAGTAACTTACTAAGATATAACTCAAACAGGTCGATGGAGTGTGTGAAGTAGGCTCCCTGATCGACTTCCTCCACACGCATCATCTCCGTGAGCAGAGCAGCCACTCACTGGAAAGGACTGTAGGCAATGAATGACTGAATGAATGAATGAATAATCGAGCCAGTATCATCCCTGTGATGACGACTCATTCAATTTCAGACATCGAAACGGAAGAAACACTCATGAATACATACATACATTCGCATAAACACATATTATCTGGTTGTTGCGCATGAAACAAACATAATTGTGATTAATTCAGTGTTTGATAATTTGCTTCCTTGAGTGTCTCTCCGATGAACAGAAGCGAATGCTGAATAACTCGAATTTTCAGCGCCTTCGGAACATTTACGATTCAGGGATAATTTCCCTCACGACAACAAATAGGAACGTGATAGAAAGTGTCCCAGATGGTCGAAATTCATGCGGAGAAATATAAAACACGTACGACATAATATTTTACAATGAATAAAGCACAGCTATGAGGGGGAAAAGACGGTGAAGAGGAGA
Source organism: Allodiplogaster pararmata (assembly GCA_964056735.1). Taxonomy (NCBI): domain Eukaryota; kingdom Metazoa; phylum Nematoda; class Chromadorea; order Rhabditida; family Diplogasteridae; genus Allodiplogaster; species Allodiplogaster pararmata. Next base: position 19,413,196 of record OZ057406.1, read on the forward strand.
ATGAAAGAGAAAATTACATAGGATATGTCATTTAAACAGAAGAAGATAGGAAGATATATAGAAACAGAGGAACATGCATAGAAAAGCAAATAGAAAGAGAGAAAAGGATAGAGAGTTAAAAAGACATAGCAAGAAAAAGAAGAAATTATCGATAAAGGGTTCAATTGACAGAAAGAAACAGCGACAAAGAAACATAGAAAAGGATAGAGACAGAGAGAAAAAATAAAAAAATTTCGGATAGTGTATGTATGTGAGAGAGTTCAAGACGAGAGAATGTAAAGGGAAGCGATAGTTAATGCTTTATTCCATAAATGTGGGAATAAATCATTCATTGGGAACGGTATGTTTTTTTGAGAGAATGGTTGAGTATGTTTTCATTCCTCAGTCGTTCCCTATTCATACAGGCATACTCAATTACGTACTTCTGTCCCTTAAAATTCATTGTTGTCAGAGTATCTCACGTAAACTATGGAGCCAACTTACAAATTCAAAGTACTCTTTTGCTTATGATATTTTGCTTTTGCATTGTTTTTTTTGAGGAAGGACTTTCTTTACTCAGTGAAACCACAACTCAGTTGAAGGACACATCCCTGTGAAATTACTCGCAATGTAATATTTCTCCTAGAGATGCTCATATATCATAACAATGTTCAAGTTGGCTACAAGCGTTCAAACAGTATCAATCAAGATAGTAGAAAGTTTTTTACGTAAAAAAATTTTTGTAATTGAAAAAACTATTTTTTTTTCTAAAAAAAAAATTTCCTAAGCTTACATTAAAGCTAATATTAATGGAAGTTTCATTCCAGAAACTTTTGTGTAATTTTTTTTCAAATTGGAATTCATCTATCAAAAACAATCAAGAAGGCGAAAACAACGGAATGAGTTCATATGTTGAAAAAACTGTTTCAAATTTATAATAAAAAAGTACACAAATGTTTGCTTTAACAGTTTTATAAAGATGAAATTGCTAATGTGTTGCGTTGAAAAGCTGATATACACTTGGTTAACGAAAGCCTTTATTTAGCCTCCCAATATTGCACTCGCACAGCACTTCGCTTAACGCTCCTCTTGGATTGATTAAGACCATCTTTCCCTCTTTTCTTCTCGATTTTTGTGCTTTGATCCACTGTGTCTCTTCGTTTTCTAGTCAGTATTTTTATGCAAACGTTTTTCCTCAACTTGATTGGTTCAGATTATATATTTTTATAACTTTTTCTTAGTAAAGCTCAAAAAACTTTAACCAAAAAAAACCTCAGTTATCTACAAACTGTAAATTTAAAGAAATTTAGAGAGGTCAGGTTTTAATTCATGTTCAAGCTAGTTTTTTCGCGTAATTTTTTTAGTTCAACCAACAGTTAAATCCGGAGCCATTAGGATGTGGCTTCAAAGTGGAACCCGTAATCTCTCAGACTTTTAACTTCCCGGTCATTAACTATTTTTTTTAACATCTGAACAACACTCAAGTTTGGTGTGATTGCAACAGAGTTTGTTTGTTTCTATCAATAACTATTATATCATTCCCTCCATTCAGTTCTCATATCGACCCAACCAAAACTGGGTTTTTTTTCTAATGAAGCTTCGCATTTTTCATACTACAGTTAATTGTAATTTCTTCTCGAGCAGTGAATGCACATTCTGAATACGCACTTCCCATCGGTTTACGCGACCCTCTTCCTCGGACTTCACTTTGAAACTCTATAAAGAACTGTAGAATCGTGCGTAATAAGGTGCTGATCTCTGAGCGAACCAAACAAACTTATAGAAAACATAAACAAAAACAGTAAGGCTTCAAGCCTTTTGTTGAAAACACGTAAAATAACCGAAGAGGAAAAAAATATTGAATGGAAAGAGAGCAAAAATGGATGAAGGAAGAAGTTGAAAACATTCACTTATGCCCATATGGACGTTTATGTATTCTTTCCCGTTGGAAGTCGTGAGAGAATATACGTACAAAGCCAGCGAAAAAAGTTGTTAGTTGAAAACATTACAAGAAAAAAAGAAAAGAAAACTCAGAAAAATCGCAATCTTTTAAAACATAACTCGACATTAAAGAATCATTCGGAAATGAATTCTCACAGAGACTTCGGAGTGGTTCGTTAAAACAAAGATGCTACTTTCAAAGATCATATTTAATCGTGTCTGTGTACATCCGTAAAGCCAAGGCACGAAAATTAGGTATTCGTATTACTAACTAACACGCTTCACAAAATCTAGTCAATCAATATTTACTTAGTTCAAACAAAAACGCCAACAAAAAAATTCGCAAGTCTTATTCCGGTTGAGTTTTTTTTTTATTCTCATGTAGAATTTTTTTTTCAGTCCACTGATTCTTCTTCTCTGCAAGAGTTTTTCATTCAATTGTTTTCTTGTTTCACATCGAGAAGTTCCGAACCTAGAACAGAAAGAGATAGAGAGGAGATAGAGAGAGAGAGAGAGAAAGAGAGAGAAAGAGGAAATCACAAAAAGAAACAGAGAAATAACGAGATAGAAAAATAAAGATCAAAAGAACAAAGAGAATGCAAAGGAAGGCTTTGTAAAAAAAAAAACCAGGGTTTGTATTATTATATACATAAATTGATCGGAAGAATTCTTCAAGTAATCCAACTAATGGAACGATACAAACCACGTGTTCCATTGGAAAGAGAGAAAGGCAAAAAGGTGAAGAAAGTTCCGGGGATCCAATGATTTTGTATTCTCTGCCATAATATATTCTCAGCTATGTCATGTACTACGCGATAATATAGTAAATCGTGTCAGGCGAACGAGTAAAAGAATAATACTTGCAAGCTGCCCTCACGAGTAGTTTATATGTGTAAAACGGTGTGAATTCTTTCACTTTTATCAGCCAAAAGACTTCTCAGCCTTAATCGGTTTAAGAACTACTGTTTTGATAAACTCACAAAACTCGTCATTCGAATAAAGATGTTTTTCGTGGTAAAATCTTTTTAGCTAGAGCAGAGATCATACCTCCAATATTTTATCTGAAGAAGGCGGGAGATGAGCTGAACGGTAAGAGAACGGGAGATTGGATTCATCAAATGAATCCTAACACTCGTCTTTATAATAATAAGAGCGAGGGAGGGCCTGAACGTGAGAAAAAAAAAGATGAAAAGTAGTTTGAGAGAAAATGGTGAATGGAAAAAGAATGTGAAAAGCTGTTTGGAATATCACCATATAAAAAAGCTCTAATAACAATTTCAAAAAAATTGTAAAAGAATGAACGGTTTTTTCTTGCTTCCGGCCAATAAGAAATAATTTCTTTCTGTGTCTTTTTACTCTATCTCCTCTCTCTTATTCTTTTTACTCTATCTCCTCTCTCTTATTCTTTTTACTCTATCTCCTCTCTCTTATTCTTTTTACTCTATCTCCTCTCTCTTATTCTTTTTACTCTATCTCCTCTCTCTTATTCTTTTTACTCTATCTCCTCTCTCTTATTCTTTTTACTCTATCTCCTCTCTCTTATTCTTTTTACTCTATCTCCTCTCTCTTATTCTTTTTACTCTATCTCCTCTCTCTTATTCTTTTTACTCTATCTCCTCTCTCTTATTCTTTTTACTCTATCTCCTCTCTCTTATTCTTTTTACTCTATCTCCTCTCTCTTATTCTTTTTACTCTATCTCCTCTCTCTTATTCTTTTTACTCTATCTCCTCTCTCTTATTCTTTTTACTCTATCTCCTCTCTCTTATTCTTTTTACTCTATCTCCTCTCTCTTATTCTTTTTACTCTATCTCCTCTCTCTCTTATTCTTTTTACTCTATCTCCTCTCTCTTATTCTTTTTACTCTATCTCCTCTCTCTTATTCTTTTTACTCTATCTCCTCTCTCTTATTCTTTTTACTCTATCTCCTCTCTCTTATTCTTTTTACTCTATCTCCTCTCTCTTATTCT
>OZ057406.1:19417283-19723091 GCA_964056735.1 Allodiplogaster pararmata
AATCTTTTTCTACCCTCCTTCCCCTCTCAAATCTTTTTCTACCCTCCTTCCCCTCTCAAATCTTTTTCTACCCTCCTTCCCCTCTCAAATCTTTTTCTACCCTCCTTCCCCTCTCAAATCTTTTTCTACCCTCCTTCCCCTCTCAAATCTTTTTCTACCCTCCTTCCCCTCTCAAATCTTTTTCTACCCTCCTTCCCCTCTCAAATCTTTTTCTACCCTCCTTCCCCTCTCAAATCTTTTTCTACCCTCCTTCCCCTCTCAAATCTTTTTCTACCCTCCTTCCCCTCTCAAATCTTTTTCTACCCTCCTTCCCCTCTCAAATCTTTTTCTACCCTCCTTCCCCTCTCAAATCTTTTTCTACCCTCCTTCCCCTCTCAAATCTTTTTCTACCCTCCTTCCCCTCTCAAATCTTTTTCTACCCTCCTTCCCCTCTCAAATCTTTTTCTACCCTCCTTCCCCTCTCAAATCTTTTTCTACCCTCCTTCCCCTCTCAAATTATTTTTCTACCCTCCTTCCCCTCTCAAATCTTTTTCTACCCTCCTTCCCCTCTCAAATCTTTTTCTACCCTCCTTCCCCTCTCAAATCTTTTTCTACCCTCCTTCCCCTCTCAAATCTTTTTCTACCCTCCTTCCCCTCTCAAATCTTTTTCTACCCTCCTTCCCCTCTCAAATCTTTTTCTACCCTCCTTCCCCTCTCAAATCTTTTTCTACCCTCCTTCCCCTCTCAAATCTTTTTCTACCCTCCTTCCCCTCTCAAATCTTTTTCTACCCTCCTTCCCCTCTCAAATCTTTTTCTACCCTCCTTCCCCTCTCAAATTATTTTTCTACCCTCCTTCCCCTCTCAAATCTTTTTCTACCCTCCTTCCCCTCTCAAATCTTTTTCTACCCTCCTTCCCCTCTCAAATCTTTTTCTACCCTCCTTCCCCTCTCAAATTATTTTTCTACCCTCCTTCCCCTCTCAAATCTTTTTCTACCCTCCTTCCCCTCTCAAATCTTTTTCTACCCTCCTTCCCCTCTCAAATCTTTTTCTACCCTCCTTCCCCTCTCAAATCTTTTTCTACCCTCCTTCCCCTCTCAAATCTTTTTCTACCCTCCTTCCCCTCTCAAATCTTTTTCTACCCTCCTTCCCCTCTCAAATTATTTTTCTACCCTCCTTCCCCTCTCAAATCTTTTTCTACCCTCCTTCCCCTCTCAAATCTTTTTCTACCCTCCTTCCCCTCTCAAATCTTTTTCTACCCTCCTTCCCCTCTCAAATCTTTTTCTACCCTCCTTCCCCTCTCAAATCTTTTTCTACCCTCCTTCCCCTCTCAAATCTTTTTCTACCCTCCTTCCCCTCTCAAATCTTTTTCTACCCTCCTTCCCCTCTCAAATCTTTTTCTACCCTCCTTCCCCTCTCAAATCTTTTTCTACCCTCCTTCCCCTCTCAAATCTTTTTCTACCCTCCTTCCCCTCTCAAATTATTTTTCTACCCTCCTTCCCCTCTCAAATCTTTTTCTACCCTCCTTCCCCTCTCAAATCTTTTTCTACCCTCCTTCCCCTCTCAAATCTTTTTCTACCCTCCTTCCCCTCTCAAATCTTTTTCTACCCTCCTTCCCCTCTCAAATTATTTTTCTACCCTCCTTCCCCTCTCAAATCTTTTTCTACCCTCCTTCCCCTCTCAAATCTTTTTCTACCCTCCTTCCCCTCTCAAATCTTTTTCTACCCTCCTTCCCCTCTCAAATCTTTTTCTACCCTCCTTCCCCTCTCAAATCTTTTTCTACCCTCCTTCCCCTCTCAAATTATTTTTCTACCCTCCTTCCCCTCTCAAATCTTTTTCTACCCTCCTTCCCCTCTCAAATCTTTTTCTACCCTCCTTCCCCTCTCAAATTATTTTTCTACCCTCCTTCCCCTCTCAAATCTTTTTCTACCCTCCTTCCCCTCTCAAATCTTTTTCTACCCTCCTTCCCCTCTCAAATCTTTTTCTACCCTCCTTCCCCTCTCAAATTATTTTTCTACCCTCCTTCCCCTCTCAAATCTTTTTCTACCCTCCTTCCCCTCTCAAATCTTTTTCTACCCTCCTTCCCCTCTCAAATCTTTTTCTACCCTCCTTCCCCTCTCAAATCTTTTTCTACCCTCCTTCCCCTCTCAAATCTTTTTCTACCCTCCTTCCCCTCTCAAATTATTTTTCTACCCTCCTTCCCCTCTCAAATCTTTTTCTACCCTCCTTCCCCTCTCAAATCTTTTTCTACCCTCCTTCCCCTCTCAAATCTTTTTCTACCCTCCTTCCCCTCTCAAATCTTTTTCTACCCTCCTTCCCCTCTCAAATCTTTTTCTACCCTCCTTCCCCTCTCAAATCTTTTTCTACCCTCCTTCCCCTCTCAAATCTTTTTCTACCCTCCTTCCCCTCTCAAATCTTTTTCTACCCTCCTTCCCCTCTCAAATCTTTTTCTACCCTCCTTCCCCTCTCAAATCTTTTTCTACCCTCCTTCCCCTCTCAAATCTTTTTCTACCCTCCTTCCCCTCTCAAATCTTTTTCTACCCTCCTTCCCCTCTCAAATCTTTTTCTACCCTCCTTCCCCTCTCAAATCTTTTTCTACCCTCCTTCCCCTCTCAAATCTTTTTCTACCCTCCTTCCCCTCTCAAATCTTTTTCTACCCTCCTTCCCCTCTCAAATTATTTTTCTACCCTCCTTCCCCTCTCAAATCTTTTTCTACCCTCCTTCCCCTCTCAAATCTTTTTCTACCCTCCTTCCCCTCTCAAATCTTTTTCTACCCTCCTTCCCCTCTCAAATTATTTTTCTACCCTCCTTCCCCTCTCAAATCTTTTTCTACCCTCCTTCCCCTCTCAAATCTTTTTCTACCCTCCTTCCCCTCTCAAATCTTTTTCTACCCTCCTTCCCCTCTCAAATCTTTTTCTACCCTCCTTCCCCTCTCAAATCTTTTTCTACCCTCCTTCCCCTCTCAAATTATTTTTCTACCCTCCTTCCCCTCTCAAATCTTTTTCTACCCTCCTTCCCCTCTCAAATCTTTTTCTACCCTCCTTCCCCTCTCAAATCTTTTTCTACCCTCCTTCCCCTCTCAAATCTTTTTCTACCCTCCTTCCCCTCTCAAATCTTTTTCTACCCTCCTTCCCCTCTCAAATCTTTTTCTACCCTCCTTCCCCTCTCAAATCTTTTTCTACCCTCCTTCCCCTCTCAAATCTTTTTCTACCCTCCTTCCCCTCTCAAATTATTTTTCTACCCTCCTTCCCCTCTCAAATCTTTTTCTACCCTCCTTCCCCTCTCAAATCTTTTTCTACCCTCCTTCCCCTCTCAAATCTTTTTCTACCCTCCTTCCCCTCTCAAATCTTTTTCTACCCTCCTTCCCCTCTCAAATCTTTTTCTACCCTCCTTCCCCTCTCAAATTATTTTTCTACCCTCCTTCCCCTCTCAAATCTTTTTCTACCCTCCTTCCCCTCTCAAATCTTTTTCTACCCTCCTTCCCCTCTCAAATCTTTTTCTACCCTCCTTCCCCTCTCAAATCTTTTTCTACCCTCCTTCCCCTCTCAAATCTTTTTCTACCCTCCTTCCCCTCTCAAATCTTTTTCTACCCTCCTTCCCCTCTCAAATCTTTTTCTACCCTCCTTCCCCTCTCAAATTATTTTTCTACCCTCCTTCCCCTCTCAAATCTTTTTCTACCCTCCTTCCCCTCTCAAATCTTTTTCTACCCTCCTTCCCCTCTCAAATCTTTTTCTACCCTCCTTCCCCTCTCAAATCTTTTTCTACCCTCCTTCCCCTCTCAAATCTTTTTCTACCCTCCTTCCCCTCTCAAATTATTTTTCTACCCTCCTTCCCCTCTCAAATCTTTTTCTACCCTCCTTCCCCTCTCAAATCTTTTTCTACCCTCCTTCCCCTCTCAAATCTTTTTCTACCCTCCTTCCCCTCTCAAATCTTTTTCTACCCTCCTTCCCCTCTCAAATCTTTTTCTACCCTCCTTCCCCTCTCAAATCACTTTGACTTTGTCTAAATTTTTTCGTACACAAAAAAACTCATGTTCTCAAACATATTCAACTGCTTCTATTTCCATTTGCTAATCTACAAAAACAAAAGCTTAAGAAGAAAAAGTTCCATTTGAATGTTTTCTTTGTTGTGTTCACAAATCTACAAAAACAGAAAGAAAATAGATAATTAAAAAAGTCCGTGGTTCTATAAGTTGTGACGTTGGAATGTATTGAAGCACTCGAATGATTCGATCGCCACAGGTTCCAGGAACAGAAAAGTATAATCTGCGATTGATGCCCGTCATTACTTTGATCAGATTTGCTCTGCTTGTTTTTGAAGGGAAACTGTCTTAGATTCATCTCTCTACTTCTTCCTTAATCTTTTCAAAGAAATTTAAAAGGATAACACCAGAGATAAGCTTTTCGATGGATTTTTTTTTACGTACAACACTGAGTGAAAATTTTATTTTCTCAAAAACTAACAAACATTCAGTTAAGATGATTTTGTCAATTTTTCTATTAAATTTCATTCTCGGTTGGAAATTGTAAGAAGGTGGATAGAGTCGGGCAGAAAGAGAAGGGGGAGGGTGGAAGAGCGAAGAGCGGAGAATCGAAAAGTAGAGAACGAATTGGGGAGCGAATATTGAAGAATGTAGTAGGGGGAGCGAAGAGCGTAGAGTGGAGAATGAAATGGGGAGCGAATAGCAGAGAATGTGAGAGTAGGGGGAGCGAATAGTGGAAATTGGAGGAGTATGGGTAGGGTAGAGAAGAAGGGAAGAGTAGGGGTTGAGGAGCAAGAGCTCAGAATGAACGAGTAGGGGACGGGGATCGGAGACCCGAAATGGACGATTAGGGGTTTAGGATCGGAGCGCAGAGAATGGAATAAGAAGCGATTATCAGAGAATTCAACAGTAGGAGGAGCAAAGTTCGGAGAATGAAATATGGAGCGAATAGCAGAGAATGCGAGAGTATGGGGAGCGAAGAGCGGAAATTGGAGGAGTATGGGTAGGGTAGAGAAGAGGGGAAGAGTAGGGGTTGAGGAGCAAGAGCTCAGAATGGACGAGTAGGGGACGGGGATCGGAGACCGGAAATGGACGATTAGATGTTGGAGTTCGAAGCGCAGAGAATGGAATAAGAAGCGAATATCAGAGAATTCAACAGTAGGGGGGGGGAGCAAAGTGCGGAGAATGGAAGGGGGAGCGAAAAGCAGAGAATGGGAAGTAGGGAAGGGGGAGGCTAAGAGCTAAAAACAATGAGGGGCGAGGAGCGAAAAAAAGATGCGCGGAGGAGGATGATAGCAGAGCGGGGAGAGATGGGGAGGGAGAGCGGAGAGTAGGCAAGGGGGGCGGTAATATAAGGGTGCGGTTAGCTCTGAGTTCAGCACCCAATCAGCGGAACACGCAACAGGAAGAGACTTTTCATCTAATTATCTTGAAACGAACACGACAATCTCCGACTTCCGCTTTTTCGCTCCTCTCCCATGTCTTCTGTGTCGAGTAGTAGCTTAAAGTTCACATTTTTTGTAGTTCACATTCTCTCTCTCTCCCTCTCTCTTTCTCTAGATTTTTTGCTATATTTCTTTCTCTTTGCCTGTCTTTCTTCACTAATTCAGTTTTCGAATATTTCCATTACTACCACATATAAAGTAAGCTTTTAATTTCTGTCGACCTTCACTCAACCTTTTCCCCTTTTTGTCGGCATTTCTGCTCTTCTTAATCTTTTTCTTCACCTATCTCAATTTATCCTTTACGTTCTTTCTCTTGATTTCATGCAATGTTTTTTCATGCTCAATTTGTCTGCTTTCCCTATTTTTATTGTCTTCCTTGCCTTTTAATAGCTCCCGCCTCTCGCTCATTTAACATCTGTTTTCGCCTGTTTGTTCCCATTGAAATGCCGAACAAAGATGAAGAAAGAGAATTTCAAACCATGAGTTTTATCTGATTTCTATGCGGAAAGCCTGCTCAATACCTCAAAAGAGAGGGGGGAGTGAGAAATCTGAATGTTCTTTGTAAGTACTAAAAACTTGAATACACTACCAGCCATGAGTGCTGTATTTTATGCTTTCTCTACTCTACCTTTTAGGACCATCAAGTCAAACAAAAACTTTCAAAATTTTGTTTTTCCATAATACATATAAAACAAATCATTTTTATAATGTTCTACCATAGACTGAAGCTACTCCGAATTTAGGATTTCTAGACCCATGCCGTAGAGGAAAAACAGCCCTAGGCCATGATGGATTCCCCGTCATACTTGTCGATAGGTAACAGGAACTTGTGCTGAAAGCGCGAACCAACACGAAGTGTGAAAAGTCCTCATCTTCAGTTCTGAAAGTACAAAAATTTTAGCCAATAACTCTAGACAGTTGTCAACATCTGATCTCGTGACCAACAGAAGTGAACCGTCGCCCAAATCCCTGGGAGTTCTTTTTTTTCTTCTCGCTTTTCCGATGCTCTTTGATAGGCCTACTATTTTCTGATAGACGTGGGTCTACAGTTTTTGAGTAACAGAAGTACAATGTTCAAAAGCACTTCTGGAAAATTGATTTTGCTTCGTTAAATCTGAAAAAAAAAAAAGATTTTTAAATAATTAATTGCCACACTTTTGGCCGGTACTTTATCAGATACGTGAGCATTTTTTTGTGAAAACTAGTTTTAAGTAATCGTTGAGAATTTCGTTAATAATTTAATCTGAGCTCAAAACGGTTTTTCGGTTAGCTGAAACAGACTCTTGGAAGGCTGAAGTTTATGTGCAAGTAGAAAGCGCACGAAATAAGTACTAACGGTTTTCAAGAAAATACAATTTTATGTTTGTTTCCCTTTCCCCGTTTTCGACCCTGAATAATAAAGAATTTTTTGCCTGTTCCCGCTTTCCACCTTCAAACGTTAAATGCCCACAACAAAAATTTCGAGCACAAATCTCGAACTTTTCAACACCTCCTCTCGTTTGTTGAAAATTTTTTCATTTCGAATCCAACATAGTTCTGTATTTTTACATGGTGTAGTGAAAACAGAAACATCAGAATGCATTAATAGAAATGTGAAAAAGGAGTCATGATAATTGATACAAAGATGACATTGTGAGAACTTTGTAAAACTAAGAAACTAGAAGAAAAGCATTTTGTAGTTTGTGGAATGGAAGAGGAAAAGCTGTTCAATGAAGTTTTCTCTCTTACTCGTTATGCTCTTCAAGTATTATCAATTAGAAAACGTACCAAAAATTGAAACTTTCCTTGCGAAACCACAACCATTTTTTGCAAAAAAAGTATTCAAAACTCACGGATATTTTTTACAAAACTGAAATATTTTCGAATGGTTTCTATTTTCATATCAAAATGCAGTGAGTAAAGCAAGACAGAAAATAATAGGAACATTTAACTGAATAACAATAAAATCAAATCGTGAGCAATATTAAAAGTATTGTACTTTGATTACATAAATTTATTGCATAAAACGTCGTTAAGTCTCAATCTTCCGTCAATTGAGACAGAAAATTGGTCGTTTTTCTACTTGCATTTTAGATTTGAATAATCAGCTTGATTGAACCCCTCCTCTAACAAATTATATATTTTTTCGCTGGTAGAGCCCATATATGTATACTTGGGCGGTACATATTATCACTTGTAAAGTTGTCGTGTCCAAGAGCGACCTTTGTATACTGGTAACTCAAAGAATCTACTAAGAGAATTGTATGAATAACACACTCAATTTTCCAGGAAATTTAAATAAATGCGAAGAAAGGAAAGAAACGTAAAATCTTATTGAAATCCAAGCGGCGTCCTTTACTCGTGAGAGAAGCTGTCTATTCGTGAGAGTTTCTTCCTCTGGTTATTTGTGAACAGTCATATAAGCAGTTTGAGAAGCGAGAAGTTATCGAATTGGCATGCACGATTCATTCACTGATGCAGCATTGGATCTTCCACCGAATCGCCGATAGAATCAAACTGATGGTGTTGAGAATATGATAAAAGAACTGATCAAAAGAGAACTTTGGGTAAAAATTGTATTTTAGTAATCTTCACGAGAGAAAAAAGTTGTGTAAACCGTCATACAACAATAATTAAAAAATGACCCAGGAAAAACTGCTCTGAGAACAAGAACTAGTTTTCAGGAGAGTTTCCGATCTTAGATATACACAGCTTGTCAGAGCTCGTTTTTGAGGAGCGAGGGCTCCTGGTTAATAATGCCAGAGGGTGGGCTTAAGCTTCTCGTTTAGAGGATAACATGCCCTCCGGCGATGAAATAGCGGGAAAAGCGAGAAAAAGTTCGAAAATAGAAGATTATTAGCTGAATAGAAGGAGGAGAAGACAGATTTGAACACCGCTTATATTCACGAAGAAATGAAGAGTGTTCATGTTTACTACGTGCAGCAGTTGATGTTTATAACTATCCGTTTCTTTCTTTCATCTATGCTTGCTTCTTTTATCTTTCTCCATTCCTCTCTCTCTCTCTCTCTCTCTCTCTCTCTCTCTCTCTCTCTCTCTCTCTCTCGCCTGTTGATGAATTTCCCATTCGTTGCCAGCTCTGAGCAACCCAAGAATCTCTTCCATTGAAAAGGCAAATTAAATGTGACACTCTTCTGATTCTCACCTATTTAAATCCTACCTCTGTCATCACATTAAAAAAATAAAATTGAAGTAAGAATTTATTGTTCCCGTTAATCAAGTATATTTGCAAGAGAATTGCACAATGCTAAGAAACATTTCCATGCATCATAACTAAATAAGATAAATACAGCATAAATAAATGATGTCTTGCTGATTCTATACATATTATGTGATAATAAAACATAAGTCTTTTTCTTTATGTTTTAAAAGTGACAGGAGACAAGTTGGCCTTCCTCACGACGTGATGATGATCTAGATTCATTCCCTCAAAAAATGCTCAAGACCTTTCTTGTGCCATAATCTTCAGAATTCAGGACTCTGTGGCCTAAACTTGTCGAAGTTGATAGCGAACAAGGGAGAGGAGCTGTGCTATTCGGTGCTCTTTTCCTGCTTCAGTTTCTGAACAACCGCTCTCTGACTCACCCTAGTTTGGAAAACATTGTTTTTCTCAACGCTGCGCTGGCTAACCTGACTGTTATTTGCTGACGATTTCAGTGAATTTTTCCTTATTCTCAAAATCATGTTTTGCTGCCAACATCAAGCTCCAATTGCGGTTGTCTGTTGTAATGAAGTGTTATACAGGGTGTCCCATCATAAATTGATGATCGAATTTCGTTAATAACTTTTCGCAATGTTTACCGAATGGGATGAAATTTACAGAAGCACCTACACTCAGGATAGAACGCATGATTCTGTAGTTTCACAAAAATTGCATTAATTTGAATACCATTTAAAACTTTGAGCCCATTTTGGAGATATACATAATTTTTCTCTAAATTTTTTTAACCAGAAATGATCTTCAAGTAACCCTTACTTAACATGACCTAGTTTTCAGTTTTATTGTTTTAAATTTATTTTAAATCGATTTAATGCAGTTTAAAACGAGTGAGTTTGTCACTTTTTCACCGCTCACTGTAAGGGCAGAACGAAAGAACTTTTTTGGAAAGATTGCCCGATTTGCAGAGAAACCTCAGAGAAAAGCATTCGATATCGACGAATTTGCATATCCGCATTGAAAAAGTGACAAAATCACTCGTTTTAAACTGCTATAAAAAATTGAAAACAATAAAACTGAAAGTGAGGTCATGTTAAGGGTTACTTGAAAAACAGTTCTAGTTTGAAAAAAATTAAAATTTTTTATGTATATCTCCAACATTGGCTCAAAGTTTTGAAGGGTATTCAAATTTTCTGAATCTTCAGAATCATGAGTCCTGTCCTGAGTTTAGGTGCTTCTGAAACTTTCATTTCATTCGGTAAACTCTGCGAAGTTATTAACGAAATTCGATCCACACTTCATGATGGGACACCCTGTACAACTCAACACAGGAGCTCTTGAATGCTTTACTGATGTGTGGCCTTGATTAATCTAGTATGTATTTCATTGAAACTCTCAACACACTCCACAGCAAGCGACCTCGCATTCTCAATCAGCTACATTTAGGAAGTCATGTTCTTGTTTCTCGCAATCCGTTCTTTCTTTGCACTTTAACCACATGTTCTTTTGACATGAATAGCCACTTTATTTTACAAAAAGTAAATGAGCAATTAACGAAGAATAGAATCGTTCATAGATAGAGAGGTTGAAATAAACGCTTACGATAATTAAAGCTGAAATTAAAAAGAACTTCTTAGACTTTTAACAATTTATAGCCGACAGACTCCACTATTGGACAAAATTATTATTTCTAGTTCACACGAGAGACTCGGATTATTATTTTCCTACGAAACTTTTGAAAAGAGAGGTGAAAAATACTGAGGTTGACGCCCTATTAAGAAAAACTTACCCAATCTTTTGAGAGTTCTAAACGAACCACTCGGTCTCAAAAAGCGAAAGAACTCGAATGAACAGCAAGCAGTTATACATCACTGTCATTGTTTAAATCATAAGAGCCCCGAAAGTTCAAGGAACACAGTGGGGAATTTATTCAGGCCCTAATTGAGGAGAGAGTCTCGTTGAGAGCCACCAGCCAGGCCTGCAACTGCTCGCGAGAGTCCGCTCCAAGCAGGATTCTGAAACTGCAACAATTGGGACTCATTCTCTTTTGAGTCCATTTTCCCGTTCATGCTAGGCCGCTTTTTCCTTTGCCCCCATCAATTCTATGAATATTTCGCTCATTTCATGGCTTTCACTCTACTCTAATTCCCCAATTAAAAACTCTCGTACGCCAATCTGCTGAAAATAAGCTCTCAGTTTCTCCTCTGAGCTCCATCTCGGAAAGGATTCGGAGAACCACGACTAAATCTTTCCTGATGAATCTAATTTGGAGTATGTCTAATATTTTCAGCTCTACTATCAATAGATGCTCGAGAGAAAAACTCATAAAAACTTTCAAAACTAGAGCCATTCCTTAGATTTTTGAACAATCCGAGAGAGAGCGAGAGAGAGAGAGAGAGAGAGAGAGAGAGAGAGAGAGAGAGAGAGAGAGAGAGAGAGAGAGAGAGAGAGAGAGAGAGAGAGAGAGAGAGAGAGAACCTAAACTTCCATCACATAAAACACAGCAATGCAATCGGCGAGTGAAATTTTAATCACGTTTCTCAAAGAGCGATAGGTTTAAGTTGTGGAGAAGCAGCATTCAAAGGTTATCGGAGGTGAAGCTTTTTTGAGATGCTCTTTCACACCAATAAAACATCTTTCGCAATCTGCAAAGCTTGCACGTAGCACGAAATACTTATTTTATTTTCTGTTTTCAAAAAGAGCTATTGTTCCAATGCTGAGCCTCAGAATGCTTACAATATTTTTTCTCACGTACACTCCTTGAAGGGGAACATGAGGCATTAGATATATATGAAAGAAAAACTCTTTTTTGACGTCCTCGATGGTGAAAGCCTTTTTTGTTTAGGTGTGGTAAGTTGATGGTATGCCCGGGCGTGTCATAATGATTGGAACAGCAGCGCAACTATTTCGGGTCCCAAAATTGTTCCCCTCCGCATCCCGGGCAGATTTACCTAAACCAAGGGGTATGATAAATGTTGGTAGTGCTTCGCACAATCCTTACTCTGCTCACTGCTGCTAAACGCACCAGCAGTAACATATCGCGCGTCCACTGATTTTACAAGGATGGGTTTTTTCCGCATCTCAGGGCAGCGCGTACTTTTTCCACAAGGCGGGAAAAGGATTATTGATTAGTTTGTTGGTGACCTCTTCCTCTCCACCAACGAGGGAGCTGTCTGCACCAGCATATCCAGTGAGAAGGCGTGCGGTCTCGAGCACACGTCCGGGGAGCAAGGCACGATCTCTGTGTCGACGCACTTGGAGAGATCTGCCGAGCATACCGCAGCCTTCAAAAGGTTTATGCTTATTATTCTTATTTCTGACGCTTCATTGACATTTTATTGTCGCTAAAATTATCTTTGACGAGTCTACACAAATAGTATTAATAGATGTTGTGGATTCAAATGCATCTCCAAGTTATCCCCCTCAGAAGCTTGGGAGAATCTACGTGCTACACAGCCTGTCTTCTCCAGACTTGATTACATTCACGTTGTGCTTTCCTCTGTCTTCTTCCGTAAAAATCTTTTTTCTCACAAACACATACACTCTTTGTATCTCTCTCTCTCTATCTATCTCTCTCTCTCTATCTCGTTCTACTCACTTCAAAAAACTAAACGGGATAAAATTGAAGAAAAGAGATTTTAAACTTTATTTGTTATTCCAAGAACTCGTTTTAATAACAATTTTCCTAAATAGTATAATTGAAAAATTCCTTTCGGGACAACACAGAAATTCCAATGGAAATTAGGTCTTAGAAGACGAGAACACATTCACAGAAACCCATTGCCTTGATTCAGGATGGGGTACAACGTTGGAAGCTTAGGATCTGCCCAGGCCCGCCAGGCTGACCTTGTCACACATCTCCTCATCAGGCCCCCTCCAGAAATGGATGCAGCCCCTTCGGAGCACCGACCAATACCGAACCCAGTGACCGTAGCCCGATACCATCTTGTACATTGTCTGCAAGCAAGAGAAGACAATCTGGTGACGCTCACTAACAACCTCCGTTAGTCATTGGAGGAAGGAGGAATTAGGTTTGCACAAATTTTTATTTTTCAAACGGTTACGCCTTGAAGTGGCTAAAATGGCGGCGGATTTGAAAATAATCCTAAATCGCGACGTCACAATTTGAAAAATCGATAAGGGCCGTTTTTTCACTTTTTGTTTGGAAAGAGAAACAACCAAAAGATCTTCTGAAGTTTGTAGTCTGATTCATCAGATCTTTTGAAGTTTGTAGTCTTATTCATCTGATCATTTGAAGTTTGTAGTCTGATTCACGCGTGCGTTCGTGCGTCGTGCGTGCATGCATGCGCGTCTTATGCAAAATATTGCGGGCCGGACTTGTCTATCGAAAGTGGTCGTCTGACGGGGGTGCTCTAATCTTTGATTATCTACATTTTCATCAAATGTCGAAGAGTACTGACCAGGAAACCGCGGAAGACAATCTCAACGGCTGATGGAAGACGAGTAGATCTGGAATATACTGTATAATCAACGATTTTGAAAACAATCTCAAATGTCACAAGCGTTCTGAGGTTGACTCGCGCCAATGCTCTACCAACAATAGAACCGCCTCAGAATTTGAGTCTTCGCCTGTATTGTCACCAGCAGGAGTTTTTTAGTGTGAAAGAAAAAGGGACAGACGCCCGCCGAAGGCGGAAAATTTTTTCTTACATAAGGGTCCCCCTTTATGATTTTTCAAACAGAGACCCGCCGAAAAAAAAATTCACATAAGGGTCTTAATTTCATTTTTTCACAGAATTTCACATAAGGGACTTGGAAAAACAGAGGCCCGCCGAAGGCGGAAAATTTTTTTTTCACATAAGGGTTCCCCCTTAGGGGTAAAAATTTCTTTTCTTCTTTTTTTCTTATGTAAGGGTCCCCTTACCTTTTTTCACATAAGGGTCCCCCCTTGAAGATTTGGAACACAGAGGCCCGCCGACAGAAGATCTGTCATGACTAAATAACCCCTGGTCACCAGGCTATTATGAAACTCCAACCATATAACATCCTCGAGTTCAAACACATAAAAAACCTTTAAAAAGATTGAGAAGACAGAGTAAAGGAGTGTTTATTCAGCTTCAATATGCGACATTTTTGTAGGAGGCAGTCATAACCTTGCCTGTGGTCGACCATTCGGTCAACTTCTTTGAGGGGGGATCGGTCTGGTTAGGAAAGCCCGTCTCCAACCTCGCAGTGAGCTCTATAGTTCCCTCAAGCGGGTACTCTGTCCCGTCCATGTAGAACCTCATCGCACCGGTCGTCGAGGAGTTCAAAGCCGTCTGTCCACATGGAATCCACTCTCCCATGCGAAATTCACATGAAACACAACGCAACATTCAATGATGCTCCCCACTCATTCATCTTCTGCATTGCTGCACCCCCTGAGAACGAAAACACTTTAATTTCTCAAAGGAACCTGTTTACCGAAGAAGATTATAATAATTAAAAATGAGGAGAAGTAAACAACAGAAATATGAAAATATTTGTTCCATCTTTTAATATCTCGCTTCTAATCTACCTGAACACATAATCGACGCATACAATAACGCCCCCTCGTCATATTCTCATGCTCAATTCAGCTTCTCTTCTGGAGTATGATGATATGCACTTCACAACACTAATCCTCATTTCCGTTCCAGCAACAAGTAAAAAGAACCATTAGGTAGAAGAGTAGCGGTAGGCCCAATGCACAGGTGACGCACCGGCGAGTTGCCGGAATGAACACGTCGGATGCCTCAAACCTCTCAATCTCACTCTGACACTGCTACTCTTCCGCTTTATCTCATTTATTCTCACTTTACTCAACAATACATTCTCCCACGTTTTTACGTCGAATTTAGTGTCAACGGAAATACAAAAATTATATTGCAATTGAATTAGTTTATAATCATGAATTCTTCTTTTTTTTAGATACTCCATTTCCCCCTTCAAGCTCAAACGCAAAACAAAATCGTTCTCACCAGGCACAAGGAGATTTCTCGCTTTGTTAGCTATGACAGACGCACAAGTTTCATCTTTCGGCTCGCGCAGCTTCTAAAACTTAGTAGCTTTTTAAATAACTTTCAGATTGAAAAAAATAATAATCCTAATTTTTGAAGTTTCATCGAGGTTTACGGAGTTGACTAAAAAAACTGAAAAAATATGTTAATGATGTGTATATGGAAAAAAAACTTCTAACCATAACATATACTTCCAATGCGATGTGGAAATCCACCGGAAGATTGGAGAAGCGAAGTTGTTCCGAGAAATTAACACAACTGGGCATGGAAGAAGACAACTTACTGGAGAAGCCAAAACTACGAAAAGAACATCGAGAGTAAAAAAAAAACACAGCTCATTAAAAGAGAGAAACCAGAAGCATTTAAAGTTTGAGCTTTTTTATTTGAAAGCTTAAACTGCAGATACCTGCTTACACAACCAAGAAAGAATAAGGTCTGACCGAACATTCGTCCTCTGGCCAACAAGAATGGTGACGGGGGCGGTTGCCTCCACTTCCACCCCACATTTCAAGACAATCAGGAACGAGAGATAGAATCCTCCTTAACAGGCGAGTCCGTCAACTTTAACGGTCTCTAGGTTAGCATCAAATTTTTGAAGGAAAAAATCAATCACCTTTCTTTGACCGTGAAGAGAAATTCTCCCTCTGCCCTTAACCCATGCTCTAAGAACGTTCGTTTATTGTTGAACAATTGTAAGTGTCATTTGCTGAAGTATGTTATTTTGAAGTATACGGACGATCGCCTGAACCGATGTGAATCATCATTTCACTCGGGTACAGTATTCTTCTCTAATCCACAACCTATGCACTTTATAAAGAACCTCAAGATCAGATCACATTTTGTATGGCATTTTCTATTTTTCATCCTTCATTTTGGCCTTTTTCCAAAACCTGTTCTTCAATATTGTTTTTTGCATATAAACGCTTTTCTGAGAGTGGTATGCTTGCTCAATACCTCCGAAATGGGTCAGTAACTCCTTCCTCTTTGTTATAGCTTCTACGCTCAGTGCTCACAGTTTTTGGACAAGCGGAAATGACCAATGCTCTCAACCATAGCTCACCAGGATGTGTTGAAAGATTTTTGGGCGGGTAACCAGGCGACCCTTAGTCCCCAGAAAGGAGGGGGGAGAAACTCATGAATATTTTAGTCCGTTTTCGGGAATCAATTGATCTACTATTTCGCATAGGCGGGTCAGAGCTTAGCATTTGACATTGCGTTCACTCGAAAACATTTAGTTGTTTTTTAAAGATTAATTTTTGTTATCCTTTCTTCACCATTTAAACCATTTTCTGGGAGACTCGGCGGGCGACCGGGGGAAATTTTACAAGTTTGGTGAGCCATGCTCACCACACTTTCTCGCAATCTATCGTCTCACTCCTTTTTTTTAAAAAATGTTTTGAATTTAATGACTGCGCCATGAATAATTCCTTGAGCTCCAGAAGAAAAAAAAACTCTAGTACTAAGAAGCCAAAACAACATTTTTCAAGGTCAATATCATACGATAAAAAACTTGAGAGTACGTGTGAAAAAATCATTTCGACCTTCTTCGACGCCTCGGGCAGCAAGGTTCTTGTTAAGATGCACCGTCATTCCGGAGATATCCATTGCTCCGAGCACATCCTAAGCCAGCTATGCTTTGCAATGGTAAACTCACATGACTCCAGTGTATAACACATCAACTTCTTGAGCTAGAACAAATAAAATATATTCATTTTTGATGATTTGATGGTGGGTCAGGGCAGCAAAAATCTCTTCTCACGTCTCTCCATCCATCACTAGAAATGTTGTAAGAAAAAATTGCGTCGTTTGAGTAAAAGATTCTAAAATAATGATAAGCTCTATCTTCTCTTCTCTTCTCTCAGCCTTGGTTCGCTTTTCATTATTCCAGGCTCCTTCACTCTAAGAGTTCTCCAATTTGTTGTTTTTTGCAACAACTGCAAGTTATTTTTGTTGAATTATGAGTCCCTCCCTCTCTGATTGTATGCAAAAGCCGTACCTTAGAGACGGGAGGCGGAGGGTGTCGCACAATCGAGACAGCCGACAATCGCTGCAGTTCCCTCTTGATTGAACTCAGTCGCAGCTTCGTCAGCAGGAGGTTGCGCTGGACTGCCAGCTGAAAACAAAAAGATTGCTGGGAGCTCTAATCGCTTAGTTATTTCTAAATAGTGAGAAAGGCAGAGAACGTTATATTTATAGAAAGATAGAAAAAAGGTAGCAAGCGATAAATACCTGATTGTTCTGCTTCTGCTTCTTGCGAACAGCATTGATCGTCTTCTGAATGGCGGAAAGTTTCTCTTCTTCCAATTGCTGGTGACGTGTGAGTCTCTGCAATATATAACAAGAATTCATCAATATTTTTTTATTCAAGAATTTTTTTGTACAAGAATTTTTTTCCCGATGTAAAACAACTCAACTGAAACAACAAAAGTAAGTTTCAAAATGAAAATTTTGAGATTAATCAATAGAAGATCTATCAGGTATTTTAAAAGATTTCAGAGTATTGAAAAACTCCTACAACTCTACTTATTCTAAATTTGACTTATAAATTTAGCTCACCATAGGTTTAATGCACACGATAAACATTTATGAAAAAGGATCGCTCTAAGAGCGGGTGAATTATAGGGTGCAGAATAAAAACACGGGAGCTAGAGATAGGGGACAAAAATAGGAAGAGATCAAAAGTGTTGAACATCACTCGCTACTCGTTATAACTGTTTTTCCCACGCTTGCAGAGCCGTCGTTAATTCCAATTTCATCAGTGCAGATGCTCTATATTCATCAGGAAAAATAACAAGAATTGAATTACCGCAATTTGTTTCTTGTAATCGAGGGAGGTTGTCCGGGCCCTTCCCTCCTCCCTGCCATCTATAGTGGGTGTCCCCGTGTAGGCGACTTCTCCGTCCTCCGACCCTCCGGATATGGTAGATATGAAGGACCCATCTTCCACCTGAAACCCTCCGGACATGGTAGATATGAAAGACCCATCTTCCACCTGAAACTTCTCTCCCAATATCTAATCCTTTATCGACTGAGAATACACGTGCTCCAACCTTAAAGTTTCTTTTTGGAACTTTCAAACATACAAATTTTGAATAAAACTTTTTAAGATAACCCAGACAATCATGTTTGTGTTTGCATGAAGTGGTTCGCGTACCTTTGTATTAAGATTAAAATCGAAGATTCAATCAGACTCAACTCAGAAATCATACCAATTCATATATCTAAGCCCCCCTCTCGACTGACCACATCGATTGGAAGCTGCCTATGTCTCCTGTGCGCCTCTGCCTCGCCTCTCTCATTAGCAGCCCCGCTAAGGGCTCCCCTCTCCCAGGAAGATTGAACAGAGTGGATCGGAGTGGAGGTCGCACGCGCAGACGGACGCACGCAGCGGGTACCCGTAACCTTCGAGAACAAAATCAATTTTATGGGTTAGAAGGTCGGGTCTCAGTCTATTGACAGGTCTATGTTCGAAACTCGATTCAAAGATGGAATTGAGATAGAAAGTCCTTATCTTTCTGAATAGAAGCAACAAACTCTTTACAACGTTTCTGCTCAGTAATATACCCACTTTCCGCAAGCCTTTTTGAAAGGATCATCCCTCTATAAAAGTCGCTTTGAACTTCCGAAACTAAAATACTAAACCCAAGTTACAAATATTACATATTGTATAGACAAAATCATAATTCTTTCAGACATTCTAGCCACATTTGAATAAAAAAAGCCAACTCTAAGCGGAGGCCGACCATCCTTGCTCGCTTCATAAGCAGCGACTCGTTGACCCGGGGACTCGTATACTCCGTTCTTCGATGCGGGCGAGAACTGAGGCGTCACCGCCCGAGGCTCAATCAATATATTCTAGCCAGATCGACGATAGCTGATGAAGCTATAGATCAAGACATGACAAGTTTGCGGCTGAACAGTAAAGACATTTCAAATCGGGTGAAATGGGTCTTTTTTTTCTTCCGGGCAGACTAAGCTATTAGGCGCGGAAAACACCAAAAACAAAACATAAAACGTTCTATTTCTCCTTTCGAATACCTGATATGTAACGACCTTAGTGAAAATCACTGTAACCGACACTCTTATCACCAATCTGGGTTTTTTGTTTGATTCGCACCGTTTCAAAGATTCAAACACTCTTGAAAATTCCCTATAAGCCTCCTCTCTAATAAAAAAGATCGGGAAAAAAAACCTGTCCGACTGACGTGTAGTACGCCGAGGAGTCGTTGAATGTCGACCTGTACGCTCTGTTCGCGTTTCGGTACTGACTCAACTGGAACAATTTGTACAGATTACTTTCTCTATACTCTTCCACTTACTGTATTCGGCACTTTCCCTGAACATGAAAAACATAGTTCGAAAAAATTTTTCATGAAAAAATTCAGCATACAGAATAAGCCAGGGAAGAGGCTTTCTTTTGGCTGAGCCTGCGTGACACTTCCAATCCTTGACCACCGACACTTGTCACCCGACTGCACGACCGATCTACCGTAATCTCTCTGTGCTGACGTGGTTCACAGTGTAAATCTTCCTGAAAACTTTTCAAATTTTCACTTCGCTAAGGCAAACGGAATACGCGAAATAGTGAGAGAGCGACCTTTGCGAAGGCGAACATCTCATCAATCTGTCCATGAATATTGTCTTTGAACTGCCCACTCTCTTCCGGAAACCTCTCCCTCGACTCTCTCCCAACTTCTTTCGATTCTTCTTCCTTTAACTCATTCATGACATACATACAAACACACACTTTTGGGAATTAGGGGAAAACAGTAACTAAACGTCCATTAATTTTCCTCTATTTTTTTGTTGAATAAGATGAGCTCAGAAAACCAACATTTTGATGACTCAGATATTTCCGAGAAAAAAGAGAGAAAGAGAGATAGAGAGTGTGAAAAAAGAGAAAAAGAGCATTTTTGTGGAAAATACCCTTGAAAAGATGAAGAGATTGATAAAAAGAGGAAGAAGAATACTCTGATATGGATGAGTTGTCTTCCTTGACCACCAGAAGCTGCCGCCATCACAACACCGCGGGCTCCTCTCACTGCCAACTGCTGATGTCCTTCTCAAATCATCATATTCTTCTCTAACAACGAACAATGAATGACTTTCATACACCTCTCTTTAATCAAGTTGTACTAACTGAGTTGTTCTCTCTCCCGTGCAGCAGTCATAACTTCAGTTCGGTCGTCCAGGATTGGCTGCAGATATGATGAGCCATCTAAGGAGCAATGTCTGAGAGGAAGAGGCTGCTCCTAAAAAAGGATTGGCTGCAGATATGATGAGCCATCTAAGGAGCAATGTCTGAGAGGAAGAGGCTGCTCCTAAAAAAGGATTGGCTGCAGATATGATGAGCCATCTAAGGAGCAATGTCTGAGAAGAAGAGGCTGCTCCTAAAAAAGGATTGGCTGCAGATATGATGAGCCATCTAAGGAGCAATGTCTGAGAGGAAGAGGCTGCTCCTAAAAAAGGATTGGCTGCAGATATGATGAGCCATCTAAGGAGCAATGTCTGAGAGGAAGAGGCTGCTCCTAAAAAAGGATTGGCTGCAGATATGATGAGCCATCTAAGGAGCAATGTCTGAGAGGAAGAGGCTGCTCCTAAAAAAGGATTGGCTGCAGATATGATGAGCCATCTAAGGAGCAATGTCTGAGAGGAAGAGGCTGCTCCTAAAAAAGGATTGGCTGCAGATATGATGAGCCATCTAAGGAGCAATGTCTGAGAGGAAGAGGCTGCTCCTAAAAAAGGATTGGCTGCAGATATGATGAGCCATCTAAGGAGCAATGTCTGAGAGGAAGAGGCTGCTCCTAAAAAAGGATTGGCTGCAGATATGATGAGCCATCTAAGGAGCAATGTCTGAGAGGAAGAGGCTGCTCCTAAAAAAGGATTGGCTGCAGATATGATGAGCCATCTAAGGAGCAATGTCTGAGAGGAAGAGGCTGCTCCTAAAAAAGGATTGGCTGCAGATATGATGAGCCATCTAAGGAGCAATGTCTGAGAGGAAGAGGCTGCTCCTAAAAAAGGATTGCCTGCAGATATGATGAGCCATCTAAGGAGCAATGTCTGAGAGGAAGAGGCTGCTCCTAAAAAAGGATTGGCTGCAGATATGATGAGCCATCTAAGGAGCAATGTCTGAGAGGAAGAGGCTGCTCCTAAAAAAGGATTGGCTGCAGATATGATGAGCCATCTAAGGAGCAATGTCTGAGAGGAAGAGGCTGCTCCTAAAAAAGGATTAGCTGCAGATATGATGAGCCATCTAAGGAGCAATGTCTGAGAAGAAGAGGCTGCTCCTAAAAAAGGATTGGCTGCAGATATGATGAGCCATCTAAGGAGCAATGTCTGAGAGGAAAAGACTGCTGAAACAACCTTCTTTTTTTTTCACCGTAGTTAAATAGTTAGTGAAACCTAGGCAGAGCATATGCATGGTATTTTCCTGATTCTGGTTACATTATGCAACCAGAAAAATTTCACAGTTTTAAACGAAATAGATTTTACAAACCTTTTTATAGTCAACTCTTTGTTTCGAAATTTTTTTGTTGAATCTGCTCTTTGAATCTTCTTCTTCTTCTTCCTAGCGTTTATCCCGCCGCCGGGCAGGGTCCGCTTTGTAGACTGCACCACGCCATTTCACCCGATCAGCTGCGTCTTCAGTCTTCAGCCCGGTCGTGTTCATGTCTACTTCGATGCAGTCTCGCCACCTAGTTTTGGGTCTGCCTCTGGGTCTTTTGCCCTCTACTTCGAGGTTCCAGGACGATTGAGAAACAAAATGGGGATTTGATCTTATCACGTGCCCGTACCATCTCAGCCTTGACTCTCGAAGCTTTTCAGATATAGGGGCGATGCCCAGACGATCTCGGATGGTTTCATTTCGCACCATGTCTAGACGAGCGAGTCCGAGGCTCCATCTCAGCATTTTCATCTCCATAACATGCAGCATCTGTATAGTCTTTGCTGTGCATGGAGAACATTCGAGGCCGTACAACGCTACTGGTCTGACAACTGATCGGTAAATTTTACTTTTCAGTCTGTCAGGCATTCGCTTGTCGCATAGTACACCGGTTGATTCTCTCCATTTGAGCCAGGCAGCATTGACTCTCGCAGCAACTGTAGCCTTGGGGTCTAGGTCTGCGGTGATGTAGAATCCGAGGTACTTGAAGCCATCCACTTTCCGGAGTTCGGTGTTCTTGACTTTGATGGTATTCGAGGTATTCGAAGTACTTTTTCCCATTTCCAAGTACTCAGTCTTTTGGAGGTTTAGTCGTAGACCATAGTCACTGAAGCGTTCGTTCCACTCTCCTAGCTGTTTCTCCAAGTCCTCTGTTGTGTTGGAACATAACACAACGTCGTCAGCATACAGTAGAGTTTTCGGAGGGCTTGTTTGTAGATCTCTGGTGATCGTGTCCATTATCAGTATAAAGAGCAGGGGGAAAGGGCGGAACCTTGATGAACTCCTACAGCAACCTTGAATGACTCCGAAGTACCCGCTGGACTTCTCACGGTACTTCTAGAGTCAGTATACATCATTTGAATCCATCTTATGTACTCTTCTGGGACTAGGTGGTCTCGAAGAGAGAACCATATCAGCTCATGAGGCACACGGTCGAAAGCTTTCTCCAAGTCAAGGAAAGCGCAATGGACTGACTTCGCCTTTTCCCTGTGTTTCTCTAGATAAAGACGAATGGCGAAAATAGCATCTGTTGTTCCACTTCCTTTGACGAAGCCACACTGATTGACGGTTGTGCTTACAATTTTGCGGAGCCGTGCTTCGATGATCTTTTCCAAGATCATTGTGGTATGACGAATGATTCTTATCGGCCGGTAGTTGGAGCATATTGTGACATCTCCTTTCCCTTTGTAGATGGGTATTGTAGATGATCTACTCCAGTCTTCGGGATACTCCAGGCGAGCAGTGGCTTTTTGAAAGAGGGTCGTAAGATGGAAAAGTCCACAATCACCTGCGAGTCTCCATGCAGAGGCGGCAAGATCATCTGGCCCACATGCCTTTCCGTGCTTATTTTCTGAAGGGCTTCTCTTACTTCAATCTCTGAGATGGTGGGAACTGGTCCTTCTACTGGTAGGGACAGCGGGACGGGAGGGTGGTCGAACTCGATGTTCGAGATTTCCTCGAAATGTTCTCTCCATCGCTGACAAATTTCGACATTGGATCGGAGGAGTATGCCGTCCCGGTTCTTGATTGTCCGCACGTGAGAAAGGTCTTTTGCTGCTGTGGCTCGTGCTTTGCAAATCCGGAAAATTTCCTTCTCTCCTTGAGGCGTGTCGAGCTTACTGTAGATTTCTTGGATGGCTGAGGAGCGTGCCTTCGCTACGGCTCTCTTAGCTTCTCTCTTCATACATAGGTACAGAGCTCGGTCAGCTTCGGTTCCGGATCGTTTCCATTGCTTGAGAGCCACTTTCTTCTCCTTGACAGCAGTTTGAACGTCTTCGTTCCACCACCATGTCTCCTTGTCTACAATGCGTTTGCGACCTGGTTTTGTTAAGCCCAGAGTGACTTCTCCTACCGCCTTCATCTTGTCTCGAACGAACCTCCAGTGCTCCTCAATGGAGTCAGGGAACGTTTTTGGAGAGTGTCCGGGGATAGGGCGAGAAGAAGCTGATGCATGAAGCGAACCTTGTTGTCAAAAAATCTGCTCTTTGAATAACATCATGGAATTAAAACTTGGGCAGGAAAACTTCAAGTTACCCCTTTTTTTACCCTACCAGAAAAGTGCCAATTTTTACTTAGTTGCTCTGGAGTTATAAACCATGTGATATTCATTGACATTTTTTCTTCAATTTCTTCTTGAATGATGTAAACTTCTCGGTTCTCTATGGAAATCGGAAGTATGCAAAACTTTTCATACACATTGCCCATGAAAACTTATTTTCAAGACACAATCGTTGGAAAGAAATGTTAAAAGAGACCAGTTGTCTATTTCCTGAAGCTCGCTGTAGATCTGTGATGGTGGCGTACTTGGAAGGCAGTTTCTCTCCATTCAGCTGACCATCTCTCTCACTCTCAACACTTCTGGTTATAATCTCTGAAGAGTGAAAATGAGATGAATGTGTTTTTTTTCAATAACAATTACAGTTCTTTTACCACAGTTCTTGCTGGATAGGTGTTAACTCGAATGGTATTTGCAAATACAAATGAGAAGTTAAGTATCGGTAAATTTCGAGATCGACACGTAATTTGCTTCTTATATTGAGTATATTTAACTAAAACTGTGTTCCTTAAACAACATCTTACTTGAACTAGAAAAGAAGAAAAAACAACTGCTCTTCGAGCAAAAACTTTAACAATGACAAGTTAGCTGGACGTAAAGAACCACAAAGGGAGAGAGATTGGGTAATATAAGACGTCAGGATTATCGAGACATTTTGGCATTATCATACGCTTTTCGCTAGAATAAGCGGTAGTTTTCTTCTAAATTTTTTTGACAAATGAATCCTTAAGACTCGATCTAATCACTGACATCTCTTCCTCATCTTTTTCCTTCTCTCTCTCTCTCTCTCTCTCTCTCTCTCTCTCTCTCTCTCTCTCTCTCTCTTTTCTTTTTCACCCTATCAAACTTCGCAGCGCTGCTGACCTGTGCTCTTTGCAAAGCAAACGCTCTTTTTCCGTGGGGTTCTTCTTCATCAACATGAAGATAGTTTTGATTTGAATCCTTCTGTGGATGAGACTCGAACATCATTCTCTCCTCAAACTTGAATTTTAAAAAGATTTGAACTAAATAAGAAATTCACTCATTAAAACGCTAAAAAGTAATTTGTAAAATTAAACACAATTCGAACCTTTCGTTTTGATAATAAAATAAAATTTTCAGGATAAAAAACAAACATAAACCGATAAAAGATTCTCCCAATGCTATTTTTTTCACATCGGAAGAAAAAAAGATATTGTAAGTTTCCGCTTGTTCTTAATTGTCCTACCTGATCATTAAGCATTTCCTCCTCTTGCTGAACTCTGAGATAAGCCTGGTGGTGAGCTATTGATCTACCATAGCCTTCATTCAGATTCAGATCGTACTTCTCAAACGTATCTTCTTCTTCCTCGTAGCGGACGTCGTTTTCATACTCCTGATTGTGCTATTTTGATTTCAAGACAACCCATTCGAACTTGCCAAAGACCTATCGAATAATTTTTTTCAACTATCTTCACTCAATAACTACACAAACTTCTCCGATTCTCCGTTTTCGAAACAACTCTTCGCGCGTCACTTACATTTCAGCAAAACTACTGTACATTGCAACCTGCGGGTTTCTATATAGTTTAGCTTCATGCGGGCCTTTTTGTCTTTTTGGAACTGGTGACGAAAACCCTTGCTTACAATGCGGGTGAAAATGAGCCCCTGCTTACCAGATTGTTGGTATTCTCCTTAGCAATCGCCTCGTAGTCATCCATACTTTCCTCCGCTTCGACTACCACAGATTCCTCCGCAGATTGAACACGCTCAAACACGAATTTTGAGCGCGATCCAACATGAATATCTCGATCTATTCTTACAATTCATCATCTCCGAAACTGTATGAGACTTACATTCTTGTTCTAGTGAATTAATTCAAAATGAACCTTCTCATACGGATTTTCAAACGGTCTTCCCTTTGAAAAGAATTTTATTAAAACAGGCTTTAAATGAGGCCGGTCTAAGGCATGTTTGTACGTGCCGAGCCAGTGGAAAAACGAATGGATATGGCAAAAAGAGAAGTAGAGAAAAAGTGAAAAAGAACTGAAGGAGAAAAGAATGTAGATCCTTCTTGGCTTGAACATGTATGCGCCAGCATAGCTGAACCGCTAACCATTTAACCCCTGGATACAACTATTGATCGGACAAAAGCTAGTTCAAGAAGTGCAATCAAACCCAGCCGCTTCTCTTTCAGTGCTAACCAGTAGTCAACCTTGATGACATTGCTTAATCTAGTAACATCACTAGGTGAAAGCCTTCATAATTATAACTTATGATGTTTATGACCACAAGATATGATGATCAACCTTCCTGATAGCGTTATGCGCACTGCGACTCCTCCTCTTTCCGGTCGATGTGAGTTCTTCCTTCTCCACCCACTCCTCTTCTCTCACCTCATCTGCTCCCCCATTGCTCCCCATCCTCTCACGGTATTCTAATCGCCCAGCCCTTAACATTCCAAGTGATAATTCAAGCAATATGTATCCTTTTTCATTAAAAAAAACCTTTTTAGTTAGAGAAACTTAGATTATCAGAAAAACGACGATTGTTTCAGCGGGAAAGTCAACATAAATGAGAAGCTCTTTCTTCTGTGCTCTATATCTCTTGCTCACTTCTCATTATTCTAGATTGTTAACGATTACACGTAACCTTTGTTGAAATATGTATCGAAGTCCTTGATAACACTGAACTTTACTCAGTCAATTAGAATTCGTTATAACGATACTATTAGTTCTTCTCAATTTGCAATGTTTGTTTTTCTATTTCTCATCTTCAAACTCTCTTCTCTGTAATTTTTTTGATCTTGTATAGATATATGGATAGAAACTACCTGTTTTTTAGCTGCGTATCCACCCTGCTCTCACTGACTGCCCTGCGCCTCCTTTCTTGCATGCTTTCGCGTCCCTGCTCTTCTGTTTCTGCTTCCTTGAAGCGACTGGCCAATCTCCTGCAAGTAAGCGACTTTTTGATCATCACTTCATTAAAATTTAAACCCCATGACTACCTTAATTGCTCAAGTCAGTAACCTATTACCACTTTAAGAATTCGTTATAAAGTTGATTCGATTCTGCTATTGTGCGCTGATAGCTACTTCAAAGCTAGCAAATCACTAATTTTACTCATAGGTAAAATATGTCTTAATTTTTCATTAGGTCGATTGCTAAAGTAGGCTAGAAGTTTCACTTTAAACTCTACGAAACCGGTTGAGGCTGAGTTATGGCAAATGGAACGCTCTATGGTGAAAAATGTGATACATTCATTCTGAGTGAGAGGGTCGGTAGGTCGGTCGTTCTCGAAATTTTTTTTTTGCCAGTTGGCAGTTTACCTATGCTTTTACTACTTCAGACATGGATTGTCGAGTTTTCTAAACTGAATTCATCAATAATTCCGTTTGCTGCTCCGATTGGTCTATTTTTTTGTGTGTTTTTTTGAAAATCCGCAATGCAAGCGGATTACACGCGGTAACTTAACGAGTCTGAAAAAAACCATATTCTATTTTCCACAACTTTTTTTCTGCGCTCGCACTTGCTATCTCATCTCTCAGTTTATCGTATATACCACCCCTGGTATCTGTCTTTCTCATTTTCCCTTCAAATAAATTGTAAAAACTTTTTGTTTGTTTCCTTGCGCTTTCCAAAAATACAAGAGCCCTTTCCTGCTACGAAAAGAGCTGAGCTGGTAAGAACTGTAGCTACTGCCTAGTTTCTCTTCAGATTCAAATGAAGATACCTCACTGCTCCTTTAGCTGGTAGCCGCCCTCTGACTGGCGTAGTCTGCTCTCCATGGATGGAGGGAATGCGCTCGAGAGCTCTCGCTAGATCCCAGCCATCATTCTGAGCCCCTGAAGATTCTTCCTGATATCGACTTGCATAATTCTTTCAGTAGACGAGAAAGGGTGGAACGGGAAAAAAGAAGAAAGTAATAGAGAGGAAGAGAAAAGGAAAGTTTGAAAGAGAGAAAGAAAAGAAAGGAAAAATAAAGAAAAAAGAGAAAGGAAAGAACAAAGTTGTGTGACCAGCGCGCGGTGTGCTGGTCCTGAGTGACCTCTGCTGACCTCGAACTGGAGTCTCGAGTAGTTCAATTGGTAAAGGTCCAGACTGCAGAGATCCCTCAAGATCAGGGAATGAATTTTTCTGTGTAAAAATTTATTTTAATTAGAAGGTCTTCTGGTGAGCAAAGAACTTTTTTATATTTGAAGATAGTGAGAATCATCAGTGAGAGTAAATTAGAGGTCAGAGAACGGAAACAGATTGTTTGAACAAAGACATAAGGACTCCAAATAATCACTCGCTTTTCATCACTCTACACCCCATTATCTTTTCTTCGCTCAGAGAACGGTTGTTTTTCTATTTTTTCTTGACAGTTCAGGTAACCTATGTGCTCACCTGACTTTGCAGGGTGCCGCCTTGCCTCGTCGACGAGGCTGAGCCCAGTCTATTTCTGCTATGCTCAGAAGTACCGTATTCAAGGCCATCATCGTAATCACTGTAACGTCGAGCAATTAATATGGATCGACAAAAACTACGAGAACGGGTTCTCTCAATATTTGTCCAAACTGAAATACAAAAAACTATCATTATTCGAAGCGCGGATAAATTGGTCCAACTTGTTGGATTCCTGCTGCGCCGTTGTGGACTCGATCCAAGTCGTCATTCTTCGCTGGTGGTTTCGCTTGATGAGCGGAACTACGTGTGGACGCGGGTCCGTTGTTTCTTCTGCAGTTAAACCTTACCATAACTCAACCGCAAGGTTATTTTTTTAACGAACAGTTCGAGCAAAGGAGTTCAAAAAACCTGGCACAAAAAAAATTACGTCGGGTGGGGGACGTGCTTTACTTAGGGGAGGGGGGGAAGGCTTTTGTTTTCACTGTGTTCAAACTATTGTATTTGTATTCGTAATGGAATACCCTAGGCCATAAGGCCTTCAATTAGTGTTGGTGTAGAGCATTATTTACTTGACATTCTCTCACCCCAATGTGTTTGATATTATGTATTGATTACTGTATTATCTTTCTCCCTGAAAAATTTCGGGACTGATAGGGGATTGTGATTACTTTTTCTACTGCTAAGAGTGTGAGCAGAGCATTGCGAATTTGAAATATTGTGTGGAACGACTCATTTTACTCCATGACCATTGGAACGTAAGCAAATAATTGTTTCGTTCTCTTTTTCTATTTGTTGTTTGTTTGCCTTTAAGACAATGAATTTGTTCTCTGTTACTCAAGGAAGTAAATTTTTTTGGTATCTAATCAAGGGAATAGAGAGTCATGGCCAGTCAACTATTATCTTTGATCTAGTGAGTTAGAAAAGAATTAGAAAGGAATAAGGGCTCTTTTCAAGGGAATAGAGAGTCATGGCCAGTCAACTATTATCTTTGATCTAGTGAGTTAGAAAAGAATTAGAAAGGAATAAGGGCTCTTTTCAAGGGAATAGAGAGTCATGGCCAGTCAACTATTATCTTTGATCTAGTGAGTTAGAAAAGAATTAGAAAGGAATAAGGGCTCTTTTCAAGGGAATAGAGAGTCATGGCCAGTCAACTATTATCTTTGATCTAGTGAGTTAGAAAAGAATTAGAAAGGAATAAGGGCTCTTTTCAAGGGAATAGAGAGTCATGGCCATTCAACTATTATCTTTGATCTAGTGAGTTAGAAAAGAATTAGAAAGGAATAAGGGCTCTTTTCAAGGGAATAGAGAGTCATGGCCAGTCAACTATTATCTTTGATCTAGTGAGTTAGAAAAGAATTAGAAAGGAATAAGGGCTCTTTTCAAGGGAATAGAGAGTCATGGCCAGTCAACTATTATCTTTGATCTAGTGAGTTAGAAAAGAATTAGAAAGGAATAAGGGCTCTTTTCAAGGGAATAGAGAGTCATGGCCAGTCAACTATTATCTTTGATCTAGTGAGTTAGAAAAGAATTAGAAAGGAATAAGGGCTCTTTTCAAGGGAATAGAGAGTCATGGCCATTCAACTATTATCTTTGATCTAGTGAGTTAGAAAAGAATTAGAAAGGAATAAGGGCTCTTTTCAAGGGAATAGAGAGTCATGGCCAGTCAACTATTATCTTTGATCTAGTGAGTTAGAAAAGAATTAGAAAGGAATAAGGGCTCTTTTCAAGGGAATAGAGAGTCATGGCCAGTCAACTATTATCTTTGATCTAGTGAGTTAGAAAAGAATTAGAAAGGAATAAGGGCTCTTTTCAAGGGAATAGAGAGTCATGGCCAGTCAACTATTATCTTTGATCTAGTGAGTTAGAAAAGAATTAGAAAGGAATAAGGGCTCTTTTCAAGGGAATAGAGAGTCATGGCCAGTCAACTATTATCTTTGATCTAGTGAGTTAGAAAAGAATTAGAAAGGAATAAGGGCTCTTTTCAAGGGAATAGAGAGTCATGGCCAGTCAACTATTATCTTTGATCTAGTGAGTTAGAAAAGAATTAGAAAGGAATAAGGGCTCTTTTCAAGGGAATAGAGAGTCATGGCCAGTCAACTATTATCTTTGATCTATTGAGTTAGAAAATAATTAGAAAGGAATAAGGGCTCTTTTCAAGGGAATAGAGAGTCATGGCCAGTCAACTATTATCTTTGATCTAGTGAGTTAGAAAAGAATTAGAAAGGAATAAGGGCTCTTTTCAAGGGAATAGAGAGTCATGGCCAGTCAACTATTATCTTTGATCTATTGAGTTAGAAAATAATTAGAAAGGAATAAGGGCTCTTTTCAAGGGAATAGAGAGTCATGGCCATTCAACTATTATCTTTGATCTAGTGAGTTAGAAAAGAATTAGAAAGGAATAAGGGCTCTTTTCAAGGGAATAGAGAGTCATGGCCAGTCAACTATTATCTTTGATCTAGTGAGTTAGAAAAGAATTAGAAAGGAATAAGGGCTCTTTTCAAGGGAATAGAGAGTCATGGCCAGTCAACTATTATCTTTGATCTAGTGAGTTAGAAAAGAATTAGAAAGGAATAAGGGCTCTTTTCAAGGGAATAGAGAGTCATGGCCAGTCAACTATTATCTTTGATCTATTGAGTTAGAAAATAATTAGAAAGGAATAAGGGCTCTTTTCAAGGGAATAGAGAGTCATGGCCAGTCAACTATTATCTTTGATCTAGTGAGTTAGAAAAGAATTAGAAAGGAATAAGGGCTCTTTTCAAGGGAATAGAGAGTCATGGCCAGTCAACTATTATCTTTGATCTAGTGAGTTAGAAAAGAATTAGAAAGGAATAAGGGCTCTTTTCAAGGGAATAGAGAGTCATGGCCAGTCAACTATTATCTTTGATCTAGTGAGTTAGAAAAGAATTAGAAAGGAATAAGGGCTCTTTTCAAGGGAATAGAGAGTCATGGCCATTCAACTATTATCTTTGATCTAGTGAGTTAGAAAAGAATTAGAAAGGAATAAGGGCTCTTTTCAAGGGAATAGAGAGTCATGGCCAGTCAACTATTATCTTTGATCTAGTGAGTTAGAAAAGAATTAGAAAGGAATAAGGGCTCTTTTCAAGGGAATAGAGAGTCATGGCCAGTCAACTATTATCTTTGATCTAGTGAGTTAGAAAAGAATTAGAAAGGAATAAGGGCTCTTTTCTCTAGATGGTGCATTGGCTATAGGTTTAATAGCAAAGAAAGATCAGGAGATGTCGCAGGAGTTGGCTGAAAACTTCATAGACGAATCGTTTGGAGTAGGTAGCATTCTTGACAAGAAAGAGCGATTGGAATGACACCTTGTCAGCTGATGGTCAGCTGGTTCGGGCTTCGGGCCGAACAAGTGACGGTGTCGTTCATGTCGAACGATAAGAACGTGATTGGCATCAGAGATGCAAAATTGTTGATGAGGAGGATAGCAGTCGACTCGAAGCACTATTGTCATGCCTACGAGGAGCTGACAAAAGTATTGTTGAAGTTGAGGAACCCCGAGAGAGGAACCCGAGAAGGCCGCATACTCCAAAAGCTTTGAAAGTGGTTGAAAGGTGATTCGAGTGGACATATTGCATGCATGAAGATAAGAGTTAACATGTCTATCGAAGAGTTGGAGTTAATAGTACCAGAGCTGAGTTGTGAATCAGCTGCTAAAAAAACCGGGAATCTTCTTTGGAAGAAATTCAGAATGATGTGAGACGTGAAAGTCACGTGAAAATCAAGCTATCACGCACGGAAGGTACATCTACGGTTACCCTAGTAGGGTACCGATAATTCCACGCCATTAAATCGACAAGAAGTAACAATGTGAGAAATTTTACCATGCGGTCTCGTTTCTAAGCCGAACGGCCTCGTTTTCGTGACCTTTGTCCGAGCCTAAGCGGAAAAAAACAAAGAAAAATAGCTGAAACAGCTAAGCCAATTTACTTAATCAGACTGGATAAATATAAAACATTGTGGCTAATCGTTCCATACGGCCTCGTTCCTAAGGCTTCTTTAGTATACATTTTAACTAAGCTAAGCGAAAAAAATCTGTGAAAAGTAACCTGACGTAAAGTAAAGCACGCCCCCCCAAGCAGGGGTTATTTAGTCATGACAGATCTTCTGTCGGCGGGCCTCTATGTTCCAAATCTTTAGGGGGGGACCCTTATGTGAAAAAAAAGGTAAGGGGGACCCTTATATGAGAAAAAAAAGAAAAACAAATTTTCACCCTTAAGGGGGGACCCTTATGTGAAAAAAAAATTTTCCGCCTTCGGCGGGCCTCTGTTTTTCCAAATCGTAAGGGGAACCCTTATGTGAAAAAAAATTTTTCGCCTTCGGCGGCCCTCTGTTTTTTTTCCATAAGGGGGGACCCTTATTACAAAAAAAATTTTTTATTTGAAAACTCGTAAGGGGGGACCCTTATGTGAATATTTTTTTCGGCGGGTTTCTGTTTGAAAAATCATAAGGGAGACCCTTATGTGAAAAAAATTTCCCGCCTTCGGCGGGCGTCTGTCCCTTTTTCTTTCACACTAAAAAACACCTGCCCCCAAGTAACAAAGAGCCAAAAACCTTTGTCTTTTCTGTTCTTAACCTCTCGCTTGATTTTCATCATTCAAGGCCCCCCGGACTAATGAGCGGTCGTTCAAGATTTTTTGATAGGTAAAGAAGAGCTAGTGCTTTTCTCAGGCTTTGTTGTCTGGTACTACCGTACAAAATTGGTACTACCGTCACATTGGTACTAAGAAGAGCTGATATACACAAAAAAACCAAAGGTCATTGGTACTACCGTCACGGTCACTCTGCACATGCAGCCGACGCTCGATAGAAGTCGATCGCTCCGAATCCGCGGATCCTAAAAATTCCTAGATCCATTTCTTACTCTTTTCATTTTGTATCCTTCACACTGAAGTTTCAATTCATAGTGTAGCGAGCTACCTCGGTGATCATCTAGTGTAAACTGCATTAGTGCACTTTACGATCACAACCTTGTTCAAATGTAGACAATTCTCATAGCGAATTGCGATTACGGTAGTATTTGCAGCTCGACGCTTGAGCGCTATTTAAATAATTGTGAAATAGTTTAGCGTAGAAGTTTAGCATTTTTAGCTACTTGTTCCGATTGTTTTTTGTTTTTTGTTAATTTAAGAATAGTTAAATTATGATTTAACTATTCAATTAGCATAGACGTATTTGCTAGAATTTAATTTGCTTATAGTTAAAAGCCGAGTCAGCTCAGACTTCGGCTCTCTTCGTTCTTCCCTTTTGCCCCCACTTGGATCCACCAGCTCGTCCTTGACGAGCAATCTTGGAGAGAGAGGAAATCACCGAAAAGGTCAGTAAGTGGGCTCCCAAGTTTGAGCTCCATTTACATTTCTGCCCCTTAATTTCCTTTCCCTTCTGAAATTGCACTTTAGTGTGCTGGGCCGTTTAGCGACCAATTCTTGAACCTGGTTTAGACCAGGTTTCAGTATAGTAGTTTCAACCCCATTTCCCCCTCTTTGTTCGTTATTTGAATTTTGTTGCATTGTTGTTATTATTTGAGTGAATTACTGATTCTGTGTAATTTGGCCAGTAAATTTGTTTGATTACCGCGTGGCAGCACAAGGGCTATAAAAAGCCAAGTGATAGAGCACAAAACACTAAAACACCACATGGTGCATCGGCCAAATGACAGAATCGGTAGAAAACTCAACGCTTGTTTCTGAACAAGAAAACGCAACTGCATTTTTAAGTGAGTTGCTACAAAGATTCGATGAAATAGGGGTATTTCTCAGAGAGAATTCAGAAACTCTAAATGCGAGTGTTAGCTCGAAAGCAGAAGAGTTTTCCCTTCTCTTAGAAGTTGATGAGAAATATTTCAGTAAATCTATCGAGAATTGGCATAAAGCTATAGGCAAAATTCCAAAAGTGGAAAAGGTGATTTTTGAAAATCAATATAATACTTGGGTAAAAGAAGACCCCGAAAACAGATCAGGGCAAAGAATAAAAAAGAGAGTCGAAATCGTTCAAGCGAAATTAGACCATTTCATCTCCAAATGCGGAAAAGTATGTCCTCCTATTAGTCCCACAACAAATCAGGCAGCTTCAGAGCTGACACCCGAAAATGCTGGTATAGAGACCCGAGGTAGAGACCGCGGAATACAGTTAAGGGGTGATACAGTCAACCCAGCCCCACCGCGACCGCTAGTAGAGCATTTTGAGCGGGCAGTGCGGCTCCCGCAGTTACCAGCACCCATCTTGCCTGAATTTCACGGCAGACCGGGGGAATTCCCTTGTTGGTGGGAACAGTTTGAGGAACTGATCCACAGTAGAACGGACATTTCCAGGGTGGAAAAAATGTCTTATTTGAGGCAGGCTGTTAAAGGATCAGCGAAGCTGACACTCAGTCAGTTTCCCACCACAGCGGCGTCGTACGACGATGCCATAGCGTTAATAAAAGACTGTTTCGACACCAAAAGAGGAGATGAAAGAGCAGTCATCACACAGCTTGAGAGCATATCAGCAGTAAGTGAGTCATGGCAAGACCAGTTGAACATGATCCTCACACTGAAAGCTGTTGTAACGAGACTCGGCAAGCTTCAGGTAGCAATGCAGCAAGATCTTCTTCTGCAGCAAGTTATCTTGAAAAAATTTCCATCAAGCACTCGTACTACGCTGTATAGGCACGTGTACAATGCAGAAAATGTCACGGTCAAAGACATTCTCGACAGGGCAGAACGCCTAGCAAAGGAAGAATTGTTTGTTGCGGAAATGGATGGAAGTCCACTGCCACGGCAGAAAAACCCGTTTAAGCAAACAGTGAATGTTGCTAGGGATGAGTCCCAGAGAGCGATCGTCGACAAGCGCATTAGGCCTATAAGACAAGAGGCAGTGGAAGACACTCGAGGCAGAGAAAGTTGTGTGTTCTGCGGTAAACACCGAATTTCCCATGCATGCAAGATAGTGAGATTCGTGAAAAATCGCATCGACATGGTCAAGAAAAAAGGCCTTTGTCAAGCATGTTTGAGCCCAGGGGGAACCGCGCATCAGTGCAGCGCTAAGTGCGCGTACTGCTATAAACCCCATCACATGTCGCTTTGTTT
The DNA here is from genome assembly GCA_964056735.1 of Allodiplogaster pararmata. Lineage (NCBI taxonomy): Eukaryota > Metazoa > Nematoda > Chromadorea > Rhabditida > Diplogasteridae > Allodiplogaster > Allodiplogaster pararmata. The sequence goes on from OZ057406.1 coordinate 19,451,988, forward strand.
TGAGTTCGTCGAAACACAAAGAGAGACCAATCAAACTCAAACCACATTTCCACGCAACCGCCCACCACGCAACGGTAACAGCAATCAAATGGGCGTCCACGCAACGACCCTAAGCGAAACTGTTCGCGTGCCAGAAAGAACTTTCCCTGCGGAGAGTGCAGCAGCGCAGGTCAGCACAGGCATCGTTCGAGAGGAGAGCTCTCAGAGAACAAAGCGCCTTGTGTACAACCGCCTGCAAACAGGGCAAGTGAGTGTTCGGAACGGAGAGAGTCGCATGAAAGTCGACTTCCTCCTGGACACCGGCGCATCTGTGAACCTTATCTCTCAAGAGCTAGCCGAAAGGCTAAAGCTGAGAAAGGTACAGTACATTAAAAGCTCACTGTCAGGCCTGGGCGCTAAGTCAGAAGGAGCAAAAATGTACCCAATTTACGAAGTGCCGCTTCAAGGCATTCAAGGGAGAAAGCTCACTGTTAAGGCGATGGGTTACGGAGAACCTTTAACCGACTCGCTTGAGAGCTTGCCGCTTATTGAGGAAGATATTTGTTTTATCAAACGGAAACGTTTCCCCATGGCGGACGAATTATCTCGTACGAAGCCGGTTCAGCCCAAGGTGCTTCTGGGGAATTCAGACTATCTTCGAATTATGCTTTGGCAAAGAAAGCCTGTGCCGCTACCGAGCGGATATCTCCTTATTCCTTCAATATTTGGGTGGATAGCCACAGGTGGAGGTGTTGAATCATGGAAGTCCAAAGCATTCGTTTCCCTGGTTTCTGAACGCAAAGTTTTGAGAAAAGAAGTCAATGAAGCTCTTCAGAATTTTCTAGGTTTAGACGATGCAGTCAAAGGTGAAATTGAAGATGACATTAAAAAGGCAGAACAGAGTGTAGTGGAAGACTACTTTGCAAAAAATGTCGAGGTAGTAGATGGCAAAGTTCAAGCGCGCTATTGTCTCAAGCCAAATGTGGTCGACAAAATTTCAGACAACGAGATGAGTTCCGTAATTAGATTACGCAGTGTTGTTTCGAATCTCCGAAACAGAAACATGCTAAAACACTATGACGAGGTCATTAAAGAGCATGTCTTGAAAAATTATGTTGAAAGAGTAGATGCTCCCTCGCCTGACTCAAGAGTCGCTTACCTGCCCCATCATCCGGTTTTCCGTCCTGAAAAACCTGCAAAACCGATAAGAATCGTGTACGATGCGTCGGCTAAGCAGAAAGGCAAAATCTCTTTGAATGAAGCCATGTACGCCGGTCCAGTAAAGCTGGAAAGAATTCCAGCATTGCTCATACGTGCTAGAATGGCGCACAGCATCATCATGAGTGATGTAGAAGCGGCCTTTCTTCAAGTACAGATTCACCCAGATCAGAGAGATTTGATGCGATTCGTTTGGTTAAAAGACATAACGAAGCCAGTGTGTAACAAAAATCTCTTGCATCTGCGATTTCGCGTGGCGCCATTCGGTATAGCACAGAGCCCATTTGTGCTCGAGTCAGCGATAAGGTTTCAAGTGCAGAGAAAGCAAAACGGTGAGAATTCAAGTTCAGAGGCAGAAACTCTTGCTCAGATCTTGCAGAATCTGTATGTAGACAATATTCTTCTTGAGTGTGAAAGAGACACAGATAAAGCAGGCATGTACAGACAAGCCAAGAAGGTGTTTTCGGAGATCGGAATGAACTTGAGAGAATTTTCATCTAATGACGAAGCATTCGTGCATTCTCTTCCTGAATGTGACCAAGGCGTCATCGGAAAACAGAAAATTTTGGGAGTTGAGTGGTCCTCTACGGAAGACACATTTCGAGTAATGGCGAAAATGCCCGATACAGTCGGAGAGCTCACGAAAAGAAAGGTGCTGAAAAAGTTAGCATCCACATTTGACCCAATGGGGTGGGCAACGCCGTTGCTTCTACCAGCAAAAATTTTTGTTCAGCAACTGTGGAAGCAAGATTACGGGTGGGACACCCGGCTCTCAGAGGAAGATGAAACAGCATGGAAAGTGCTGGAAAGAGACATTACAAAATTTGTAAAAGACATTCCTCGCCGCGTGTACCAAACACGTAAACAAGTTTCTCTCGCAGTATTCGCAGACGCTTCAGGCAAAGCTTTGGGTGCCGCGGTGTATGTGGTAGGAGAAAACGGGGGTGACCTGCTGATAGGAAGATCACAACTCGCTCCTCTGAAAAACGTGCAAACTATTCCAAAGCTAGAATTGAGAGCGATTCTGCTAGCCTGTCAACTTCTCTTGTTCACGGTAAGAAGCCTGAAAGGAGAAGGAAGTGTAGCAAATTGCGTAGTTTTCACAGACAGCATGATTGCACTGTACTGGGTATCAAATTACGTCAAGGGCTCAAAAAAGACAGTGTTAAGCACTTCGAGAAAAATTCAGCAGTGCAGGCACGAAATTTGCAAGGAAATGCACACTGAATGTTCAGCAAAGGGAGAATGCGTTGGAATGGGCCACGTTGTATCGGAAGAAAACCCGGCAGACAGTGCCAGCAGGGGTTGCTCAGCGTCCAAATTCAGCAAAACCGACCACATCTGGTGGAGGGGACCATCTTGGCTTTCAAAAGAAGGCCTGAAAAAGCGCCCCCCATGGAATCCAGATACCATGCCTGATTCAATCAAAAACGAAGCTAACCAAGAACCAAGTCAGAACCTAGTTCTCACAACAGCGGCTCGCGCTTCCTTCATAGATTTTTCACGCTTTTCCAAGTTTGAGAGATTACGGCGATCAGTGGCGTATGTAAGGAGATTTCTGCGAATTCGTTTGCAATCATTGAGTGAGAAATCTAGAAAATTGATTGAAAGGTTGGCAGGTCGAGGCCCATTGTTCGGCGATTTAACGGCCAACGAAATTGCCGGAGCAGAGACTTGCATTCACAAGGTGAACCAAGCATGCCAAATTAAGATGGTGCAGGATTCTGGTAATCGCAAGTTAGAGCTGTTCGAAGACAATGAGGGCGTGTACAGGTGTGGCCACGGAAGACTAGGTAACGCAGCGATCCCATACGGCGAAAAGTTTCCGATATTCGTTCCCGGAACAAAAGACAGCCCGCTGATTGCGATGATTGTGCAGCATGCACACGCAACCAGCATGCATTCGGGCGAGAATCACACTTTGGATCTAGTGAGATCCAAGTGTTGGATTGCTAAAGGCAGAAGGGTGGTCCAAGCCGTGCTTCGAAAGTGCGTGGCTTGCAGAAAATTTCTGGCTAAGCCCTATGTATATCCAAAAGCGCCCGAACTCCCTCCAGAACGAATTCAGTCGACAAGACCCTTTCAATGCATAGGACTCGACTATGCGGGGCCCTTCACAGTTGCAAGGCAAAATGAGCAGTGCAAGCAATATGTTTTGCTAATCACGTGCTTAGCAACGAGAGCGGTTCACTTGGAAGTAACAGAATACCTTTCGGCAACAGCGTTTTTGTCGGCCTTTCGTAGATTCGTCTCCCGAAGAGGCGCTCCGGATAGCGTTCTCTCTGACAACGCGCCAGCTTTCAGAGCTGTAAGTGACTTCTCTAGAGAAGGAACGAGCGCAAACGAGAATTTCTCTTCTTACCTGTCATCCAAAGGGATTGAGTGGAGCTTCACAGCGCCTCATGCGCCCTGGCAGGGTGGAGTATATGAGAGATTGGTGGGCATCATGAAGCAATGTCTCAAGCGGAGTTTTGGAAGAAAAGTTCTTTCACACGAGCAGTTTTCGACAGCGATAGCGGAGATTGAAGCTGTAATGAACAGCCGCCCGTTGGTGAAGCTATCGGACGATTTCCGCGACGAAACGAGAGTGCTTCGCCCATCCGACTTTCTCTCACCAGGAGCACGTCTGGGGTTTTCGCTGGGTAAGGTTCCTGATGACAGCGAAATAGAAGTGCCGGCGAGCACAGCAGACAGACTCATTGCACAGTACACAATGCAAGAACAGCTATTAGAGCGTTTTTGGCAACTATTCACATCATCGTACTTGCATTCCTTGAAAAAGCGGCCAGAGTGTTCCGTCAAGACGAGACGCGGAGTATTCCGTCACCCTATAGAGGGCGAAATAGTCTTAATAATTGAAGAGAACACGCCACGAGGCTCGTGGCCACTAGGGCGAATCGTTAAAGGGGGAGATAGAGAAGCACAGGTGATCAGTAGCTCGGGTAGGCTAATCACCAGACCGATTAATCTCCTGGTACCTCCAGAGGTGATGAGTAAAAATTCGGGAGCAGAGGCTCCAGAAGAAAACCAACCTGCCCCCCTAAATCTCGATTCATCAAAAATTGTCCAGGCGAATAGGCCAATCCGAAATTGCCCATCATTAGCGAGGGACCCAGATTTCTGGAAATCTGTCTGTCATTAAAAAACTAAGTGGGCTTGTATTGGAAGAAGTGGAAAATTTAGTTTTTGAACTATAAAAATTGTAAACAGTGAAAATTGCTTTCAGAAGCATGGAATCTAAGGATACCGAAATCTCTGATGACCAAGAGAAAATGCTGCTTGGAGACGCGGTTGAAGAGACGGTTGGCGTCGACGGCGGCGTACCTAGCGTGGATCAGTCCAGTGCCATGGTCAGTGCCAGTGAAGATTTGTAAAGGAGGAAAATTTTGGTGTCGAAAAAGGGTTTTGGGTTTAAAGGCTTTTCTGAGCCTACCCATACTTGAGAGAGGCTATTTTCGGTTGCACGTGGTAATCGAGTAGTTTCTACAGGTCAGCCTTGAGACGCCAGGAGAGTACTCCAGGGAGGATTACCTTATTGACTACATCTCTGACGTGGTTCAATCTGCGAAGGCCGAACTCTCCGCTCTGGTGCAGTCGCACTCGACCAACCTTCTCTCCCGCATTAACCAAACCCATGCGGCAATCAACCATCTCTCCACTAAACTAGATAATGTGGTGGCTCAAGGGTCAGTAATCACCTCTCTCTTAGAGGCCACCCCACCACATACTCCGGTTCCAGAACCGGTCCCCACTCTTCCAAAACCCACCCCCCTAATGCAAACACACACCCCGACTTTCCCCACTAAGCCATGGGCACCCTCAAACCTAAAAAGGTCTCAGGACCTGGGTGAAGCACCCAGTTCATTCAAATTTGCGAAAGAGTATGCTCCAGACATAGCAGCTTGTTTGCTATGTGGAGATACTTCGCATTACGCCATCGCCTGCCAAAAGATACAGTCTCTGCAACAACGTAAGATGTTGATCAGACGGGCTGGGCGATGCTTCAACTGCCTCTATAAAAGGCATGGCGCTAAAGCATGCAAGGTAGAACCTTGCGCTTTCTGCAAAGGCAAACATCATGGCGCAGTGTGCACAAAAAACCCGCAGGTTAAGCAATGCGCGTATAATGTCCTCGCACCGCAGTAGGCGGTCCTCTTTGCGCCCCCCCCCAGTGTAGCGAGCTACCTCGGTGATCATCTAGTGTAAACTGCATTAGTGCACTTTACGATCACAACCTTGTTCAAATGTAGACAATTCTCATAGCGAATTGCGATTACGGTAGTATTTGCAGCTCGACGCTTGAGCGCTATTTAAATAATTGTGAAATAGTTTAGCGTAGAAGTTTAGCATTTTTAGCTACTTGTTCCGATTGTTTTTTGTTTTTTGTTAATTTAAGAATAGTTAAATTATGATTTAACTATTCAATTAGCATAGACGTATTTGCTAGAATTTAATTTGCTTATAGTTAAAAGCCGAGTCAGCTCAGACTTCGGCTCTCTTCGTTCTTCCCTTTTGCCCCCACTTGGATCCACCAGCTCGTCCTTGACGAGCAATCTTGGAGAGAGAGGAAATCACCGAAAAGGTCAGTAAGTGGGCTCCCAAGTTTGAGCTCCATTTACATTTCTGCCCCTTAATTTCCTTTCCCTTCTGAAATTGCACTTTAGTGTGCTGGGCCGTTTAGCGACCAATTCTTGAACCTGGTTTAGACCAGGTTTCAGTATAGTAGTTTCAACCCCATTTCCCCCTCTTTGTTCGTTATTTGAATTTTGTTGCATTGTTGTTATTATTTGAGTGAATTACTGATTCTGTGTAATTTGGCCAGTAAATTTGTTTGATTACCGCGTGGCAGCACAAGGGCTATAAAAAGCCAAGTGATAGAGCACAAAACACTAAAACACCACACATAGCCTTTGTTTGATTAGAAAAGTCCTTCAAAATATACAATGACTCAAGAGGTACTCTGAGGAACCAGAACCTGTACCTTTTCTTCTCTCCAATATTCGAGATCAGAACCTGTACCGTTTTTTTCTTCTAAAATTCGAGATCAGAACCTATACTTTTTTTTTTCAAAATTCGAGACCAGAATCTGTCCCTTTTTTTCAAAATTCAACACCAGAACCTGTCCCTTTTTTCAAAATTCGAGACCAGAACCTGTCCCTTTTTTTCAAAAGTCGACACCAGAACCTGTCCGTTTTTTTTCAAAAGTCGAGACCAGAACCTTTCCCTTTTTTTTAAAGTAGAGACCAGAACCTGTCCCTTTTTTCAAAAGTCGATACCAGAACCTGTCCCTTTTTTCAAAAGTCGAGACCAGAACCTATCCCTTTTTTTAAAAGTCGAGACCAGAACCTGTCCCTTTTTTCAAAAGTGGATACCAGAACCTGTCCCTTTTTTCAAAAGTGGATACCAGAACCTGTCCCTTTTTTCAAAAGTCGAGACCAGAACCTGTCCCTTCTTTCAAAATTCGAGACCAGAATCTGTCCCTTTTTTCAAAATTCAACACCAGAACCTGTCCCTTTTTTCAAAATTCGAGACCAGAACCTGTCCCTTTTTTCAAAAGTCGACACCAGAACCTGTCCGTTTTTTTCAAAAGTCGACACCAGAACCTATCCCTTTTTTTAAAGTCGAGACCAGAACCTGTCCCTTTTTTCAAAAGTGGATACCAGAACCTGTCCCTTTTTTTCAAAAGTGGATACCAGAACCTGTCCTTTTTTTCAAAAGTCGAGACCAGAACCTGTCCCTTTTTTCAAAAGTCGAGACCAGAACCTGTACCTTTTTGCAAAAGTCGATACCAGAACCTGTCCCTTTTTCAAAAGTCGAGACCAGAAACTGTCCCTTTTTTCAAAAGTCGAGACCAGAACCTGTCCCTTTTTTCAAAAGTCGAGACCAGAACCTGTCCCTTTTTTCAAAAGTCGATACCAGAACCTTTCCCTTTTTTCAAAAGTCGAGATCAGAACCTGTACCTTTTTTAAAAGGCAAAACTTGCTCTTTTTTTGATAGTCGAAAATGTAGAGGTTCATGTTCTCAGTAAAGCGATAAACATTTCTAGCTACTTTGATTTTTTTCCTTATCATGGCCTCTAACATGGAAGAAAATGATGTAATATTGCTGAAAGAGTATCAGATTTTCTCGATCACTGATTCAAAAGAAATGCGAAGAAAGATTCGAAAATTTACTGAGCAGTAACTCTTTAGACAAAAATCTTATCGTTAATCTCAATTTGGGCGATGTCAGGATAATTTGAGGATTTCTATTTGTGATTGTTAACGTAGTAAAATAACCTCGACTTCCCCCGGGTCGTCTTGCAGGTCCGCTACTTTTTACCGCTAACACGGCTTCCTCCCTCTCTGCTCTGTGCTGGATTTGGTCGAATCTTGCAGCGAGATCACGAATGTGACCCCGCTGAGGCAGAACGCGTCTCAAAATCCAGTATAATCCATTTGATGACCATTTAGCTTGCGTATTAGCTTTCCATACAAATATAATACTGGTACTTTTCTCATGACAGTACCACACTATTTTTCTTTAAAGAAGACCGCGATAATCGAGATCTTCTGTTCATTTTCTCAACATCATTACATATAGCCCAGACATTTGAAGACTTGCTCTGATAACTCCTTTCACAGACGAAGAAACAATAAAAAATTCATTAGCCATAAAAGTTAGAGTTTAATTTTATATGAAATCGACAGGCAGAATATCCTCATAAAAAAACCTGCAAAAAACTACCAAACCAGCGCGAAACTCCCAAATCCTCATTCACAAGTCCATATAGTACCTTATAGTACTACCGGTGAACTTTTCTGGCTGCACACTCGACTTCACGTAATCGGGAGCCAATTGACTAGCAGGAACAGCTTGAGGCCGGCTGGGATGCTTAAAACTCTCCACTTTCATCTCATATACTAATTATTAAACACTTTTTGTTCGAATAAAACCAGTTCTTTCTTTAGTCTCCGGATTGACCAAACACGAGCACATTAGTAATTCCCATTTCTGGCCACCAGAAAGTTCCAAATATCCTATAGCGCCTTCCCAACTTTCTTTTTCTGCTTGTGTGTCATCCCTGTGCCATCTAATCCTCAGTTCAGCTGTCCCTCGGATGTGTTTGCCGTTTAGTCCTTTCTTCACGTTCTTGCTATTCTAGCCTCGCCCCATCCCCATCTCCGCACGAGTGGGAGTTTGACTTTCTTTTTATCCAAATAAAAAAGTCCTGATCATCTACGCCTATCACGCCTAGAGTATTAAAAACTTATTTTTCGGAACCGATAAGTTAGGTAAATCACCGTAGTTTGCTCTCTCAGAACGTTGTTTCCAGAGCGAAAGACGTGAGAGAAGCCCTGGCTCGACCCAAACATGTGGGCACTAGGCTGGCTCTTCACGAAAATCGGGACACTAGTTTCGAGAGATGTCTTCATTCCTCCTTTGGTTGTGAGAGCTACAAACTACTTCACCTTACTGTTTAAATAAATCTGTTGAGTGCTGAAACAGCGCATATTTACTGACTTGACATTATAAAAACTCTCGAAATATAACATAAAACGTAGAAATCACATCCACTGATATGAATAATGAGTTAATGACTTATAAAATCTTCAAGCAAACTCTAGTAATCCAAATTTTAAAAAAAGAAACAGTAACCAGTTTGTTGCAAAACAAATAGTTTTTGGTTTTTGAAAAAAAAGGTTTTACATAAGAGTTTTCCTTATGATTAGAAGACACAGGACCAACAAAGATCCAAAGAGGAACGCTGACCAGGGTGTTTCTTAGCACCCGCACAACTTTTTTCGAGCGCATAGATTTTTAAAATTTTAGATTTCAACAGGCAATTTTTTCAATGATTTGGACTTTCCCTACGAAAAAAACCGAGAAAAAAATTTCCAAGCGCATAGATTTCAATGTTTTGCGAGGTTTTTGAAAAGCGCATAGATTTTTTACCCGCAGTGCGGGTCAGAGAAACCCGCTGACGCTGACATAATTCCTGACACTTTAGCATATCCTTGGACAAGACCAGCAAGGCTCACCCTGTTCTCTGTTTTGATGGTACTGCATGTATGCCTGGTTGGCGAGGCTGCTTCTTCCGCTAGACTCTTTCTCAGCCTGGTTGGCGAGGCTGCTTCTTCCGCTAGACTCTTTTTCAGTCGTATCCTGTCTTCTTTCTTCTCTCTCTTCCTAGAATACCTTATGTGAAAAGCATTATTTTCTTTCTTCTAAACAAATAGGAACCTTGAAATAGTTTTGTTAATTCTAACTTTACTTCAATACTTACAGGGTGCGGCTAAATCGAAAAAAAAAGAAAAGTTTGACAAAAAATAATTTGAAGTAGAATGGTTCAAATTATATGCAGTTTGCTTTATTAAAATCTCGGAAAAAATTTCCATTGTGATTCAAATTTTCACGCTGATCGGTTGTTTCTACGAGTTATGGTGGCTGCGCATCGCATGCGTACTGCAGTCATCGATCTTCATCTCCGAACAAGGTCCATTTCAGACATCGCAAAAACGCTCAAAATTAACCACCCGGTCGTTTCGGAAACCGTGGCTCGTTTTTGAAAAGACAAGGATTTTTGGATCGTCATAAAAGTGGACGACCAAAGACAGCTACCACCACAGTCTTTGTAAAACGAGTACGAAGCAGGATCGCCCGTGATGCGAAGAGGAGCATGCGGAAAAGGGCGAAAGAGCTCAAGATCTCAGAAAAATCCGTCCGAAGAATTGCTCATTACAAACTGAGACTTTCCTCTAACCGAGGACAAAACAGCTCTCCTAACTGAACAAAACAAGCTTGCCAGAAAAGAAAAATGCAAAGCTCTTTTGTCACGTCTCGCAACTGACTCGCTTCCTCAGTTCATATTCTCTGATGAGAAGTTATTCGAAGTAGAAGAGGATTTCAACCCCCGAAAGAAACGCGTTCTTGCTCACACTTCTCTGGAGGCTGATAAAAGGCAGATGCATCGAAAGAAGGACCGGACGGGTGACCCAGAAAAATTTCACAAGTTTGATGAGCTATGACTGATAATATGATTTTTCCGCTGAATCCGAAAACTCAAACTTTGATCTTGCTCCGAAATTGCTCTCGTTACCATTTCTAATGCCAGTCTCCATATCAACAAGGATGAATGACTAACGAGCACTTCGAGGTGGTTGGTGTCCCTCCTCCACTCCGGCCCAGGAGTCCTCTCCTCCTCCCTCCCCGAACTGTTCGAGGAGGACGTGTTGGACTGCAGGCGGTTGCTCAGCAAGTTGTTAAGGGCAGCTACCGCTGGATGCTACAAAAAATCATCTTCATCGACTCGATTTGTAAACGGTTTTCACCTCCTTCATGTTAATCCCCATTCCCGATCTATTTCAATATGAAACTCAGTTCAGGAGCGTACAATAAAATGACTCTGAAGACATAAAAATAGTTCCTCGGAGCTGTTTCTCTTTTAAAATCGGTTTTTTTCCCTCAAAACTTCTCATTGCACTAATTACTGTGATTCTTGAAAGTTCAAACTTTAATTTCCAATTCCGAAATTCCGATGGATTCAAACCTTGCGGTTCTCAAAGCTCCTGTTCATCTTGGGCCGGCCTATCTCCACCTTCTCCGACTCCTCCTCTGACATCGAAAGCGTGCGGGGATCAGCAGAGGGCGGATGGCAAGAAAAGGCCTCAGGCCTCTCATTCGGTTCCCATGTACCTTGTTTCGTACGCAGCTCAGGCCTCGTGAACAAAGGAAAGGCGTCGGTCGGTTCATGACCTGCATTAGATTACAATCCTTCGAATTCTCCGATATCTCCCCTCCCGCAAACGACAGGGTTTTTTTCTGACGGAGCAGCCTACGCCAGCCGCGCTGCCCGTGCTCTCTACTACCTGAGGACCTGTGGAGAGATCCAGAGATCGTGGCCTAATGCCTCGGTCTCTGATCTAGCAATTTCTACTGAAACTACTCGTTGCAACTGCGGGCAACAACAACAACAACAATCCTTCGAATTCTCTATGATTCATACTCCAACTTGATGAAAAACTCTCTAATAGAGATCTCAACTTTTACAAGAACATTACAAATTAAAATACTCAGACTAGAGAAAACAGAACTTGTTTTAGTTTTGAAGTATTTTTTATAGTTTTAAATATAACAGTAATATTCCTCGCCACATTTTCTTGCCTTCCAGCAGGGTAAACGTTTTCATTAAAATGAGATACAGTATTTAACATTTAGATCCATGGTTGAGTCTTGGTTCACTGCTAATTTGTATATCAGCTATGGAGAAAATGAGACTCGTGCACGCACTACCAACATTTTCCCACCCATTCGTTTAACGAGGATCTGCCCAGGGTGGGAATCGAAATATGACTCATTGCAGAGTAACTGGTGTAAATCACCATTAATCCACAACCGGGAAAACATTAATATTGCAAACAGATTCATCCTCATAACACAAAAGCATAAAAATGACCGAATCGTTGCCATAGTTCTCTCGGGTTCAGTTTCTGCCCACACAACTTAGAGAGCGTCTCGCCAGTCTGAGTGGCTATTTCCATGCGGCCCTCAGACTCCGCTTCTGACGAAGCCGAAAATCTCTGCTGCTGCTTCTGATACATTATATCACGGTAGAGTTTTTCGAGAATTGAAATTATACCAAAGATCCAAAGATGACTCCGGAAACAAAGAAGAATGGGGAAATTTCAGCTAAAGAGAGGAGAGGAGATATAGAAGAATGAGAAAAGAGATTGAGACGCAGAGTGTTAGTAATAGATGTAAAGGAAACCTGAAACTTAGCGGCTTCGAACTCTTCCCGATGAAACTGTGTCCGGTTGAGCCCGGGTGAAGGATAGGGCGCATCCTCGATGGAGTATCCAGAACTTCGCGCACAAGGCTGAAGACAACACTGTTTCACACGACTCGCAAAGAACTTGTAGAGACTAATTATGAGAAAAAAAGCACACTTTGAAGAGAATTGATAACGTGCGAGAATATTAGAGGGCTCTTTGTTACTTGGGAGCGGAGGGGTGCTTTACTTGGAGATTCAGGTTACTTTTTACTGATTTATTCGCTCAGGCTTAGGTAAAATTTATGCTAACGAGGCCGTACGGCTTAGGAACGAGGTCATGAGGTTATTAAGGAGGCCGTTTGGAACAAATAGCCACGATGTTGTAGTTTCATCCAGTATAAATAAGTAAATTGGCTTAGCTGTTTTCAGCTATTAATCACTGTTTTTCGCTTAGGCTTAGGCAAAGGTCACGATAACGAGGCCGTACGGCTTAGCAACGAGACCGCATGCGAAAAATTTCTCACATTATCAAATTTTTGTCGTTTCAATGACTAATTTTTAAAAATTAGAGAAAATGGTGTAATAAATACCGTAGTTTGAACAAACTTTTTTTCAAAAAACCAGAAGTAAATCACGCCCTCCCCCCCCCCGAAGTAAAATTGTGATGATTATAGAATGTCATACAAAATAAAATTTCAATCAATAGTTGTTTTTGAAGAGCGCCAAGAGTTGCGTATCGATTTACCCACCAAACATCCTACTCGGAGTATAAGAAGAATCCACGATTGATATCGCATCTGTGCAATACTTTTCCCAACTACTCACCGTCATTGGGCGATCCATCTCCCTGCCCTCCATCGCATCGGATAGCTGTCGCTTGCTGCCATTGTAGTCATTCGGATACGGCAACTGAATTGTATCTTAGTTTCCTATCTTGTCGTTGTTGTTGTTTCTTTCCCAGTGGGTTGTTTTCCTCCTCGTGAACCAGACGAACAAGGTCGAAGATCTCAACCCTTACTGTTTCTTTCTCACTAACTTCTCTCTCTCTCTCTCTTTTTCCCTCTCTTCAACTTCTGCTTCATTCACAACTAGAACGAATCACTGTTTGTAATCAGGGTTCAAGCAGTCCTCAGACGAGCTAATAGAGAAAAACCTTTCTGGTCTAGCCTTTGATGGTGGTCTACAGCCTACGAGTTCACACAATCACAAGAAACCGGTTTATTCTCACCGCTATCAAGCGCGTTTTCTGGTGGAAAATAGAGGGACTCCTCTTTGCACAAGTGGCTAGTATTTTGGATAGTATATGTAGTTATACAGACCAAAATTGGATAGTATAGTTCTCAAAGGAGGGCGATGCCGGACTGGCCTGAGCATGCCACCGGATAAAACATCAGCTGATACTCCTCTATACTTTGTATTGGCGAGTCGAGGCGCCAGTAAAATGGGCTCTTGCCCTTCTCCGGTTAACGAATGGCTCTCGCGAAGAGGATCGCCGATTGTGGTGCAAGTGTAGAGGGAGAAAATTTCTTCGGACTCAAAATGATCTCCACGAAACTATCCCAAAGAACTCCCCTCGACAGTGCCCATGGGCAAACAAAAACAAGAATACACTTTCTGGTCGAAAATGATATACCTTGTTCCCTCCTGCCAATAGGTCTCCACTGTTGAGAATTTTAGAAAAACGACCGTTCTTTGAGCAATGGAGTCTAGAATAATGAACAGCTCTCCCTTCTCCGCTCTTTACCTTCAGCTCGCTTCTCATTATTTTAGACTCGCCCACTCAAAAAGCGGTCGTTCTTCTTAAATTTTCAACAGTTACACAACACCTTTGGGTAACTCCTGCCGTTCTTTCTCACTTCTCCTCCTCTTCAATTTACATTCTTTATGACCTTTCCGCTCTTGCAACACCTGTGGTACCGAAGTGTTGGTCCAAAGTCATTGGGTTATCAATTATCAATTGTACAAAAAAACCTTTGACCAATCTTTTTCAACCCCTGCTTGTAATCAATTCCATCTTCATCAAGTTTTGTGCTGACCACAATTCTTTGGGTCTGTCTATTAGCATGCTGCTGAAGCTTTCGAGGCGAGCCCACGGCGACCGGAATTCGGCTGTATTTTTTGCTCTGTGCAGCACTCGGAGTGCAGTCGTGCTCAGAAGTCGGTCGGAAAGGCTGCAATAAACGAGAGAAAACAATCAGGTACACTTATTTGGTTACTAGACAAGTTAGAAGCTCAATGCTAAACAATCCAGAAACGGCAAACAGCATAACGCAACCTCTTTCTTTTTTCGTTGCCGGTTTCAGAGCTCTAGTTCTCAGTCTCAACTTTCGAGCTGAGAGAAAAGGAATACATAAATGATTAGAAAAGAAAGAGATTGAGAGAGTTTTCCAACAATTTCTTTCTATAATCACCAGTTTCCAGCACTACCAATCCTGGCGCCTGCAAACCCTTTCCTCCTCACCTGCCCAGGTGAGCTCGCCCCTCCAAACTTCTCCTCAGGATGTGGATAGAGCTGCGGCTGATCTGCGAATCCAACCACACCTTAAACTTATGGCGAGTCATTTCGATTCACTTCATAAGTCTTCATCAAAAATGAAGCGAATCTTCATCAAAGGAATCAGAATAAGAATGACTGAAACCATGGTTGTAGTTTCGGGAATCCTCTGCCTCTTCTGCAGCGTATCCTTCGTTGTCGGCTTCCATAGCCCCGTGGTAAGCTGCGTCGTCCGGGTGGTCATCTTCTTCCACTCCATGTTCACCCAGTGATACATGGGAAACCGAGCGAGATCGAGGCTTCAACATGAGAAAAACACCGTATTTCGGTTAATTTCCAAAGCAAACTGTAATGTACTGACAGCTGGAGTAGGTCGCGCGACAGTTATGGTTGGCTGCAGGCCAACGCGACTCTTCAGCTGCAATACTATACTGTCCAAGCATATTTTGCCCCAATCCGTCTTTTCTTTTGGACATCGGCTTATCAGAACTTATACACTTTTCGATTACTCCCCTACTTCAACATCTACTTTTTTCCTCTTCTAAAGCAATCCAGTTCAGATTAGATTGCTACAGTATCACTACCTAGATATTAAGACTTACACTTGGAAGAAAAAGGCTCATTCGTGTTTTGAACTAGGTTGCTTCGTCTTTCTCTCGTTTGCCATCAGAAAATGTCTTGAAAACTACAACTTCTATGCTACCTTTTCTAGCAAGTTCTTCTCCATTTCTCTAGAAACAGTACCGTTCAAAAGTACGAACAATCACGTTTTTCGTGTAAAGTTGTAAGTTTTGAAGATATGAAACCGTCTATGTAATGTTTGTGTGGGTATCTGGACCTTTGTGACAAAAATTGATCTACAAATCAACTCGCACACTTAAGAATTTTAGAAAAGATAGAAAGAAAAAAAATTGAAGTGCACGTTCTCGTCCTTTTTCAAAAAGCTTTTCGCCCTTGTTTTGTCGAATCGCTTTCGGCTGATTTTTTTTTTTTGTCTGTGGAATGGGTAGAACAGAAGTATTGAAAAACATGTCAAAACCTGAGAGAGCGGATATTCATTGCGGCTATATAAGTTGCATGAATATGTCAGAATTGGGTCGTTAGTTCAAGACGAGCGAATCGACTGTTAAATCGTCCATTACTCAATGAACCGGATGGAAATTAATGGAAGACCACGGCAAATATCTTCTGGCATTGATCGAGCCATTAAACACATCTTCAAGAAAAATCCAAGGCTGACCGGTAGCGATATCAACAGGCTCGTTGATCAGTTCTACGGAGTCAATGTTAGTGTTTTTTTTTGGATTTGATGAATGACTAATGGACATTACTAATGGTTCAGGTGTCCGATTCTACTATAAAACGTCGGCTGTGTCAACTTGGGCTATTCGAACGTGGGAAGTTGAAGAAACCGCTGAACTCTGAGAGATACAGAAAGGTGCGCCTGCAGCGGGCTGAGGATCACCTTAACTGGACTTTTCAATACTGGTCTGATTTCCTCTGGAACGATGAGAGTTAACAAATTTTGGAAGGAACTGACGATATACAAGATATCAAAATACCTGTAGGTTTGAGAAATCATCCCAAGTATAATATCTCATTTGTGAAACATCGAGGAGGAAGTCTCATTGTTTGGGGCGCATTCCATGCCGGTGGTGTCAGACCATTGTATATATATATTCATGGTTTTGTGTGTTAAGTCCAACATCTAGAGATCACGAAGAACATATTGTTAACTAATAAACGTGTTACATGGCTCGATGATGATTGTTACAGCAAAATAATGACCTAAAACATACTTTAGCATTGGTCAGGAATTGATTCGGTCAGAGAAGAGTAAAGCTCCTGGGCTGGCCGAGCCAGTCACCTAACCTAAAGCCAATTGAGCACGCTTGGGAAGAGCTGAACAAAGCACTTCAAGGTAAAACTGTGAGAAATTGTGCAGAAAAATTTGTACAACGAATAAGCTTGGAGAAATCTCCCTATAGAGCCTTTCGCGAAAATACTCGTAGATTTAGCGCTGTGATAGAAAGAAATATTATGGCAAAGTATTGACTATATAATGATAAAATATTATTAATTTTTTCATTTCAGTCATTGATAGATTTTTATAATTTTTTGTTTAACGCAGTCCGAAAGTGGTACTCTTGTTGATTTTTGAAAACTGTGAATATTAAAAGTTGTTGGTTTTAACTTACAAAATAAGTCCTATCAATGTTTTTTTCATGATTAAAGGATCTCTGAAAAAATGCTTAAATTCTGAACAGAGATATGCTTAAAAACACAATCGTTCGTATACTTATGAACGGGACTCAATCTTTCTCCACAAACTTTCCTTCAGCTGTTTTGCGTATTCTCTAAACTAGCACATCTTAATTATCAATCATTTAAATTAAATTTGAAGGGATTACTTCTGAAACGTTGTGGTAGCTGTATGTGTGAGGGGCGTGACTCTTCTTCTGTGGACACCCACACTCAGTCCCCGCTGCAGTCGCCGGCAGGTGCTGCATGCTGGCAGCTCGCAGCCCTCTCTCACAGTGCGACAATTCACCTCCCCGTCTTCCAACACTCAGATTCGCGTTCCCCGTATTGTTGTTCAAATCGATTTCGCCTCGGTCCTGGGTTTGTTAAATTAGGGCAGCAATTGCTTTTAAGCTAGCTCAAGAATCTGCGCCTCGGTGTTTGAGAATAGGCAGCCTATTCTTGAGAGAAAGAATGCACACAGAATCAAACAGCCTACAATGGTAAATAAGGAGAGGACGGAAGAGTAAACTTTTCAAGATAGATGGAATGCGCGAAAGCACTATTTTCACCTGATTGTGATGCTGCCACGATGCAACGTCATGTGAATTCTTGAAGGCTTCCATGTAATTCTGATTCTGTTCCTCGTTCCATTCGAGAAACCCAGGATATGCCTGATCAAGCGAACGATGGGAATTAAGACTTTGTTGGTAGAGAAACACACAACTTGATATCAAAACATGTATTTCATTGTTTTTAAGACTTCTTAAAAATACCAACGGAAGATCACTACTTGATGGCTTTTTCAAATTAATGCGTTCTGAGGATACAGAAGATTACCATCGGAGTAGAGAGAAAGAGAGAGAGAGAGAGAGAGAGAGAGAGAGAGAGAGAGAGAGAGAGAGAGAGAGAAGAATTATACTTGGCACGTAGACAGACAGACACCCTTGAGAGGTAGATACTCACCAAAGAGCGCCTCGACAGGTGGCCGTCTTCCCACTGCTGTCTTTGATGGCATAAGCTCGCCGTTGAACCCTTGCGGATTCTTTCACGTTGGTCCTCTCCGGTGATCCATCCTTTCACTTTTTCTGTATGGGTGTGTCCTCCATCGGCATGCACCTCACCAAAACCATTGTGCTGTGAGGTCTGCAGAGAAGAGGACATGCACATCACAAGGATTGACTGCTTTAGTTTCTTCATTATCTTTTGTTTCGAACTTCGGATAATCTCTCTTTTCTTTAAAAAAAAAATTTTTTTTAACTGATTCATCTGGCAGGTTTCTGTTCATGCACATACAGAATGCGGCGAAAGTACGGAATCACGCATTATTTATTATTATTATCAATCAAGAAGGAAGCAAACTCACATTTTTGGCGCATGCGCTTCATTTTACTTTTTTTCAGCAATATAGAATTAAAAGTTCGGGACTCAAATTTTTTTCTAAAATACGGCCTTCAGACACTGTATGATTCCACCTAAGCGAGCAGGTAGTCGTTGTCCATCTTGTTTGGCGCTTTCTGAAGGGCAGCTTTGAATGATTCCAAACTTGGATGAGCTGCCAAACAGGCCTTCTTTCCCAGTTCTATGCATAAGGTATAGTCAAAAGGATTCAGAGCCGGACTGTAGGGCGGCCAATCCAAGACCGAAGTGAAGTCGGTAACACTTTTTCGAAGCCAGTCCTGGGGAGTCTTCGCCTTCTGAGCCGGTGCTGAATCCTTTTGTGATTTATCTTGGCGAAACGGTCTACCTTCTTCTCCATAACCATTTCTCGTAATATTTGGCATTCAATTTTGATGAAAACAACGCGCGGCTTGATGAAAACGAGCTTGGTCTTCCCAGTTGCACATTTTCAAGTCCAAACCATCACCGACGACCGGTCTGACCCGATTGACGATCAGACCACCTTCAACAGGCGTTAAAGTGTCTGAAGCAAGAATACGGGCATTCTGATCGTTAGCGACTTGTTTCATGAACAGTGTCCCGAGTTGCTTGCCAGTGAGTGTCATATCCCAAGCGTATGAAGGTCGTATTCAAGTCAAAAGGGGACGTTTACCCAACTTTTGATCCTATCTTGTTGCAAAGATGTTAAACAAAGCTCATGCTTTGAAATTTTCTGTGTACTTTCGTTTTGATCGAGATGGTCTCTTTGACCCGCGAATCCGTTCTCCTGCCACACCCTTGAATTACATGTGAGTTTCTCAAACACATTATAAATCAGTTATAATTGCCTTCAAATTTTGGGATGCAAACTAATCAGGCTTTACAAAAAAAGTAACTGAACAAACTTAAAGCCAATAAATTAACAGAACAATATTGCTAAACCTCAAACGGTCTTGAGAACCAGTTGATCCTACCTCTTAACTCTCTGAAGATTAAGATTGTCTTGAACGAACCAAACTCCGTTTGCTGGTTGCCGGGCACAATTCGTTATTCGCACCATTAGCCCGCCGTTCATTTTCTCCTCTCTCGAAGGCAGACTGTTGAAAAATATGAAGATAGAAAAGAGAGATTACAGCTAGCGAAAACAATCGCCATTCCATCTATTTTATTAGCAATACAGGCTATTGAGCTTTCCGGTCTCTTTTTGAGGTCTTCATATGAGTTTCTTGAGACAAACCACACTATATCTACTGGAGGACACTCCCAAAATCTCGTTGAAACCATTTGATCCTTCTCCGTATCTATCGTCTCGCCCGTGCGAGTTTTGAAGCGCAGCTTCTCTCTGAATAACATCATCTTCTCCGGGTTCGCATCAGATACACATACACAAGTCATCTTTCAAGATATACTCATGTTGAATTATCATTCTCTCATTTCTTCGTCCTACAAACAGCTGCTAGGTTGTTAGATTTTTCTTGTGACTACTGACTATTTTCATGACTCACTGATTGGGGATCATACAGGAAAGAAAGTCTCTAACAACCGGTGTGACCAACCTGGTGATTCCAGTCTCCTGCCTCCTCCTCGACTACGTCTTCACACGTAGACCACTGGCGTGAACGAGGCACAGACTTGTGGGAAGACTGAACAGGGTATTTTTCCTTCTATTTTTGCCAATTTTCTTTGTGTACCATCGAATTTTCGACTCGTAAGCCTTAAAGTTTTCAAACGAAACTTTTTGAATGCCTTTAAGTTTAAAACAGCAATTACAATAACAAAAACATGAAATCTACAGCAAACTTTTTGTTCTTATTCAAAATTTTCATTAGAATTCAGCGCAAGCTCATGAGCAAATATGAAGAAAAAGAGCTCTCACGACCAGGGGTTATTTAGTCATGACAGATCTTCTGTCGGCGGGCCTCTGTGTTCCAAATCTCCAAGGGGGGACCCTTATGTGAAAAAAGGTAAGGGGACCCTTACATAAGAAAAAAAGAAGAAAAGAAATTTTTACCCCTAAGGGGGAACCCTTATGTGAAAAAAAAATTTTCCGCCTTCGGCGGGCCTCTGTTTTTCCAAGTCCCTTATGTGAAATTCTGTGAAAAAATGAAATTAAGACCCTTATGTGAATTTTTTTTTCGGCGGGTCTCTGTTTGAAAAATCATAAAGGGGGACCCTTATGTAAGAAAAAATTTTCCGCCTTCAGCGGGCGTCTGTCCCTTTTTCTTTCACACTAAAAAACTCCTGCTCACGACGCTATTCCGACTCGTAGAAAGAGCTGCGTAGCCGAGAATGTCGTGATCGGCTCCCAGCTTGCCTCAATGGTCATCGTTTTCATGCTGAATCGCTCCAAAGCAACACAAACTCTCTCACTAGAATGATTCAAGAGGAGCTAAAACATTTAAAACAGTAAACAGCTGTTTCTTTCCTCAATTTTATCAAACTAACTTTTTTCTGTTCCTTCTGTATCCGTTTTTCAAAGAAATAAAAATGTACCGCTTACTGTATCGATGCCGTTTTTTGTTGTTGTTGAAAACTTCGAAAAAATTCATCTAATTTTCGTTTTTCACCAACTATTCTGTTAAAATCAGAAAATTAAAGAACCTGACTAAAAACTTTTTTCATCCATTGGGAAGATCCTACAGAAACTTTGGTTCTCTTTTAAATTTCTCCATTGTATAATTCAAAACTTGTTTCGTTGAGCTTCAAAAAAATTCACCGTTCTCTTGATTATGATTCTGGAAGTTGTGTCCATCCTCAGGTCCTTCGTAATCTCCACCAAACTGGAAGAATTTATCAAATATTGGTCAATTTTTTTAGACAACACTAAAAAAACCAATTCCTTAGATTTTGCATGCGGAAAAGCTATTTCACGAAGAACTTGACTCAATTCGTTTATCATGGGACAATGTGTGCTTGGTTAATGTGTTGGTAACGCTCTACAAGCTTGGTTAATGTGTTGGTAAGGCTCTACTCTACAAGCCCCGGTTAGGAAACGGATGTTCTGTCCCGAGTGCCATTTTTGCCCGTGCGATGGATTTCTCTCATTTTGTTTAGTTTTCTGTGAATATTTCATACATTGCGGTGAAACTTCACTAATTTGAGCGTTCGGGAAATTCTATTGATTACTCACCTGTGAAGCCGATTTACTATGAGATGGTAACCCAGAGCGACGTTCATCTGAAATCACAGGTAATTAAGGTTTCGGCTAGAGATGCTGAAGAAAGTGAGATAGAAACAAGCTGATAAGAAAGAGAGAGTAAGAGATAAAATGTGTTTTAAAGAGCCACAAAACTTCACGGAGAAACCGGGAAGGAAAGCAAAAAAATACTGTCACAGTTTCTAGATAATCATAGGATATCAAGTATATCAAGTAATAGGCCTTTCTGCTTTCTACTCATCTCATAGGTATACTGCCAACTGGCAAAAAAATTTCTAGGGCGACCGACCTACCGACCCTCTTCCTCAACCGATATTAACTTATCAGAGTTTTAACAGCTAAATTTGAAAGAAAAAAGTCATCATTCCTCCACATAATTACAACGTTTCATAAGCCATAACTCAGCCTCAACAGGTTGAAAGTAAAGTTAAAAGTGAAACTTTTAATCTACTTTAGCGATCGACCTATTGAAAAATCAAGACATATTTTACCTATGACTCATCTACAAAACTCTCAACACTAAATTTAACTAACTTGTTTTCTGCGCCCTTACGATAAATCCGGGTTAGTGATTTAAAAAAGTCCAATATCATTTTCTTCTACATAGGTTTTGCTCAGTTACTTTCGCAAGCCAGGAAAAAAAACCAAAGCTGGAACTTTAAAAGAAAAAATATATCATGTACCTTACTATCAACATCCTACAAACAACGGCTGCTTTTATGATGGTCTACTGTAAAACCATGTGTATTTTTCTTGAGAACTTCGGAAATTGTGTCCACTTGAGCAAACTCTTGTAACGCCTTGAGTGAGCTGATCCCATTTGAGGCCTCTCATTGAACCCTGTGATGAATAAACACAATTTTCTAATCAAACGAGGTTTTATAAAAGACCCCGAAAAGGGATGATAGTGTATGCATTGACCATTCGTCCTGGCATCAGAAGTAGAGAAGTGCCCTTGGTCACTCAGCAGATTCCCTGATGACTTCATCGACTGAACAGAGAACAACTCAGCAAAAGTTCAAAGCTTATTCTCTCTAGACGCGGAAATTCTCTCTTTTTACCGAAGAGCACCTAACTAAATAGTTTGATATCTGTAACAAAAAACGGTGAATCAGGAAACGCCGTTTTTCTTGTACACGCAGTACAAACTTCCTCAACCCTTGGCTCATCTAGCTATATGTCACCTGCTTTGAATTGAGGCTGTGGTGAGACCGCAGAGACTCAGATCCGTTTTGAGACGCACAACCAGGGATAAGAACGAACTCGTCCTGATTCGTCTGGATTGAGAGCTGAAAAAAGTATTCGTATGCATTAAAAAAAACAAATTCAGTTTTTTTCAGTAAAAGTTACAGGGTATAGAAAAAAGAGAGTGATAAATTACAGAAAACGAATCAATAATTCTGGGCAGCAAATGATTTGATTCTTTCAACAAAAAAAAGAAAGATTTGTCCTCTCCAACAATATCGTACTAAAAACCTACCTCCCTCCAAGTTTTAAAAGTATGCAGAAGACAGACATACGCCCGCCCTGTTTACTATTTCCAGAATTTCAAACCAGTCAATGGTTTATTTAAAACGAGAAGATGATCATTGACAACGGAGGTTTGCGTTGCGAACCAAAATTCCGATTATAAAAGAGACCACAAAAACAAGCGGGGAGCATAAAATAATAAGAAATGAAGGAAGAGAAGAAAAAAATCATTTAGTGATTTATGTATAAAAAAATCATTGTATTGCGATTTTTTTAATAAATGAATTAACATCCCCCGATATCCGACTAACTCTCCTTAAGCGATGACATCCCATTTCATCATCTGCTGTCTCCCGATGAGAATTTATCGATGACTGAAACGATCAGTGAAATAATAGTTATTATTAGAAAGAACTAACCCCACAGTGGAAAATACGTTTTTGCCAATATTTCTTGATCAAGAAAATTAGCCAATTCTCTTACAGGTACTTATTTTGTAGAACTTAATTTCTTCGATTGATTACACATCCTTCCAAAGCCATTGCTATGTGAGCCTAGACCAGGGAGAGGTAACAAATTCTCTCCTGCCTTCCTTCATCCATCAGCTCACCATGTCCTTTCACCCATTTATTGCCTTTCTGTTTCTCACCGCCCAGATAACCTTGTTACCGTATTCCGCCCAGATAACCTTGTTACCGTATTCCGCCCAGATAACCTTGTTACCGTATTCCGCCCAGATAACCTTGTTACCGTATTCACGAACCTTTCCATTTTGTTTTTCAACAAATTAATTTGTAGGTGTTGAATTTTTTTTAACGCCCGCTCTTTGAGCGAATGAGTCTGGAATAATGAATAGCGAGATAGAAGAAAAGAGGCCTAGAATGGAAAGCTTCTCATTAAACTTGATTCAATTGCTCAAAGAACGGCCGTTTTTCCAAATTCTCGAGTGCTGGTGACTTATGATCCCGATTCAATGGGTTAAACTTTTTCCCAATGCTTTAGTATAAGATATTACAGGACGTTGCCACGGGGCGAAAGATCGAGTCTTTCAATTTGCGGGCCCCTGCAACGAATTTGAACGATTATTTAATCCACTTTTTAATACGCATGTTTACACGTAATTTTATGTGCTCTTGCTGAAACTAACTCAGAAAATGTTCCACTTGTTGCAGGTTAATTAATATATTTTGTGGTTAACACTACGAAACCCTTGGTAGCTTTCTTCTTTTTCGTCCACTCCTTCTTAGTCACAGTGCTACCCAGAAGTTTTCTAGTGATTTCTGACTATCTATCTACACCTAATGAGATCCCATCCCGATCTTTAAAAAAACTGCTTCTTGAAACGATTTTTTGGTCATCGGCGGGCTTTTATTACGAAAAAGTTTGATACTATCCGGCATCTGTTTCTTTTCGGATTCACTGAAGAATGGATGCTTCTACCCACGGGTTAAATGTTAAAGTATCATACTCTGGGGTCTCTCTTTCGTGTTTCTGTGGGTATCCGTTCTCTTTTCGAGGGTCTCTCTTTCGTGTTTCTGTGGGTATCCGTTCTCTTTTCGAGGGTCTCTCTTTCGAGTTTCTATGGGTATCCGTTCCCTTTTCAAGGGTCTCTCTTTCGAGTTTCTGTGGGTATCCGTTCCCTTTTCGATGGTCTCTCTTTCAAGTTTCTGTGAGTATCCGTTCCCTTTTCGATGGTCTCTCTTTCAAGTTTCTGTGAGTATCCGTTCCCTTTTCGATGGTCTCTCTTTCAAGTTTCTGTGAGTATCCGTTCCCTTTTCGATGGTCTCTCTTTCAAGTTTCTGTGAGTATCCGTTCCCTTTTCGATGGTCTCTCTTTCAAGTTTCTGTGAGTATCCGTTCCCTTTTCGATGGTCTCTCTTTCAAGTTTCTGTGAGTATCCGTTCCCTTTTCGATGGTCTCTCTTTCAAGTTTCTGTGAGTATCCGTTCCCTTTTCGATGGTCTCTCTTTCAAGTTTCTGTGAGTATCCGTTCCCTTTTCAAGGGTCTCTCTTTCAAGTTTCTGTGAGTATCCGTTCCCTTTTCGATGGTCTCTCTTTCAAGTTTCTGTGAGTATCCGTTCCCTTTTCGATGGTCTCTCTTTCAAGTTTCTGTGAGTATCCGTTCCCTTTTCAAGGGTCTCTCTTTCAAGTTTCTGTGAGTATCCGTTCCCTTTTCGATGGTCTCTCTTTCAAGTTTCTGTGAGTATCCGTTCCCTTTTCGATGGTCTCTCTTTCAAGTTTCTGTGAGTATCCGTTCCCTTTTCGATGGTCTCTCTTTCAAGTTTCTGTGAGTATCCGTTCCCTTTTCGATGGTCTCTCTTTCAAGTTTCTGTGAGTATCCGTTCCCTTTTCGATGGTCTCTCTTTCAAGTTTCTGTGAGTATCCGTTCCCTTTTCGATGGTCTCTCTTTCAAGTTTCTGTGAGTATCCGTTCCCTTTTCGATGGTCTCTCTTTCAAGTTTCTGTGAGTATCCGTTCCCTTTTCGATGGTCTCTCTTTCAAGTTTCTGTGAGTATCCGTTCCCTTTTCAAGGGTCTCTCTTTCAAGTTTCTGTGAGTATCCGTTCCCTTTTCGATGGTCTCTCTTTCAAGTTTCTGTGAGTATCCGTTCCCTTTTCGATGGTCTCTCTTTCAAGTTTCTGTGAGTATCCGTTCCCTTTTCGATGGTCTCTCTTTCAAGTTTCTGTGAGTATCCGTTCCCTTTTCAAGGGTCTCTCTTTCAAGTTTCTGTGAGTATCCGTTCCCTTTTCGATGGTCTCTCTTTCAAGTTTCTGTGAGTATCCGTTCCCTTTTCGATGGTCTCTCTTTCAAGTTTCTGTGAGTATCCGTTCCCTTTTCGATGGTCTCTCTTTCAAGTTTCTGTGAGTATCCGTTCCCTTTTCGATGGTCTCTCTTTCAAGTTTCTGTGAGTATCCGTTCCCTTTTCAAGGGTCTCCCTTTCAAGTTTCTGTGAGTATCCGTTCCCTTTTCGATGGTCTCTCTTTCAAGTTTCTGTGAGTATCCGTTCCCTTTTCGATGGTCTCTCTTTCAAGTTTCTGTGAGTATCCGTTCCCTTTTCGATGGTCTCTCTTTCAAGTTTCTGTGAGTATCCGTTCCCTTTTCGATGGTCTCTCTTTCAAGTTTCTGTGAGTATCCGTTCCCTTTTCGATGGTCTCTCTTTCAAGTTTCTGTGAGTATCCGTTCCCTTTTCGATGGTCTCTCTTTCAAGTTTCTGTGAGTATCCGTTCCCTTTTCGATGGTCTCTCTTTCAAGTATCTGTGAGTATCCGTTCCCTTTTCGATGGTCTCTCTTTCAAGTTTCTGTGAGTATCCGTTCCCTTTTCGATGGTCTCTCTTTCAAGTTTCTGTGAGTATCCGTTCCCTTTTCGATGGTCTCTCTTTCAAGTTTCTGTGAGTATCCGTTCCCTTTTCGATGGTCTCTCTTTCAAGTTTCTGTGAGTATCCGTTCCCTTTTCGATGGTCTCTCTTTCAAGTTTCTGTGAGTATCCGTTCCCTTTTCGATGGTCTCTCTTTCAAGTTTCTGTGAGTATCCGTTCCCTTTTCAAGGGTCTCTCTTTCAAGTTTCTGTGAGTATCCGTTCCCTTTTCGATGGTCTCTCTTTCAAGTTTCTGTGAGTATCCGTTCCCTTTTCGATGGTCTCTCTTTCAAGTTTCTGTGAGTATCCGTTCCCTTTTCGATGGTCTCTCTTTCAAGTTTCTGTGAGTATCCGTTCCCTTTTCGATGGTCTCTCTTTCAAGTTTCTGTGAGTATCCGTTCCCTTTTCGATGGTCTCTCTTTCAAGTTTCTGTGAGTATCCGTTCCCTTTTCGATGGTCTCTCTTTCAAGTTTCTGTGAGTATCCGTTCCCTTTTCGATGGTCTCTCTTTCAAGTTTCTGTGAGTATCCGTTCCCTTTTCGATGGTCTCTCTTTCAAGTTTCTGTGAGTATCCGTTCCCTTTTCGATGGTCTCTCTTTCAAGTTTCTGTGAGTATCCGTTCCCTTTTCAAGGGTCTCTCTTTCAAGTTTCTGTGAGTATCCGTTCCCTTTTCGATGGTCTCTCTTTCAAGTTTCTGTGAGTATCCGTTCCCTTTTCGATGGTCTCTCTTTCAAGTTTCTGTGAGTATCCGTTCCCTTTTCGATGGTCTCTCTTTCAAGTTTCTGTGAGTATCCGTTCCCTTTTCGATGGTCTCTCTTTCAAGTTTCTGTGAGTATCCGTTCCCTTTTCGATGGTCTCTCTTTCAAGTTTCTGTGAGTATCCGTTCCCTTTTCGATGGTCTCTCTTTCAAGTTTCTGTGAGTATCCGTTCCCTTTTCGATGGTCTCTCTTTCAAGTTTCTGTGAGTATCCGTTCCCTTTTCGATGGTCTCTCTTTCAAGTTTCTGTGAGTATCCGTTCCCTTTTCGATGGTCTCTCTTTCAAGTTTCTGTGAGTATCCGTTCCCTTTTCGATGGTCTCTCTTTCAAGTTTCTGTGAGTATCCGTTCCCTTTTCGATGGTCTCTCTTTCAAGTTTCTGTGAGTATCCGTTCCCTTTTCAAGGGTCTCTCTTTCAAGTTTCTGTGAGTATCCGTTCCCTTTTCGATGGTCTCTCTTTCAAGTTTCTGTGAGTATCCGTTCCCTTTTCGATGGTCTCTCTTTCAAGTTTCTGTGAGTATCCGTTCCCTTTTCGATGGTCTCTCTTTCAAGTTTCTGTGAGTATCCGTTCCCTTTTCGATGGTCTCTCTTTCAAGTTTCTGTGAGTATCCGTTCCCTTTTCGATGGTCTCTCTTTCAAGTTTCTGTGAGTATCCGTTCCCTTTTCGATGGTCTCTCTTTCAAGTTTCTGTGAGTATCCGTTCCCTTTTCGATGGTCTCTCTTTCAAGTTTCTGTGAGTATCCGTTCCCTTTTCGATGGTCTCTCTTTCAAGTTTCTGTGAGTATCCGTTCCCTTTTCAAGGGTCTCCCTTTCAAGTTTCTGTGAGTATCCGTTCCCTTTTCGATGGTCTCTCTTTCAAGTTTCTGTGAGTATCCGTTCCCTTTTCGATGGTCTCTCTTTCAAGTTTCTGTGAGTATCCGTTCCCTTTTCGATGGTCTCTCTTTCAAGTTTCTGTGAGTATCCGTTCCCTTTTCGATGGTCTCTCTTTCAAGTTTCTGTGAGTATCCGTTCCCTTTTCGATGGTCTCTCTTTCAAGTTTCTGTGAGTATCCGTTCCCTTTTCGATGGTCTCTCTTTCAAGTTTCTGTGAGTATCCGTTCCCTTTTCAAGGGTCTCTCTTTCAAGTTTCTGTGAGTATCCGTTCCCTTTTCGATGGTCTCTCTTTCAAGTTTCTGTGAGTATCCGTTCCCTTTTCGATGGTCTCTCTTTCAAGTTTCTGTGAGTATCCGTTCCCTTTTCGATGGTCTCTCTTTCAAGTTTCTGTGAGTATCCGTTCCCTTTTCGATGGTCTCTCTTTCAAGTTTCTGTGAGTATCCGTTCCCTTTTCGATGGTCTCTCTTTCAAGTTTCTGTGAGTATCCGTTCCCTTTTCGATGGTCTCTCTTTCAAGTTTCTGTGAGTATCCGTTCCCTTTTCGATGGTCTCTCTTTCAAGTTTCTGTGAGTATCCGTTCCCTTTTCGATGGTCTCTCTTTCAAGTTTCTGTGAGTATCCGTTCCCTTTTCGATGGTCTCTCTTTCAAGTTTCTGTGAGTATCCGTTCCCTTTTCAAGGGTCTCTCTTTCAAGTTTCTGTGAGTATCCGTTCCCTTTTCGATGGTCTCTCTTTCAAGTTTCTGTGAGTATCCGTTCCCTTTTCGATGGTCTCTCTTTCAAGTTTCTGTGAGTATCCGTTCCCTTTTCGATGGTCTCTCTTTCAAGTTTCTGTGAGTATCCGTTCCCTTTTCGATGGTCTCTCTTTCAAGTTTCTGTGAGTATCCGTTCCCTTTTCGATGGTCTCTCTTTCAAGTTTCTGTGAGTATCCGTTCCCTTTTCGATGGTCTCTCTTTCAAGTTTCTGTGAGTATCCGTTCCCTTTTCGATGGTCTCTCTTTCAAGTTTCTGTGAGTATCCGTTCCCTTTTCGATGGTCTCTCTTTCAAGTTTCTGTGAGTATCCGTTCCCTTTTCAAGGGTCTCTCTTTCAAGTTTCTGTGAGTATCCGTTCCCTTTTCGATGGTCTCTCTTTCAAGTTTCTGTGAGTATCCGTTCCCTTTTCGATGGTCTCTCTTTCAAGTTTCTGTGAGTATCCGTTCCCTTTTCGATGGTCTCTCTTTCAAGTTTCTGTGAGTATCCGTTCCCTTTTCAAGGGTCTCTCTTTCAAGTTTCTGTGAGTATCCGTTCCCTTTTCGATGGTCTCTCTTTCAAGTTTCTGTGAGTATCCGTTCCCTTTTCGATGGTCTCTCTTTCAAGTTTCTGTGAGTATCCGTTCCCTTTTCGATGGTCTCTCTTTCAAGTTTCTGTGAGTATCCGTTCCCTTTTCGATGGTCTCTCTTTCAAGTTTCTGTGAGTATCCGTTCCCTTTTCGATGGTCTCTCTTTCAAGTTTCTGTGAGTATCCGTTCCCTTTTCGATGGTCTCTCTTTCAAGTTTCTGTGAGTATCCGTTCCCTTTTCAAGGGTCTCTCTTTCAAGTTTCTGTGAGTATCCGTTCCCTTTTCGATGGTCTCTCTTTCAAGTTTCTGTGAGTATCCGTTCCCTTTTCGATGGTCTCTCTTTCAAGTTTCTGTGAGTATCCGTTCCCTTTTCAAGGGTCTCTCTTTCAAGTTTCTGTGAGTATCCGTTCCCTTTTCGATGGTCTCTCTTTCAAGTTTCTGTGAGTATCCGTTCCCTTTTCGATGGTCTCTCTTTCAAGTTTCTGTGAGTATCCGTTCCCTTTTCGATGGTCTCTCTTTCAAGTTTCTGTGAGTATCCGTTCCCTTTTCGATGGTCTCTCTTTCAAGTTTCTGTGAGTATCCGTTCCCTTTTCGATGGTCTCTCTTTCAAGTTTCTGTGAGTATCCGTTCCCTTTTCGATGGTCTCTCTTTCAAGTTTCTGTGAGTATCCGTTCCCTTTTCGATGGTCTCTCTTTCAAGTTTCTGTGAGTATCCGTTCCCTTTTCGATGGTCTCTCTTTCAAGTTTCTGTGAGTATCCGTTCCCTTTTCGATGGTCTCTCTTTCAAGTTTCTGTGAGTATCCGTTCCCTTTTCGATGGTCTCTCTTTCAAGTTTCTGTGAGTATCCGTTCCCTTTTCAAGGGTCTCTCTTTCAAGTTTCTGTGAGTATCCGTTCCCTTTTCGATGGTCTCTCTTTCAAGTTTCTGTGAGTGAGTATCCGTTCCCTTTTCGATGGTCTCTCTTTCAAGTTTCTGTGAGTATCCGTTCCCTTTTCGATGGTCTCTCTTTCAAGTTTCTGTGAGTATCCGTTCCCTTTTCAAGGGTCTCTCTTTCAAGTTTCTGTGAGTATCCGTTCCCTTTTCGATGGTCTCTCTTTCAAGTTTCTGTGAGTATCCGTTCCCTTTTCAAGGGTCTCTCTTTCAAGTTTCTGTGAGTATCCGTTCCCTTTTCGATGGTCTCTCTTTCAAGTTTCTGTGAGTATCCGTTCCCTTTTCGATGGTCTCTCTTTCAAGTTTCTGTGAGTATCCGTTCCCTTTTCGATGGTCTCTCTTTCAAGTTTCTGTGAGTATCCGTTCCCTTTTCGATGGTCTCTCTTTCAAGTTTCTGTGAGTATCCGTTCCCTTTTCGATGGTCTCTCTTTCAAGTTTCTGTGAGTATCCGTTCCCTTTTCGATGGTCTCTCTTTCAAGTTTCTGTGAGTATCCGTTCCCTTTTCGATGGTCTCTCTTTCAAGTTTCTGTGAGTATCCGTTCCCTTTTCAAGGGTCTCTCTTTCAAGTTTCTGTGAGTATCCGTTCCCTTTTCGATGGTCTCTCTTTCAAGTTTCTGTGAGTATCCGTTCCCTTTTCAAGGGTCTCTCTTTCAAGTTTCTGTGAGTATCCGTTCCCTTTTCGATGGTCTCTCTTTCAAGTTTCTGTGAGTATCCGTTCCCTTTTCGATGGTCTCTCTTTCAAGTTTCTGTGAGTATCCGTTCCCTTTTCGATGGTCTCTCTTTCAAGTTTCTGTGAGTATCCGTTCCCTTTTCGATGGTCTCTCTTTCAAGTTTCTGTGAGTATCCGTTCCCTTTTCGATGGTCTGTCTTTCAAGTTTCTGTGAGTATCCGTTCCCTTTTCGATGGTCTCTCTTTCAAGTTTCTGTGAGTATCCGTTCCCTTTTCGATGGTCTCTCTTTCAAGTTTCTGTGAGTATCCGTTCCCTTTTCAAGGGTCTCTCTTTCGAGTTTCTGTGGGTATCCGTTCCCTTTTCGATGGTCTCTCTTTCAAGTTTCTGTGAGTATCCGTTCCCTTTTCGATGGTCTCTCTTTCAAGTTTCTGTGAGTATCCGTTCCCTTTTCGATGGTCTCTCTTTCAAGTTTCTGTGAGTATCCGTTCCCTTTTCGATGGTCTCTCTTTCAAGTTTCTGTGAGTATCCGTTCCCTTTTCGATGGTCTCTCTTTCAAGTTTCTGTGAGTATCCGTTCCCTTTTCGATGGTCTCTCTTTCAAGTTTCTGTGAGTATCCGTTCCCTTTTCGATGGTCTCTCTTTCAAGTTTCTGTGAGTATCCGTTCCCTTTTCAAGGGTCTCTCTTTCAAGTTTCTGTGAGTATCCGTTCCCTTTTCGATGGTCTCTCTTTCAAGTTTCTGTGAGTATCCGTTCCCTTTTCAAGGGTCTCTCTTTCAAGTTTCTGTGAGTATCCGTTCCCTTTTCGATGGTCTCTCTTTCAAGTTTCTGTGAGTATCCGTTCCCTTTTCGATGGTCTCTCTTTCAAGTTTCTGTGAGTATCCGTTCCCTTTTCGATGGTCTCTCTTTCAAGTTTCTGTGAGTATCCGTTCCCTTTTCGATGGTCTCTCTTTCAAGTTTCTGTGAGTATCCGTTCCCTTTTCGATGGTCTCTCTTTCAAGTTTCTGTGAGTATCCGTTCCCTTTTCGATGGTCTCTCTTTCAAGTTTCTGTGAGTATCCGTTCCCTTTTCGATGGTCTCTCTTTCAAGTTTCTGTGAGTATCCGTTCCCTTTTCGATGGTCTCTCTTTCAAGTTTCTGTGAGTATCCGTTCCCTTTTCGATGGTCTCTCTTTCAAGTTTCTGTGAGTATCCGTTCCCTTTTCGATGGTCTCTCTTTCAAGTTTCTGTGAGTATCCGTTCCCTTTTCAAGGGTCTCTCTTTCGAGTTTCTGTGGGTATCCGTTCCCTTTTCGATGGTCTCTCTTTCAAGTTTCTGTGAGTATCCGTTCCCTTTTCGATGGTCTCTCTTTCAAGTTTCTGTGAGTATCCGTTCCCTTTTCGATGGTCTCTCTTTCAAGTTTCTGTGAGTATCCGTTCCCTTTTCGATGGTCTCTCTTTCAAGTTTCTGTGAGTATCCGTTCCCTTTTCGATGGTCTCTCTTTCAAGTTTCTGTGAGTATCCGTTCCCTTTTCGATGGTCTCTCTTTCAAGTTTCTGTGAGTATCCGTTCCCTTTTCGATGGTCTCTCTTTCAAGTTTCTGTGAGTATCCGTTCCCTTTTCGATGGTCTCTCTTTCAAGTTTCTGTGAGTATCCGTTCCCTTTTCGATGGTCTCTCTTTCAAGTTTCTGTGAGTATCCGTTCCCTTTTCGATGGTCTCTCTTTCAAGTTTCTGTGAGTATCCGTTCCCTTTTCGATGGTCTCTCTTTCAAGTTTCTGTGAGTATCCGTTCCCTTTTCGATGGTCTCTCTTTCAAGTTTCTGTGAGTATCCGTTCCCTTTTCGATGGTCTCTCTTTCAAGTTTCTGTGAGTATCCGTTCCCTTTTCGATGGTCTCTCTTTCAAGTTTCTGTGAGTATCCGTTCCCTTTTCGATGGTCTCTCTTTCAAGTTTCTGTGAGTATCCGTTCCCTTTTCGATGGTCTCTCTTTCAAGTTTCTGTGAGTATCCGTTCCCTTTTCGATGGTCTCTCTTTCAAGTTTCTGTGAGTATCCGTTCCCTTTTCGATGGTCTCTCTTTCAAGTTTCTGTGAGTATCCGTTCCCTTTTCGATGGTCTCTCTTTCAAGTTTCTGTGAGTATCCGTTCCCTTTTCGATGGTCTCTCTTTCAAGTATCTGTGAGTATCCGTTCCCTTTTCGATGGTCTCTCTTTCAAGTTTCTGTGAGTATCCGTTCCCTTTTCGATGGTCTCTCTTTCAAGTTTCTGTGAGTATCCGTTCCCTTTTCGATGGTCTCTCTTTCAAGTTTCTGTGAGTATCCGTTCCCTTTTCGATGGTCTCTCTTTCAAGTTTCTGTGAGTATCCGTTCCCTTTTCGATGGTCTCTCTTTCAAGTTTCTGTGAGTATCCGTTCCCTTTTCGATGGTCTCTCTTTCAAGTTTCTGTGAGTATCCGTTCCCTTTTCGATGGTCTCTCTTTCAAGTTTCTGTGAGTATCTGTTCCCTTTTCGATGGTCTCTCTTTCAAGTTTCTGTGAGTATCCGTTCCCTTTTCGATGGTCTCTCTTTCAAGTTTCTGTGAGTATCCGTTCCCTTTTCGATGGTCTCTCTTTCAAGTTTCTGTGAGTATCCGTTCCCTTTTCAAGGGTCTCTCTTTCAAGTTTCTGTGAGTATCCGTTCCCTTTTCGATGGTCTCTCTTTCAAGTTTCTGTGAGTATCCGTTCCCTTTTCGATGGTCTCTCTTTCAAGTTTCTGTGAGTATCCGTTCCCTTTTCGATGGTCTCTCTTTCAAGTTTCTGTGAGTATCCGTTCCCTTTTCGATGGTCTCTCTTTCAAGTTTCTGTGAGTATCCGTTCCCTTTTCGATGGTCTCTCTTTCAAGTTTCTGTGAGTATCCGTTCCCTTTTCGATGGTCTCTCTTTCAAGTTTCTGTGAGTATCCGTTCCCTTTTCGATGGTCTCTCTTTCAAGTTTCTGTGAGTATCCGTTCCCTTTTCGATGGTCTCTCTTTCAAGTTTCTGTGAGTATCCGTTCCCTTTTCGATGGTCTCTCTTTCAAGTTTCTGTGAGTATCCGTTCCCTTTTCGATGGTCTCTCTTTCAAGTTTCTGTGAGTATCCGTTTCCTTTTCGATGGTCTCTCTTTCAAGTTTCTGTGAGTATCCGTTCCCTTTTCGATGGTCTCTCTTTCAAGTTTCTGTGAGTATCCGTTCCCTTTTCGATGGTCTCTCTTTCAAGTTTCTGTGAGTATCCGTTCCCTTTTCGAGGGCTAAACTCGACATAAAACCACACATTCTCTTGATGAAACTACCGTTTCATTGCCAGTTGCGAGTCTTATTTCCAGATAATTTTTACTTTGGGCGGGCCTTTATAACCTTTGTGGGCGCATTATAAAAAAACCTGCCTCTACCTGACTATTGCGGATGCCTGAAGGTAGCTGAGATCCGAAAGCACCACCGACTGCTTCTCCCGCGTTCCAGTCTGGTCGCACAGTTAGTTTCGCTTCTCCACTGCGGCTGGCTGTTCGACTGCGTGGCTGGAACGGCGGCA
This sequence comes from Allodiplogaster pararmata, assembly GCA_964056735.1. NCBI lineage: Eukaryota > Metazoa > Nematoda > Chromadorea > Rhabditida > Diplogasteridae > Allodiplogaster > Allodiplogaster pararmata. The sequence continues at coordinate 19,486,073 of OZ057406.1, forward strand.
TCTGCATCATATCAACTTTTCAGTTAGCGCTTCAAGTAAAAGCAAAGATAGGACATTGACATTTCGGCATGCTTCTCACAGAACAACACTCTGACAACTACAATTGCAAACATTGATTGACTCGTGATGACCGACCGACATTGGCCTCCAGCAATGTTGAGAATTTGAGAAAACAAACCCACCGTTCTTCGAGTGGAGAATTCCAGAACGACGAGAAACTCTACATTCTCTAACTTTCATTCTGAGCTCATTCTTATTATTAAAGAATTCCTCGCTTCTAGAGCAGGATTTTTTCTCAATTTTATAAAAATTACCCGTGACCTTTGTTAAACTACAGTCCACAACCAGGGGTTATTTAGTCATGACAGATCTTCTGTCGGCGGGCCTCTGTGTTCCAAATCTTCAGGGGGGACCCTTATGTGAAAAAAAGTAAGGGGACCCTTACATAAGAAAAAAAGCCCTTACCCTTATGTGAATTTTTTTTTCGGCGGGTCTTTGTTTGAAAATCCCTTATGTAATAAAAAACTTTCCGCCTTCGGCGGGCGTCTGTCCCTTTTTCTTCCACACTAAAAAACTCCTGTCCACAACATAGCGATGCCAATTTTTGAAACCGAGCTTTCTAACCTTTGTAGCTAATGAACCAACTTGGTCACACTAACCACCCAAAACAACGAATTTTGTCTCAAAGACTCCCAAGACGCTGCCTTTTCTATGTACTCTCGTTCAACTGGTTCCGAGTGCACCCTGATTCAGGGACCTTTACGTGAGGAGAAACATGTTCCCGCGCGGAAAAGTAGTCCGTCAGCGTAGGAGATGTCATGCTTTCTCGGGCTGAGACGAATGTCAATTCCTCCTAGGAGTTACAATCGATATAGCCAACACGCACAACACATGCTTCTGCGTTACCCTTTAACAAACTAACATCTCCTCAACACTTATCGATAAATTCAAAAGCAACCGCTCATCCGAGCAAAGGATTAAAATAATGAGAAGCGACTTAGCTTTTACAGTCTTGAGCATTTTTTTGCTCAATCTCTTTTACAAATTCTGCTTTTTCTCTGCTCTTCATTTCGCTCATATATCATGAATCTAGGCTCTCCAGTTGGAGGAGCCGTCAAGAGCGGTCTTTTGAATATTTGTTGTTAGGTACAAGTGACCTAGAAAAACAAAACAAATAATATTACTCCATGAGCATAGTGAGAGAGAGAGCGGGCGGACGTATCCTTGTAGAACATTGAATAGGACAAAGCACGGAAAATTGTTATGACACACAATGGGTTGAAAATCGAGAGAGATACTGAAATGAAAAAAGGGCATCACTTTCAATACTCGGTATTTTCACATTAATTCTCAAATTGATCGTAGCAGTTTGTTTTTTTTGCGTTAGCTTGAAATTTTTGACTTGGTTGTAACAGACATTATATTAGAGAGACACGCTTCATTATAGAGGAAAATGCGTGAAACATGCCAGAGCAGTCCCGATATCCCCGCCGGCGTTCTCCGCTACAGTACTCGATCCTACCGCAGAACACTGAAACACAAAATAAAAAAAATTTCCCTGAACAGTGAATAGGGGTTTTTTAGCGTGCAGGAAAATGGTACAGATGCCCGCCAGAAGCCATAAAAAAAACGTTTATATAAGGGTCCCCCTCATGATAAAAAAACAGAGGCCCGCGAAAAACTTTTTGTTTTACGTAAGGGTCCTTCTTTATGATTTGGCCGACTGTAAAGTCTGACATCTCTATTTAATCCCTGACATGTAAGGTTTTCTTCTAATAACTGAAGCCAATAAACTTGAATCCAGGGAATTGATTATTGATGTCCGGTTGTTTTTTAATCGAATTTGTTTCTCTAACACTTGAAAGGGTTTCTGAGATAAAAAAAGGCTCTGTATTTATACCAAATTAATCCATAGAACTAACTCTTCTTCAGTCTGGAAAACCACTTTTTTTAAAAAAATTACCTTGGGACTTCTTTGTCCTTTTTGGGCGAAATAAAAATATTCGAGAAATCCTAACCACGTTGATTTTCACGGAATCCGAGTCATCTGCATTTCCGAGAGCCCCGAAGCACCCAGTGGAGAAACCGACATGCGGGGCATCTCCGCCTCCATCTTCGCTGCTACACCGCAAATAATAAAGAATGAATCACAACGTAAACTATTGTGTCCCTACAGCTTCTGTGATGGTTACAGGTTTACACATGTAAAGTATGTCCATTGTCTTTTGACATGTTCCTAACGCTGTCGCTTCCATTCCAAGGATGACAAACTCTTTTTGTTCTCTCGATTAAATTTATTTTTCTTGCTACCAACAAATTGTTATTCCAACTGTTTCTTTGTGCAAAAAGAAATAGATATTCCGTTCATTTCTTTTTCTGTATCTTTTTTATTATGAATTGACTTAAAAATTCCAACTGAAAGAAAAGCAGTAAAGCAAGTAGGGTGTTTCTCTGACCCGCACTGCAGGTTAAAAAAAGCTATGCGCTCTCCAAAAACCTCGAAAAACATTGAAATCTATGCGCTTGGAAAAAGTATTTCTCGGATTTTTCGTAGGGAAAGTCCAAATCATTGGAAAAAATTGAATGTTGAACTCTGAAATTTTGAGAATCTATGCGCTCGAAAAATGTTGTGCAGGTGCTAAGAAACACCCTGAAAGCAAGCTTGAATCAGGATGTTTCTCTGACCCGCACCGCGGGTAAAAAAAATCTCGAAAAACAAAATCCCCGAAAAACATTGAAATCTTTGCGCTAGAGAAAAGTTGTGCGGGTGCTGAAAAACACCCTGGCCTAAATATGTTTCAACTAATCCCTATAGAAACTTTTTCTTGGCCATTGCCCTATCGACAACTTGAAACGGTTTGGTTTCCCAAATTGTTGCCGAAAATTAAGCTTCGAGAAAATTGTCGTTGATACCGATGCTCAGCCCAGCTCAAAAAACGAAGTCATTGCTATATATCTGGCATATAGAGCCTTATTTTTAAATCGATGTGGTATCATCATAATTTTGTTCAAAAAAAAACTGTGACGCTTCAGCTGCAGACCGAACCTACAATACCTACAATAAAACTTTCTCACCTCTGATTTTTCCAAGGTTCTTCTCGATTCTGTCCTCGTTTTTTGCGATTGTTCTGGAAGTTAATACTTGAGGCACAAAAACTTTTCCAATCAACAGTTTCTTGAATAAAATAAAAGTTTTCGTCTTTATGGTATGCAAAAAACTATTTTATCAACATCTCACAAAAAAAACACTGTTTGATATTTGGATAGAAATTCAGAACTAGCCCCATGCCATCCGTTTCTTTTCGCCATTTATAGTAGAAGCGGTGGTTGCGATTCGATTTGAGATCGAGTCCTGTCAAAGAAAAGTTAAAATACTTCAAAAATTTTAGCGCTACTGCAGTTTAAATGGGTGGAATTCAATTTGAACCATAAATAATAATTGTTCGTTAACAATGATATATCTTAAATTGGCCATTACTAAAGCACGCCGTGCACGCTGTGTTCGCTGTGCAGGCACGCTGCACGCTAAATCAGTACTAATGCACGCCAACGCGCGGGAAAATTCTTAACTCCGCCCCATGCGCTTTATTTAGTTCTTTCAAGTTTTTTTAAATTTTTTTCTGCTTAGGCTTAGGCAAAAGTTTACGCTAACGAGGCCGTACGGCTTAGGCTAACGAGACCATATCAAAAATTAACATAATAGTGCGTCAAACACTCTTTCTCTCTTTCCCGCGCGTTGGCGTGCATTAGTAATGATTTAGCGTGCAGCGTGCGTGCACAGCAAACACATCGAACATGGCGTGCTTTAGTAACGGCCCATGAATTACACTTCAAACATATAAAATGGGTGAACGAAGCTTACGAGGCCGTACGGCTTACGAAAGAGACCGTATCAAAAAATGCCACTCTCATCTGACCCAATTTTACCTCTGGTAGGGGGGGGGGGGGGCTAAACGCAAATAAGCCTTTTTCTATTCGAAAAACGGCTGAAAGCTTCTGCTGGTCGGTTATTATTCTGACAGGTGTCGAGTCGTGGATTCTGACGTACTGTATAACTGTGACACTATAATTTGAAATTTCCTCGAGTTTTAATTTTTTGAAAGCTATATATAAGAAAATATACTGTAATCATTAAAGAATATTTAGTGACTTAAAACATTCAAAAGTAGAACAGGTCCGCCCGCATAAGATATATCATATATTATATGATATATATAATTTTTCTTAACTTTTCAAACTCAAATTTTCAACATACGAATAGAATTATAGAAAGAACGAATCTACAACCTCTATAACCATCGTTTAAAAAAAATTATAACTAAACTGAAAAGGTGATGCTGTAAAAAATCAAATTTGAAAATTTTCAACTTTAAAGTCTGTTTTGTCGAAAAACATCCACACTTTCTAGGTAATTCCGTGTCATAAGTAATGTTCTGTAAAACAAACCCCTAAAAATTATTTAGAACAATTTGAATTCTGGATCTCCGGAGCCTAATTTAGAACTTCCAGAAAAACATAGGGCTGGGCTAAGCGTTTCGTCAAGTGACTATTCATCAAGTGACTATTCGATCTTTATTACAGGGGCTTTTGTTTTAGTGGGTTTTAACTACTGTATGAATCGACAAAAAGTCAAGAAAGGGAGAAATTTTTCATGCGGTCTCTTTCCTAAGCCGTACGACCTCGTCAGCATACATTTCAACTAAGCCTAAGCGAAAAAATTCTGTGAAGGGCGTGTAACAAACAATCGTGTAACAAAGTGTCTTGTAACAAACTGCCGCGATACAGTGACCCTGAGACTTAATCTTAGCTTTTCATCTCCATGAAATCATCTTCTAAATTTTAACCGTGCCTAGCGCACATTCGAGATTCAACAACGCTGATGGTTCGATAAGTTCTCGTGAATTCTACTTCTGAGTATGTCAATCATGCATTTCTTATGAAATATTGATTGAAGTTCTCAATTTTAGTCTGGTGGAACTTGCTGAGTATTGTCGTGCTCTCATGACTCATTTTGTAATGCGAAGAATCAGCCTTATCGGTTGTATGTGAGATCAAAATCACATTTTTAATAGTGTTGGAGACGGTTACTGAAGTCTACTTACTACAGTCTTCCGAATAATCCAGATGAGCAGTGGTTTCATTCACAGAAGAAGTGCCGAATGGGAAATTTTACAGTCATCTACAATTTCCATACAAAGACCGCGAGATCATCTGAAGCAAAATATTTCTAATTCAAACTTTCTTTTCAGATTGGCTCATTTCGCTCCTTCCTCAGAATTATCTCAGCTTCCCATTCAGCGATTATTGTCTCTCCTCTACAGGGTTGCGCGTATTACCTGTTACTAAAATCGCACGATTTATTCCAGCGTTATCCTCTTTCCGATAGGTGTGGTCTTTTTTCAAGTTCTTAGATCCACTTCTGTTCTTATACGGAACATTTTTTCAGCTCATTAAGTTCACTTTGCATGTAATGGCAGATTTTCAACAACTGCGTACAGCAATAATTAGATTTCAAAAGCTTAAATAAACAAATACCCGCATCGCGAAAACGCTTCATATCTCACGTCGAAGTGTATGGAGGATCCTCAAACGATACCGGGAGCTAGGAAAGCTTTCTGATCGTGCGAGAAAGAAACTTCTTCGATCTGTTCGCACTTCTGGATTGATCAAGGCCGTTGAAAAGATAGTTGCTCGAAATCCTCGAAAGAGCATCAACAAAATGGCATAGCAGCTCGGAGTCAGTCGCAATTCGCTTCAAAGAGCTGTAAGAGAGGATCTGAGACTCACCTGTTATCGTACGAAAAAATTCGCGATATTATCTCCCAAGGGCCAGCGGCTCAAGAAGTGAAGAGCTCTCCTATTGCCTTGAGGCGGACTGGATCTCATTCGAGAACAGTTTTCTCTGACGAGAAGCTGTTCGCCGTAGAAGAAGCGTACAACCCACAAAACGTGTGTGTACTAGCTAGGAATTCTATTGCTGTTGATGAAGCAGGTAGACACGTTCTTCAAGGCATGGTTTGGGGTGGTGCCTCCGCAACAGGAAAAACTCCTTTAGTATTTGTGTACTAGCTAGGAATTCTATTGCTGTTGATGAAGCAGGTAGACACGTTCTTCAAATCATGGTTTGGGGTGGTGCCTCCACAACAGGAAAAACTCCTTTAGTATTCGTCGAGCCTGTATTGATCAACAAAAACTATTATCAGAAACACATCCTAGAAGACTTATTACTACCGTGGTCCTGTTCTCACTGTACAGAAATCAACCCTGGGCATTCAGCAAGATTCAGCTCCGGCTCACAAAGCAAAACAGACAAAAGAGTGCCCCGGCGCACCACTCTTGGGTCCCTCTTGCTTTGTGAGCCAAGAGGCATTTTCCTAGCTTCATCTCCGCTGCCGAATGGTCACCGTGCTCGCCGGACTTGAAACCTATAGAGTACTCAGTGTGGTCGTACCTTGGAAGCAAAGTCAATGCTCGTCCTCACCAGAATTGGAGTCGCTCAAGCAGGCCTTGCTGGAGGAGTGAGACAATATCGACGTCAGCTACATATGTATGTCCAGTGATAAATCTATTTCCTAAGAGGATTTCGCGATGTAGTTCGCGCCAAAGGTGGCCGAATCGAATGAAACTTCATCCCGTTTATTTTTATTATATTGACTCGATGAATATTACAAAATGAACTTGATTGCTCTTTTGGTAAACAAGTTATCCAGTAAAAACTTGGTAACAGGTAATATACATATATGGGCCACCCCGTACATTATTGAACTTCTATTGTGCTCACCAGTAGAATACAGAAAGAATATTTTTGCCGATGATGTCAAAATCCGTACAATTTGCGATTTGTTTCAAACTATTCAATCAAATTTTTTAACCGACTCGAGCTAATGCCATAACACCCAATTTTTTTAAAAGATTTTTCATTAAGGAAGTGAGAAATTAAGTTGAACTGTATCATAAGGATCTATCGTACAATATTGTGATTTTCCCGTATACTCATACGTGATTCATAAACGTAATTATATCACTTTTCACACATGAAGGCGTTGCAGCTGAGCGGAACATTGTAGTGTCTAGTGCCAGTAGGGGGTTGGGTAGAAGTTGAACTTGAACTGAGAAAGTTGACCAGAGCATAGAATACAAGATAAGAAGATTTTTCTCGCGATGATAAGACGACACTTAAGCTGATAAAGAGAATAGGACGTCTAAAAATTCACAGGTATTAGCTAGCAGTCCCTAAGTAGAGAGATAACTTTTATTCTATCCCTGTGATTTAAGTGATTTTTAACTCAAAAAAATTTGGGCGTGCTTTTTCCACGATCTACTCGTCGTAACATTCATAGCACAAAAAAACTTTGAATTAACCAGATGAGCAACTATGTGTATCCTCAGCTATGAATCATACTGTGCGAGAAGTAACCTTTCAAATCGTTACCGCCGTAGGCAACATTTGAGTAATCTCATAGTGACCATGCTTTCAGTTGGTAATGAATAAAGAAAAGTTATAAACGCACACAGTTAATTCACTGATTTTCTCTCTCTTCTCCTCGCAATGTTTTTTGATGGTGTCAATCAGCTGAAACGGGAATAGATGGAGAAAACGAGCAAAGACCAAGCTGACGGACAGCACCGTCCGCGTCTCTTCTCCTTCTCTCCGCTTAATATTGACGCGGACAAGGTGCTTTCCGCCTATGGAACATTTGGCAAGTATCAGGTAAGTCGTCTTTTCTGAGTAGGTGTTCAAAAAGCATGCAATTGTTGAAAACTCATTCGAAAAATAATTGAGAAAATCTCGATTTTTAGCAATGATAAAGACTTAATTCGTTTATTATAATCACAATGTCATGATGTCATCGATTCACTCCTTTCTCATCAACTTTCTCTCAGATTTCCCCATTTTCAGACATTTTTTCATGATCTAATACCTTTTTTGCTTTCTTCATCTAAGACTTCGCTTGAGAAAAAGTAAAAAGTAACTATACCCTGTCTAGCATGGCTCTAACGATCAAAGTCTGAAAGAGGAACAGTTGGAGTGAACTTAGTTGGAAAACTTAAAAGACTAATGCTGAGTGTTAGTTAAGAAAGAAAATTACTATATCTCCAGCTTTTTCTTGAACCAGAGCCTTTCAGCAGCTCTTTTGTGAGCATGAGTTGTACAGAACCTCTCACCGCGGCGTTTTCCTCACAACTTCACAAATAAATCGCTCAGATAACCTCGTATTTCCTCGCAATCGCGCCATGTTTGCTGTACGCTGCGAATATGATGGTTATGCCTTTTATCACAGAAGAAGTCCAGCAGTTCTCCTGTCAGCTGATTAATCATTCCGCAATCGCCCAGGTACACTTACAAATATAATTATAATTACTATCATACTTTCAAGCATATTTTAAAATCTCATTTCTCTCATTTTAATTTGGTTTTATCTACCAAACCTTGTCGAGGTAGAAGAGATTTTCACTATTCAGCTGGTTTTCTCCAATTTTTTCACTTGTTCTTTTAGAGATTTGATGAGCTAGAGAGAGAAAGAGAGTTGATGAGCTAGAGAGAGAAAGAGAGTTGATGAGCTAGAGAGAGAAAGAGATTTGATGAGCTAGAGAGAGAAAGAGAGCTAGAGAGAGAAAGAGAGTTAGAGAGAGAAAGAGAGCTAGAGAGAGAAAGAGAGCTAGAGAGAGAAAGAGAGTTTGTGTGTTGTTTGCTCTACTCACAGGTTCATGCTTAGATGAGATTTAAACATAGAAAATGAATGTTTTTGAGCTAGAAAAGAACAACAATTTTTTTGTTGGTTAGCTGAAACTGTGTATTTGTTGTGTATGTTCAGCGTTACGATGTGATAGACAGATGCACTGTCTACGACTCTGTCCTCGATAACAATGTTACTTGTTTGTCATTGATTGGTTAGTCATTAATACATTCATTTCTCATGCATTCCAAAAATAATTCGTTTCAAAAAACTTTTTTTCAGCAGCTCATCACACACCTAAACGAGAGTTTATTTGAAGTAGACTAATAAAAAAATTCGCAAAAAACTTTAATTTCAGTTTTATAATTTTTGATAACTTTCAAGTTTGTTTGGACAGTTTAAACATATAAAAAGTTTCAAACTTTTAGGCGAAGCTACTTATTTCGATTATAGGCAAGCGAATGACGGGAAACAGACACTGTCGAAAGAGGTTTTCTTTCCAATATTTTTTTATCGCTTGCACACCTTTGAAGAGATTTTTTGTTTTAAACTTTTAGGCTTTATATCTTAATATAGAGTTGCTCTTCAATTCATCAATTGATGAGGATTGAATTCCCATTGATTTCAAAAAGAATCAGAAATTTGAGAAAATTTCTAATTTCCAGTTCAATCTTGTCTGTGAGAATGATCCCGCGCGAGAACATGGCTCTTCTTTTTTCCTCGCAGGTTCTCGAAATAAATATTATGGATACATATCACACCCTTTCTACACAAATCGTATTATGCTTCCTGGATTTGAAGTGGTTTTTTTAAAGGAGGAATGTTGGCCTCGATGTTGATGTCGAAGATTTCTGATGCCCGTGGTCGCCGTATGTCTTTCTTGATATCGGTGATGTTTATGTTATATTACTAACAATAATTGTTACTTGAAATCCCTTGTTTAAAAAAGTTATCTTTCAAGCTACTATGTACAGGGTGCGGCAAAAAGCTAGGTGGGCAGTATTTTTCCGATAAAAACTTAACGGATTGAGCAAATCAAACAAAGTTTTCATCAAAGTTTATTTAAATAGTTCGGGATATAACTGCACTTTCAAATTTCGAAAAGCCCTACCTTCTCCTTGACACAGGGCGGAGTCGCTAGTGGAAGGCACCCACCGTGGTCGACAGGCAAGCGACGTCAAGATCATCCCACGCCTTCTGTAGGGCGCCCTTCAGACTTTCGAAATTCTTGTGGGGAAAAGCACAGGCCTTGCTATCAAGGACCGATCACACACATAAGTCCAGAGGACTGAAATCAGGTGAGTACGGAGGCCATTCGGCGGAGGTGATGAGAAATTGGTCTTGCCCCACTGTAGCCTTGTGGGTGGGAGAGTTCTGCTGGAACGTTCAGTTGTGTCCCGCGAAGTGAGCCTGGCTCCAGGAAAGTACTTCCTTTACGAGAATGTCGTTCAGGTATTTATTGGCATTCACTTTGACTCCCTGCTCGAAGAAAACGAATAGGGTCTTGCCAGTCACGCGAATCCTGGCTCAAACCATGACAGAAGCGGGATGGCACTTCCTCGAGACGTAACAGCCACTTTTATTGGCCTCCTTGACCGATTTCGACAGAATCCTATCGTTCTGGTGGTTGAAGAACTGCTCAACATTGAAAGACTCCTCATCGGTGAAAAGAATATTCAAACAGTCCACCGGCTTGAACCGCATCGACAGTTCACGGCATCTCCGAAGACGGGTCGCCTTCATGTGGTCCGTCAATGCGCGAGTCTTCTGCAGCTTCATGGGGCGAAGTCCCATGTGAGATTTGACGATCCTACGAACAGATCTATCCGAGATATTCAGCTCATTTGCAACTTTTCTGATAATCTGCTTGGGGTTATAACGAATCTTGTCTCGGATGCTTCTCACGTTGAATGAAGTGATCGCGGTCACTGGTCTACCGCTCTCGGGACGGCTATTTGTCGTACCAATCTCACGAAAGCGACGCATTGTGTTTTCAATGGTCCTGCGGGAGAATCCAGTGATTCAAGCGATGTGCTTTTGAGTATGCCGGGACTGGCTCAAGCGCAGAATGTAGCCTTGGTCCATATGAGAGACCATTACCTGAGAACGAAAGAAGATAGCATTCTGATTTTTCCAGAATGTGTTCTCAATGTTATGAACAAGATGAAAACGAAGAATCACACGAATGCAAGACTAAACAAAAAGGATACAACTGACAAAGTCGTCCACCTAGCTTTTTGCCGCACACTGTATTAAGCTCGAGGTATGTACATATATGTAAAACAACTCATACCTAACTTGTGATCAACTTCTTGAGTTCCATCTACTTAGAAGCTTATGATTTAAACAATCAGAGCTTAACAAGTATTTCATTTCAGATTTGGCTAGCAACAGCTTCCAATCTTTGCATATCCCTTTCCCCGAACTACATCGTATTTCTTCTTCTCCGAGCCATCTCAGGATTCGGTGCGGGTGTCAGTACATCGCTGCGTTTCTGCTTCATACTAAAACTGATTTCTCACTTGGAGAAGTAAATCACGTTACTGTGTTCCAGGGCAACATGGTAGTTGGAATGGTGTTAGGTCCCGAGCTCGTCGCCCCTTCATTTCGAGACTATTCCTCTTTGGTTGGTTTGATGAGCAGAGAGAGAAAAGAGAGAAAGATAGCTAAAGAAAGAATGGAAGAGAGATAAGAATAAGAGAAAGAAGAAAAGAGTGAAAAAATGAGTGAGAGAAGAAGCATTTGAAGAGAGAGAGAGAAGAAGCATTTGAAGAGAGAGAGTGAAAGAGAGAGAGAAGAAGCATTTGAAGAGAGAGAGTGAAAGAGAGATAGAAAATATTCGAATATCAAAAAAAAACTTCAAAATTTTTCAAATATTTTGAAAAAAATCGGAAATGAAGTATAGAGTTACAGAATTCTAAAGGTTATCGAATCCAAGACTATGGAAAATCACGAATCTAGGTAGCAACGATTTTCTGGGTGCTGGGATACATGCTGGCAGGAGTAGCAGCCATCATATGCAACCACTGGAGATGGATGTACTTCGTCGTCTCTGCCCCGGGATTCTTGACCATTCCATACATTTGGTCAGTTGTTCAGCTCTCGAAATCTTTCCAAAAATTTTCCCTTCGAGTTGTTTTCAATCCAATTTCTCGATGTCATGAGAATTAAAGCGGTTTTGATAATAATGACTCCCTTTCGATTCTTCATTGTTTGATAATTAACATGAGAACGTAGAATGTGGATTGGAATTTCAATCCTGGTTTAGTTGTAGCGGCGTCAAGGTGTCCAAATTCCGCTAGAGACCGGAATCCTACTATTTAGGCGGTAATAGTGAAGAGCGAGAAGTGAGTCGTTCACTCTTTGCCGAGACAAATTGGAGAAATTCGAGTTGTAACTCTTTTTGAAAAGAACTTCATGAGCTAAAATTGTGAAATACATGGCAGAAAATGATTATTTGAAGGTGGCTGCCCGAGTCTATTCACTGGATGGTGATGAGCGGAAAAGAGAAGGGGATTCATAAGTTAGTTAGAAGGGGAAGCGGAAAAGAGAAGGGGATTCATAAGTTAGTTAGAAGGGGAACGGAAAAGAGAAGGGGATTCATAAGTTAGTTAGAAGGGGAAGCGGAAAAGAGAAGGGGATTCATAAGTTAGTTAGAAGGGGAAGCGGAAAAGAGAAGGGGATTCATAAGTTAGTTATCTTTTTATCCAACCAAAGGCTTTGTCATCAAAAGTATTGTGTGCAAGACGCTATCCTATAACAGTTTCAAAGGCAGTGACGCTCGGTGGAATTGTGCAGTTATGCTTTTCAAATCAACTGAATTTCGTTTTCTTAGCAAGCGTGACTGAAGGGCTTTTAAATCAAAGTTTTCTCAGTAGTATATGCTCACACGCTGACAGTAGTTCTCGGTAGGAATGCAAGCGTTGTTCGACGTAAAATGTTCCAACAAAATCATGAACCTCATGTACTTTTAACCGCAGAATAGTTAGTAGAAAGTTGGACGCTACAGGCAACTTGGAGTTGAAGTGGACCGAACATGCACCAAAAGTGCAGGTGACAGGGTGCACCAAAAGTGCAGGTGACAGGGTGCACCAAAAGTCCAGGTGACAGGGTGCACCAAAAGTGCATGTGACAGGGTGCACCAAAAGTGCAGGTGACAGGGTGCACCAAAAGTGCAGGTGACAGGGTGCACCAAAAGTGCAGGTGACAGGGTGCACCAAAAGTGCAGGTGACAGGGTGCACCAAAAGTGCAGGTGACAGGGTGCACCAAAAGTGCAGGTGACAGGGTGCACCAAAAGTCCAGGTGACAGGGTGCACCAAAAGTCCAGGTGACAGGGTGCACCAAAAGTGCAGGTGACAGTGTGCACCAAAAGTGCAGGTGACAGTGTGCACCAAAAGTGCAGGTGACAGGGTGCACCAAAAGTCCAGGTGACAGGGTGCACCAAAAGTGCAGGTGAAATGGTGCACCAAAAGTGCAGGTGACAGGGTGCACCAAAAGTGCAGGTGAATAGTATTTTTTCGATAAAAACTTAACGGATTGAGCAAATCAAACAAAAATATCATCAAATTTTGTTCAAATAGTTTGAGATATAACTGCGTTTCCATATTTCAAACAGCCCTCTTTTCTCCTTGACACAGGCGCGGGGTCGCTTGTGGAAGGCACCCACCGTGGTGGACAGGTGAGCGACGTCAAGATCAACCCACGCCTTCTCTAGGGCGCGCTTCAGACTTTCCAAGTTCTTGTGTAGGGAAGCACAGGCCCCTCTAAAGGACCGACCACACAGAGAAGTCCAGGGGATTCAATTCAGATGAGTACGGAGGCCATGCGGCGGAGGTGATCATGGAGGGGAAATTGGTCTTGCACCAGTTTTGCACCACTTTAGCCTTGTGAGCAGGCGCAAAGTCCTGCTGGAACGTCCATTTGCGTCCTTCGAAGTAAGCCTGGCTCTAGGGAAGTACTTCCTTCATGAGAAGATCGTTCAGGTAGTTATTAGCATTCACTTTGACTCCCTGCTCGACGAAAACGAGTGGAGTCTTGTCAGTCTCGCAAAATTCGTCCCAGACCATGAAAGAAACGAGATGGCCCTTTCTCGAGACGTAGCGGCCACTCTTATAGGCATCGTTGACCGATTTCGACCAAATCCTATCGTTCTGGTGGTTGAAGGACTGCTCAATATTTAACAACTTCTCATCGGTGAAGAGAATATCCAAACAGTCCACCGGCTTGAAAGCTCACGACATCTCCGAAGGCGAGTCGCCTTCATCTAGTCCGTCAATGCGTGAGTGTTCTGCAGCTTGATGGGGCGAAGTCCCATGCGTGATTTAACGATCCTACGAACAGAACTATCCGAGATATTCAGCTCCTTGGCGACTTTTCTGAGACTCCGCTAGGGGTTATATCGAATCTTGTCTTGGATGCTTCTCACGTTGAAGGAAGGGGTTGTGTCACTGGTATGCCGATCAAGATCATTCGTCGTACCAGTCTCAAGAAAGCGACGTATTGTGTTTTCAATGGTCCTGCGGGAGAATGCAGTGGTTCTGGCGATGTGCTTTTGAGTGTGCCCGGACTGGTTCAAGCGCAGAATGTAGCCTCGGTCCATATCAGAGAGCATCACCGGAAAACGAAGAGAGTTATCATTCTGATTTTTTCAGGGTATGTTAGCAACATTTTGAATAAGAAAACAAGCGAAAAATCACGCGACCGCTGCACCAAACAAAAAAGATACAAAGTGACAAAGTCGTCCACTTGGACTTCTAGTACACCCTGTAGTTCTCCAAGTATCCGTTCAATCGAGGTACTTGCATGCTGCGACACGAGCGAACGGTCAACCATCAGTTCCCTTCCATGAGTGCCGGTCGACTCGCACGCTGAATGCTTTAGATGTTGAGTCCTCTTCAAATCAGTCCTCCTTCACTCACGCTTTAAGGTCACTTAACCCTCCTCAATACTTGTTATTATTATTATTAGTTTTCATGCTAGTATTCATTGCCTTTGATTTCTTCCGCTTTTGTGATCCGAACATTTTCATTAAGTTCTTCGTGCTCAATACTTCTTTACTCATACTATGTGAAAAAAATTTATGAGGAAGCGGAATACTGATCACAGAAAAATCTAGCTAGTCAGTTTCAAAAATCTACACATATTATAAGTATTCGAGCTTTAAATGTTTACGTTTCTAAAAAGTATTTCGCATTGTTGTGGGAGAAAGCCATGATTCAGTTTTAGACAACTTGGGAGAAACCCATGATTCAGTTTTAGACAACTTAAATTCACTTTCAGAAACCCGAAGATCGCTATACAATTCGTGATTGGTTGCTTCGTGATGTTGGTTTGAAGCTCAACAAGATTTTGTCGATTTGAGCATTCGTTTAAACTTCTTGATTTCTTCTTTACCGGAAAAAAACAGCATATGGCTCGACTCAGTGCAGAAATTTGCTATAAGTCAACTTAAGTTACTTTTTCTGAACTTATTTATCAATCATTCGAATTCAAATGTTTCAGTGTAGTCATGAACCTGACATACTGGGCACTCTCCCTATTCTCCACCGAGTTGTCAGAGAAGAAAATGATTGGATTCTTCCTTTCTGGTCTGATAGAAATACCGGCCGGAATCGTCTCCGTTTTACTACTTGTCACTTTCTTTTTCGAACAACTTTTCAAAAAGAAAAAAATATACTTCTTGAGAACTTCAGTCATTTCAGCTTTCGAATTTCGCATCATACAAATAAGGTATTATGTAAGCAATTTTTTTTACAAATGAGGTATTATGTAAGCAATTTTGTTAGAAAAGCAAACTGGTAAACAGTAACTGGAATTATTTGATATTTGAAAAAATTTCATACTTACTATATCTTTTTTCCTCAACGATGTTTTAGAAATCTATGAGGAGAGTTTTGGTGTCGACTACTACGGTGGGATTAACTGGCATCTGCCTGCTTCTCGGTCTGGCTCTACCGTGTCAGTGCTGATCCATCGTTGATTTTACTGTGGCGGCAATATTGAAAAAGTTGCAGTGCTGGTAGGTAACCATGCGGCCTGGTTTATGATCTTCCCATTGCTGGCAAAGATGTTCAACTCTATTGCGTGGGCATCCGTGCCTCTCTCTTTGACAGAAATGACTCCCACGTTCATCAGGTGCACTTTTTGATTTCACTCTTACTTTTTGACGGAATAAAAGAACTGTTTTTTGAATTTTCAGGAACACTTTCACTGGATACATCGCCTTCTGTGGCGATTTTGGCTCTATTTTCTCACCTTATCTGGGTTTGATGGTTCGTTCCACTTGAAGTGTTCGCTCAAATAAATTTTCTTTTGACTTTTGTCTCGATTAGAGTTTTCGATCTCATCTGAAACCGTTTTTTTCTTCTTCTAAGGTCCGACGGTAGATTTTAAGGTTTATACAGCTTTGCAGAGATACCGCTTTGCAGAAATCAATTCATCACGACGCAGCTACGTATCTCATTTGCATTCTATCTATCGTGTCCGCTCTTTTGGTTCTCCTCCAACCGGAGACTAAGGTTTGGCCTTCCAGATGAGTTTTTACGTCAAGTTGCATAACCCAACCTGTAATGATTAAATTGCGATTGGAGCAGTTTAAATGCGGTCTTTACGGAATTTACATGAAGACATTGATCAGCTTGTGAATTATGCAGTAAGCAAACAACTGGGTAGTGAATTATGCAGTAAGCAAACAACTGGGTAGTGAATTATGCAGTAAGCAAACAACTGGGTAGTAAGCGAGGCGAATTAAGTCCGGAAATATTGAGAAAAAGTTGTATTCATATGTATGTACTATTTATACGTATGCATGTAACCCTGAATTTGTTAGTCGCTATAACTATGAGCAGATTGTGTTATTACAAGTTTGGAAGGATGCGGAAACAATAAAGCTTTTTTTGCAAAATCTTCGGTCAACGTTGGCTATACAGTATTTCAGTCAGAAGAAACACAGAGTAAAAAAATGCTTTCTCAAGTTCGAATAGTGACAAGTTACTACAATATATTGGTGATTTGAGGGCAAAAGTATGGTGGCTTCCATTTCGGAGTTCGACGGCGGCCCTCTCTTTGATGTGTTTGGGAAGAAGAACTCCAAACGAGTCCACAGAAAGACTTCAAGAGAAGTTTCAGCTTTGAAAAAGGTGCTTGTTCAAAAATTAAATGTTTTGTTTTTTCTAAGTTTGATTTGTTTTTGTTGTTGTTTTTTCTGAGTCTGATGTTTAAAAACTAAATTTTTTAGCGTTCAAAGTCGTGAAACTACATTATCTTTTTTGTAAAAACTACTTTTGAAAAAAACAGTTTGAAGTTTTTTTTAATGTAGTTTTGAAAAAAATTCAAAAAAGCTTTTAAACAAAGTTTCAAGTTCAGAAGGAAAACAAGACGAAAATAATGGTTGATAGAGAGGAGGAAGGACATGGCAGCGGACGAGAAACGCTTCAGGCAAACGAGAACAGCATTCTCTCTACTTTACCAGTGAAAATACTTCCAGGTTTCTCATTGACTTGTTTTTGAAAAAAAAAGAAGAAAAAGCTGCATATATTTTTTAAAATTATTCTCAAACAAAAGGTTTTTTATAATGACGTCTCTTGCCAACAGCGTGGGAATAGTCACTGACAGGGGATTAATAAGGATTGGTTTTGGCTAAGCTAATAAATTTTTCAACAATTCATGTTCAATGTCCATATCTGATTTTCCAACTGAATTACTTCTGAGATAGGATCTACACATCGCTACATCTGTGATAAAAGCCTTGCTGTGGTTAATAGCATTTTTTTCGTTTCTTTCCAAACCAACGATTACAATGAAACTTGGATTAGATATAAAAAAGGTCAATTTTTTTACAAATTGTCGATGAAAATGAATTTTTTCTCTCTTTCAGATGAGGAAGCTTCAGAAGAACCGCAAAGAAAAGATCCGACCTCTCAGCAGAAATCCGATCCTCTATTAATCAAACACGGACCTTGATGACTGGTTTTTCATTACATCTGTACGGCATAAAACGAGTTATTCGTGTATTAATGAAACTTTCAAATCTGAATGATAATTTGTAAAATAAAGCTTGTTTGTTTTCGAATGCGCTCGAAAAAAAATCGGAATTTAAGGAAATTCTAACGAACAAATAACTTTAGCTGTGGACCTGCTTGGGCCCTTATCGTGTCCTAAGATTTATTATTCTTCAGAAGCGGGTACTACAAATAATTTTCCTCTATTCAACAGATTCTATTCAACATTTTCACCCTATACAACTTTCCATGGCATCATTAATGCGTATTTTACACAAACACATATAATTGGGTCCCTGAATTATATACATACGTCGTGAGAGCTAGGAGTAAAGACAAGTCAACAACCAATGGAACTCAAGAAAAACAAAAACAGCGAGAATTTCACGACCTACGTATTAAGATGTTTATAGCCCTAAAAATACACGAGAGCCATTCTCAATCGCATTAACTGTATTTAAAATTTAATCCAGAGAACAAAGCTTAACTATGTTGAGTACTCGGCTAATTCTAGCGACAATCGTATTAAAAAGCAGTTCGAAGAGAAATAAGTGAATTATCGATGTAACTATGCTGAATCGGAACTAGGCAATTTTATATCACTGCCAACTCTTCTAGCTGTATCACCATTACTTGGTGATTATTCTATATCACTGCCACCTCTTCTAGCTGTATCACCATTACTTGGTGATTATTCTATATCACTGCCACCTCTTCTAGCTGTATCACCATTACTTGGTGATTATTCTATATCACTGCCACCTCTTCTAGCTGTATCACCATTACTTGGTGATTAAATTCGCTGACGATGCTTTTATAAAGCGAAACGTTCGAAGCCCTATTCTTCTTAACAACGCATCAACAAGGAAAGACACAGATCAAAGTGTATCGTCTACTGGATTCTCAATCCAATGCGTTTAACTCAGCACAAGTTCTTCATTGACTTCTGAAATCTATGAACAATGATTGTCTAAGTTTGCAATGGGCCGTGAAAGTTTGCGCAGGTCAAGAATGAAATCCTTCCGCTTTCATCGATGAAATAACGATTTGACGAATTCTTGGTTTTTGTAATGCCTAAATCTATGGATTTACTAATACAGGATAAAGACTCCTTTTATGATACCTAGAAAACAGGAGTCGAATTGTGACCATTTCAATTTATGACATTAGCATCACAAAATTTCAAATTCCATTTCTCCCATCAGTCCGGGATATGAAAATTAATATGAAAACAAAAATAGTAGTCCATAGTAGCATAAAACTATTTCGTGATGTATCATCCTATAACGCCCGTGTTTGAAAAAGTGGGGGCTAAAGTACATATAAGTGCATTCCCACAGTGTATTTTGTCCCGTGCGAAGGGCTAAAGTAAATTTTACCCATTCAAGTGATAACTTCAACGTAAAATGTTTCATCTATACTGATATTTATCGTTGCTGAGCCTGCACTTTCTCTTGAATTATTCTGAAATTTCAGTTGGTTATTGATCAAGCGTGCTAGGAAGACACTTGAAAAATGTTATCTATTCTTTTTTTCAAATTTCTCCTTAAGAGCTGACTAGGTGACCAACAAAAAAGTAAGAGAGACTCGGCAAGCCAGAGAGAGGAAGAGAAAGCGAGAGATAGAGAGAGAGATAGATAGAGTGATAAACTCTGAAGAATATCACGGATCCAATCTCTTGACCGGTATGCGAAAGGGAAATCTCATGTTAAGTCTATCCGATCTTTTCTAACAACGGTTTCTCTAGTTTGTGATGCTGCTTTCTCTCCCTTTTTTGATTAACCAACCTCCGTTTTCTGAGTTCTCTTTTCTTGTTCTTCCAATCTTCTACCTGGCCCTCTTCATCTATCTCCTATTATTTCACTCAAAGTCTCAATTCACTCCTTACTTCACATAATCTATGTTTCTCGCATGACAATCACTTTCTCTTTTCCAATTTTGATCCGTTTCTCTTTCTCTTTCTTGATCTATCTCTCAGTTCTCTCGAGTCTCGTTTGCCCTCTCAAAGACCGACTCGACATTATATGTACTTGAGGAGTTAAGTCTGGGTGAAGCGGTGAGCTGAGGATATGGAACAGGTTGTACACAAGGCCAGAAGCATAATATTACTCCCTCCGACTATAGTTTCTCCCTTTTTGTATTACTTAGTTGCTCTTTACACTTTTCTCTCTTACTCTCTATCTCTCTGGCTTTCTCTCTCTCTCTCTCTCTCCTTTTTCTCTCTCTCTCTCTCGCTCCATATCGTCTAATTCATCCGAGCCTCGATACACGAGTCTATTACCAAAGCCTTGGACTACTTAGGAACGCAACTCGGCTGACTCCTCATTCAAATTTCTCCGTTTTTTCAATGTCGGTTGAATTTATCCAAGATTTGCGATGGGTAATTCACGTCACATCATTCGGTTCCTTGAGTTTTCATTTGCCGATATGCCTTTATGGACTTCTTTCCGGAATAAACATATTGAATTATGTTGAAATCATGTGAATGGATTCGAAATTTTTATGCATTTTAGATACTTTCATTATTGTAAAGTTTTATTCATAGAAATTTTCATCTTTCAAAAAGTATGTTGCTAATTCTCTTCAAGAAATGATCTCTTTATGTTAAGATACTTGAGTATGTCCTATACACGGAATGAGAGGCGAATTACATTAGCTTCCACGCTTTATCTGATTGCCTCATTTCCTTCGCAATGAACAGAAAGTGGAGTAACACGCATTGCATTGTACGTTCGTATGTTTGTTTTGTATGTTTCTCAATCACAATCAAATTTGCGAGAAAATCGTGAGCGCGATATCTGCAATTTCTACCCTTTATTAAATTTATCATGAAACGCTATTCAGTGACCAATCGCGTTCCGTTCTGATCTGAATCCCGAAACTTTTTTCCCGAAGGGAGTTCTTTTTAAAACTAAATTGAATTCACCAGATGCGGATCACTCTCTTGTTTTTCTTCCTGCCTCCAACGGCCTTCTCTCAACTGAGCGGACCTATTCTTCCTGTCGACGCTGAAGCCATCATGAGTGTGGTAAGTGAGGGCTGATCGGTGATATAATGGTAGTGCGAACGGTTTTTATGCGGAGAATTTCGAGTTTACAGCCCACCTTCGGAAAGACAAAAAAGGGTTGAAGAAAAATAATGTTACATATTTTTCTCTCAATTTAGACTCTCCCAACTCTTGCTATTCTCAAAATCAGAGAAATAAGAAGAACCCTCTAGTTCCATCAGTTAAGGTTTGTATCTCATCTCAGAAAAGCGCATACTTTACGGCAAGGCTATTAATTTTATGATGGATATAAGCACGATGGATATGAATTTTATGACAATTTTGATGCACCCTATTTGCTTTTCTCGATTAGAATGAATCTGATTTCAACAGATTCTCTCTGAATTCAATTACAGCCCCAACTGATCCGCTTTTACGGATATCCTGTGGAAGAACACCAAGTAGTCACCGCTGACGGATACATACTCACTCTTCATCGCATTCCTTTTGGACGAAACGGTTAAATGCATGCATGCATGCCATTCCAACACGATACACATGTTGGAATGGCATGCATGTTTAAGTGTGGCAGTTCCTGCAACTGGTAATGCTGCATCGATAACATGTCCAACTATAACAGTGACATTATTTTAGGTCAGTATAATCTCACAGTAACTTGTGAATGTATAATACTGTTAGACAACCGAATAAGAGCGATTCGAAAAAGTTAGCGAGTGAAAAAAATTGGATGACCCAATTATATATACTACTAAAAAGTGGAGCCTGTCGTAGTGAAATTAAGTTCACGTGTAGTGAGAAACGTATTTTTTGTTATTAATATATTAGAGAAGAGAAAGGTTATAAAGGTGTATATTTTAAAGGTGTATAGTGTATATTTTTTGAAAGATAAAGTTCTGCTATAAATTATGAAGACAAAATGCGAAAGTATGTTTCGCCCCCGAGCCAGACAGACTTTCGCTCTCTCTGGGTGGGGCTCTTCAGTGAGTTCCCAGAGAGACCGTTATAGAGAAATCTTAGATGAAATAAAAAAAATTTTAAGAAACAAACTAAACTTAGTAAATATTTTAGCTCGAGAAAATTTCCAGTTTACGACTTTCAAAACACATGTTTGCTCAACAAAAAATACGATTTCTGAAAAAATTAGTCAACTGCAATTCGTTAGAGTTCTCAGATAATGCTTGTTTCGTGAATTCTGAAAAGTTCAGAAAAATTATATCATCTCCGGACGGTGATGAATTGCAGAATCCTACGGACCGAAACAGAGCCCTCGGCCGATTGTCTTCTTGCAGCACGGTTTGCTGTGCAGCAGTAGTATGTGGGTGCTCAACATGCCCGACCAGTCTGCCGGTTCCAACTTCACTCGAATGAGATTACACTAGAACTGTTCCCTAGTTTTCTAGTTTAGTCTCGAACATAGCAGTGACTGATGAAAAATCATAAGTATGAAAGCATAATGTTAACCTCGATGGTGAAGGTAATGTTCAGTAAAAAAAAGAATATACGTACAAACATTCAACGTTTGTGTATTTATTGATGCAGTTGAACCATTATCGAATTGTGTCGCCTCAGGCTTTCTGTTCGCTGACGCTGGATACGACGTGTGGATGGGAAACTCAAGAGGCAATATCTATTCTAAACGCCACGTGAGGCATAATCCAGATTCTGAGGACTTCTGGAGATTCAGGTGCTCAGATTTCTTGATGCCTATTTTTTGTCATCAGGGAACTTTATTTGTTGTCTTAGGCGTCAAGTTTAATTTATTCTCTTACTACGCTTTTGTTGATGTAGTTTTTTTTTAGATAAGGCAAAGACAAGCTCAAATGCTTCAACAAAAATCCTAATTTTTATACATGATTCAAATAATTAATAAGTTTGGAGTTGTACTTTTTATAATAAAATATTCCTTCAAGTTGGCAAGAAATGGCGCAATACGACTTGCAAGCCTCTATTGACGGAATTCTCCTATTCACTAAACAACCCTATCTCTACTACGTCGGCCACTCACAAGTTTGATTTTTCCTCTGACTACGCTTCTGATGCTGAAAATCAGTAAAATATAATTGTCATCGGAAGACATATATTCAGTCTGCTAGAGCTGCCATAAATGACAAACTCAGGATGATTGCAATTACAACCAATGTTTTTTGCAGGGTACGCTAACCATGTTCGCGAAACAGGCGACTGATGCTGCTTTCTCCACTAAGGTATAACTAAGATGCATAGTTTATTGCATGTGGGATTGTTGGAGGATTTACATTTAACTTGAATTTCATGGTTGACACAAGCGAAAAATAAGATAATGTATCACCTCGAAGGATGACTCTGGTTGGTTGGGAGGATACGGCTTCAAGGATTTTTCTTGGTTGGGAGGATAAGGCTTCAAGGATTATTCTTGGTTGGTTGGGAGGATACGGCTTCAAGGATTATTCTTGGTTGGGAGGATACGGCTTCAAGGATTATTCTTGGTTGGGAGGATACGGCTTCAAGGATTATTCTTGGTTGGGAGGATACGGCTTCAAGGATTATTCTTGGTTGGGAGGATACGGCTTCAAGGATTATTCTTGATTGGGAGGATACGGCTTCAAGGATTATTCTTGGTTGGGAGGATACGGCTTCAAGGATTATTCTTGGTTGGGAAGATACGGCTTCAAGGATTATTCTTGGTTGGGAGGATACGGCTTCAAGGATTATTCTTGGTTGGGAGGATACGGCTTCAAGGATTATTCTTGGTTGGGAGGATACGGCTTCAAGGATTATTCTTGGTTGGGAGGATACGGCTTCAAGGATTATTCTTCCTGCTCGGAGCCGGGTTTAGTCTTGTTAATCAAGAGAATTGAGCTGAGCAAAGAGCGAAGAAAAAGTTTATCATCAAGAGCATTACGAACAAGGTAGTAAAAAGATGATCAATGATCTGAACAAACTGCTTAACTTTAAAATACTTATTCGTTTTCCGCTTTTCTATTACTCGTCTTTGTCTCAGATCAGGAAGTTCTTCGCCCTCGCCCCTGTCGGTCGTCTCGCACACGTCCACGGGCTTTTCTACTATCTCGGCAAAATGTACGACCAGATAAAGGTTCTTTTCGCGATCATTACAACGGCTTTTTGCAAAACTAAGTTATCAAAAAATTCTCTGGTTATTTATGCTCCTGGTTATTTTATCACAAACGCGATTGCATGATTTGATTACTTATGTACACGTGCCTGATCTTTTTCAAAGACCGGCTCTGATTATAATATTTTTCAAACGAATTTTTTCATTTTATGAAAACCACTTAATTTAGAGTCATTTGATGCAAGTAGTTTATGAACGATGAAACAATACAATGAACGCGGCGGGAATCCCCTAATTTTAAACAAGTTTTTAAAGCATCTTTTTTCAGAAATTCAAATTATGACAATTTTAATTGTTCATACTGGTCATAGGGTTGATGAAATATGTCCTTCCCCTTCTGGAGATGAAAGGAATATTGAGGAAAAACACACAAAACCAAATAAAGGCATTGACTGCCCTCTTCGGAGAC
Organism: Allodiplogaster pararmata; assembly: GCA_964056735.1. Lineage (NCBI taxonomy): Eukaryota > Metazoa > Nematoda > Chromadorea > Rhabditida > Diplogasteridae > Allodiplogaster > Allodiplogaster pararmata. The sequence goes on from OZ057406.1 coordinate 19,510,279, forward strand.
AGCGAGTTCCTCCCCAACAACCTGCTCACTCGTGTGCTCGCCGACCTCGTCTGCGATGCAAAGCTCTCCTCTCCTCTCTGCACCAATCTCATATTCCAAGTGTCTGGACCGGATAGCAAGCAGTTCAATGAGGTCAGCCACAGCTCCCTTCAGTCCTTGTTGCCATTCGACAATCTGATTTTAAAAACTCATTTTAAATGACCTTTCAAGATTTTGGATGAGCTTTATCATCTTTGGTAGTGATTTTGCTTTGGAATGTATTTAAAAAATAAATGCGGGGTTCGGGGGTTTTTAACCAAGTGAATGTACCGAGTTCTGTTTAATGTGCTGTTAAGTTTAATTTCAAATTCTACAGAGAACATTAATATGTAGGAATTTTCACCTCTTTAACCGGTGAAGTTTTCGATAGCATTTGTAATTATTGATAGCTTTTCGATAGCATAAAACAATACTTGAGTTACATTCGCCGAAACCATTTAAGACCCGCATTCCGATATACATGGCACATAATCCAGCTGGAACTTCAACCAAGAAACCATTTAAGACCCGCATTCCGATATACATGGCACATAATCCAGCTGGAACTTCAACCAAGAACATCCATTTAAGACCCGCATTCCGATATACATGGCACATAATCCAGCTGGAACTTCAACCAAGAAACCATTTAAGACCCGCATTCCGATATACATGGCACATAATCCAGCTGGAACTTCAACCAAGAACATCCATTTAAGACCCGCATTCCGATATACATGGCACATAATCCAGCTGGAACTTCAACCAAGAACATCCATTTAAGACCCGCATTCCGATATACATGGCACATAATCCAGCTGGAACTTCAACCAAGAACATCCATTTAAGACCCGCATTCCGATATACATGGCACATAATCCAGCTGGAACTTCAACCAAGAACATCCATTTAAGACCCGCATTCCGATATACATGGCACATAATCCAGCTGGAACTTCAACCAAGAAACCATTTAAGACCCGCATTCCGATATACATGGCACATAATCCAGCTGGAACTTCAACCAAGAAACCATTTAAGACCCGCATTCCGATATACATGGCACATAATCCAGCTGGAACTTCAACCAAGAACATCCATTTAAGACCCGCATTCCGATATACATGGCACATAATCCAGCTGGAACTTCAACCAAGAAACCATTTAAGACCCGCATTCCGATATACATGGCACATAATCCAGCTGGAACTTCAACCAAGAACATCCATTTAAGACCCGCATTCCGATATACATGGCACATAATCCAGCTGGAACTTCAACCAAGAACATCCATTTAAGACCCGCATTCCGATATACATGGCACATAATCCAGCTGGAACTTCAACCAAGAAACCATTTAAGACCCGCATTCCGATATACATGGCACATAATCCAGCTGGAACTTCAACCAAGAACATCCATTTAAGACCCGCATTCCGATATACATGGCACATAATCCAGCTGGAACTTCAACCAAGAAACCATTTAAGACCCGCATTCCGATATACATGGCACATAATCCAGCTGGAACTTCAACCAAGAACATCCATTTAAGACCCGCATTCCGATATACATGGCACATAATCCAGCTGGAACTTCAACCAAGAAACCATTTAAGACCCGCATTCCGATATACATGGCACATAATCCAGCTGGAACTTCAAACAAGAACATCCATTTAAGACCCGCATTCCGATATACATGGCACATAATCCAGCTGGAACTTCAACCAAGAACATCCATTTAAGACCCGCATTCCGATATACATGGCACATAATCCAGCTGGAACTTCAACCAAGAAACCATTTAAGACCCGCATTCCGATATACATGGCACATAATCCAGCTGGAACTTCAACCAAGAACATCCATTTAAGACCCGCATTCCGATATACATGGCACATAATCCAGCTGGAACTTCAACCAAGAAACCATTTAAGACCCGCATTCCGATATACATGGCACATAATCCAGCTGGAACTTCAACCAAGAACATCCATTTAAGACCCGCATTCCGATATACATGGCACATAATCCAGCTGGAACTTCAACCAAGAACATCCTGCACTTCGCTCAGGTTTTTTTGAGTTTTTCCATAGATATCTTTTTAAAAAGTTCATGTTTTCATCAAGACGTTTTTAGATGGTCCACTTTAAAAGAATGGCTCCTTATGATTACGGACAGCAGGCAAATCTCAAGGTCTACGGCAGTGTGAGTTCATTTCATCGGTCGATACAAGTGAAGCATAATTCATTCAATAAATACTTTTTAACGTTTGATAAAATTGATGAAAGTCAGACAACTGAAAGTAAGTCTATTTCGACAAGTTTTTTTCTGCTCAGTTAGTCATGCTTCTGTTCTAAAACATAACCTCAACTTTATTTTAGTATGCTGTCTTTTAAGAAATCGATTTAAAGTTGGTGCTGAGTTAAACGCATTGTAGGAGTATCCAGAAGATGCTGTCTTTCTTAAATCTTCTTTGTATCATATGCAGTAGTTGTGAGAGTTCCAAGCTAATAAGAACTATAAAGAAAAGTATTGAAACATTGCCATGCAGATCATTCAGCCACAAAAATGACTGCTTTGCAGCCATTCCCTCCAGAGTACGACCTGTCAGCTGTCTCATCCCCCACTTACATCTTCTACTCAGACTCCGACTGGCTATCGACACCCCAGGACGTTGAGGGGTTCATACTAAAACGTTTCAACTCTACAGTTATCAAATTCGCGAGGTAAGTGTATATTTATTTGTTATTATTATTATTGAATTATGAAGATATATTTTCGAGGGTGAGTATGAAGTTATCTCCATTCAAGTAGCCTCTTTTTGCTTCTCCACGTGTATGACTCGGACTTATTGTCATTTGTTCTAAATCTTCTGAGCGGTAGATGGATGACGTTTGAGTTTATTACGCATGGAAAATGCTTGGTAAGGTTGGGGGTCTTCCATGTGAGGGGAAACATGAGGTCAAAAAAGTTGGTAACATATGAGGTCGAAATAGATTTTGGAAAGAACTTTCGAGTGATGGGTCGGTCCTACTCCAGAGGTAGCATCGTGTGGGAGGGCGGTGAGGAACTAGGACGATACAGCTTCAAGGTGTCCAATTCCTCGTTGAAGCCGGATTGCATCATGTCCACTAGACGAAATGAATAGAGTAGAGAGCGGATGGAAAGTCGACCACTCCAGTCATGGCGAACAAGATATAATGATGTGACGAACAAGATAGAATGATGACGTGACAGAAAAGGCCTCCATCTAAGGCTGTCGAGGTTAAACCCTGGTCTAGGTAGTGGGAGCCGTCCACAATAAAACAGAACTCGTGATGACCATTGGGTAGAGAAATTCGAATCCACCAGGAGCCTTTGGAACCCTTATGAAGAAGTAAAGCTGCTTGCCAATACACAAATGAACCTGTGAGGGAAACTGTCTGAGCTGAGGTTTGGAACAGACTAAAGAGAACTTCACTAGTTGGGCAGTCATGTCCAGTTTCCGGCGGGGAACTCTTCTTCTCTTCGTCTTCACGCAATCTTCGCCAGGAGAAGTAGAAGAAAGCTGCGATAATAATAGTGAAAAGAAATCCAAGTAGCAGAAATGATCCACGGAAGAAATCAGTGAGATACATCAACATGAGAAAGAAGTGCTTCACTATTAAAGTATGAATATACAAATGATGAAATCGAATATAAGATATAGAAAGAGTGGAAAAGAGGAAATAAAAATACAGAAAAGCGATATAGAGAAAGAGAGAAAGAGAGAGCTTCTGAATCGATCGAGCATTACACGCAATGCTTCAATATATTTTTTAATTTATAGAGTTGAATCGGCTGATGAATTTCGTATTAAAATCTAGCTGATGTTCTTCTACCGCAATCCTTCTCTCTACACTCCTTCTACCTCTATTAGCAAAACGTATCCACTTAAACTTTTTGTCAGGCTCATACAATGTACATACAAAGGTTTTGCTCGTTCCACTCAGCACAAATTCTTGGTTTTTGTGGGTAAGGCGCTAAAATCCAAAAAAAATGCTGGGTTCGATACTTCCAAACTTTTTGAATGTGTTGAAAATTCACATTGTCAGATGTCAGTAACTATCAAATCTTATTTAACACGATTGATCTAAGGGAAACAAACTTTTACGAATCTTGGAGAAACTTTGATGCCTTTAAAAATCAAAACGCTGAATAATTTAAGAAAACTGCAAGATTTCAACCATAATGACTTCCTTTGGGGCTTGCGAGCTCGAGAAGAGATATACGACCCTATTGGTAAGTTATTTCAACCCATTTTTATTTCAAAAATGTATGATAGTGCTTCTAGGATTATCATTCCTGCTCAAAGCAAGGTTAAGTCTTGTCGATGAAGCGAGTTGAATTGAGCAGAGAGCGAAGAAAAAGTTGACCGTCAAGAGCATAGAATAACATTTGAAGTTCTTTTTTTATATCAACCTAAAAAGGTTTTGAGATTTATATCTCAAAGCTATGATTTTGTACAAATTGTAGCTTTCCGTACAGGATTATCCAATACACTATTATCTGTGTCTTGCCTTGTTGATGCGTTGTTAAGAAGAATGAGACTTCGAACGTTTCGCTTTATAAAAGCATCGTCAGCGAATGGAAACACCTAAACACAATGGTGAGCACAGCAGAAATATGTACCAAAAAGGATAAGAAAAAACAAATAGAAAGCAAAATAACGAACCAAATAATGGTGATACAGCCAGAAGAGGTGGCTGTGATAGTGAAAACAATAGAAAAAACCACCGAAGAAATAATACGAGAAAAAAATACAGAAAACAGAAATACAATATGGATCAAAACAAGCTAGATGATCCTAAGGAAGGGGCAGGAGGGAGAGATGAGAGAGCTCTTCTGCCATTTCGCTCTTGTTGTTAAGGTCAGGTTTGTGAGTATCAATCAGCAAAGCCTCAATAATTCTACGGCGAACAATATTAGTTTCAACATGCAGAATAGAACCGGTGAGTACAACTGTTTCATTTGGATGAGAAACAAGAACGTGCTGAGAAAAGGCATTAGTTGAGTAGGGAGGGGCCTTTGGGTTCTTAGTTGCACGTATGTATATGTTCCGTGACCCTGGTATGAACTGGACGGCCTGTTTGTCCTATATAAAACATCCCACAGGAGCATGATATCTTATATATTGCACCTACTGTACAACAGACACCGGATCTCCTAGAAGGGCAGAAAATGCATGTTTCTGTAAAGCCGGTCATTATTGCGAATTCTACATAACAAGGTCTGAAGGGAGGCCGGCGACCTCTCTAAAACATCAACATCGTCTAACCCTCCTACTTCACGAATAGGACAGCGAATATCTCTAGTGAAGGCATCAGAGATAAATGGTATAGAAAAGATAGCTCTGCTGTTTTGTTCTGTGGGTAGTGATGCCCTTCGGCTGTGAGGCTTCTTGGAACAATTGGTTTACAATGCTTTTAGCTTTGGCTATAGAGGCAGAACGAAACTCAGCAGAGCTAACCTTTGAGGCTGTGAGGATAATGTTTTTTTTACGATTGCACGTTTGACGTGAAGAGGATGGTTAGAGGTGTTATGTAAGAGAATGTTTTTGTTAGCAGCCTTCCTATACCATTTGGTAAGAACGCCTTCTTATCAAATTTGTCAGTTAGATGAAATTTGTGAGTCTTGATCAGAGTATAAATAACAGGTAGTCGAGGAATAACAAAAACATCTGCCGGGACCGATATCAACCAGTTCAAGATCAGACCCATAATCTCTGGCTGCGGAGGTCCAACTGACAGGATATCTTGGCTTCTTTATAAAATTCTCAACCCTGTTTTCGACTGCATACCCACTCATCTCATCAATACCAGTCAACTCCTTGGAGATTTACAGAATATCACTGCTGGTAACGTAATTTATGAGAGCTTTGATGTGGAATCTCTTTACACTAATGTGTCTAACAATGATGCTGTTGATGCGGTAGTTGATATTATAGAATCTAACAGTGAATCATTCAAACTATTGGGATTCAGTGTCGAAGATGTCAAGTCATTACTAATTTGTTGTTTGTCTTGTAACATTTTTGCATTCGCCGGGATCTTCTACTCACAACGCCGAGGCTTAGCCATGGGCAACCGACTCGCCCCACTACTAGCAGTTTCTTAAATGCACCTCCTAGAGCGCGCAGCTCCTCGTCGCGATATTGTGCTTCTGAAGCGGTACATCGACGAATACATCGTTATGAGCAGAGACCAAGCAGCAATAGATGCTCTCTTCGATTATCTCAACGCTCAGGCCGCCCAGATTCATCTAACCAGAGAAGCTGCTGCTAACAACTGTCTACCATTTCTCAATGTAACACTAACCTCATCAGGAGAACGCGTTCTTACCAAATGGTATAGGAAGGCTGCTAACAGAAACATTCTCTTACATAACACCTCTAACCAACCTCTTCACGTCAAACGTGCAATCGTAAAAAACACTATCCTCACAGCCTCAAAGGTTAGCTCTGCTGAGTTTCGTTCTGCCTCTATAGCCAAAGCTAAAAGCATTCTAAAACAAAATGGGTACAATTGTTCCAAGAAGCCTCACAGTCGAAGGGCAATACTACCCTAGAACTAAACAGCAGAGCTATCTTTTCTATACCATTTTTCTCTGATTCCTTCACTAGAGATATTCGCTGTGCTATTCGTGAAGTAGGGTTAGACGATTTTGATGTTTTAGAGAGGTCGCCGGCCTCCCTTCAGACCTTGTTATGTAGAAATTGCAATAATGACCGGCTTTGCTACAATACAGAAACATGCATTTTCTGCCCTTCTAGGAGATCCGGTGTCTGTTGTACAGTAGGTGTAATATATAAGATATCATGCTCTTGTGGGATGTTTTATATAGGACACACAGGCCGTCCAGTTCATACCAGGGTCACGGAACATATATGTACGTGCAACTAATAACCCAAAGGCCCCTTCCTACGCAACTAATGCCTTTTCTCAGCACGTTCTTGTTTCTCATCTAAATGAAACAGTTGTACTCACCGGTTCTATTCTGCATGTTGAAACTAATATTGTTCGCCGTAGAATTATTGAGGCTTTGCTGATTGATACTCACAAACCTGACCTTAACAACAAGAGCGAAATGGCAGAAGAGCTCTCTCATCTCTCCCTCCTGCCCCTTCCTTAGGATCATCTCGCTTGTTTTGATCCATATTGTATTTCTGTTTTCTGTTTTTTTTCTCGTATTATTTCTTCGGTGGTTTTTTCTATTGTGTTCACTACCACAGCCACCTCTTCTGGCTGTATCACCATTATTTGATTCGTTATTTTGCTTTCTGTTTGTTTTTTCTTATCCTTTTTTATTCATATTTCTGCTCTGCTCACCATTGTGTTTAGGTGTTTCCATTCGCTGACGATGCTTTTATAACGCGATACGTTCGAAGTCTCATTCTTCTTAACAACGCATCAACAAGGCAAGACACAGATAATAGTGTATCGTCTACTGGATTCTCAATCCGATGCGTTTAACTCAGCACAAATTCTTCAGGGATTATCCAATAGTTTCTTAGTTTAACAAAAACCGGTTTTTTAAAGTTTTGAAATAGCAGAAGTTTAGCTTCTTACTATTTGACAACAACGAACTACTTCGTCATCACTCATAATGTATGAAAAATTCAAGGAACTAAAAACCTGTTCCACATTACTCTTTATTTTTGATAAATAAAACTTTTCTTTTTGATAAGATTTTTGATAAATAAAACTAAGAGGCTTTTTTCAAAACTTTTTCACAGGTTCAGAATCGAGTCTTTTTAATAAGTTTTTTCTTTAGGCATTTAAAAAAATTAAACTTTTCTTTAACAAGTTTTTTCTTAAATTTTTTAACAGGTTCGAAATGAAGAATCTTTCTAATTAGACTTTGCACAGTAAATGAAGAGGGACATAAATTACGCCAGTGAAGCATAAAACTGTGATTTACATTTTTCCAGCAATCTTTGAAGAAAATTTTGCGTTTATTAATTTTTCTTTATTCTGAATAAAATTATGGTGGAGAGTAGTAAGATGTGATAGATTGCAGCTAATATCATCCGTCAGGATGTGAGGAGACAGGAAGTCAGAAGCGATTTGCTTAAGAAGAATGCGCTCTCACAAAGAATCAGGTTCACGAGAGAAAAAACCTGCTTCTTAAAGTTTAATCAACAAGTCTAAATAACGCTTGACTTATTGACTAATGACTCTGGTAGTGCATTATCGGCGAGGTTGAGATTAACTCGATTACTCATCTCATTAAATGTTTTTAAAAATCACATTTTTCTCATAAGTTGGCTGTAAATGTTATTAAAAGCCGAGTATTAAGAGCAAAACTTTTGAACAAAAAGGATTATATTTCATTAACTTCAAGCTTTCTAATTTTTATCAACAACAGGAAACAATCGGCTGCCAGTAAGAAGGGCATCTCAAGGCAGAAAAACGAGCTGAAAGCAATTGCTGAGGTTATCCAGTTCTGAACGAATAGTTTGACACATAGTTTCCCTTAAGAGATTCTCAAAGTAAAACTTGTATAATTTCTCTTTTTTTGTTTTACCTTTTCCATTCTGGTAGTTGGAATTACTGTTTTCCTTTTCTATGTTTTTTCTTCCTTTTTTTTCTCTTAGTTTGAATTTATAAATGAAGTTCGATTCAGAAATTAAACTTTCAGAAATCCGAGGAGGCTAAAAGAACGACTAATTTTCCGTCTTCAACATCGACAGACTTCCAAAAGCTCAAAATTCTCTCTACGACATCCGTTCCAGTAGAAGAGTTCATTCCGTGGAAGAAAACATCCATAGTCGTATCTGACCTCTTTGCCTTCCTATCTTCATCCACGATTGCTCCCGAGCCAACACAGTCATTACGGACGGCACCGGATCCAGAAGACTCCCAAAGTCCAGAAGTGCTCCGCTTCTTCAACTTCGATTCTTCCGAGTCCTTCCCTGAGTCTCCTGCTGTAGCCGAGGAAGAGCTAATTGTGACTCCGGAGCCAGAAATCATAATCGACACGGTTGTCAGCCACTCCCATGTTCCCCAGCTCTCAGAGAAACAAGCGAAGGAGAAAATCGTGCAAGAAAAGTTGGAGGAGCTGCTGGGAGAGCTAGGTTCATCTTCTGGTAGGGTGCAAGAGATTGTCGAAATCACAACATCCCCTCCTATCGCTCAGGATATTCTCATTGGCCAGACAACGGTTCCGATATTCTCTTCCTCTGCATCATCCATTATCAAATTTACTGTCACACCCAAGACCATTTCCCATGTGGACGTACCACAAAACAGTAGTGATAGTCTCAAACAGACATCTCCAGTAGCCCAGCGGGGAAGCGATGCACGACAGCATAAGAAGAAAAGGAAGCGTGTTCACCGGAGAAAGAAGTCAAGGGTCAATAAGGCAAGGCCACACATTGTGGATAATGAACATTAATTGACTTGAGGAAAACGTGAACCGACTTCATTCCAACAGAGAAGTTAAAGTATTCTGGTTGAATTTTAGCAAGGGCTGTCAAGTTTTCTCTGACTCGCTGTCTATGTTTTGCCGCGCTGCTTTATACATATGTACTAGTGAAGTGTAACTTCTTTGACTGCAAAGTTATGTTCTATGTATTCTCGTGATAGGAGTGACCATATTTTCATTGTATGGCAGAACCATAACGCGAAGATCTCAGTGTTTTCCTTCTTTATTAGCTTATCAATTTCGGTGTTTCAGAAAATGATAAAACTTGAGTGTGCTCCGTAATCTTTACATGCGTGTTATGAATGATTTGAGCTTCAACAAATGTTTAATGTAGGCATTCTAGGCGTTATTATGGTGTTCGGAGGTGTTCGGTGTTAGTTATTTATGATGAATTCGAAAGAGGCTTGCGAAAAGCATTGAGTGGGTTGAAATGTAAATACAAAGGGCAACTATCAAGTCTAGGTAAGGAGGGTGGATGCTCGTTGCGCTGCTGTCTGTCATAAAAAAGGCTGTTGAAGACATGAAATAAGGTTATTCAAGGCCGAATGCTTTTATGACACTATTGCGGCCGGGGGAAACGTTTCCGGAGTTAATATCAACAAAAAGTTTAAAAGCGCTTGTGTGCATTTCGGAAGAAGACAGCTAACGTCACATGCTCTGAGTTGAGGAAGAGCAACGAACAGAATTAACGAAAGTGCCCACGAAACAATTTGCATAGAAAAGGTCGACCTGTATTGAGGTTCACCTTCTTGAAAAGGGATCAAATTCTTTATTCCAGTTGTTCAAGTAACGTAAGAACGTGCATGACAAAGGATGACTGACACAGTGTGTTTCAGTATTTAAAATAATGATACAGATATTCACAGAGAAAATTACAGTTTTTAACAGATAATGATAAGTATTCACAAAAGAAAAGGAAATTTTGACGTTAAGTTTTCGCAATGGAAGTTTCTGGGCGCTAAAAATGTTCGAAAATTAATCAAAACGAGAAGTGTTGAGCTTATTCACTAGAAGAATAAGTTGGAAAATTCAATAACAAGATTGAGCAAGGAGAGGGTAGTGGGAGGGGTTTTTTTTTACATTGCAAACAATGGTAACGAGGAAAAAAATCAAATCTTAAAGAATCATGTACGGCGAAGTTTTGTGCGGGGCACAATTGACTCAGGGTCTAAATTAAGCAATCGGCTCTTAAACTGCGATGAAGAAACAATTGAGACTATGTCTGCTGGAAGAGAGTTCCACATGTTAATACAACGAGAAACACACGTGTTATGAGCCTTCGGCATGTTAAATGGTAGCGTCAATCTAAAAGAGTGTGAGTTCCTGTGAGAATAAGGAGATGGTTGGATTAGGAAAAGATGTGAGTGGTCAAAAATAATGTTACGGTGAATGACTTTGTGAATGAAACAAATGTCCTGAATGTTACGTCTATACTCCAGCGAAGAGAGAGATAATTTATTCAGGCGAGACTGATAGTTAGTAGATGGAAAGCCTGCTCTTGCAAAAATTCGCCTGGTATAACTTCTTTGAATCTTCTCGATTTCATTAACAAGCCCAATAGATGTTGGTGACCAAAGTTCGCTACCATATTCGAGCAATGGGAGTACGTATGTCTTGTAAGCTTTGAGCAACACTTCAACAGAAGAAGTCTTAAAACAGCCAAAGATAATGTTAGACATTCTTGTAGCTTTGAGGACGGTCTGGTTGACATGATGAGAAAATGAAAGTGAGCTGTTGAAAAAAACGCCAAGATCTTTTATAATTGTGCTCAAAGGTAAAACATCGCTTTCTATGTGGTATGTGGTGAGTAAGTTATTTGGTCCGCAGGACAGGATAAAACATTTTGAAACATAGATGGTAAGGGACCAGTTCATAGAATAGCTATGCACTATGTTCAGAGCTGTCTGGAGCAGAGAAGGTGAAGTGGAGAACAGTTTAATATTGTCCGCGTACATGAAGCAATACACATCATCCGGAAGAAGATCACAAATATCATTTATAAATACAGAGAAAAACAGTGGGCCAAGGCAGCTTCCTTGTGGTACTCCGTTTGGACATGACTTGGCGCTAGATAAGCAACCATCAATTTGAACGCGAGAAGTTCTGATAAAGAAGAATAAAGATGACTGAACACCAAGGCGATGAAGTTTGTGGAGCAGAAATCTGTGATCAACATTGTCGAAAGCTCTTGAATAGTCAATAAGACAGATGTCAAAAGGGATTTTCTTAGATAGAAATGATAGATAGATGGAATGCGCGTGAACGAGGGAGGATATAGTTGAGCGCTTGCAGCGAAAACCGTTCTGGCAGGGGTGTAGAATATCATTTTTTTCAAGATAGTTATAGATGATATTGAATAGATGTTTCTCAAACACTTTCGACATCGAGCAGCCTAGAGTGATTGGCCGGAACTTATCCCCATCTGACCTACTTCCCTTTTTATGTATTGGCTTCACAGTTCCTACCTTCCAGGGAGAAGGATAATGGCCGAGAGTTATGCAGTTGGAAAAGATGATGGATAGGGGGACGGAAAGAGATTCTTGACAATTCCGGATGAATATGTTAGGTATAGAGTCAGGGGAAGTGTTAACTCGAGGTGACATGCGAGAAACAACCTTGTATAAATCAAATGATGATACGATATAATCATAAAACATCGAAAAAGAGCAAGAATCTGTGGGTAGGGCACATGAAACAGAAGAAACATTGAATAAAGCAAAAAAAATTTGAGAATGTGTCCGCAATTCGAGGTGCAGAAGTCACAGGAAAATTATCGACAATCAGAGACGAGAAAGCTTGAGTAGATTTAGTTCTTTGTGCAAAAGCTTTATAAAACTTTTTGAAGTTTTTAGGCAATTTTAAGGAACTTTCGCGCTCACATTCAAACTTAAAAACTTCTCTGTGAAGTTTCTTACAAATTCTAGTGGTTAGAGATGAACCAGAGGAGCGTCTCTTACAGCGTTGTAAGTAACTGTAAAGTTTTCTTATCTTACGAGGATACTTTAGATGAGGCTTCTTCGCTTTGCGATACGGAACGTGATTTGATATGAGGTTAACAAGAAAATTAGTGAGATGTAGGACACTCTGATCTATTGTTAATGAGGAGAAGATATTAGTCCAATTCACAGAACATATGGCTGATTTAATCATATTCCAATCAGCATTCTTCCAATCAGGAAACATAAAAGAGTGATTAGGGCTAGGGTTTGAAAAAAAATTTGATATCGAGAAGCAAATAGATTTATGGTCGCTGGTCGAAAATGGATTAATTGGAGTACAATCGGAAATGAGGTTGTCAGTACAAAAAACATAATCAAGAATATTGAAACCACGTGTAGGAGAGAGCACGTACTGGGTTAAATGATAATCACACAAGAACTGAAGGAAGCAGTTAGAGATAGAACAATTCATAGGGGCTGTGATGGTCGCCCAGTCTATATTTGGAAGATTCAGTTCGCCACAAAGAATGGTTGGAAAGGGCAGGGAACGATGTAGAGAGAGAAAGTCAATAAGCTGCTTCGAATCATCGATTGAAGCTTGAGGAGCGCGGTAGCATGAAACAAGACGAATACGAGGGAATGGAAACAAAAATGTTGAGCTTGGATAGATATCGGTTACGATACATTCGATAGATCCTTGTGAGAATGAAAATATGAGTACGGGTGAAAGGCTAGAGTTGATCAATAGGAGAGAGCCTCCACCTCTATCACAATCTTTTCTATCTGCTCGGAAGGCAGAGAACGGGAGGCCATCGGTGAGAGCTGATTCGGGGTCATGGAATGAAAGCCATGTCTCACAGACATACAAAATACTGAAAAAAGAGGACCTCAACAAATGATAAAGGTCATAGAGCTTATTTTTTATCGAGCGAGCATTAAATGACATACACTTAAGAGAACTCACTTTTGTCGCCTTATCCTATTTACGAGAGGATAGCGTTCTGGTGGTTCGGGTGCTTCTTCGCAGCGTTGGTAAATCAGTCGTGGCTTCGTTCTGCTTGGCTAGGACAATAGACGTTCTACCAGAAGACACATCGGAGTATAGAGGACGAGGAATGAGCGATGAACGAGGGCGAGAAGGGGATTTTGGGACTAGGTCTGAGACGGTTTGATTGCAGACGAAAGATACAACCTCGGTGTTTGAGGGCTGAAACGGCGTCGTCTGAGTAGTTGAGAGGGACTTTCTTCCGTTTTTCCAGTTCTGACGAGAGAGGACAGGCTCCAGGTGAGAATCAACCAGTCTGACGGAATGGTTAGAAGCGTCGAGGGAGATACGTTTACAGTCGCGTTCAGTGATAAGTTCCACGGGAGAAAGATCAGATCTCAGGTGACATCCATTCGGGACACTTCTGACTTGTTTACAGAACCTGATGAACATGTCTCGGTCAGATGAGTTGGGGAATTCAATTTTGATCGGTCGCCCAGTAGAAGAGGAGGGTCGAGGGGCATCCGCAGGGTGACGATGGTAAGAAATCTTGCCAGCTTTGAAGGATCTCATGAGGTCCGGTGAGTTGATTTGCTGGAAAATCTTCTCGATAGTTCTTTTGTCACTTCTGTGTGTTTGTTCGGGGACATCGTTTTCAGGGAGTCAGAGAAGGACCGCTCGCTTAGACTTTCTCATCAGCATTTCCTTGTCTCTGATAGTACACTCAACGACTGCTGAGTATATATGTGGACGGAGAGAGACTGGAGATACGCTATTCTGAACTTAAGCCAGCGTTTGACGTAGATAGGATATCTCTGCTGCTTGGTCCAACAGAGTCTTCTGAAGGGGCTGAAGATGTTTTTGGAATAATTCTTCCAAAAGGGACTCCACAAAAGGAAATGGAACGTTTGGTATTAGGAGATTGAAGAGGGAATTTCGAGAAATAGACATTATTGACTTTTCAAGAGAGCTCTTGATAGGTCACCAACCTCTATGAGATCAAGAGAGGGGAATTATCAAATACAAGTTAAGGTAGTCGGAGGAACGAAGGGACGTATGAGGGAACCATAAGTATAACTTAACTATGAGGGAACCATAAGTATAATTTATTATCAAATACAAGTTAAGGTACGTATGAGACGTATGAGGGAACCATCACTTATCTTCCTTTCCCTCACAGTGAGTGGTGACTGGACAATTCGCTCTGATATTGATTTTCGTTAACTCAACACGAAAATGCCAAGAACCAAAAAGAATTCCTCCCCAAAATCTCCGAAGTCTTCTCCTTCGACCAAATCTCCCTCCGCCAGTGTCTCAATCTCCGAAACAGTTGCCGAAGCTGTCGCCTTCGCTACATTAGATGCTCCAGACGGAATCTCGATTCCACTTTGGAAATCCATTTCTCGGATCATAACCATGCTTTCGTCTACACTCGAAGCCATATCTTCCAAGACATGTCATTGCAATTCAACATCCCTTCCCCCTAGCGCGACACTGAAATCATCTGGGTCGCCTTCCGCCTTCTTGTCAACTACTTCTGATCAAGAGTCTCACAGAAGGGCACGTTCTCTGGTCATCGCGGGTCTTCCAGAAAGTCTCTCTCCAGCAGCAAGCGAGAGGGTCGTCCATGACGAGGCTATCGTCCAGTCTCTTCTGGATGATCTCAATATTCAAGTTAGACCAGAAGCCGTTTTCAGAATGGGTCAAGGTAATCGTAGGTTACTCAAAGTAATGCTTCCTGCTCGTTCTTTCATGTTGGCAGGACTTCGTTCAGCTTCTTCCATCCGTTCAAACCCCCGTTGGAAGGGGGTTTTCATCAGGAAGTCAATGACGCCTGATGAGTTGATGACCTGGAATGCAAAGCGAGCTCAACTGAAAGAACTCCGTCTGTCTAATCCATCGTCGACTTGGGTTCTCTACAAGGATGATCTGTGGCTGAAAGAAGAAATTGGAGGAGCACGAAGAACTCTACCGCCCCCCTTGCGGTTACCAATATCTTCTAATCAGGGAAACTGATCCAGAAAGGACTATGTTATAGATCTTTATTTTCAACTTCCAATAAATCTAGTTCAGTATTCTCTGTTTCTTATTTCAATGCACGTTCCCTCAAAAACAAAATTGATCTACTTTACCATTATTTGTCATCAACACAACCAGATATTCTATTATGTAGTGAGACTTGGTTAAATAAAAACATAGTAGATGCCTCATTGACAGCTAATCTGCCTTATTGTGTGCTCCGCTGTGATAGAACTTCAAAAAGAGGTGGTGGTGTCTGTGCTTTTCTCCGTAATCATTTAATATACTCTGTTGTAACTCTCAAGACTAAAATATCAGCTGATGTCTTAGCTTTCGATCTCTTATGCAACTTATCACTCTCCAGAACACGTTTCATTATATGCTATCGACCGCCAAACACTACTGTGCATCAGAATAATGCCTTTTTCGATGTTCTTACTCAACTGTTAGCGGTACCTCAACAATCTGTACTTTGTGGTGATTTCAACTTAGAAATTGTTGTTGACAAAAAATGTTCTTCAACTGAGCCTCTTATCGACTTGTGTACAGACTTTTCTCTTCATCAATTTGTAACTGAGCCTACACATGGTAAGAAAATAATAGATCATGTTCTTGCTAAAGCTGACTGTATCTCTAATTGTAAAGTTTGTCCTCCGTTCTCTAACTCTGATCACAATTCGATTACTTTTTCTGTATTTTTACTTTCGAACCCACAACCTGTTGTAGAAGTTTTTGATTTCAACCGGGCCAGTTATGCAGATATCAATAAGCTATTATCAAATATGGACTGGACACTTGTTTTCGATGATTTCATTTCTGTAGATGACCTAGTTGATCGATTGAATGTTATTGCGAAGTCTTTAATTGAGAAATTTATCCCTAGAAAACGTAGGAAAGCTGCTTTTGAAACTTATCCTGAGCACATCCGTAACCTCTTCGAGCATAAATTAGCCCTTTTCTCTAAAATTCATGTTCCCACTGTTCTAGAATTATTCAAACGCACTTCTCGAAAACTTGACAAGGAAATCAAGAAGTTTGAAATAAATCGACAGAAGGCTTTCTTCTCCGATCCTAGAAAGTTCTATCAATACGTAGGAAATCGTCTAAAATCCCATTCTTCGATTCCATCTTTCACAGATTTAGTTGGTTCTTTTGTTCACACGGATGAAGCTAAAGCTAGTGCTCTATCCGATTTTTTCTGTTCCGCTTTCTCAATCGATGATGGTTTGATTCCGAATGTTGATAGAGTTATTGATCATTCCCTAACTGATATGCTTATTCTTCCCGGAGACGTCAAGTACTATTTAAAAAAGCTGTCTCCTTCTCTTACGCAGACATCTGACTCTATTCCTCAGAAATTTTACAAAGAATGCGCTTCGTCGCTTGCAGAACCACTAAGCTATATTTTCAATTTCTCTCTTAAACTTGGCCATTTTCCTTCTCTTTGGAAAATATCTTACATCACTCCTATTCCAAAAAAATCTCCACCCTTGAATGTAGACAACTTTCGACCTATCGCAATCACGCCCACACCTTCTAAAGTTTTCGAACGCATAGTTCGTGATAGGATAACAAAGTGGATGGACATGCATTCTATATTTTCTGAAGAGCAACATGGTTTCGTTCCTAGAAGATCAGTTCAATCTCAGCTTCTTTCGGTAACTAATAGTTGGACGAGAGCCCTCGACCAAAGTAAATCTGTCGATTGTCTCTATTATGACTTGACTAAGGCTTTTGATGTTGTCTCGCATTGTAAACTTCTCCACAAACTAGAAAGTTTAGGCATTCGTGGAAATCTTTTGAGATGGACTAGAAGTTTTCTAACAGGACGTTGTTTCAGTGTTAAGGTCAACCGAAAATTTAGTGACACTAGAGAAATATCATCTGGAGTCCCACAGGGATCGGTTTTAGGGCCGCTATTCTTCTTGATCTATATCAACGATTTGCCTCGAATTTTTTCCAACTTACCCTCAGTTAGTATTCAGCTGTTCGCTGATGACATTAAGTTGTATATTTCTTATGATGAACTAGGTGCTCAAATCGCTAAATCCCAACTCTGTTTAGCAATAAATCAATTCGATAGGTATTGCGATACATGGCAGTTGGCAATAGCTGAAAAGAAATGCATTGTTCTATATTTAGGTAATAAAAACCCATGCTCAACCTATTATGTAAGTCCAAATACTCTTTTCACGAAATCAACCTCTGTTAGAGATTTAGGTATTTTAATAGATGATTCCCTGTCTTTCAAATCACAATATGAGCTTTTATGTCGGAAGGCATTACAAACAGTTTATGCCTTATTCAGAATTATTTCATGTATCACACCAGATATATATGTAAGATGTTACAAATCATATGTTCTACCGATTTGTGAATTTTCTTCATCGGTTTGGTCTCCTCATTTAAAAAATGATATTAGGAAAATAGAGAAGGTCCAGCATATATTTACTAAACTTCTCTATTTTAGATGTAATTTAAACTGCTCTCCTAATATTAGTTATGAGAATCGTTTGAATACTTTAAATTTGACCTCTCTATATTGTAGGAGAATCATTAATGATCTCACTTACGCTTTCAAAATAATCCGAGGTGAAGTTGATCTTAAAGTTAGTACCTTTTATGTGTTCAAACCGTGTAATGGTAGAACATCCGCCTTTAATTTCCACATACCTTTCACAAATAAGAGGTTAACTTTCAATTGTTTTGGAGTAAGAACGTCTAGGTGGATGATTAATTTACCTGCTCAAGTTATGACTTCTCCTAACTCTAATGTGTTCAAAAAGAGGCTCAAGATGCTAAATGTTCTTGAAATTCTCGATCTGCACTTACCTAATCTCTGAGTTGTTCCCTTTTTTTGCTTTCTCTCTTATTCTAGAAAATCATTGTTCAGATGTTATTGTCAAGAACAACGCTCACTATTGTATGAGTTATCTTATGTTTTGTCACATCAGTATTGATGTATGAATAAATAAATAAATAAAATAACTTAACTATGAGGGAACCATAAGCATAACTTAACTTCGAGGGAACCATAAGTATAACTTAACTATGAGGGAACCATAAGTATATAACTTAACTATGAGGGAACCATAAGTATAACTTAACTATGAGGGAACCATAAGTATAAGTTAACTAAGAGGGAACCATAAGTATAACTTAACTATGGGGGAACCATAAGTATAACTTAACTTCGAGGGAACCATAAGTATAACTTAACTTTGAGGGAATCATAAGTAACTTAACTATGAGGGAACCATAAGTATATAATTTAACTATGCGGGAACCATAAGCATAACTTAACTTCGAGGGAACCATAAGTATAACTTAACTATGAGGGAACCATAAGTATATAACTTAACTATGAGGGAACCATAAGTATAACTTAACTTCGAGGGAACCATAAGTATAACTTAACTATGAGGGAACCATAAGTATATAACTTAACTATGAGGGAACCATAAGTATAACTTAACTATGAGGGAACCATAAGCATAACTTAACTTCGAGGGAACCATAAGTATAACTTAACTTTGAGGGAACCATAAGTATAAGTTAACTAAGAGGGAACCATAAGTATAACTTAACTATGAGGGAACCATAAGTGTATAACTTAACTATGAGAAAACCATAAGTATAACTTAACTATGAGGGAACCATAAGTATAACTTAACTATGAGGTAACCATAAGTATAACTTAGCTTTGAGGGAACCATAGGTAGAACTTAACTATGAGGGAACTATAAGTATAACTTAACTATGAGGGAACCATAAGTATAACTTAACTATGAGGGAACCATAAGTATAATTTAACTATGAGGAAACCATAAGTATAACATAACTATGAGGGAACCATAAGTATATAACTTAACTATGAGGGAACCATAAGTATAACTTAACTTTGAGGGTACCATAAGTATAACTTAACTATGAGGGAACCATAAGTATAACTTAACTATGAGGGAACCATAAGCATAACTTAACTATGAGGAAGCCATAAGTATAACTTAACTTTGAGGGTACCATAAGTATAACTTAACTATGAGGGAACCATAAGTATAACTTAACTATGAGGGAACCATAAGCATAACTTAACTATGAGGGAGCCATAAGTATAACTTGACTATGAGGGAACCATAATTATAACTTAACTATTAGGGAACCATAAGTATAAGTTAACTATGAGGGAACCATAAGTATAACTTAACTATGAGGGAACCATAAGTATAACTTAACTATGAGGTAACCATAAGTATAACTTAGCTTTGAGGGAACCATAGGTAGAACTTAACTATGAGGGAACTATAAGTATAACTTAACTATGAGGGAACCATAAGTATAACTTAACTATGAGGGAACCATAAGTATAATTTAACTATGAGGAAACCATAAGTATAACATAACTATGAGGGAACCATAAGTATATAACTTAACTATGAGGGAACCATAAGTATAACTTAACTTTGAGGGTACCATAAGTATAACTTAACTATGAGGGAACCATAAGTATAACTTAACTATGAGGGAACCATAAGCATAACTTAACTATGAGGGAGCCATAAGTATAACTTGACTATGAGGGAACCATAATTATAACTTAACTATTAGGGAACCATAAGTATAAGTTAACTATGAGGGAACCATAAGTATAACTTAACTATGAGGGAACCATAAGTATAACTTAACTATGAGGGAACCATAAGTATAATTTAACTATGAGGAAACCATAAGTATAACATAACTATGAGGAAACCATAAGTATATAACTTAACTATGAGGGAACCATAAGTATAACTTAACTTTGAGGGTACCATAAGTATAACTTAACTATGAGGGAACCATAAGTACATAACTTAACGATGAGGGAACCATCTTAACTATGAGGGAATCATAAGTATAACTTAACTATGAGGGAACCATAAGTATAACTTAACTATGAGGGAACCATAAGTATAACTTAACTATGAGGGAACCATAAGCATAACTTAACTTCGAGGGAACCATAAGTATAACTTAACTATGAGGGAACCATAAGTATATAACTTAACTATGAGGGAACCATAAGTATAACTTAACTATGAGGGAACCATAAGTATAAGTTAACTAAGAGGGAACCATAAGTATAACTTAACTATGGGGGAACCATAAGTATAACTTAACTTCGAGGGAACCATAAGTATAACTTAACTTTGAGGGAATCATAAGTAACTTAACTATGAGGGAACCATAAGTATATAATTTAACTATGCGGGAACCATAAGCATAACTTAACTTCGAGGGAACCATAAGTATAACTTAACTATGAGGGAACCATAGGTATATAACTTAACTATGAGGGAACCATAAGTATAACTTAACTTCGAGGGAACCATAAGTATAACTTAACTATGAGGGAACCATAAGTATATAACTTAACTATGAGGGAACCATAAGTATAACTTAACTATGAGGGAACCATAAGCATAACTTAACTTCGAGGGAACCATAAGTATAACTTAACTTTGAGGGAACCATAAGTATAAGTTAACTAAGAGGGAACCATAAGTATAACTTAACTATGAGGGAACCATAAGTGTATAACTTAACTATGAGAAAACCATAAGTATAACTTAACTATGAGGGAACCATAAGTATAACTTAACTATGAGGTAACCATAAGTATAACTTAGCTTTGAGGGAACCATAGGTAGAACTTAACTATGAGGGAACCATAAGTATAACTTAACTATGAGGGAACCATAAGTATAACTTAACTATGAGGGAACCATAAGTATAATTTAACTATGAGGAAACCATAAGTATAACATAACTATGAGGGAACCATAAGTATATAACTTAACTATGAGGGAACCATAAGTATAACTTAACTTTGAGGGTACCATAAGTATAACTTAACTATGAGGGAACCATAAGTATAACTTAACTATGAGGGAACCATAAGCATAACTTAACTATGAGGGAGCCATAAGTATAACTTGACTATGAGGGAACCATAATTATAACTTAACTATTAGGGAACCATAAGTATAAGTTAACTATGAGGGAACCATAAGTATAACTTAACTATGAGGGAACCATAAGTATAACTTAACTATGAGGGAACCATAAGTATAATTTAACTATGAGGAAACCATAAGTATAACATAACTATGAGGGAACCATAAGTATATAACTTAACTATGAGGGAACCATAAGTATAACTTAACTTTGAGGGTACCATAAGTATAACTTAACTATGAGGGAACCATAAGTACATAACTTAACGATGAGGGAACCATCTTAACTATGAGGGAATCATAAGTATAACTTAACTATGAGGGAACCATAAGTATAACTTAACTATGAGGGAACCATAAGTATAATTTAACTATGAGGGAACCATAAGTATAACATAACTATGAGGGAACCATAAGTATATAACTTAACTATGAGGGAACCATAAGTATAACTTAACTATGAGGGAACCATAAGTAAATAAATTAACTATGAGGGAACCATAAGTATAACTTAACTATGAGGGAACCATAAGTATAATTTAACTATGAGGAAACCATAAGTATAACATAACTATGAGGGAACCATAAGTATATAACTTAACTATGAGGGAACCATAAGTATAACTTAACTTTGAGGGTACCATAAGTATAACTTAACTATGAGGGAACCATAAGTACATAACTTAACGATGAGGGAACCATCTTAACTATGAGGGAATCATAAGTATAACTTAACTATGAGGGAACCATAACTATAACTTAACTATGAGGGAACCATAAGTATAATTTAACTATGAGGGAACCATAAGTATAACATAACTATGAGGGAACCATAAGTATATAACTTAACTATGAGGGAACCATAAGTATAACTTAACTATGAGGGAACCATAAGTAAATAAATTAACTATGAGGGAACCATACGTATAACTTAACTATGAGGGAGTCATAAGTATAACTTAACTATGAGGGAACCATAAGTATAACATAACTATGAGGGAACCATAAGTATATTACTTAATTATGAGGGAACCATAAGTATAAAAACTCTCTTAACTACGTCTCTTACACTATACACGTCTCTTAACTCATACACGTTTTTTAACTCATACACGTCTCTTAACTCATAAGAAGCGGTCGAATTGATTTCTCAGTGCCAACTAGACAATTCAACAATTTTCCTTTTCATTCCTATCTCAATTCATCTTCAACTATGACCAGCCACCGTCAACCAATGGACTCTTCTTCTCCTCAAGATGACGCCGAAGATCTCGCCAACGCCCTCCAGACTTGCATTCGAGCTGAAGAAGATCTGGACAAGCCCTCTTTACCGTCCCATATTCTTCTGCTCCTGAATACATGCTCTACAGTGATGGTCAAAATCTTGGCAGAGAGTAAGTCTCAACAGAAAGTCACTGTTGAGACTATTCGTCATGAAATAGATGAAGACAAACGTCTCCGATCCGTGGTGATTGAAAGCGCCCCAGAACACTCGAATCCTTCTTCTTTACCCTCAGTCCGTGTTGCCCACGACGACGCCCTTATAAGCTCTCTACTGGATGCGGCAGGAGTTGCTGTATCAGGGATCGCTCACTTCCGCATGGGCATCAGAAGAAACGATCATACCTATCCAAGACTTCTCAAAGTGATCTTCCCGACGAAAACCCACCAGAGACATTTCCTCAGCCAGACGACTTCGCTACGTCACAACCCTCGTTTCAAATCCATCTACATACGGCCAAGTCTGACTCGAGAGATGAGAGAGCAAGAGTACTTGCTTCGACAAGAGAAAAGAAAACTGATCGCTGAAGGAAAAGATGTTGTCATCTTCGATGGAAGCCTGATGTCACGAGCGGAAGCGGATGCCCTACGAGTTTCTCGTCGGACCCGTACTACGACTGGACCTGCGTCCACACGATCAACTCAGCCATCTACAGCCACAGCCCCCCTCCGGTCAAACTGATAAAATGTCCAGGTCCTATTTCTTCTCTCAAGTTTTTCTATTACAATATGCGTTCCGTTCGTAATAAGCTTGACGTATTCCGCCTATTTTTAGAAAATAGACAGCCAGATATTGTAGCTCTATCTGAAACGTGGCTGAGTTCTAGAATAGCTGACAGTGAAATAATTGGATCCTTACCATATAACATCATTCGTAAAGACCGCGACTCTCGAGGCGGTGGTGTCGCTATTGTCATCAGAGACTATATTACTTTCACAAAAGCTTCTTTCACCACTTCTCGGGATGAAATTACCGCAATTGACATTATACTCTCAAATACCTTTTTTCCGTTTAGTTGTTTGTTATCGGCCACCTCATTTTACAACCGAGCAAACCCGTTCCTTTTGTGATCTCTTGTCGGATATTTTCTCTTCCGCTAATTACCCGTATGTTCTCGTAGGAGACTTCAATTGTTATGCTCTATCTCCCCCCAATACTCCTCCAGATCATGTTTTGAATGATATGGTTACTTCACTAGATTTGTCTTTCCTCTGTCGACAACGGGCATGAATTATTGGTCCACCATTTAAATAGAAGTGTCACCAAATAAAATAGTAACGTCCACCAAATAAAATAGCAACGTCCACCAAATAAAATAGTAACGTCCACCAAATAAAATAGTAACGTCCACCAAATAAAATAGTAACGTCCACCAAATAAAATAGTAACGTCCACCAAATAAAACACTAACCTCCACCAAATTTTTTTTTGTTGTGAAATTCACCACGGCATTTTTTTCTCACCTGACACCAACCTGTATGGTTTTTTCCACCAATTAAAAGTCCACCAATTTTTTTCGTGAAATTCACCACGGCATTTTTTCTCACCTGACACCAAAGGTTTTTTTCTCACCCTACACCACACCAAACTTTTTCTGCTCTCTCAGTGAGTTGTTTTTTGATGGTTTTTTTTGTAGTGGAGGTAATTTTCGCGGGAGTAAAGTTTTTTATGAGTGTCTTTTGTTGTTGAATGTTTTCTTTAGGTCATTCTGTTGAATGTTTTGTTTCAGATTTAATTTAAAAATAGGTACTTCTGCAGTTTAAGTGGCAGCGCTCGTGGGCTTTAAACGTTTTGGTTTCGGAAAATTTCTTCATAGGATATCATTTTGAGCATCTAAGACTTTGGTTTCAGAAAAAACAACGAAATTTCCAGAAAAAAACTTCTTTTTTTTTTTTAGTGTGGTTTATATCTGTATAAAAATTTATAAATTTATCTATAATAGCTAGAAAAGATTTTAAAAATGAAAAATGAACCTGATTTTGCAACTGCAAAAAAATTATTTTTACATTAAAACGCTGGTACTTTTTTTACTTCGTCTGGTAGGCGCGTCGCGGCCCCCTTCGCGTCGCGGCCTCTCAATTTATTTATTTATTTTCTCTTTCTTTCTTCTTTTCTTTTCCTTTTTGAAAAAAAATCTTTATAAATTTTGGGGAAAGGAAAGGGGGGAGGGGGAGGGGGGTTTACCTAAGCAGGGAAGGGAGGAGGGCCCTAAAGGGGGAAGGGGGGAGGAAGAGGGCCCTACCTAAGCAAGGGGGGGTAAGGGCCCTAAGGAGAAAGGGGGAAGGGAGTTTTCATGAATAAAATCTCTTTCTGAGAAAAAAAAATAAAAGCCACGACGCGGGCCGCGACGCGAAGGGGGCCGCGACGCACCTACCAGACGAATTAACAAAGGGCCAAAACGCTTAGGCTTAGGAAAAAGTTGGCTCTAATCTTACTTTAACCTTCCAAAGATTTTTTCTCAGAAAGAGATTTTATTCATGAAAACTCCCTTCCCCTTCTCTCCTTAGGGCCCCCTTCTTCCCTTTAGGGCTTTGGGGGTGACTGAAACTGCAGTTGAGTCCAAAAATTTTTTTTGTGAAAAAATTAAAAAAAATTTTGCAAGAACCGGAGTTTTTGCAAGAACCAGAGTCCTTGATGCTCAAAATGAACATCTATGAAGAAAAAAAATTGAAACCAAAGCGTTTAAAGCCCACGAGCGCTGCCACTTAAACTGCAGAAGTGCCTATTTTTAAATTATATCTGAAACAAAACATTCAACAGAATGACCTAAAGAAAACATTCAACAAGAAAAAACACTCATAAAAAACTTTACTCCCGCGAAAATTACCTCCACTACAAAAAAAAAAACCAATCAAAAACAACTCACTGAGAGAGCAGAAAAAGTTTGGTGTGGTGTAGGGTGAGAAAAAAACCTTTGGTGTCAGGTGAGAAAAAATGCCGTGGTGAATTTCACGAAAAAAATGGTGGACTTTTAATTTGGTGGAAAAAACCATACAGGTTGGTGTCAGGTGATAAAAAAATGCCGTGGTGAATTTCACAACAAAAAAAAATTTGGGGGACGTTAGTGTTTTATTTGGTGGATGTTACTATTTTATTTGGTGGACGTTACTATTTTATTTGGTGGACGTTACTATTTTATTTGGTGGACTTTACTTTTTTATTTGGTGGACGTTGCTATTTTATTTGGTGGACGTTACTATTTTATTTGGTGACACTTCTATTTAAATGGTGGACCAATAATTTTTCCCCGTCGACAACCAACCCTAATTAATCGATGTATTGACTGGCTTATTACTTCTCAGACGTCTCTTTTCTCTAATTGTCGGGTAATCCCTTCGTTTCCGTCTTGTGACCACTCAGGACTTGAATGTTCAATTAATTCATCTGCTATGCTTCATTCTCCGACCCTTGTGCCTGACTATAGCAGAACCGATTTTGATGCTCTTAATGCACATCTTTCCGCTATTAATTGGGAAGCTTCTTTCGATCTTTTCCATTCAGTAGATGATCTTTATTCACGTTTCCTTTCCATCCTCAAAGAAGCCATCTCTATACATGTTCCTAGTCGTTTTCCTCGCACTTCTAATTTTGTTTTCCTCCCCATATATGTAGGCTTATCGCCTATCGCGATGCTCTCTTTTGTAACATACGTATTCCTGCTGTTCGTTTACTCTATAACAAAGCAAGTTGTGATTTATTGAAACAAATCAACAAGTGGAATAGAAGTTGCCAGAAGGCCAAATTATCTCGATCACAGAATCTTTATCAGCATATCGCCTCTCTGACAAGACCTAAACCTTGCCCTCCGCTCCAACTCATTGACCAATCTGGTCACATATCAGTAGATTTTAATAAGAAATGTGAAATTTTAGCATCCGAATTCGCATCTTCTTTCACTCATGATAATCACTTGCCTCCCCCTATGTATTGCCCTCGCATCACTCCTAAGATGTGTCCTTCATTGTTTCTCCCTTCCACAGTTGAACGTTTTCTTTCTAAACTGAAATATTCTGGCAGCCATGGGGCAGATGATATTTCTCAACTTATATTCAAGAAATGTGCTTCTTCTATTGCTCTTCCTTTGGCTCACATTTATAATTTGGCTCATCCTTTGGCTCATCTCCAATCAGAAATGAGAAAAAAGGTAATCGAAATGAATAGTTTTGTGGGCGGACACAGGTTCGCTTACCGAAATCTTTGCATCTTCCAAAGAAGCAACCCGAGGCCACTGGAAGGAAGCAGAAAAACCGACATGGAAAGTTTCGCCTATCCACAGGTGCCGATGCTTACTTTTCCATAGGAAATCAAGACGCTTTCTCACACTTTCTTAAGTAATGACTTCCACTCAGAAGTTCTTTCGAGTTATGAGAGGCAAGCAATTTTGCCTCAACGTGTATCAATATCCTCCGAAAGACTCGTAAGTTTTCCGAGTCTTTCTGGAGTTAAAAGACAAAACGTGTTAAAATCGAATTCACCTTCAATATAATCTTCTCCTTTCAAATGTGTTTTAAGTAATATACGCAGTATCAATGATCTTTCTAAAATAAATGAAGTTTACCAATTTCTCGAAAACGAGGAGATCGACATATGTTTCATAGTAGAAAGTTGGACTAACGATAGTACGCCTGATTCTTTCTTCTCCCATCCTATTTATTGTATGCACCGCCAAGACAGGCGGAATAGTAAAAGAGGCGGAGGTCTTCTAATTTTATATAAGAATGAATTAATAGTTAGTCGTGTCAATATTGATCTTTCCATTAACTTAGACATTGAATTGCTTTCCATAGATGTGCATTTGGAAAAACAGAAAACTGCTAGGTTTTTCTTATTATATTGTCCTCCTAATATGTCTCTCACAACTTTTGAATCCACTATAACTATTATCAAAAACAATCTCCTGTCTTCTAATAATTTTATATTGGGAGATACAAATCTACCTGATATAGATTGGAATCAACCCTATTTAACTAAGAACGTCAAAGCTAAAGCATTATCAGATTTTGTAATCACTCATTGTCTAACTCAAATGGTACCTTTTCCTACAAGATACGATAATAATTATAACGGCTCACTCCTAGACATTATTCTTACTGACAAAGTCGATTTAATTACAAACGTTCGAGACCTCGCCCCTCTTTCCAATTCTGATCACATAACTATCTCATTCGAGCTAAAATTTCAAAAAATTAAAAAAAAAACATGGTAAATGACTCATCTAAATTTTTCGTTGATTACCGTAATGGGGATTTCAATTCAATGAACATTTACTTAGCTAATATTTCTTGGTCACTCATTTTAGATAGTTTAATAGATACACAGTCTAAATACGGCTTTATAAACTCAAATATACACAAGGCTATCGAATTATTTTGTCCCTTAAAGCCGACCCCGAACAAGCTTAAAAAACTCACTTCTCTTAGTATCCGCAAGCTCTTGAGCAGAAAAAAAAAGATTTGGCGTAAAAGGTTTAAAATTATCGACTTTGATTATCAATATAAAACAATCAAGAAAAATGTTCGAAAAGCTAATTCTGAACTTTTAAGAAAACGTGAGTCTTAAGCTATAGATAAGCCCGAGGGAATCCATAGATACATTAAGACTATTCTCAAACCTCACCAAGCTATTCCGGATATTAGTAAAGAAGATGGCTCGACTATTCACAAGTCTTCCAAAAAAGCCAACATCTTTGCGAAAGAATTTGCGAAGAATTTTTCTGGTCACAATGAATCTATGTTGGAGTCTGAATTTGAAAGTTCAAGTTCGACATACGACGAAAATGTAGTAGATATCGACTTCTCCCCTCATATCTTGTATAACGTTCTTAAAAAATTGCCCCCTAAGTTTACACAATTTACTGAAAATATCAATCAATTCGTTCTAAAACACTGTGCAATATCTCTTGCTCTACCATTCTCTCTACTATTTCAGCATTCATTTTTGACCGGTCAAATTCCTAACGAATGGAAAATGGGCGAAGTTGTACCAGTTTATAAACGCAATGGGGACAAATCATTAGCAGAAAATTATCGACCAATAACGGTCACATCTGTGATTTGTCGTGTTTTCGAAAGAATACTTGCCAATCATCTTAGAATCAACTACAGTAGCATTATTTCTCGGGGTCAATATGGCTTTCTATCGAAAAGGAGCTGCGAACTACAGTTACTCAAAACAATAAGTGATTGGGAGGTAGAATTGAAAAACAAAAGACAAATAGATGTTGTTTACTTCGATTTTTCTCGAGCTTTCGATAAGGTTTCACATCTCAAACTGGTTCAAAAACTTCAAAAACTAGGAATAGCTGCCAACATTGTTAGATGGGTCTCAAATTTTCTAACTAACAGAACTTATAAAGTTCGAGTTGACAAGGAGTTTTCAAATCCATTACCTGTGATCAGTGGCGTCCCTCAAGGCACCGTACTTGGTCCACTTCTTTTTTTATTTTTCATTAACGACATAGAACATGAAATAACCTCCAATGTTAAATTTTCCCTCTATGCAGATGATTTGAAAATCTACAGCCCTGATTCAAACTCCTTACAGAGAAGCATTAACAATATATTCAACTGGTCTTTAAAATGGGAATTACCTCTCGCAAAAAACAAAATATTCTGCTTAAACCTGGGTTCCAAAAATCTAAAACTCAAGTATTTTATAGACAAAGACGAAATATGTTCACGTAGTTTAGTTAAAGATCTAGGGATATACATAGACTCTTCTCTAAAATTCGATAGGCATATAGAAGTAGTCCGAGCAAAAAGTTTAACTAAGGTTTCTCAAATTTTAAAAGTATTTGAATATCTAGATTTACAAGGCTTCAGATCTGTTTATTTAACTTATATAAGACCCCTATTAGAATATGCCACCATAATTTTCTCTCCTCATCCCTGTAGCGAATTGGCCAGAAGATTAGAATATCCCCAGAGAATTTTCCTTAAAAAAGCCTTAAGAAGATGTAGAGGCTCCACATTGAACTATCCGGAAAGACTAAGACTTTTCGATTTAGAATCCTTAATTGTAAGAAGAGCAAGGTATGATCTATATTTCTTGTTCAGATTAATTTTTGGTGCTTTAGATTGTGAAGTATGCAGGCGTCAAGTATCATTCAGGACATGTGCTAATCTCAGAACCTCTGCCAGATCGAGCTCACTGCGCCTACTAAATGAAGAGAACTACAAACACAATCAATTTTTCTTCTACCGCGTCGTTACTCTCTGGAACACAATTGGCGATGATAATTCCGAGATCAAAGAAGTCGAAGCCTTCGTCAAGATCCTAGAAGACTCCCCGCTGACCCAATACATAAGCCTACCTTCCTTTTTGACTTGACATTTCGAGAAAGCGTCCAAGAAAACCATAGTTCCAAAATTCCCTCTCAAGTTCCCCATCATCCATGTCAGCGATAGCCATAACAAGCTATCCTTTGATGATAAAGCTAATTCAATTCAATAATATTTGTATGGACACTGGTTCGACTCCCACTATCTGGAAACATTCTTTAGTGATAGCCATTCCGAAACAAGGCAAGAATGCATCTATACCCTCTTCATATAGACCTATTGCTATTCTCTCACCTGCTTCTAAAACGATGGAAAGATTAGTTAGATCAACTATTTTTGAGCACTTGAGTCGATACAACATTTTGCCTGTGAATCAACATGGTTTTAGAAAGAATGCCTCTGTAGTTAGCAATTTGCTAGCTTGTGAAGATGATTGGAGTCGTTCGCTTAGTGAGGGCTCTACTGTCGATGTTATCTATTTAGATTTTTCTCGTGCGTTCGATACTGTCAGCATATTCAAACTTCTCTACAAATGTTCTCATTACGGCATATCCGATCCCTTACTCTCTTGGCTGGAATCTTTTCTCACTAATCGTACTTTTTCTGTCCGTATGGGAGACAAGATGTCCACTCCCCGTCCAGTCATATCAGGCGTTCCGCAAGGATCGGTTCTTGGTCCCGTTCTCTTTATTCTTTACATATCTGATCTAAATTCCGTTCTTGAACCATTTCCGAACGTGTGTTACCAAGCATACGCTGACGATGTTAAGATTTATGTTTCGTACAAGAAAGAAAACTTCGTTGAACGCTGTCATGAATTACAATTGGCTTTGAATGCTGTATATGATTGGTGCAATTCTAATGATCTCAATCTTTCTTCATCTAAGAGCACTCATCTGCACATAGGCTCTCGCACTCTACACCCAGCCTACAAAATCAACGATGTTCCTCTGACCCCTTCCTCAGAAGTGCGGGATCTCGGAATCCAAATCGTACCGTCTCTCCGTCGAAGCCAAGCAGTAACTGACAGGGTCTCCAAAGCAACGGCAGCAATGTATTCTCTGTTTCGAGCAGTTTCTATCGACGATTCCCAGATACTTGTGAAATGTTTTAAAACATATGTCTTACCTCACTTAGAATTTGCATCTAGCTTTTGGAACCCATATTTTGCCAAAGACATGAAATTTATTGAAAGAGTTCTGAAATCCTTTACACGCATTGTCTTCTATCGTTGTTTTCCCGACTCCAATTACCCACATTCTCTCCCATCATACAAAGATAGATTAGCTAGCCTCAATCTTTCACCCCTTTATTTGAGAAGAATTCAAGCTGACATGAAAATGGGTTGGAAAATTTATACATAATAACCTGTCAATAATCAAAAGAGACCGAATTTTTAAACATGTTAAACCAACGCGTACAAACCCTAGCGGCATTTTTGTAGAAAGTACGAAAAACACGGCTCGTTTCCATTCTTTCACTCTTAGAGTTTCACGTATGTTCGCTCAATTACCTAGAGAAGTTTTGCTGAATACATCTTTCGCTGCCTTTAGAAGTTTTCTGGAGAAATCATCGTTTTTAGAAAGTATGGCTGAGTTATTCAATATTCATATTGTTGATTAAAAGAAAATGTTCTTTCTTTTGAGAACTTCATTCTCCGCTGTTTACATGATGTTCATCATGTCACGCTTTATGAGTTGTTAATTGATTCTCTGGAAACTGTTTTTGCATTGAAAAATGTAGATAAAATAAATAAATAAATAACTTAACTATGAGGGAAGCATGTGTGATGTGGAGGCGTCTGTAACCAATTTTTAATAGTGTGTTAAATCGAGAGACTTTTTCTCTGACCGCAAAGAATCACTCCAGCTGATCTTTATCTCTCTCTTTCTCTCTCTCTCTTCCTCTATCTCTCTCTCTCTCTCTATTCTCTCGCTTCCTCTCTCTTTCTTCCTCTCTCTCTCTCTCTCTCTCTCTCTCTCTCTCTCTCTCTCTCTCTCTCTCTCTCTCTCTCTCTTTCTCTCCCTTTCTTCCTCTCTCTCTCTCTCTCTCTTTCTTTCTCTCTCTCTCTTTTATCTCTCTCTTTCTCTCTCTCTCTCTTTCTTTCTCTCTCTCTCTTTTATCTCTCTCTTTCTCTCTCTCTCTCTTTCTCTCTCTCTCTCTCTCTTTATACTCTGTCAGATATTTTTTCTCTGAATCTCTTAAAAATCATCCATGATACTTTTATCTGCGTCTCTCAATATTACACGCTATTTTCTTTAACGCTCTCTAGCGTTTTTCTCTTACAGTGCAGTCTTTCTCAGAAAGACATACTTTTTATACACTCTCTCCGATGTGTATTTTTGAATCTTTTATTGGACAATTTTTTATCACGTGTTTACAATAATCACTGTTTTCATACACGCATAATCTATGGATACGATCTTGGAAGGAAGCCATCTCCTACTCTCGCAACTTGCACTCTTTGCGGTAAAGAATACGTCACGTTTTCTTCCGCCTTCGTAGAACAAAGAACACAAAGATTAGCAACAACATTTTATCACCTCAAAGACAAAACGAAACAAACAGAAAATGCACTAAATAGCTTAGTATTTTATTACTTAGAGAAAAAAAAATCGAGTAAAAACAAATCTAGTTTCAACAGTTCATAATGTCAAAGACGAAACGAATCTAGAACCAAAAGAATCTAAATTATAACACGTTCTAGAGATATTCAACTTGCAATACTTCGACCGGATAGACTGCTCCATTTCTCCCTCGGAAACAGGGGCCATCCTGTCTAGTTATTCTCACGTCGTATTGTGCCAGAAAATAATCCTGCAATACAAACATTTTAAAAATTGGTTAAAAAAGGACTTGAAACACAAAAGAGAAATTTTTAAAAAAAACTAACAACGAGCGGGACTCGAACTGGTCTCAGACCCAGACTCTTCTTCCTTCCCTCCACCTTCAGCCTTACGGTGATGGGATGATAAACGCGAGTCCTTATGTCCAGTTGCAGATGATCCAAAAAAGTATTTTTTTCCATATGTGTTGTTTTTATCCTCAGATTAACGAGGTAATCGTTAATTTCATCCATCTGGCTCAATGTGAATTTGTCATAAATATCTACATTCATTTTGATTCTCAGATAGGTAGCGAGAGCAATGTGAGGCATCTGAAACTTACAGAGTGCGGCAAAAGTCCAGGTGGACAGTATTTTTTTCGATAAAAACTTAACGGATTAAGCAAATCAAACAAAATTTTTATCAAAGTTTATTCAAATAGTTTCGGATATAACTGCTTTTTCAAATTTCAAACAGCTCTCCTTTCTCCTTGACACAGGCGCAGAGTCGCTTGTGGAAGGCACCCACCGTGGTGGACAGGTAAGCGACGTCAAGATCATCCCACGCCTTCTGTAGGGCGCGCTTCAAACTTTCCAAATTCTTGTGTTGGAAAGCACAGGCCTTGCTCTCAAGGACTGACCACACAGAGAAGTCCAGAGGATTCAAATCAGGTGAGTACGGAGGCCATTCGGCGGATGTTATCATGGAGGGGAAATTGCTCTTGCACCAGTCTTGCACCACTTTAGCCTTGTGGGCGGGCGCAGAGTCCTGCTGGAACGTCCACTTGCGTCCCGCGAAGTGAGCCTGGCTCCAGGGAAGTACTTCCTTCATGAGAATGTCGTTCAGGTAGTTATTGGCATTCATTTTGACTCCCTGCTCGACGAAAACGAGCGGAGTCTTGCCAGTCGCGCAAATCCCGGCCCAGACCATGACAGAAGCGGGATGGCCCTTTCTCGAGACGTAACGGCCACTCTCATTGGCATCTTTGACCGATTTCGACCAAATCCTATCGTTCTGGTGGTTGAAGGACTGCTCAATATTGAACAACTTCTCATCGGTGAAAAGAATATCCAAACAGTCCACCGGCTTGAACCGTTTTGACAGTTCACGACATCTCCGAAGACGGGTCGCTTTCATCTGGTCCGTCAATGCGTGAGTCTTCTGCAGCTTGATGGGGCGAAGTCCAATGCGGGATTTGACGATCATCTGAACAGAACTCGCCGAGATATTCAGCTCCTTCACGAGTTTCCTGAGACTCCGCTTGGGGTTATATCGAATCTTGTCTCGGATGCTTCTCACGTTGAAGGAAGTGGTCGCGGTCACTGGTCTGCCACTCCTGGGACGGTCATTTGTTGTACCAGTCTCAAGAAAGCGACGTATTGTGTTTTCAATGGTCCTACGGGAGAATCCAGTGGTTCTGGCGATGTGCTTTTGAATGTGCCCGGACTGGCTCAAGCGCAGAATGTAGCCTCGGTCCATATCAGAGAGCATTACCGGAAAACAAAAATAGTTATCATTCTGATTTTTTCAGGGTATGTTAGCAACATTATGAATAAGATACAAGCAAAAAATCACAGGACTGCTACACCAAACAAAAAAGATGCAAAGTGACAAAGTTGTCTACCTGGACTTTTGCCGCACCCTGTATTTTAGTCCCACAAGTAGGAGGAAAAGGAACACAACCTCTATTCAAAATTGAAAACAAAGGAAATGAAAATTATTTCAGAGCGGTACCTGTACTCCCATCTAGAGATCACCCCGAATGATTAGTAATCACCAAAAACTTAAAATTTCATTTTTTATAGGGTAAAAAACTTACCTGAAGCTACGAGTAATTGTCGATGAGTCCTTTCCATTTGAGAATGTCCTTCTATCCCTCAAGTTCTTGACAATGATGTTGTGGTAAATTGCAGACTGCATCCGAGAATTAGTGAGAATGCAGGATTTACACAATTTGAAAGTGACAGTACAATCAATATGGGATATGACGGTAGGTTTGGAGCAAGTGTTACAAACAGCCATAGTAATGAATCTTTGCGGTCTGAATACTGAGAAATCCCTTCCAAGTTGTTGAGGATCTTCATGAAGGTTGACGTGCTCATGTGACGGAAACTCAACAATTAACGGTTAATGTAGTGAACATATAATATAAATTTTAATAAACCTCAGTATTTTCCTCCAGTCGTTTTCTTTTGCGTTTGAAATGAACTTCCTCGTGAGTAGAAGTATCGCTTGACACGGACATCTTAAACTTCAGATAACTAATTAACAGGTAGAAACTGCACAAATACATTATCAGATTCATCCGCGAGTAAGTGAAATGAACCAATATTACGAATGTATCTAACACCTGTATCTCCTTCAATACGTTTTCTCGCTCGGCGTATAGTTATGCCGGTCTCCATAACAGTTACCACATCTTCGCAATTACTTGAGAGTTCCTTTTCTTTTTTGATGGAAGACTCAGAGTTAGTTGATGAGTCAGAAATTTTCGTAGGGGCCTTCTCAGAAAGGAGGGAAAGTTTGTCACTAGACATGGTGAAGTAAACGATGCACTATGATTTCTTTTCATCTATTTATACATGACTTGAGGTGATTTAAATACCATTTATATACTAAAGAGTCATTTTGCTCAAATTGTGACGATGGAGTGATTTGAGCAAAAAGCTTAAGCTTTTACCTTAACATCTGTTATAGAGAAAATATAAACAAAAATGTCCACATACATTGCTAAAAAGACTTTGAACACGAAAAGGAAACTTTTCTACTCTAGGAAAGTTAGACAACCACGTTTCAAGGGTATTCAAACAATCATCTCCGTTTGAATCATAGTATTCAGCAATATTAAACTTATTCACAAATACAGCAACCCAGTGTTCTCCTGGCAAACTAGACTTGCTGGTGTTGAAAATAAGGCAGAAAGGTCGACTCTCGGGAATATCAACAATTGCATCGGAGGGGAAACTTCCTAGATAATAGAACCTTGTAACAGGACAATTCCTCAGAATATTAATTAGCTCTATATTAGACAAAGCAACCGCGTTAAACAACATCAGTCATCCCATTTACATGGAAATACAATTGTTATGAATATATCTACACCTGTTGGTCATTGAAAACATTACGATAATGATCGATTTGATACATTCCGT
Organism: Allodiplogaster pararmata; assembly: GCA_964056735.1. Taxonomy (NCBI): domain Eukaryota; kingdom Metazoa; phylum Nematoda; class Chromadorea; order Rhabditida; family Diplogasteridae; genus Allodiplogaster; species Allodiplogaster pararmata. The sequence continues at coordinate 19,546,223 of OZ057406.1, forward strand.
CATACTCGGCATATACTATGAGTTGTAGTCCGGATGGAGGAGTTTGTTCAGCAAATCTCAAAGCTATTTGAGTAGTTCCACTTTGCACCAGTTCAAGTTCATTATTAGCATCAGTTGGTACGAGATTAAAAGCAAAGAGAGTGAAACCGTTCCTATAGTGCTTATAAGATATTGCAATGTCACGATTTTCACTTATAGCTCCAATGTTTTCATAAAACATTGCGAAAGCTTCTGCATAACATTTTTGCTTAAAGTTGATTTTGAGAGGCTGAGCGGGGAAAGTAACTCCTCTGGCGTCTATAGAAATCTCCGAAATATTAAAGTGCTTAAAATTGAATGGATTCTTGGACGAATGACCATCAAAAGCATCCTGCTCTACACATCCTACAACAATACGTCGCGGAACAATATCGGTGAAAAGCGTTGAATATGGAAAATCAGAACGTCCGCCGGGTATCGAAATTACACGTAGACGTGTTCTGTGATAAGGATATCTTGCAGGGTATGAAAGTAATGTTTTTTCTAAGGCGAGACCAGCTGAACTTATCACATCTACCGCACGCATCATGAGCTTCATGGAAACGACTTCAATGGATATTCCAGATTGTTTACTTGTTGTGAAATTTTCTGTTATAAAATCATCAGAATTACGATAGAAACGAAACTGTAGATTGAGGTGAGGAATGAGAAAACGGTCAGTGGAAAAGTGGTCAATATGAAGAGGCGCAACTAGATCCACAACATCATTAGAGAAAAGCTCAACTCTGGAGTTGTATCCGCTATTCTCGGTACTTTCCAAACCTTCCTCGTCATCTTGATAATAACCACCGGCTTGAAGGAAACCTCGCTTTTGATCTGTACTATGGTTCAAAAGACACTCCAAGTAAGCTTTGTAAGCATAATTGCTGCAATCAAATACTTGCTGATTGTTTATCTCAAGAGTTACCTGGTTGAAGAAAGTAGCACCAATGTAATTAATCAAACCGTACTTCTCCTTAATCAATACGTTATCAGCACCTGTAGGTCGTTTGACTCGGAGACGGAGAGCAATGTAGGATTTACCAACTTGAAGGAAATGTCGTGAATCAACCAAATTGAACAAATATGGTCCTGAGTTGTTGATTGGAGTACTTGTAGGTATAGATAGCCATCTTGAGGATTCTAGGGCAACTTGCGTTGAAGGTATCTCAAACACATTCAATTCACTTCGAGTAGATGGAACAGATTTGGGGTCGATTAGTTTCCCCATTTTTTCACTTGGAGAAAATATCCTTGAGAGAGTTCAGAGACTTTTGAACCGTTCTGTGTCGCTGACGTTTCACTACTGACCTCTTTCGAGCCTTGACTCTACTTTTCTTTTTGACTATCCGAACTTTCCGCTTTCTTTTACCTTTGCCTTGCTGTAGTCTAGCGTTTGCTCGGTTTACTAAATTTTTATAGGCTTGACGACCGTGCATCTTTAGGGAATCTTTGACATTTTTACCGTCAATGATGTCATCAACGAATTTTTCACTTGCATTCACAGCTTCAGTAGCAATAGACCTCCCTGCTGATTTGGCTATTGGCAGAATGAAACTGAATAGCTTTGAAAGAACACCACCCAAACCAGAAGCACCACGCTGATAAGGATAACCACGAAATCCTGAACCACTCTGACGTGCTTGCTCAATAAACACATCGTACCAGTCAATACAAGAGTCGGGATTAAAAGGTACATGCATACCTACTCTGCCGAACGTTTAGATTTGAAATGAAGTACCATGCAGATCTTTACCGAATGAAAATTTATATGTTCATCAAGATCGTTCTTGATATCAACAGTAATGTATTCAAAGTCTCTGTAGCGAACGGCGACATATTGAGGTCTTGTGAATGAAACGTATATATTTCACCCAATTCTCCGTTTGTGGCTATTACTTTCAAAAGTGGACACAAAACATTAGAAACCATTTGATTCTCGACAATATTGACATAAATGAACATCATTTCTTTAGCTACATGAACAGGATGAGAAGAAATGTAGGTTGACCGATGTTCTATTGTTTCCTTAATACCCAAAAGATAGGCGAAACGTTTAGAAAAAATTACTCTTCCAATCTGTTCAGGTAGAGTTATTTCACATTTTCTCGTATATGGGTTGTAATATAGCATGTTCATGTTTTTCGTATTATACTTAAAACTGAAGAATTCATTCAAAGAGTAGTTTATCTGTCCAACCAAGTCGGATCCTGACTTGTAAGAGCATGGAGTCACAGCCACAGTTCCAACACTACCGTTGAAATCTTTCTGAAATATCGTGTTATCATTGAAGTTATCATCTTCCCTTCTATCTGTCAAAAGGTCGAAAGTATTTGGGTAAATTATCTCTGTTAGCGCAACTTCGTAATCCTCAAGCAAAGTAATTGAAGAAGGTAGTTTGACGCGAAATTTAGAAATCACATCCTCTTTACGAGTGTTACTTAAAAGAGTTAAGTAAAAGTCCTTCATAATTTGTTAAGAGTGATGTATGGAGATGGTAGTAAATACCCTATACAGGAAGAAAGAATGGCAATCCACAATTTGTTATCAGGACAATTCGAGAATGTTAGGTTATATATAGAAACCGAAACTACAGCGTAGATTAACATGACTTGAGCGACGTAGACAACTAAAGCTCTTGAGCAAGAAGTGGTACCCAAATGCCAAGAGTTACCGGATTCTTCTTGCATCGCCGGAAGGTATCCAAGAATTGAAACTGGATGGATAACCTAACCACTTCACCAGTAACTCAGTTTTTTATTTTTCTGCCGTTTACGTAAAATTTTCTCAATTTTAAACTCTTGTTTAGGAACGTACTTGACGAGTTCAGGCTCATAAACAATACTGTCAATCTCCTCACCGTTCAAGTCTTCAATGATATAAACAGAAGGATCCTTGTATAATAATTTTTTTATTCTGAAAACTTCTAATGTGAAGGTGTTTTTATAACCTTTTTTGAACAATGTATTAAACTTGGAAAGTCTGACCGTGTCTCCAACACGAAACACATGTTGAGGAGTTTTATACTTTTCTTCTCCGTATAGTTTTTGCCACACTTTCTCCATGTTTCCATGATTAACATCAGCGGGTGGTATGCCTCCGATAGATTTGATCGGTGAGACATTCAAACCATGTACTACATCTCGTAGTACATCTATCCAACAATATGTATTATTCTCAGAGAACACACGATACAGGGTTTTGACCCGCTTCACAGCGTTCTCAGCAAGCGCACACTTCACATTATGGTTCTTTGGTTTCTTATGTATTATCTCTTTTTCACTCAAAAGTTTTTGAAAATGTGTATTTAAAAACTCTTTTCCCTCGTCAGTGTATAGTCTGAACGGAATTCTTCCGCTAGAGTAAAGTATACCATTATAAGCAGTCGCAGTTTCTTTTCCAGTTTTGTTTTGAGGGGTGCACACATCACAAATCGAGAGAGGACGTCAACAACAACGATAATGTACGAATAGCCCTTGTTATACTTCTTCAGATCAATAAGAACAGCAAGATCAGCTTGATGATCGCTGTCAAGCCCCGTCGACTGAATTTGGCCTGTTTTGAACTTTGTTCTAGACGGATAATGGGCCGTGTATGTATCACTTTGATGCAGAAATCTGTTCACTTCTTCACGAGTCACCTTAATGCCAACATTATTGGCTGCTTTTAGCAAAGCAGTCACTCCTCTAAAACCTCCGGGGTTTTGGATGTCTGAATATATCTGCTCCAATTTATAGTCTACTGACTTGAGAACCATTTGCTCACAGCAAAATCTGACCGGTTCTTGTTCGCAATCTGCTCAACAGGAAATCCTGTGGATACAAGTGCTCGAACAAACTCTTCGCTACCCATAGGAAGTGTCGAACGACTCCGCCATCTATTAGAGAGATCCGAAATTATCGGCAAAACGTCAAATTCTTCATTTTCCAAGTCAATTTTCCCTTTGTCGTTTATTATAAAAATTTCGGGAAGTTTTCTTGAATGTTCAACTATCAAATCAGCTTTTGACTTTACTGTAGCATTTGTGAATTTCAATTCATCCAAATAAATTTTCTCTTTTTTCTCTTCTTTTATTGGCTCAGGTTTAGTCGATAAGTTTTCAGAATTCTGGGTTAAAGCAAGAGTTTTTATAGAGGAAGGTGTTGTTTCTACACTACCAGCATTAGTTGGAACGTGAGTCGACATCTCTCCCTGCCAGTTTTGTTCTGCATCTTGATAATTTATATTTTTATGAATGTGCGCAGACGGAATTTGACATCTGTATTCTTGTGTAAATCAACGAAAAGATAAGCATGAGGTTCACGGGTTGCGTCCTCGTAACACTCTATGAAAAACGTTCTATTGGTAGGGTAGAGTTGAGTGGCAAGATTACGTATAGTGAGTTGATCCGAATTGTTTTTAAACAGACAAAGATAACTAGAGTTTATTCTTAAATAACGCATCACTCTAGAATAAAACAAGGAATGCACAACAGCAATAACCGACATATTGTAATGATGAGAGGCTACAGTGAATAGCTTCTCATCATCAGGCCATTTATCGAGAGCAACCATCAAATCGTCAAGAATATTGTAATGATGAGAGGCTACAGTGAATAGCTTCTCAGCATCAGGCCATTTATCGAGACCAACCATCAAATCGTCAAGAATATTGTAATGATGAGAGGCTACAGTGAATAGCTTCTCAGCATCAGGCCATTTATCGAGACCAACCATCAAATCGTCAAGAATCAGCAAAGCGGGGGTTGACATTAATTTTTTAAGATTTTCTAGTTGTGGAAGGCCTAAACACATGGTTACTCTATCAAGGTTGGCAAATTCATCATAACCTTTTTGATATTCGTTATAACAAAAGTATATACATTTTGGTACTTGTTCATAAACTAGTTCAGGAGACTTAATTATACGATGTACAAGGGTACTTTTACCACAACCACTAGGCCCACACATCAACATTGTGGACGGCCACTCGAGAAGCATCACAATAAAGGAAATGGATAGTAACAATGAACAGGTTTAATCATATGAGATCAGTCCTTATATCCATATGGGGTTGTGTTGTACGTCCCCCGGACGATGACCCTTTTGTCGAACACGGCGTTCAACTTCTTCTTTTGAAGAAGAGATGTCACCGCGTGACTTCTCTCGGTGACTATTCGGTCATAGACGACTGTGACCGGGAAAGGTTTCTCACCTTTCTTCATTTCCCTTACAAACTGTCGCATCTGCTCGAAATGGATCTTCTGCGATGCTTCGGACGTAAGAGGGAAGCCTTTGCATTTTACCACGCTCTTTTCCTGCAAGAAATCAAGACGTGTTTCTCCAATTTGAAATCCTCATGACCCAATGAATGTAAAACTCTCACCATGCCGTCATGCGTGACGTATTTGTATGCATAGGCTTTCGGTCCCTGCGACACGAACTCTGTTCCTTTTCCAGGAATTTCGTCCGTCAGGTCCCCGAGAAAGTTCCCCTTCAGCTCCTCCAGGGGGTCCACTTCACTGTCTTTGTGAAGGTAGATGACCGAATCCGTGTCTAAAAAAATAGGGTTGAAACAAAAAGAATTGGAATATACAGCAAAGAATAACGAAAAAATTTAAACGAACCACAATACAGCAGTCTGGAGCTTTGCACACGCGAGATGATATTGTAAAGTGTCACTCTCGCATAAGCCGTCGTGAGCACTGCCGACGCCAGGGAAGTTGTGCTTATCGGCTCGGAGTGGCCAGTCTTCTTCTTGAAGGAGACCCAGAGCTTCTCATCGGTGAGGACAATAATGTCCCCAACCTCGGTCTCGGCCTCGATCAGAAGGCTGTGCAGTCTTTCGGGGGAGATAACCATTTCCTGCTGTTTCCTTCCCGAGCGTTCTCCGAGATTTCCCCACTGAAAAATCAGAAAAATTTGTTTGTAATTATCTAATACACAGAAAGAATCTTACCAAGGAATTGAGCATCAGCTTGGCGACTTGTCTTGCTGCGCTGTTTGGCAACATCTTTGTAGGGTCGAGCGTCACTCCTTCTCTTCGCTTGAAGGCCTCAATATATTCGGCCTGCTTCATGACGTCATCGCCAACGTCTCTGGGCCATCCGCTTGCCTCCTTCAAACAGCTTCATTTTTGAAAAGATCATATGAGAATCAACAACACACTACTAAACAATAATTAAAATCACTAACCGTTTTGAGCTTCACAAATGTATTCATGTACTCGGAGAGAATGCCGTGACGTACATGCCCGCTTTCAGGATTCATCTCGTATTGACTCCAGTTCTCATAATGTCTTCCCTGAATTGTAGTAATGAATGACTGTGATATATGTATATATATGAAAAGGGACTACCTCATAGGCGTTCAGAACTGTATAGCCAGTTCTCAAGGCGAGCTTGATCTCCTCCGTTGCCCATGTTCCTTCGAAAGCTCTCTCCTCATCCGTATGCGAGCATGAAGTTCTCTCTGGGGACTTTTCCAGAGCACATTGTTGACATAGTGCGTAGATGCACTTTCCTTCCACTCTCATACATAGAACCGGTAGATGCAGTTTGGATGGTGCCAATACCTGAACAATAAGATTGTAAATAAGTAACAGGAAAGCGTTACAAGTTCATCAAGAAAACATACTCTACACTTGAGGAATCCATTTACGCCCAAATCTTGTGCTTCGTTGATTGGGCACGGGATATCCTCTCCAGAAACGTAGACTCCAACACCGATAGGATAGGGCTTGTACTTGTTCGTGAACGGGTACAGGCTGAAAGTAGATTGTTGAACATAAAAAATACCATGACAAAGAGATAATCAGTAACCAGCAAACATCTTGATAGCGGATGCTCCATCCTTCTTGACATTTTGCGTGCAGTTTGAACGTCTCGGTTTTTCCGCCAAAGAAAGCATCGTTGATATCAAGAGGCTCCTCAATTATAAATTTATAGGCAAGTCATTTAAGGATAAAACAAAAATAAAACTTACTAGAATTCGATGCTTCATGAAGATTGTCCTCATTTCCTCGTCCCGACGCAGCATCTTGTTGATTTCGCACTCTCGGTAGACCTTCACCTTGTAGTTTGGCTCGAGTACGCTGAGCCTCAACTTGTTGTCACGTCTTATTTCGGCAGCGGTGCGGCCTAGTATGACGGCGTCATCCTGGTACGAGCATGTATATGCGTGGTAGTAGCATCCATGTACCTACAAAATATTGTTTTAAAAACCCAAATGTTTCAACATTATCAGCTAACCTCGATAGCTACCGGCTTCTTGCCCTCTCTAGGAATGTAGCCGTCCACGTGGTATCTTGTTCCGGGGACTCTGTGTTCCCCTCCGTGCGTTGCATCCTGAATCCTTTGTCCCTTCGTCTCACGAAGGTATCTGCAATAGTTTAAAATTGAACAAAGCACAAAGAGATTGAAATTTATTCGAGTAACTTACGCCAGAAACTTGAGGGCCAGGATGCTCTGCCTCTTGCATGGAAGTATCGGTGCTTCAATCGCCAGATTTTCCTTTTTCAGAAAATTTCTCCGGAAGATGAGCATCGCTGCACTTGCAGCTGTGACACTCTCATGGAAAACGTGGGTGCCCGATATACGGAAGCACTCCGTGTCGAAGGCCGTTGCTCCTCTGCTGAGCAAAGCTACATCAGAGTAGCAGTAGGCCAAAATTTCCTGCCGAAAGTTGAATTGTACTCCGCTTTGAGCCGCATGCCACTCCAAAAACTGCTTTTTCCCTTCCTCCTTCATTTGAGTGGGATTGTAGAAAGTGGAGTCAGGAACGGCTCCAATGTAGCTGTAGTTTTGCGGGCTGTTGAAGAGATGGGGGAAGTAGCCTGAATTGAAAATATTTTACAAGAGATGAGGAAAATAATTTAAATTGAAAATATTTTACATCAACTGTTCTTGAAAGAGAATACAACAAACCTTTCTTTAGTTCCGGTATTCCAAATGCCTTAGGGAACGATGCGAGTGGCATCTGCAGGAAGTTTAGCGTGTCCACAAACCGCACGCTCCTGTTGACCATGTGCATGAGCTTTAGTCCCGAGAGTATCATCTTACTCGGGACATCGTCGCTCGACATCATGGTTCTCAGCAGAAATTGGCCATCATACCTCAAGCAATACATGATTGAAGAGGGAGAGAAAACGAAAGAAATATATGAGTGTCAAGAGAGTAAGAAATTTGACTTACCCCTTTAGGTTATGCGCGAGAACCGTTGCGTTACGGTTTTCCTTCAGGTTCAGCCACTTTACGAACTCGCTGACAAGGTCCCTGTTGCCTCCATTCATATCGTGCCATACATGGACACGACGCCCTCCGCATTGATTGCACGATTCTTGAGAATCGTGAGACTCTGGCGTGTTGTGCTGGCAGGCACTGCACGAGCGGATGGCGATGATGACGTTCGGCTTGTGAACGTTTTTGCCATTCTCGCTCACAACTGTCGACTGAACAAACGAATCGTTGAGGGCTAGTTTTGAGAGCTAGTGAGAGAGAAGAACTAGTTTTAAAAAGAAAAAATGTACTACCTCAATATCGAAGGCGATAGTCTTGAGTCGAAATCTTGAGGAGATGGGGCTCGCTGGCGTAACAAAGCACGTTGGATGGTCTTTAGGCATATCCGTTTTGCATCGAGGGCAAAATGACATGACACACACGTGAGCTCGTCCTTTTCTTCCTTCGTCAATAACCTTCAATAGTATCGAGTTATGCCTTTTCCAAGGTGAACAAGTCAAGTACATTACAAGTACAACAAGTCAAATACATGTAAATTGAATAACCTGATTGCACGTCTCGCAGATTTGAACGCGCTCGCATCTTGGTGCACCTCCTTGCACTCCTTCCTCCAAATGGCGTTTGAAACAGTCCTCGTTGTTGAAGACGAATCGACACTGAGCGCATTCTTTATGCAGCTGGCCACTACACTCTTCAATGCGCGGATGGGTGCAGAGAGAGCACCTCATGGGGCAGTTGTAATGGGCATCTCTGCTCTTGTAGAGCGAGTTGCAATTCCCGCAATAGTACCTGCTGTCTGCAAAGAATTTTTTCTCTTTTGGATCTTTGTAATTAAAAAATTAAACTGTCAAATAATCAAAGAATTTTTTCTCTTTTGGGTCTTGATTATTAAAACAGCAAACTGTCAACTAATCAAAGATTTTTTTCTCTGAATATTTGTAATTAAACACATTAAACTGTCAACTAATCAACAAAAAAATTTTTTTTTTCTTTTGGTTCTTTGTTATTAAAACAATAAATTGTCAACTAACCAAAGAATGCCGGGATTTTCTTGATGTGGTCGTAGTGGTTGGTCTTGAGTCGCAGTCCAATGACCTTTCCATCTCCAGCGAAGGGGCCTCGGAATAATGGATGCTTGGCTCCATCAAATACTATGAGCTGGTAGTCGGTAAGTCTCTCTTGCATCTCCTTGACATCGGCAAGGTCATACGACTTCTTTTCAGGAAGGCCCAGTCGGTTGAGTAGCTCCAGAGCAGCCTTCTGCTGAGGCTTCATGCATCGAGAAAGAGCTCTCCATTTGGGGAAGTCTCTTTCCCGATTCAAGTAGGCAATGCCTACGGCGATGGCTTTCGGGAGGCAGTTGTTCCCTTAATCAGCACAATTGTTTAGCATATCGTTCTCATACATCTGTATCTGTGTTAAAATGTATAGACTGTATGTATACCCAATAGTTTAAACAAATTGTAATTTCACCAACACCTACCTATGACTTTTGTGATGTTATCGTCTCGACGGGACGTGTTGTTGGCCGGTCTACCCGATCCTGATGGCATATCCACCCAAGAAACACGCATTTCAAGCTGAAATAATACATTTGGGGGGTGAGAAAAGTGAAACAAGGATTCGAATGTTTACTAACGTTTCCGAGAACCAATGGGGCGATGATGCCGGTACTCGTCTCGGCGATTGTCATCTCGCGCCGAAGCGTAGAGGCACTGAACCTCGGATAAGAGACGGCCCTCATCCCAAAGTTCTTTGTTCTTCCGTCCTGTGTGACTCCCACGGACACGTACAAATTGCCCCCTGCCGGTTTCGATGTTTCTACAAGGTCGTGGACTACCTGTAAAAAAAAGGTATTTTTATGTTGATATCGAGTATGCAACGATATAATAATAACTCAATAAATCATGTTATTAACCTTGTCGAAGAGGTCCTCAATGGAGGACGTGTCATTGGCCAACTAATTCAGCCTGAAGGTCAAGTTCTTTTGAACTACTCCAAATTTTTTGGAGTAGCTGTTGTCTTCTGCAGTGAGGTTGTAAAAGTCCCTCACATCATGCTGGACGCCGTTCTCGACGAGACAGTCCTTTAAAACGCATTCTTTAGTACAATTAATAATAATAATCTTTAATAAATATAATAATAATAATAAATAAATAATAATAATAATAATAAAAATAATAATAATCGCATTCTTTAGTACGATCATGCAACGATGTAGAGGGTCAAGATTTACCTTTTCATTCTGATCCTCGTCTGAGTCATCTTCGTCGGAGGATGAGGGCTCTGAACTCTGCATTTGATCATGCAACGATGTAGAGGGTCCCCCTCCATAATGTATTCTGTCCTGCTCCATCATCTCGACGTCCTCATAAGGGCAAGGCATCTGCTCCTGGAAACTTTTTATTTTTTAAAAATGATAAAATGTAAAATTCCTCACATTGCTCAAGACACATCGAGACAATTCTTTAATATACATTCTTTTGTACAATTATTTACTGTTTTTGGCGTTATATGAAGATATACCTTTTCAGTCTGCTCTTTGTCAGAGTCATCTTCTTCAAAGGTAGAGGACTCCAAACTCTGCATCTCAACATCCGAGGATGTTGAGGGCCCGCCTCCATATTGTATTCTATCCTGTTCCAGCATTTCGAGGTACTCCTCATAAGTGCACGGCATCTGCTAAAATAAACGTTGTATTTAAAATGATTGTTTATTATCAAAATAATAAAGTATAACCATTTCAGGATTCTGATAAGCGTCCATGGCCGAGGCTCGATCTGACGTAAGTTATCTGGAATTTTTAGACAAATTAATAACACAATAATTCAGTTGACAGATTGGTTCTTATCCGGAGAAAATACAAGACCCGTAGCCGAAAAGAAGATTCGTGCTGACGGACAAGGATACGAGAAGGTTGGTAATATTGAACCTAGGGCTAAAGAACAAATACTAATAACTTTTTGTTGCAAGGTTAACGAATCTAAAGAAAGTATCGAGAAGGTGAAGCCGATTCAATACGTCTTCAACATTGAGAAAGGAAGCAAAGTCGTCTTCAATTTTCACACCTTCAAGTGTAAGTTGACGTCAATCAGTCATCTTATAGTTATCAAAACAATCACTCTCCCCCTCCTCCCGCATCTTCCGGTTTCTCTCTCTCTTTCTTTCTCTCTCTCTGTTTTACACACTATTTCTTTCTCTTACTCTCTCTTTGTTCCGTGATCTCAAGCTTCGCTAATGGAATGTCTGGAGATTGCATAAGCTGATAACAATAATCATCGACCAGAAACTTGATATTTAGCTCTTTTAGCTTCATTAACCGGAAACATGACATTTACATATTTTAGCTTCATTCATGATCGGATGTAAGGTCAAGCTGTTGTGCTCTTTTTTTGTCCTTTATCTATCTCTGACATTTGATTACTTCTCTTGCTTTGGAAATTTTGATTATTTCAGAAATTTACCCCTTCCGGACCCCAACCAAAACGCTTACAGAATATGTTAGTTTTCTACTTTTGTCTTATTTAAAGATTTTTCGGTTTTATCATCTTTTTTCACAAACCTTTTTTTCCAGTTAATCATGATGGACACCCCAAAAGTCGAGAATGAGATGGGCAAAAACATGGACAAGAAGAAAAGCGACAAAAGGAAAATGAAGGTTTAAATTGATTCATAACATATTTAAGGATGAAGTAGGTTTTCAACTGATTCACAAGGTATTGAGAAAAAATAACCTCTTTTTTCCAGGTTGTAGAAGAGCCCAAGACGAAAGAGAGACGTCTTGATGAGGTTAATTTTACAGTTGGCAGATATGATATTAAATGTTTTTCGTTGTGATCAAATTCTGACATTATTGAAGGTGCCATATCGCCCCGTAAGAGGAGACGAGAAGCTGGCTGCTTTTTCGCAGCAATATCTAGGCCAGACACGTTCACATATGCTGTTGCTAACGCTTTGCCGAGCCTTTGGTGAGCGCCTTCCACTTGTGAACAAGGAGGTCGTTCATGAGAGCTTGCCTTGTCTGGTGGTACCTTTGTGTTCCACCTGCGTCTACACCAACCGTAAGAGCGGTTGTGACACCTTTTTCAATATCGTCTTGAAAAATATACATAACCCTTGACTGAATATAGATTTTTTCAAATGAACTGTTGAAACTAGATTTGTTTTTACTCGATTTGTTTTTTTCCTCTAAGTTACTAAAATACTAAGCTATTTAGTTCATTTTCTGTTTGTTTCGTTTTGTCTTTGAGATGATAAAATGGTGTTGCTAATATTTGTGTTCTTTATTCTACAAAGGCGGAAGAAAACGTGACGTATTCTTTACCGCAAAGAAAATTGCGAGAGTAGGAGATGGCTTCCTTCCAAGACTGTATCCATAGATTATGCGTGTATGAAAACAGTGATTATTGGAAACACGTGATAAAAAATTGTCCAATAAAAGATTCAAAAATACACATCGGAGAGAGTGTATAAAAAGTATGTCTTTCTGAGAAAGACTGCACTGTAAGAGAAAAACGCTAGAGAGCGTTAAAGAAAATAGCGTGTAATATTGAGAGACGCAGATAAAAGTATCATGGATGATTATGTTTTTAAGAGATTCAGAGAAAAAATATCTGACAGAGCATAAAAGAGAGAGAGAGAGAGAGAGAGAGAGAGAGAGAGAGAGAGAAAGAGAGAGATAAAAGAGAGAGAGAAAGAAATAGAGAGAGAAAGAGAGAGATAAAAGAGAGAGAGAGAGAAAGAAAGAGAGAGAGAGAGAGAGAGAGAGAGAGACGTATTCTTTACCGCAAAGAAAATTGCGAGAGTAGGAGATGGCTTCCTTCCAAGACTGTATCCATAGATTATGCGTGTATGAAAACAGTGATTATTGGAAACACGTGATAAAAAATTGTCCAATAAAAGATTCAAAAATACACATCGGAGAGAGTGTATAAAAAGTATGTCTTTCTGAGAAAGACTGCACTGTAAGAGAAAAACGCTAGAGAGCGTTAAAGAAAATAGCGTGTAATATTGAGAGACGCAGATAAAAGTATCATGGATGATTATGTTTTCAAGAGATTCAGAGAAAAAATATCTGACAGAGCATAAAAGAGAGAGAGAGAGAGAGAGAGAGAGAGAGAGAGAGAGAGAGAGAGAGAGAGAGAGAAAGAGAGAGATAAAAGAGAGAGAGAAAGAAATAGAGAGAGAAAGAGAGAGATAAAAGAGAGAGAGAGAGAAAGAAAGAGAGAGAGAGAGAGAGAGAGAGAGAGAGAGAGAGAGAGAGAGAGAGAGAGAGGGGAAGAAAGGGAGAGAAAGAGAGAGAGAGAGAGAGAGAGAGAGAGAGAGAGAGAGAGAGGAAGAAAGAGAGAGGAAGAGAAAGAATAGAGAGAGAGAGAGAGAGATAGAGGAAGAAAGAGAGAGAAAGAGAGAGAATAGAGAGAGAGAGAGAGAGATAGAGGAAGAAAGAGAGAGAAAGAGAGAGATAAAGATCAGCTGGAGTGATTCTTTGCGGTCAGAGAAAAAGTCTCTCGATTTAACACACTATTAAAAATTGGTTACAGACGCCTCCACATCACACAGAAGCATAAGTATATAACTTAACTATGAGGGAACCATAAGTATAACTTAACTATGAGGTTAGTCACGCATGCTTATCAAGCGATTGCGTCATGAATGGAGCGTAACTCCAGAGTTCACGATTAAGACAGAAGAGAGATGGAAGATGGATTTTTTTCTGTGCGATAGTTTAATCATTTGCCATCTTAACCAGGCGTCACTGCCTTTAAACTGTGTAACTTAGAATTTGAAGATATAACTTAACTATGAGGGAGCCATAAGTATAACTCAACTATGAGGGAACCATAAGTAAATAACTTAACTAGGAGGGAACCATAAGTATAACTTAACTATGAGGGAATCATAAGTATAACTTAACTATGAGGGAACCATACGTATAACTTAACTATGAGGGAACCATAAGTATAATTTAACTATGAGGGAACCATAAGTATAACATAACTATGAGGGAACCATTAGTATAACTTGACTATGAGGGAACCATAATTAAAACTTAACTATGAGGGAACCATAAGTATAACTTAACTATGAGGGAACCATAAGTATAAAACTTAACTATGAGGGAACCATAAAAATATAACTTAACTATGAGGGAACCATAAATACAAACTTAACTATGAGGGAACCATAAGTATAACTTAACTTTGAGGGAACCATAAGTATAACTTAACTATGAGGGAACCATATGTATATAACTTAACTATGAGGGAACCATAAGTATATAACTTAACTATGAGGGAACCATAAGTACAAACTTAACTATGAGGGAACCATAAGTATAACTTAACTATGAGAGAGCCATAAGTATAACTTAACTATGAGGGAACCATAAATACAAACTTAACTATGAGGGAACTATAAGTATAACTTAACTTTGAGGGAACCATAAGTATAACTTAACTATGAGGGAACCATATGTATATAACTTAACTATGAGGGAACCATAAGTATATAACTTAACTATGAGGGAACCATAAGTACAAACTTAACTATGAGGGAACCATAAGTATAACTTAACTATGAGGGAGCCATAAGTATAACTTGACTATGAGGGAACCATAATTATAACTTAACTATGAGGGAACCATAAGTATAACTTAACTATGAGGGAACCATAAGTATAACTTAACTATGAGGGAACCATAAGTATAACTTAACTATGAGGGAACCATAAGTATAACTTAACTATGAGGGAACTATAAGTATAACTTAACTATGAGGGAACCATAAGTATAACTTAACTGTCCTTTTCGGAAGAAATAGTGGATAAAAGTGAATGAAATCAACTTCATAACGGGGTTCTCGCAGAGAAATTTCCAAAAGGTTTGTAACGGTTCTTCATCTTTTTGTCAATGAATGACTGAAAAACTGCGTTTCCTCATGTTATTAAACGGTTACGCCTACCATTCCATGTCCGAAGAAAACAGTTTTTATTTATGTTTTTTTCCTGCCAACGGCTTTTGTCGAAGACAGCACAGCGCTTCACTTTGTCCCCGCGACACTTTGTACCCGACACTTCATACCCGAAATTTTAACCCACGACATTTTGTACCGCTAATTTTTTTCTTTTAAGTTTCTTTTTTTTTCGCTTAGGATCAGGTAACGATTACGCTAGCGAGGCCGTAAAGCTTAGTAACGAGAGAGTTTGAAGAAAATTTTTTTACTATGTATATGTTTTTTTGCAGATTCGATCAAGCATAACACTTTACAGTGTGAAGCGAGAAAGGATTAAAACAAAAAAAAAACATTTACAAATCAAAACAGTAATCAGTTAAGGGCAGTAATAAATGGCAGAGGGTTTATTGAAAAAATTGTTCACCAGCAGACGTATTTTTCGGAAATTAGTTCTTCCCGAGTAATAATTGTCACTTGTAACAGCAGGTAGCTGCCCATTTCCAGTATTATTCAATTGAATGAAGAAAAAAATTAAGCCTCCAGGCTAACAAAGAGGAACCATTAGAGATTTTGTTTCAATATAAGGTCTTGAGAACAGAAAGGCTAGCCATAACATATGTACCTAAAGTTGAACAATCAACTTTTTAACTATGAATCAGAGTACCCATCTGGTTTGTGTTGAACACCAAGTCAAAAGAGAAGATCAAAAAGTGAGCCCATGCATTTGAGATGGAAGCGTGTATTCTAATATTCTCTCAGTGTATGGCTGAAAGCATACCTTATTTACGATAATTAATTAAAGATATATTTTTTAATTTGTTCTTGTTATGCTTCGTTTGTACAATAAAAAGTGAAGAAAAAATTTATTATCGCAAATTAAATCTCAATCAACATTAATCGTGAACATCAAATTATCAGTAGTTTGATGAAAGCATTTTTAACACCTTGGAAAGAGCATAAGATCAACGACTAGATCAACACAACTACTAAGAACTTTCTCTTTTGCTTGCAGCTTTAACGTTCTTTCATTATTACTAACGTGGTAAAAGAATTTTTTCATTAGTATTAACGTGCTAAAATAATTTTCAGTGCAGGAGTTCAAATGATTGGTGAATATTAATTCCCCAACTGTTTGGGAATTCAAATCGACTGGAGTTCTCTTCGAAATGATTCTTAAACCACGAGTCCTGAAACTTCACGGCCATAATTTAGTCAAGTTTCTCATTCTCTCTCTACATTCATACTTTCTTCTCAATATTCCGATTGTCTTCTAAATTTTTGTCTTTCCTCGACTAAATTGACTCAAAGATCCAGGAACCGGATTGGAATCTTTTTTTCAAAAAAGTCTCATTTCTTTTTTATTTAAAGGAATTATTCACAACGAAATTATTCAAAACAAACTTATAACAAATTGAAAAATTTTTTTACAGATTATTACAACCATGAATGGATTGTCAACAGGTGACGATATATGTTGTGAGAACACGTGAAACTTATTGAACATCCAGAGGCATAGCTGAACAGGATGTGCTGAAAAAATTTTTCGAAGTAAGACCTCGCCAGCGGGTAACACGACACCTTGCACCGGTCACTTTGCAGAGCGACACCTTGCACCGGACACTTTGCAGAGCGACACCTTGCAGAGCGACTTTCTTGGCCTTTAACAAAGTGTACACCCTACGGCCTGGCTCAATTAATTAGTATTCTTTTTTCTTTCTCTTTTTTATTCTTTTCTCTTTCTTTTTTCTTACTTGTTCTCTTACTTTCTTTTTCTTTCTCTTCTTTTCTTTTCCTTAAAAAAAGTTATCTTTATAAGTTTTTATTTTTACATCAGAAAATTATTTTTACATTAAAAAACGCTTAGGCTTAGTAAAAAATTGGCTTTAATCTACTTTAGCCGTCCAAAGATTTTTTTATCAGTAAGAGATTTTTTCATGATACGCTCAACCAAGACCTGCGCCTTGCAAGGCTCCACTCGGAAGACGCAACGGACAGATGTTTCTGGAGAGCTAGAAGCCGTACAGCGGACCCTACTCCGACCTCGGCCGGCGCGGGACAACGCTAAGAAGAAGAAGATTTTATTCATGAAAACTCCCTCCCCCCTTTCTCCTTAGGGCCCCCTTCCCCCTCCCCCCTAGGGCGCCTTCCCCCCCTCCTTTGCTTAGGTAGGGCCCTCTTACTCCCCCTTCCCCCTTTAGGGCCCCTCGTCCCTTCCCTGCTTAGGTAAACCCCCCCCCTCCCTAAGAAAAAAAAAGAGAAAATAAAAAAGAGAAAGAAAACAGAATACTAATTAATTGAGCCAGGCCGTAGGGTGTACACTTTGTTAAAGCCAGGCCGTAGGGTGTACACTTTGTTAAAGGCCAAGAAAGTAGCTCTGCAAGGTGTCGCTCTGCAAAGTGTCCGGTGCAAGGTGTCGCTCTGCAAGGTGTCGCTCTGCAAAGTGCGCGGTGAAAGGTGTCGCTCTGCAAGATGTCATGGAACCCGCCAGCGTAACCTTTACCTAAGCCTAAGCGAGAGAAAAAAACAGCTAAAAACCTGAAAGCCTTTCATACCTGTCAAAATGTGACCCAGCGCACGACACATTCCAGCTGTGTCGTGCGCTGGGTCACACTCATACTCATGTACCCGTATCTTGCTCATTTTAAAACAGTTTTAACGGTCTAAATTGATCCAACTGTTATTATTGTCTTTCAAAAAGGTGTACTGAGAATTTTAAAGCTTCATCCGTGAGTAAAAACAAAAAAATTGAGCGAAAAGTAACTCTTTGATTTTTTCGAATAAAAACTTTCTTTGAAAAAAGTTGTTTTAAACCGATTCAATCAGCTCTTGCTGTCGATATGTTTCTTTATGATTTCATAAGAATTCGTGAAATCTTTTAATTAAAAAAATTCAAGAATGAGCGGGATCACACTGCGTTACTATCGCCCAAAATATTGTTTTTCGGATTGAAACTAAATGCGTAGTCATTCATGATTTTTTTTGTTCGTTTTTCGACTACTCTTGAATCTCAAAATTTTTTGAAGTTCCATGGTCTCATCAAAGTTTTCAGACACTTTTGCGTTCAGGCCACCCCCCTACCAGAGGTTCCATGGGTCATACGTCTGACTTATTTACAATTACAAAAAAGTATTTTTACATTACAAAAAAATAGTTTTACATTAAAAACGCTTAGGCTAAGGAAAAAGTTTACGCTAACGCTTAGGCTAACGAAGTCGTACGGCCGTATAAAAAAATGCCACTCTCATCTGACCCAATTGAACCTATAGTGGGGGGGGGGGGGCTAAACGCAAAAAGTGTCAGTTTTCATGCACTACCAGGGTGTTTCTTAGCACCCGCACAACTTTTTTCGATGCGCATAGATTTTTTTTACATTTTGAGTTAAACATTACATTTTTCCAATGATTTGGAGTTTCCCCACGAAAACTCCGAGAAATTTTTTTTCCAAGCGCATAGATTCCAATGTTTTTCGGGGTTTTTAGAAACGCATAGATTTTATTTACCCGCAGTGCGGGTAAGAGAAACATCCTGTTCACTACTCGAAAACTTGAAACAAGTTTACTTAGGGTGGGCCGCACTTTACTTGGGGTGGCTTTTCTGAAAAATTTAGTCATTCAATTGACATTTTCTTATGCGGTCTCGTTAGCCTAAGCCCTACGGCCTCGTAAGCATACAACTTGTCTAAGCCTAAGCGAAAAAATCAGTGAAAAATGACCGGCCCCAGTAAAAAAGTGCCGGAAACTTCAAGGATTTTTCTTCAGAAAATTTTAAGAAACTTTAGTTAAGAGATAATGTCTCTTGACTTTGGATGGAGGAGATTCAACTTTTACGACAAAAACGTTGTTATGGATCCACAGAATCCCAGCAAAAAGTTCGACGGAATCAAGGTAGTTCAAAGAATATCGTAACGAATATTAGGTTCATTTTCAAGATTTTTTTGTTTTCTGTTTGCATTGATAGTCCTTATTTTCCCAGTCAGAACACTTCGCCGTATGTGAGTTAAATTAATCCATTTCTTTGTTCAATAATTTGGCTCTGCTGGAAAACTATGTGTTGTCTGCGTCTCTAACATTCTGTAGGATGCAAAAAACAGGAAACCATCGTTAATACGGTCTCGTACCTGAGCCATACGGCCTCGCTAGCGTAACCTTTGCCTAAGCAGAAAAAAAACATGAGAGTAGCTGAAAACTTTCATTCCTGAGTTGTGAATTAATTGTCAGACTGATGGAGCGTTAGAATTCAACTTTTCACTTTGTTAAATAATCTCTGCAAAGTGATCTCGTTGAATGCTCCATTGTCTCACCACGAATTACCATTCGAAGGAAAATGATCTACGATATTTTTATATTCATATAAAATTAAGACCAAATGTAAAAGTTATTATTTAAAAAAATACTGTAGTCCATTTTCCTTCTCACGGCGATTCGTGGTGAGACATTGGAGCGTTCAACGAGATTACTTTGACAGAGT
The DNA here is from genome assembly GCA_964056735.1 of Allodiplogaster pararmata. Taxonomy (NCBI): domain Eukaryota; kingdom Metazoa; phylum Nematoda; class Chromadorea; order Rhabditida; family Diplogasteridae; genus Allodiplogaster; species Allodiplogaster pararmata. The sequence continues at coordinate 19,565,874 of OZ057406.1, forward strand.
GAAAAGTTGAATTCTAACGCTCTATGGCTTGTACAAAGCTTTATGAATGATTTCTCCAACAAAAATAGCAGAAAGAAAAGATAGCAGAGAAGCAAAGAAGAATGATAGTGAAGATATCACAAAGAGACAGCAGAAAATCAGAGAGAAATCTGCAGTCTGACCCTGCACCACACCTAGGTTTCGAGCAGAGCCAAGAATTTGTATCATAATTTGGGGTGATTTGATTATGTTTCAATTCGCAGGCTGTAGTGAATCCAGGCTGGACATCCCCTTCAGACGGCGCGTGCGTTTACATTTACGAACCAAAAGGTATCTTTTTCATCTCTTATTTCATCTCTCACATCGTATTCACTTCCAATCTATCCATTTTTATTTCATTGGCCTCACTTGATTCACTCTTTCTTTGTTTCTCTATTCCTTCTTCTCTATCTCTCTCTACCTCTCTTTTTTCTCTCCCGACTGTTTCTTATAAACCGCAAAAAAGCGTGTAGATCAAAAAGATTTCTCTTTCTCTTAATTCCCCCTTCTCTATTTTCCTCTTTCTCCTTTTCTCTCTTATTTCTCTCATTTTATCTTTCTAAAGGAGCGGTGTTCTCTCTGACACATGACTTGGAAGAATTCTACTGGAAGGCGCATCACAACGTCCTCACACACGCCCTGGCCATGGGCAACAGTACTCTCATCACGATTGGTGTCCGTTTGTTCTGTTTTAAATTATTATTACGAATCTTATCGGTATGACAATAAAAATTGTTGTTATTTTTTTGCTTATTATTTAAATGCCGAACAACGGAGTCAAATGTTTCTTCCCAGTCTTTCATACGACGCAGAGCTGAGCACTCTGATCATATTTTAAATATTCGGCGGTTATGTAGTTGGTAAGTCGATTGGAGGTGTGCGAGTCAATTGGGCTCTTATTCCCTGATAGGCAGGCATTCCCTGCGTTGCAGAGATTGCAGTAATAGACGAATAATTGCTTTAAACGCTACGGTTTCGACAATTTTATTCATAGGTGATCATATCGAGCATCAGGGTTCTTGAAAGCATCAGGGTTCATCCGGTTCTTGGGAAAAAAAATTTCACATCAAAAATTATTTTTACATTGAAAAACACTTAGGCTTAGTAAAAGTTTACGCTAACGAGGCCGCACGGCTTAGGCTAACGACAAAAAATTTAGATTCAAAAAAAGCATCGTTCCAATGTCTGCAAGACAAGACGCAGGGTATGCCCATCAGGTATATAGGAATATGCCATCTGCTGATTAAAAAAGCTGCCGACGGTTTCAACTGATGTCTATGCATCCTTTTCAATAACACTCTTCAAACAGGAGTAATACCCACAACTTGGAAAGAGATCCCGAAGGAGATCCCACCCGCCCTGCCAGAAGAGGTCCCTGCTGACATCGATACATGCAGCTCACGTCCTCATGTCGCAAGTACCATCAGCAGTTCGCCCCCCCCCTTCAACAAAATCATTAACGACCGCCCACCGAGGATCTCGAAGGACGAATTTTCTTTTTTTCCTACCTTGATCCACTCGCCGCACCCTATGCCAGCTCAGATCAGGCCACTGTCAACTTCTGATGTCTTATCAGAACCACCTGGACCCCACTACCCAAGACATGTGCCCGGACTGCGGAACGCCTGGCCACGACACATGTGATCTGTTCCATTGTTCGATGTCTCCAACATCCCTCGATGTTACCACCCTCTGGCATGATCCCATCGAGACCGCGGACTTCCTGGGTGTTCCGACCCGGCCTCAACCGGAGCCACCGCCAACGGACAATGCATAGCGTGACAACAACAACAGCATGATCTGGAAACCTGGCAAAGATGCTTCAAGTCTCAAAGGATACAGACAAATTTCCATTCTCTCTCAGTCTCAAAAGATACAGACCAATTTCCATTCCAAATTTCCGCAGACGTTTTACGTGTGGGTCAGGAGTTCCGCAGGGCGCGGTACTGAGCCCACTTCTGTTCAACCTCTTCATCAACAACGTACCATAACCGCCAGGAAACACACAAATGATAGCCTATGCCGACGACATCACGGTCCTCTCATCCAGGCCCGTATCCAAGATGGCGAAGATCAATTAAACGGATTCATCCCAACACTCGTGAAGGAATTGGAACAACTCAAAATGGTCGTCTCGAAAGAAAAAACTACGTCAATTTTGTTTACGACTCATACAGCGGAGTGCGAGACCGAACCTAAAGTGACAATCAACGGAACGTTAATACCAACGGCCAAAACACCTAGAATTATGTTGTTGTTGTTGTTGTCAGCAAGCATCCCGCATCGAAGACTTGGTTATGAACACTCTCTTTAATGAGAGAAGTTCTCGTGTTCTTCGGACAAGATGCGTCTGGAGAATTGTTTTGATGTCCTTTGCAGTCCTGAGACTGTCATGCTGCACCTTGTGAAGGCGGACATCGTTGTAGCAACCTGTGCATGCTATAGGCCTTGTGAGTGGGTGGTCAAGCCGGCCTAGCATCGTTTTTGGTGGGAGTAGAGACGTCTCGCCTGTCGTTGACCGGAGATAGGCAAGAGGCTATTTGACTGGCGCCTCGACTCGCCATTGAAAAGTATAGCGGAGTATCGGCTGATGTTTTGTCCGGTGGCATGCTAAGGTCGGTCCGGCATCGCCCTCCTTTGAAGAGCTATACTACCCAGTTTTGGTCCGCGGCGGGATTTCTCCCGCTACCTCTCAGCACGAATTCTTCGTAGGGAGGCGTTTCTCTATCCGCCACCTGAGGTCGTGCTCGATTCCGGACTGGATGATCCGGCTCCATCCATGAAAGGCTCTTGAGGCTGTAGAGTCACGAATGGCCACTGTTACCAGTGTGTTTCGAGACCTAGAGCTATTCGTAAACATGCTAAGGACTTAGAGTTAGGACTAGTAGATAGAAATCGGAAAGAAGCTCTCAAAATAATACATACCGAGACTGTTCGACAATTCATTAGTTATAGCGTTCCAAATCCTGTACTAGGCAGCAAACCACATATGATTCATAAATCAGTCTCAAAGCTACCAAGAGAACAACAAATAACGTTATCACAGCTTCGAAGTGGACACTTTAGCTCCCTAAATAGTTATAAACATATGATAGGAGCTTCAACTACTCCTATGTGTCCAAAGTTTCAATCTGAGCCTCACACTACTAGTCACTTATTCTCATACAGCTGTGACCCCACTGACCTATAGACTTATGGCATAGACCAATGTATGTCACGAAATTTGACCTAGCTTTTAGTTCCTAGAGACTTGATGTAAATATGACTATGTTTTACTTCCTAGCGATTAGGTATACAATCGGGCAAAGAACAACATCAGGGAATAAGAGCCGTCAATTGAAAGGATGTTTGGGACTGGTTGTTTCTTACTGACTTAGTCGTAAAGTTTTGTTATTGAGCTAGCTCAACTTTAGCAAAAGCCTAAGCCGGAAAAAGCACTGATAAATACGCAAATAGACTCACCAACTACCAATAGACTCACCAACTACCAATAGACTCACCAACTACCAGTAGACTCACCAACTATCAGTAGACTCACCAACTACCAGTAGACTCACCAACTACCAATAGACTCACCAACTACCAGTAGACTCACCAACTACAGTACCGCCCAAAATGTTATAATAAATTGAATTATTGAACATAACTTTTTTCAAAAAAAACGAATGAAGATCAAATTTTCAGATATTTTTTACAAGCCAAATTCACATGTTTCGAGTAATAGAACAAGTTTGGAAAATGCTTTATTAGGTTTATTCGTAAAAAAAATGGAAATAGTAAAAAGTGCTTATAGAGATGTTCAGTTTTTTCGAAGTAATAAAACAAATATTCTAGTATTTGGTGGCATATCCTTTCGAGTCAATGACTGCCTGACATCTACGAGGCATAGAATCAATCAAAGAGTCAATGGTTGCCTGCGAAATCGCCTTCCATTCCTCCTCTAGCTGCTTAAACTTTTCATCAGCATTTCTGCATGTTCTTCCCGTCAATTTTCGTTGCAAATGTTCCCATAAATTTTCGATGATGTTCAAATCGGGAGACTGGCTCGGCCAGTCCAAAACATCCACATGCCGACGGCGAAACCAGTTCTGAACGTGCTGAGATCGATGTTTCGGGTCGTTATCTTGTTGAAAGGTGAACCCACGGCCGAATTTGGAGAGGGCCCAAGGGCGCATAGTGCTTTCCATTATGTTCTCATAGCCGTAACGATCGAGATTTCCGACAATACGTCTAATTGGACCCATGCCGCTGGCGGAAAAAACGGCCCCAGACCATCACAGAACCACCGCCATGTTTGACTGTGAGCGACTGGTATTGCGGCAGGAAACGCTTGCCCGCTGGACGTCTTACCCACCTCAGACCGTCACTGCAGAACATATTAAACTTGGATTCATCGCTCCAAACAATCTGAGACCACTCACGGCGTGTCCAACTGAGGTGATCCTTAGCCCACTGAACTCGAACTTTACGATTTTTTTCGCTGATGAAAGGCTTCTTTGCAGGCCGCCTTCCATTCAGTCCAGCGGCTTGCAAACGGCGTTTGATGGTAGTTATTGAAGGAGCAGGAGTCGCGGGCGTTGATATGATAGCTTGAATGTCTGTAGCAGTGCGTTTCGGGTCTTCGCGAGATGCGCGCAGGATGCTTCGGTCCATGTACCTCGAAGTTACGCGGGGTCTCCCCGAACATGTCTTCACGATGACTCGTCCCTGCAATTTTTTTGTGTTCCAAAGTTATTCAGTTGTAGAAAATTCGTTTACCTGGGTTCGAAAACGCCGGAGGATATGGGAGATAGCGCTCTGAGTTACCCCGAACTGCTGAGCGAGCTCGCTCTGTGACCGGCCCTGTTTCGCCCCAGCAACAACAGCTTCTTGCATTCTTTTACTTGTATTTCGATGTCCAACAGTTCGAACCATGACTTGAAACAAAATTTTTATGAATGAAGTTCGGTAAACAAACAAAAAATCAACTAAAAAAAATCATGGAGAAAAACTGAAAAATGGAAGATATACCAATTTCGGTGTATTTCCTGGAGATAAATAATAAATCACTCAAAACGACGTCCGGTACGGTACAGACACCCAAAAAAACTTCTGTGAAAATTTGAGCTTTGAATTTTATCTTTGAAAAAAGTTATTTTCAATAACCCTATATATTATAACTTTTTGGGCGGTACTGTATCAATAGACTCACCAACTACCAGTAGACTCACCAACTACCAGTAGACTCACCAACTACCAATAGACTCACCAACTACCAGTAGACTCACCAACTACCAATAGACTCACCATTTACCAGTAGACTCACCAACTACCAGTAGACTCACCAACTACCAATAGACTCACCAACTACCAATAGACTCACCAACTACCAATAGACTCACCAACTACCAATAGACTCACCAACTACCAGTAGACTCACCAACTACCAATAGACTCACCAACTACCAGTAGACTCACCAACTACCAGTAGACTCACCAACTACCAGTAGACTCACCAACTACCAGTAGACTCACCAACTACCAGTAGACTCACCAACTACCAGTAGACTCACCAACTACCAATAGACTCACCAACTACCAGTAGACTCACCAACTACCAGTAGACTCACCAACTACCAATAGACTCACCAACTACCAGTAGACTCACCAACTACCAGTAGACTCACCAACTACCAATAGACTCACCACCTACCAGTAGACTCACCAACTACCAGTAGACTCACCAACTACCCAGTAGACTCACCAACTACCAGTAGACTCACCAACTACCAGTAGACTCACCAACTACCAGTAGACTCACCAACTACCAGTAGACTCACCAACTACCAGTAGACTCACCAACTACCAATAGACTCACCAACTACCAGTAGACTCACCAACTACCAATAGACTCACCAACTACCAGTAGACTCACCAACTACCAATAGACTCACCAACTACCAGTAGACTCACCAACTACCAATAGACTCACCAACTACCAGTAGACTCACCAACTACCAGTAGACTCGTCCGATGGATGTCCAGCTACCTAAGAGGCCGTACAATCAAGGTAGATTTCCAAGGAAAAAGCAGTCGACGTCTCACATGCAGATCTGGTGTTCCACAAGGAGCAGTGCTCAGCCCCCTCTTATTCAATCTCTACATAAACAAACTCCCGCAACCCACAGGAAACACGCAGATGACAGCCTACGCCGACGACATATCAATTCTCTCCTCAAGCCCCTGTATTGAAACCTGTGAAGATCAGATCAACCACTTCCTACCGAAACTCGTAGAAGAATTGGAACAACGTAAAATGATCATATCCAAGGAAAAGACTACGGTCACTCTTTTCACAACCCATACAGGCGAATGTAAAAAAGAACCCAAGGTAGAAATCCACGGAACCCTTTTGCCGACAACTAAAACACCCAAAATACTCGGTGTCGTCTTAGACCAACTCGGCACCTTCCGACAACATGCAGAATACCTTAAACAGAGAACGGCCAAAAGACTGAATATACTACGTGCCCTCGGAGGAAGAACATGGGGCCAACAGAAAAACACCCTTCTTGCAACCTACAAAACAATGACCAGATCCGTCCTCAACTACGCCGCACCAATTTACTCCCCTCAATTGGCCGAGACGAACTGGAAAAAACTACAGGCAAACCAAAATAGAGCAATTCGGATAGCAACAGGAAACCTAGCAATGGCCGGCACAGAGCACTTAGCTCTAGAAAGCGAAATGTTACCCATAAAGGAGCACAACACGATGCTTACCAAGCAATTCGTTGCAAGAGCAAGACTCCTCCCAAACCACCCCTCCCATCGTCGATGCATGGAACCCAAACCACCTAGAACTATTCGTAAACATGCCAAGGACTTAGAAATTATGCTAGTAGACAGTGATCAGAAAGCCGCACTTAAAAGAATACATACTGAAACTGTTAGAAATTTCATTAGATCTTGCTCCCCTAACCCAGTTCTAGGTAAGAAACCTCCCAGAATCCATAAATCAACGAATCAACTTCCCAGGGAACAACAAATAACATTATCGCAACTACGTAGTGGCTATGCAAGTTCCCTTAACAGCTACCTACACAGAATAGGAGCTGCCCTATCACCTCTTTGCCCAAAATGTTTAGAAGAGCCACATACAACTAGTCATTTATTCTCGTGTCGCTGTGACCACACACTTTTAAGAAGTATAGATTTGTGGAATAGCCCGACGTCTGTTGTTAAGTTCTTATACCAGTGATTCCTTTCTCTCTCTCAAAAAAAAAAAAAGGGGAAAAAAAATTTAAAAAAAAAGAGGAAAAAAATAAAAATAAAATAAAAATAAACCCCGAGAGAGAAAGAGAAATAATGTAATTAGATAAATGATGTAAGTAAGGTTATTGTTTTCTGAGCCATGTCAAAGAAGACCTCGTCTACCCAGCCGGAGACCTACGGCGGGCAATCTACAACAACAACACCAGTAGACTCACTAACTACCAATAGACTCACCAACTACCAGTAGACTCACCAACTACCAGTAGACTCACCAACTACCAATAGACTCACCAACTACCAGTAGACTCACCAAATACCAATAAACTCACCAACTACCAGTAGACTCACCAACTACCAGTAGACTCACCAACTACCAGTAGACTCACCAACTACCAGTAGACTTACCAACTACCAGTAGACTCACCAACTACCAGTAGACTCACCAACTACCAGTAGACTCACCAACTACCAATAGACTCACCAAGTACCAGTAGACTCACCAACTACCAATAGACTCACCAACTACCAGTAGACTCACCAACTACCAGTAGACTCACCAACTACCAGTAGACTCACCAACTACCAGTAGACTCACCAACTACCAATAGACTCACCAACTACCAGTAGACTCACCAACTACCAATAGACTCACCAACTACCAGTAGACTCACCAACTACCAATAGACTCACCAACTACCAATAGACTCACCAACTACCAATAGACTCACCAACTACCAGTAGACTCACCAACTACCAATAGATTCACCAACTACCAATAGACTCACCAACTACCAATAGACTCACCAACTACCAATAGACTCACCAACTACCAATAGTTTCACCAACTACCAGTAGACTCACCAACTACCAGTAGACTCACCAACTACCAGTAGACTCACCAACTACCAATAGACTCACCAACTACCAATAGACTCACCAACTACCAGTAGACTCACCAACTACCAATAGACTCACCAACTACCAGTAGACTCACCAACTACCAGTAGACTCACCAACTACCAGTAGACTCACCAACTACCAATAGACTCACCAAGTACCAGTAGACTCACCAACTACCAATAGACTCACCAACTACCAGTAGACTCACCAAGTACCAGTAGACTCACCAACTACCAGTAGACTCACCAACTACCAGTAGACTCACCAACTACCAGTAGACTCACCAACTACCAGTAGACTCACCAACTACCAGTAGACTCACCAACTATCAATAGACTCACCAACTACCAGTAGACTCACCAACTACCAATAGACTCACCAACTACCAGTAGACTCACCAACTACCAGTAGACTCACCAACTACCAGTAGACTCACCAACTACCAGTAGACTCACCAACTACCAATAGACTCACCAACTACCAGTAAACTCACCAACTACCAGTAGACTCACCAACTACCAGTAGACTCACCAACTATCAATAGACTCACCAACTACCAGTAGACTCACCAACTACCAGTAGACTCACCAACTACCAATAGACTCACCAACTACCAGTAGACTCACCAACTACCAGTAGACTCACCAACTACCAGTAGACTCACCAACTACCAGTAGACTCACCAACTACCAATAGACTCACCAACTACCAATAGACTCACCAACTACCAGTAGACTCACCAACTATCAATAGACTCACCAACTACCAGTAGACTCACCAACTACCAATAGACTCACCAACTACCAATAGACTCACCAACTACCAGTAGACTCACCAACTACCAGTAGACTCACCAACTACCAGTAGACTCACCAACTTCCAATAGACTCACCAACTACCAATAGACTCACCAACTACCAGTAGACTCACCAACTACCAGTAGACTCACCAACTACCAATAGACTCACCAACTACCAGTAGACTCACCAACTACCAATAGACTCACCAATTTTATTAGCGTCAAATATCTTTTTTTACAGAAGAAAATTGGATTTTAACGCTGAAGACTTTTCAGAGCCAGTGAACTTTATAAAGATGTTATCGTTTCATGGTTTTCTGAAGAAAAAAAAAAGATTTCAGTTTTATCGAAAAAATCAGGTTGAGATATATTTTATCTGCATTCTGAATAGAAAAGTATTGGAATAATTCGTGCGGAGAAATAAAAAAGTATACAAACTTTCAAAACAACAAAAAACCATTAAATTCGGCAAAGAAGCGTCAATAATTATCTAAATGAGGACAATAAATTGTTTGAGAGCCGTTTAAGAAAGCGTTTACAAGATTTTTTCGAATCAGATAAATAGCAGTTTTTTTCTTCATTCTCTCCTTAAAAAACTCGTTTATCTTATTACCGGAGGTCTTCTAAGAAGGCATATCATCGCTTTCCACGTAACCCTATTTCTGCAACAAAAAACTCGGGATGATGATCGGTCGAACCCTTCGTACCATCAAGCATGATTTCAACATTAAGAAAAGTATGATGATTTTTTTCCAGGAAGATGAAGAACGCGTTAATTCTCTCATGAAATTCTGGGATTGTCAAAATTTGGCAGGAGATATGGTTATCAATTTATTCATCCTTTTCTTTAAAAATCTGATTTTACGATGATCTAATAGGATAATCACAGCAAACGCGAAAAAAATTACAAGTCTGTAAGCAAAATTTATGTTTTTTTCTTCTCATTTTTCTTTATTTGTTAGTTATAATCTTGAAAACTGAATAAGTCAATTTCAAATACTTTTCTCTTAATCTTCTGTGAAATAGAACACCTATGCAAATCACAGCTATGTATAAATGAATTTACATATTGTTGTTTTATCTGTAAGTCAAATCATGCTTTTGAAAAAAAAACATACAAAGGTTCTTATCGGTAATGCAAAACATTGGAATGGTTTGAACGATGAGATTCCAGCATGACCAATTTATTTTAAAACTGTATAAAGTAACATGAAACGAGACACGGAGAGTGAATAGGTCAACAATACGATTCCTCTCGACGTTGTAAAATATCGATTATAAATTACATAGACTGTTTAAAAAATTGCGAAAGCGACCGCTCTCCGACCGGAGAAACTAGATTAATGATGAGTGATGAAGTACTCCTGTTCTACGTAGACCTTTGACTGCTACAGTACCCCTCAATTTGTTATCACATATTGAATTATAAAACAACCTTTTTTTAAACCGAATGAAGCTCAAATTTTCAGATTCTTTTAATTGTCTTTCGATTCCCAACAGTTCGAACCAAGACTTGAAACAAAATTTTAAAAACTAAGTTCAAAAAACAACAAAAAAACTCATGGAGAAAAAACTGAAAAATAGAAGGTATATGAATTTTGATGTATTTCCTGGAGATACTTAATAAATTTCTCCAAAAGATGTCCGGTACGTTACAGACGCCCAAAAAAACTTCTGTGAAAAATTGAGCTTCGAATGTTCTTTTTGAAAAAAAGTTATGTTCAGTAATCTATATATGATAACATTTCTAGCGGTACTGTACATTTCTCTGCGTTTTTTTTGTTGCTATTTGTCTCTAGCTTATTTCTCATACTTTCAAACTCCTTCTTTTCCTTTCAAAAAGAGGTCATTTTTCAAAATTTTAATTCAATATCAATGATCTAAAAATACTAATATTTCCATGTACTGCTTACAGGTTAATGCTGTCCCCCCACTGAAGCGGACTATTCGATTGTCCTCGCTGCTCGGCCCCCTGGGCGGAGAAGTTTCTGCTACAGTAGTGGCGGGTTAGTGATACTGTATTCGCCTGATCGAGTAGTTCATACTGTAAGCCATGCGGTGATGAGGTTATTATGAAAGGTGAGATAAATGAAGGCATTCATGCAATACACGGAATTCTACGTTTGATTAGGCTATATAACTCGCTTGATATCCATGTGCATTGAATCTTAAACTTTGAATTTTTTTTGAATCTCAGATCAGAACAAAGAAATGATCTGAAAAAAGAAAAAAATATTAGAAAATTTTTAAATATGGCGTTATAATATATAAAGCACATGATATCTCCATTTGTCAAAAAAAAAAAAAAAAATCAAAAACATGATGCGCTTATCCATTCAGAGTTTGAAAAAAACAACAAAAAAAAGGAGTGAGTGAGTCTTCAGTTTTGACCTCTTATCTTGCTGGATTTCTCCTCCTCTTTCCTATATCTCTCCTTCTTTTTACATTATTCAGAACCTCACGCATATTTAGCAGAACTTTTCTACAATTTTCTAATAGTGTTCGGCTCTTCTCGGAAGGATAAAAGCTAAGCAATCGAGACTACAACATATTTTTACAGCTTTTTTCGAACAGTTTTCAGAATGTATTTTCCAAACAAAAAACTCGAAATGATGTTTGTGGTTTTCTTTTTTTTAAAAGTTCCAGCCAGTTGATTACTTATGTGTGCGTGCAGGTCACTCAAACATGCGAATAGTCTCGGTAGGCTTCTCGGATGGTTCCGTCTTGTGCTACATCGGAGATTATATCAAAGATAAGGTTTGTTTACTTTTTAGGATGAGGCAAAAGCTCCGAAATCCCATAATGTTATAATTGTCTTCGACAGTTCTATTGTGTTATACTTTCACACTCTATCATACTTCAATAAAAACTTATTTAAAGTTATAATAGTTTACTTAAATTAGGCAACTATATTCGCATGCATCGTTTATGCCATAATATTTTTTCAAAACCAGTATTGAATGATCATTTTCATTGCTTCCCAGGCAGCCTCGTCTAGATGGATTCGTTTGAGAGAATGTTCACCCCAAGATGGGAAAGCAACCGGTAAGCTTTGAAAGAAACTTTCATCAGTTATTTTTCAAAATAACTTGTTTAGTGTCCATGAAGTTCGATCTCCAAACTGATCCATCGCATCCAATCAAAATAAGAAGTTGAAAAGTGCCCGTTTCACTCAAACCGTATACAGTGTCTTGATTTTTTTTAGATATGTCGATCATCAAGTAGAATTTTTTGAAATTTAAATCAGAACTTAACAAAAATCTTTCGGGCCGAGTTAAGGTAATGACGAAAGTTACAGGATTGGCAATCGCAGCTCTGAATTCAGTTTCGGCAGAAAATTCGTATGTTGTGTTTGTGATAACATTGAGAAGTGTGCACAGCATCGTCATCGATAGCAAAGGAAATGTTATTAACAAGGTGAGCTCCCGAATCCCCCAACAACGGTGCTGAATGGTCATGTAAGACCCTATGTCGGCTGTCCTCTGTTTTTCAATACATAAGAGGGAACCCTTTGATCAAATCGAGAAATAAAATTTTGCGCGTGTCTGTTATTTTTCATCATAAGGGGCGGATGAAATTGTTAAAATTAAATTTTTTTCTCGAATAACTTACAATGCTTAAAAATTCCGAACTCACAGTACTCACTACTAAAACAGATGAAAAAAGTTGAGGGGGCCTCTGTATCTTTTTCTTGCGCACTAAAAAACCCCTGCCCCCAGTATCTTTTTCTTGCGCACTAAAAAACCCCTGCCCCCAGTATATTTTTCTTGCGCACTAAAAAACCCCTGCCCCCAGTATCTTTTTCTTGCGCACTAAAAAACCCCTGCCCCCAGTATCTTTTTATTGCGCACTAAAAAACCCCTGCCCCCAGTATCTTTTTATTGCGCACTAAAAAACCCCTGCCCCCAGTATCTTTTTCTTGCGCACTAAAAAACCCCTGCCCCCAGTATCTTTTTATTGCGCACTAAAAAACCCCTGCCCCCAGTATCTTTTTATTGCGCACTGAAAAACCCCTGCCCCCAGCCCGTTTTACTCATGTGAGAGCACGGCCTAAGCTATACAGCAACTATTGCGCGTTTAAGTAATTTGTCCTTTAATTTGAATTTGTAACGCGCTTGATCTGGGTAATGGAAAATATGACTTAGTTTTATTATTATCCTCTCACTAGCTTCACTCAGTGCAATAGTTCATAGGTATTTAATTTATTTCATGCGAGCTTTATCATCTTAAGACATTTTAGGAAGAAAAACATGGCTTACCTAAAAAGGATTATTTTCTCTAATACTAAAACATGTTTTCATAATGAAACACGCACTGTTATTTGGTTTTTTAAAGAAAAAAGTAAATTTATCCTGTGAATTTATTAAACCCTTTATTAAGGGGGATTTATGAAATGAATTTATTAAACCCTTTATTAAGGGGGATTTATCAAATGAATTTATTAAACCCTTTATTAAGGGGGATTTATCAAATGAATTTATTAAACCCTTTATTAAGGGGGATTTATCAAATGAATTTATTAAACCCTTTATTAAGGGGGATTTATCAAATGAATTTATTAAACCCTTTATTAAGGGGGAATTATCAAATGAATTTATTAAACCCTTTATTAAGGGGGATTTATCAAATGAATTTATTAAACCCTTTATTAAGGGGGATTTATCAAATGAATTTATTAAACCCTTTATTAAGGGGGATTTATCAAATGAATTTATTAAACCCTTTATTAAGGGGGATTTATCAAATGAATTTATTAAACCCTTTATTAAGGGGGAATTATCAAATGAATTTTTTAAACCCTTTATTAAGGGGGATTTATCAAATGAATTTATTAAACCCTTTATTAAGGGGGATTTATCAAATGAATTTATTAAACCCTTTATTAAGGGGGATTTATGAAATGAATTTATTAAACCCTTTATTAAGGGGGATTTATCAAATGAATTTATTAAACCCTTTATTAAGGGGTATTTATCAAATGAATTTATTAAACCCTTTATTAAGGGGGATTTATCAAATGAATTTATTAAACCCTTTATTAAGGGGGATTTATCAAATGAATTTATTAAACCCTTTATTAAGGGGGAATTATCAAATGAATTTATTAAACCCTTTATTAAGGGGGATTTATCAAATGAATTTATTAAACCCTTTATTAAGGGGGATTTATCAAATAAATTTATTAAACCCTTTATTAAGGGGGATTTATGAAATGAATTTATTAAACCCTTTATTAAGGGGGATTTATGAAATGAATTTATTAAACCCTTTATTAAGGGGGATTTATCAAATGAATTTATTAAACCCTTTATTAAGGGGGATTTATCAAATGAATTTATTAAACCCTTTATTAAGGGGGATTTATCAAATGAATTTATTAAACCCTTTATTAAGGGGGATTTATCAAATGAATTTATTAATCCCTTTATTAAGGGGGAATTATCAAATGAATTTATTAAACCCTTTATTAAGGGGGATTTATCAAATGAATTTATTAAACCCTTTATTAAGGGGGATTTATCAAATGAATTTTTTAAACCCTTTATTAAGGGGGATTTATGAAATGAATTTATTGAACCCTTTATTAAGGGGGGAATTATCAAATGAATTTATTAAACCCTTTATTAAGGGGGATTTATGAAATGAATTTATTAAACCCTTTATTAAGGGGGATTTATCAAATGAATTTATTAAACCCTTTATTAAGGGGGATTTATCAAATGAATTTATTAAACCCTTTATTAAGGGGGATTTATCAAATGAATTTATTAAACCCTTTATTAAGGGGGATTTATCAAATGAATTTATTAAACCCTTTATTAAGGGGGATTTATCAAATGAATTTATTAAACCCTTTATTGAGGGGGATTTATCAAATGAATTTATTAAACCCTTTATTAAGGGGGATTTATCAAATGAATTTATTAAACCCTTTATTAAGGGGGATTTATCAAATGAATTTATTAAACCCTTTATTAAGGGGGAATTATCAAATGAATTTTTTAAACCCTTTATTAAGGGGGATTTATCAAATGAATTTATTAAACCCTTTATTAAGGGGGATTTATCAAATGAATTTATTAAACCCTTTATTAAGGGGGATTTATGAAATGAATTTATTAAACCCTTTATTAAGGGGGATTTATCAAATGAATTTATTAAACCCTTTATTAAGGGGGATTTATCAAATGAATTTATTAAACCCTTTATTAAGGGGGATTTATCAATCGAATTTATTAAACCCTTTATTAAGGGGGATTTATCAAATGAATTTATTAAACCCTTTATTAAGGGGGATTTATCAAATGAATTTATTAAACCCTTTATTAAGGGGGATTTATCAAATGAATTTATTAAACCCTTTATTAAGGGGGATTTATCAAATAAATTTATTAAACCCTTTATTAAGGGGGATTTATGAAATGAATTTATTAAACCCTTTATTAAGGGGGATTTATGAAATGAATTTATTAAACCCTTTATTAAGGGGGATTTATCAAATGAATTTATTAAACCCTTTATTAAGGGGGATTTATCAAATGAATTTATTAAACCCTTTATTAAGGGGGATTTATCAAATGAATTTATTAAACCCTTTATTAAGGGGGATTTATCAAATGAATTTATTAAACCCTTTATTAAGGGGGATTTATGAAATGAATTTATTAAACCCTTTATTAAGGGGGAATTATCAAATGAATTTATTAAACCCTTTATTAAGGGGGATTTATCAAATGAATTTATTAAACCCTTTATTAAGGGGGATTTATCAAATAAATTTATTAAACCCTTTATTAAGGGGGATTTATGAAATGAATTTATTAAACCCTTTATTAAGGGGGATTTATGAAATGAATTTATTAAACCCTTTATTAAGGGGGATTTATCAAATGAATTTATTAAACCCTTTATTAAGGGGGAATTATCAAATGAATTTATTAAACCCTTTATTAAGGGGGATTTATCAAATGAATTTATTAAACCCTTTATTAAGGGGCATTTATCAAATGAATTTATTAAACCCTTTATTAAGGGGGATTTATGAAATGAATTTATTAAACCCTTTATTAAGGGGGAATTATCAAATGAATTTATTAAACCCTTTATTAAGGGGGATTTATCAAATGAATTTATTAAACCCTTTATTAAGGGGGATTTATCAAATGAATTTATTAAACCCTTTATTAAGGGGGATTTATCAAATGAATTTATTAAACCCTTTATTAAGGGGGATTTATCAAATGAATTTATTAAACCCTTTATTAAGGGGGATTTATCAAATGAATTTATTAAACCCTTTATTAAGGGGGATTTATCAAATGAATTTATTAAACCCTTTATTAAGGGGGATTTATCAAATGAATTTATTAAACCCTTTATTAAGGGGGATTTATCAAATGAATTTAATAAACCCTTTATTAAGGGGGATTTATCAAATGAATATATTTAACCCTTTATTAAGGGGGATTTATCAAATGAATTTATTAAACCCTTTATTAAGGGGGGTTTATCAAATGAATTTATTAAACCCTTTATTAAGGGGGATTTATCAAATGAGTTTATTAAACCCTTTATTAAGGGGGATTCATCAAATGAATTTATTAAACCCCTTATTAAGGGGGATTTATCAAATGAATTTATTAAACCCTTTATTAAGGGGGATTTATCAAATGAATTTAATATACCCTTCATTAAGAGGAATTTATCAAATGAATTTATTAAACCCTTTATTAAGGGGGATTTATCAAATGAGTTTATTAAACCCTTTATTAAGGGGGATTCATCAAATGAATTTATTAAACCCTTTATTGAGGGGGATTTATCAAATGAATTTATTAAACCCTTTATTAAGGGGGATTTATCAAATGAATTTAATATACCCTTCATTAAGAGGAATTTATCAAATGAATTTATTAAACCCTTTATTAAGGGGGATTTATCAAATGAATTTTATTAAGGGGGATTTATCAAATGAATTTATTAAACCCTTTATTAAGGGGGATTTATCAAATGAATTTATTAAACCCTTTATTAAGGGGGATTTATCAAATGAATTTATTAAACCCTTTATTAAGGGGGATTTATCAAATGAATTTATTAAACCCTTTATTAAGGGGGATTTATCAAATGAATTTATTAAACCCTTTATTAAGGGGGATTTATCAAATGAATTTATTAAACCCTTTATTAAGGGGGATTTATCAAATGAATTTATTAAACCCTTTATTAAGGGGGATTTATCAAATGAATTTATTAAACCCTATATTAAGGGGGAATTATCAAATGAATTTATTAAACCCTTTGTTAAGGGGGATTTATCAAATGAGTTTATTAAACCCTTTATTAAGGGGGATTTATCAAATGAATTCATTAAACCCTTTATTAAGGGGGATTTATCAAATGAATTTAATAAACCCTTTATTAAGAGGAATTTATCAAATGAATTTATTAAACCCTTTATTAAGGGGGATTTATCAAATGAATTTTATTAAGGGGGATTTATCAAATGAATTTATTATAAACCCTTTATTAAGGGGGGTTCATCAAATGAATTTATTAAACCCTTTATTGAGGGGGATTTATCAAATGAATTTACTAAACCCTTTATTAAGGGGGATTTATGAAATGAATTTATTAAACCCTTTATTAAGGGGGAATTATCAAATGAATTTATTAAACGCTTTATTAAGGGGGATTTATCAAATGAATTTATTAAACCCTTTCTTAAGGGGGATTTATCAAATGAATTTATTAAACCCTTTGTTAAGGGGGATTTATCAATTGAATTTATTAAACCCTTTATTAAGGGGGATTTATCAAATGAATTTATTAAACCCTTTATTAAGGGGGAATTATCAAATGATTTTATTAAACCCTTTATTAAGGGGGATTTATCAAATGAATTTATTAAACCCTTTATTAAGAGGGATTTATCAAATGAATTTATTAAACCCTTTATTAAGGGGATTTATCAAATGAATTTATTAAACCCTTTATTAACGGGGATTTATCAAATGAATTTATCAAACCCTTTATTAAGGGGGATTTATCAAATGAATTTATTAAACCCTTTATTAAGGGGGATTTATCAGATGAATTTATTAAACCCTTTATTAAGGGGGACTTATCAATTGAATTTATTAAACCCTTTATTAAGGGGGATTTATCAAATGAATTTATTAAACCCTTTATTAAGGGGGATTTATCAAATGAATTTATTAAACCCTATATTAAGAGGGATTTATCAAATGAATTTATTAAACCCTTTATTAAGGGGGATTTATCAAATGAATTTATTAAACCCTTTATTAAGGGGGATTTATCAAATGAATTTATTAAACCCTTTGTTAAGGGGGATTTATCAAATGAATTTATTAAACTCTTTTTTAAGGGGGATTTATCAAATGAATTTATTAAACCCTTTATTAAGGGGGATTTATCAAATGAATTTATTAAACCCTTTATTAAGGGGGAATTATCAAATGAATTTATTAAACCCTTTATTAAGGGGGATTTATCAAATGAATTTATTAAACCCTTTATTAAGGGGGATTTATCAAATGAATTTATTAAACCCTTTATTAAGGGGGATTTATCAAATGAATTTATTAAACCCTTTATTAAGGGGGATTTATCAAATGAATTTATTAAACCCTTTATTAAGGGGGATTTATCAAATGAATTTATTAAACCCTTTGTTAAGGGGGATTTATCAAATGAATTTATTAAACTCTTTTTTAAGGGGGATTTATCAAATGAATTTATTAAACCCTTTATTAAGGGGGATTTATCAAATGAATTTATTAAACCCTTTATTAAGGGGGAATTATCAAATGAATTTATTAAACCCTTTATTAAGGGGGATTTATCAAATGAATTTATTAAACCCTTTATTAAGGGGGATTTATCAAATGAATTTATTAAACCCTTTATTAAGGGGGATTTATCAAATGAATTTATTAAACCCTTTATTAAGGGGGATTTATCAAATGAATTTATCAAACCCTTTATTAAGGGGGATTTATCAAATGAATTTATTAAACCCTTTATTAAGGGGGATTTATCAAATGAATTTATTAAACCCTTTATTAAGGGGGATTTATCAAATGAATTTATTAAACCCTTTATTAAGGGGGATTTATCAAATGAATTTATTAAACCCTTTATTAAGAGGGATTTATCAAATGAATTTATTAAACCCTTTATTAAGGGGGATTTATCAAAGGAATTTATTAAACCCTTTATTAAGGGGGATTTATCAAATGAATTTATTAAACCCTTTATTAAGGGGGATTTCTCAAATGAATTTATTAAAACCTTTATTAAGGGGGATTTATCAAATGAATTTATTAAACCCTTTATTAAGGGGGATTTATCAAATGAATTTATTAAACCCTTTATTAAGGGGGATTTATCAAATGAATTTATTAAACCCTTTTTTAAGGGGGATTTATCAAATGAATTTATTAAACCCTTTATTAAGGGGGATTTATCAATTGAAAATAGCGGACATGATTTTTAAAAAGACAGAGATCCGCATGAAGGAATTGTTTAATATTGAAAGTGGCTAATTGGAATGAAAGGGAAGTCTTCTCGAAGCTCCATTCTAATTTTGTCAGAGGAAATAACTTATATATTTGAACCTGTAGTGTGTCGATCAAAAAGACTAAAGAGCAAATGGTAGGATGAGGGTGTTTCTTAGGACCAGCACAACTTTTTTCGAGCGCATAGATTTTTTAAAATTTCAGAGTTCAACATTCAATTTTTCCAATAATTTGGACTTTCCCTACGAAAAATCCGAGAAAATTTTTTCCCAAGCGCCTAGATTTCAATGTGTTTTTCTAGATTTTTGAAGAGCACATAGATTTTTTTACCCGCAGTGCGGGTCAGAGAAACACCCTGGTTAGAATCTGTAGAGACCGACAGCATTCGATTGAAAATAGAGAGTATCAACCAAACGAAGAATTTTATCATCTGCTTTACTGGATAGAGCATCTATTTGTGCTTAAGGTTTTCCCTGAGTGGGTGAGGGAAATCAACAGGTTGCAGCTTAAGGGGAAATGTTTGACGGGTAAGGGAAATATTCACCCGGAACGGGTAAGGAAAATATGTTCTCGAGAAGGGTAAAAAAATGTTCTGATTTTAGCTTTCCTGCAATTTGAATTGAATAAATACTTTGGTTTTAGCTTCGTCATGACGCAGAGGGAGTTGGAAAGGACTGCTGGTGCTTCTCCGAACAAAACAATCAATTGATTGTCGCCACTCGAGATGTCAGTCCAAATTATCCTAAGGAATATAGTAGATAACCTCAAGGCTTGCTGCAAAATGTGCATTCAACCAACGTAAAACAAGAGAAAGATTCCTTTTAGAAATGGATTTTTGTATTTTATTTATGTTTTTCTTGTATTCGGATAAAGTTTTGAGGTGATAACAGCTCGTTCTGTAAAGGTTATAAAAATCCCCATTGAAATGATGTCCTCCAATTATCCAGATGACATATTCGTTCGACGCGGAGCAAAGTCGAGATCCAGAGGGCACAAAAGGAAGGTGAAGAAGTCTTTTTCAATCAATAATTTTTCTTTTGAACTATGGTTGTTTGGTTAAAATCATTAGAGTGACTTAGCAAGAAGCTTACACTAATTAGGTTTTGCTACACAACTTTTCTGATTTTTGTTGAAAAAAGCAAGTGAGCTTCGTGGAAAAATTGCCTTTACGAACGTTAGAGTGATAGGGTAATGAGAGGTCAATACTGTGAAGACTCTTTCGCTTCTCGTCATTCTAGACCTTGCCCTGTTGGAAAATCCTTTTTTTGTAGGTGCAGGTGAAATATGATTCAAAAATCGAGGAAGGTAGTGTAACTAAGAAATTAGTGTAAGAGTTGAAGATGCCACGCTCTCAACAAAGGCCAAGAGAAACAGCAAATCGTCAAACTGGGCCAACATCTCGTCCTCATCACGAAGCAGCCAGCAATCATCGCGTACTTAAAACATTTTTTTTTGTATAAACAATTTTTGGGGAAAGTCGTGTCTCTATTGTCAAAATGGGTGTTTTTGCGGTTGAGGCCTATGTGCTCTCCACTAAAGTTTGGACAATTTATTCTCTGTTTTAAAGCATTCTATATTTTTTCGCACGCTTTAGTATCCCTCCAAAGTCCGTTTCTTCCTGAATAGGTTTAGTGATCTACCCGTTCAATTGGCGGATGGTGAGAAACTGTATGGTCGTATTTAATGTCATAGAAAAATTGCAATTTCAAGCTTACGACAGCGGCTTACTACTTTTTCGAACTTACTACCTTAACCTATAAAAAAAAACATCTAAAATGTACTTGAGATAACTTTAGCTCAGTGTTGTAGTGTATGTAAACTGTAAGGAAAACCATTAATCGATGCAGATCTTCGGAGTCGGAATGGATGTCAATGGTGACTGTGTACGACGTCGGGGGTCAATACATTGCCTTCTCGTGCTCTCTCCCGAGTTTCGCCTGGATGTTTCTTCTACGAGGAAAGCTCATGTTGCTTAGTAAGATTTACGTATTAGAATTTCGAATTTCAATTCTATGATGATCAATTGATTGATTGATAATAGAACCTCAGTTAACAATCCTTTTTATATCTGGTTTATTGTTGAAGAAAAACTGTTCACAAATGTGGTTCTAGGTCATGATGGAACATTGTCTTCGCTGACGGAAAAGCATTTGAATGCAAAGCTGGACATGCTCTTCCGCAAAAACTTCTATGATGTCGCAATTCAGTAATTACAATTCATAACTTTTCAAGTTTTTTCTCGTTTCAATTTATTTTCTTGACAACATGAACAACAAAAAGGCTTTTTTTTAAAAAGTCTTTCGGAAATTTTTTGGTGGGATGTACAGCCTTCAGATAATGAGAACTAAATTTTGACGAGTAAAATGTCTATCAGAAGGTTTAAACACTTTAGGAAAAAAATCAGCTTCTATCACTAACATTCACCAGAAATCAGTTGTTATTATTGAAAAAAAAACCAAAAAATCAGCGTTTGTTAAGTGATAACTATGAAGGTAATTGCGTTAATCAGAGTGGCAAAGCAAAGTGACGGCGGAGCTTCTGTGTTGCCTTCTATTCATGCAAAGTATGCGGATTATTTGTATGGGTCAGTTTGCTTTCCTATCTTATTTTTCGTATTTTAGGTACTTATTTGTATTATTTAATATTCATTCTCGAGAGCAGAAGAAACTGGAGAAGCTCAACTGCGTTTCTGAACCAAACGAGGGAAAAAAATTCTACTTTTTTTGAAGTCGGAATTTTCTTTCTTAAAAAAATCAGTTAGAAAAGCAGTTGCTTGGAGAGTAAATAATGTAATAGAAAGTTCTCGA
The DNA here is from genome assembly GCA_964056735.1 of Allodiplogaster pararmata. Taxonomy (NCBI): domain Eukaryota; kingdom Metazoa; phylum Nematoda; class Chromadorea; order Rhabditida; family Diplogasteridae; genus Allodiplogaster; species Allodiplogaster pararmata. Next base: position 19,588,196 of record OZ057406.1, read on the forward strand.
GGTAATTGTTCGCTATTTGCAGTAAAGGGGACTTCGAGAATGCTATCAAAGAGTACAAAGAGACAATTGGAGTTCTGGAGCCGAGCTACGTCATTAAAAGAGTCTGTTCTACCTTATATCTTTGCATTAATTGTTGCTTTTTCGAGTAATGGGTAGGGGTTAAGAAAACTTTGAAGGGGAAAATAAAATTTCGAAACAAAATTTTCTTTAATTCATAAAGAGAATTTTTTCGACTTGTCATTTGGGTACCACTCAGAAAAGTCTCTTTTCAAGCAGACAGTAAGAAGGGGCATAATATAAAGTTTATATTATAAAAACCTACCCATTTACGAGAAACTTGTACCTAATTTGACTTTTAACGATATTAGGTGGCTTTTTTCACGAAAAAGGGAAGTTTAAAAAAAGGGTTAATGATTAGAATTTTCCTTTTGTTTCTATAGTCTAGAAAAGCGTTCTTTTGAACTAAAGTAAAACAGTGTTGTATGCGTGATTTATGCCCAAATTTGAGATCATCGGAAGGCTTTTTACAAAAATTTCATGTAGAATGATTCCTTTTTGTAGTTTCTAGATGGGTCGAAGATTCTGCAATTATGTTCGTACTTGGAAGCTATTCAGAAGAAGGTCAGTTAACACTTTAAATTTTCTGTCTATCGTTAGATATCCTGAATGTTCTAAAAAAAACTTTTTGGTTTTATTTCAATTTTCGCGTAGAAAAACAGGATTCGTTTGAAAATCAGGAAACTTGAAAAAAATTTGATTAAAAAATGTAGAATTTATTGTTGGATTACAGAAGAAGAACAACTCGTATCACTCGACAATTCTGGTTAACTGCTACGCGAAGCTGGGTGAAAAGAAAAGAATCATGGAGATGATCGAGAATATCTCAGAAAGCAACGCAGACAAAGATCACGCCGACGCTGTTGTCAAAGTAAGAGTTTTGAATATCTTCACTTTTTGGCACTTATCCTTTTTTGGCTTGGTGAACTCGGGGAACTAAAAAAAGAGTTAGTGAGTGAGTTAAGTTCCTGGATGGTTCCCACGGTAAAGATGCGATAGTAATTGATGTTGTTGTTGTTGTTGTTGTTGCCGGCAAGCATCCCGCATCGAAGACTTGGTTATGAACACTCTCTTTAATGAGAGAAGTTCTCGTGTTCTTCGGACAAGATGCGTCCGGAGAAGGGTTTTGATGTCCTTTGCAGTCCTGAGACTGTCATGCTGCACCTTGTGAAGGCGGACATCGTTGTAGCAACCTGTTCATGCTATAGGCCTTGTGAGTGGGTGGTCAAGCCGGCCTAGCATCGTTTTGGGTGGGAGTAGAGACGTCTCGCCTGTTGTTGACCGGAGATAGGCAAGAGGCTATTTGACTGGCGCCTCGACTCGCCATTGAAAAGTATAGCGGAGTATCGGCTGATGTTTTGTCCGGTGGCATGCTCAGGCCGGTCCGGCATCGCCCTCCTTTGACGAGCTAAACTACCCAGTTTTGGTCCGCGGCGGGATTTCTCCCGCTTCCTCCCAGCACGAATTATTCGTAGGGAGGCATCCCTCTATCCGCCACCTGAGGTCGCGCTCGATTCTGGACTGGATGATCCGGCTCCATCCGTGACAGGCTCTTAAGGCTGTAGAGTCACGAATGGACACTGTTGCCAGTGTGTTTCGAGATAGTAATTGATATACGCCCGCCCTTGCAGATACTTATATTCAATGATTATAATCAGAAATTTTAAAAAAAACAATGTTTTCGTATGTTCAAATGTTTTCCTGTGAGCGAGTTGACATACGAAACCCATTCAAATTAATTTCATTTTATCGATGAAATACTCTAAGATATCAATCACCATCATTCGAAACTATTTATAGATGATACGAGAAATCGAAGTCTTTACTTCAGAAAACATAGTTTTTTTCTCTCAAAGAGTCTTCTATAGAAATCTAGCTTTTCATTGCGCACTAGAAGGACTTGAGAAGCTCCTAGTTAACAAATTATTGAGGATGTTTAGTAAATATGTCAATAGTTTAGAGCTGTATCCATCTTAGAATGAGTCTGCTACTGTTTTTTGCTACTCGATCTGCCTGTAAAAAATATATACGCAAGTATATGTTGTTTTTTTTTTACAAAAAACAACTATTGAAACCAATTCTCTGTTGGAAGACATTTCCTATTTTTCATCGCGCGCTCTCGTTTTTTAGAACCGGCCTCTCCCTAGTATTGATTTTTTTTCTTAAAATTTACGTTGCTTTTGCGAATTATGAGTAACAGCAGCTTACTACAGTATTGCGATTCGTAAAAATAACAACGTCATTTTGACAATGGTTAGCATGGTAGTTTGACAGAGTTTTAGTGTCGCGAGTGTGTTGCAGGCTCTCCGAACAGCAAAGCTACCGATGGAGGCTAGTATTCTGGCGATGAAATTTGGCCTTCACGACTCCGTTTTGAGCCTCCTCATACAGGACTTGAAGTTGGTTACAGGACTCAGAGCTTGTATCCTTCGAATAACCGTAAAAGTCAGGTATTTGAGGAAAATATAGTATTCTTAAATTTCAATGATAGAGAAATTTTTTTCCAAATTAGTTTGAATAGGTTTCATTGTTTCAAAAAACATTCGCTTATCTTGCAGGAAATACGCCCAGGCGGTGAAGTATTTCACGAAAATAAACCGTGAAGATGTCAGTTTTTTGATCTTTTTAGAGAGATATTTATCTTTGTCTTTCCATCGTATGCGAAAAAGGCCGTTTTTTGAAAAGTTTGAATGGAAAAATATGACGTAAACCTATTATATGGTATGAAAATTCCCAAGCAATTGATGCTTTTTTATAGTATTCTTATAGAAATATCGATATGTGGAGAGTTATGGACGTGTTCTACTCGCAAATTGCCCGACAGAGACGATGGAAATGCTACAGGGACTTCTTAAGGATAAGAATCGAGGTGCAGGGTTAATTGAAGAAGATTAGGGAGAGGGAGATATCAATTGAAAAAGAAAAGGGAGAGGGAGATATCGATAAAGGGAAGGTTTCATTTTTCCTAGGTTTCTCTAGAAGAAAACTACAGAGGAGAAGTAGGGAAAACGATAATCAAAACGGGTAAAAGAACAAAATGCATATCTCCTATGGATTTTCAAAATTTTAGTTAAAAACTGAAGTTTTTCTGAGCGGGTGCCTTGAAGTTATAGATATATTCTTTTTCTGTTATTAATTTTTTGCTTGCTTCTAATTATTTTCATTAATTTGAATGAGCGGCTTCAAAAACTGTTGGCGCAAAAGCTAGCGTGATCGGTACTCCGTGTCTAATGAAGTTGAGAAGGTTTGGTTTGAAAGAGTTTGGATTGAATTGAGGCGTTTTTTTTTTGTTGGTAAATGTTCAACGTCCACTAAATAAAATGCTACGTCCACCAAATATTGTGGATACGTCCACAAAATAGAAAGAATATTGTTGAGATGTCCACCAAATAAACATTTTGTGGAGACGTCAACCAAATCAAAAAAAAAATGTGGAAACGTTCACCAAATGAAAAAAGGCCGTGATGAATTTTCGGGAGTGAATTGTCGTAGGAGTGATTTTACGGCAGTTGAACTTTCTCGAAAATTTTTTCGACTTCTTTCGGAAAATATCGAAAACAGTAAAAACTTTTTTTTAAATCGAAAAATTTGTAACAAAGTTAATTGTTGTGATACCGTCATAATGACTTCCTGTCGACGAGTCATAATGACTTCCTGTCGACGAGTCATAATGACTTCCTGTCGACGAGTCATAATGACTTCTTGTCGACGAGTCGTAATGACTTCCTGTCGACGAGTCATAATGACTTCCTGTCGACGAGTCATAATGACTTCCTGTCGACGAGTCATAATGACTTCCTGTCGACGAGTCATAATGACTTCCTGTCGACGAGTCATAATGACTTCCTGTCGACGAGTCATAATGACTTCCTGTCGACGAGTCATAATGACTTCCTGTCGACGAGTCATAATGACTTCCTGTCGACGAGTCATAATGACTTCCTGTCGACGAGTCATAATGACTTCCTGTCGACGAGTCATAATGACTTCCTGTCGACGAGTCATAATGACTTCCTGTCGACGAGTCATAATGACTTCCTGTCGACGAGTCATAATGACTTCCTGTCGACGAGTCATAATGACTTCCTGTCGACGAGTCATAATGACTTCCTGTCGACGAGTCATAATGACTTCCTGTCGACGAGTCATAATGACTTCCTGTCGACGAGTCATAATGACTTCCTGTCGACGAGTCGCAGATCACGAGAGAAAAAATTTGGTGAACGTCAGCATTCCATTTGGTGGATTTCTAGTCCGTTTTTTTATACCGATCGAAAAAATGCCAATATCAGTCCTTAGAAGGGATGGGAGGAGTCACTTTTTAAATGGCGTAAAAACTCAAAAAGGAAGGAATTTACCTCGCAGATGAGGAAGACACCGCTCGATTGCTCACTGCATTTATTGGAGATGAGACTCGGGCCCTGTCCTTCATTCAACAAATTTTCAATCAGGACAAGGAGGTGATCCCTTTTTTTACTTTTGTCATCCGAGGACCCTATTTTTGTACGTTTTTAATCTCAATATTGAGTTCATCATTTTTTCTGTATTATAACTTTATTTTTTGAATGTTATGTTTCTTTTTTACGTAACTTTGTGGTTTGACGGTTGTGTTAATTTTTGACGACTTCCGCGATATTTTTGTCTCATGTACTGGAGCCTATCAAGTTTAGCAGCCTTTTGATGTATATGACAAGTTGCTGATAATCCAGTTGCCAGGCCAGGCGCTATAGCGTAGGGTCTCTCCCACAGGCGGATGGGAGGCTAGATGGCTTTGTCATGGCTCACCAAAGAGGGGCTTAGGCTAGTGAGCGGAATTGGGCACCCCACATTTTATATAATGCTCGCTTACTGTTATTTCACTAACCTGAGTAACACGATGAAAACGCGTGTCCAAAAATAACCTCTAGCCCACATAGCCCGAAATCCCGGGTTATGTGGCCCAAAAGGTCGTAAACAGACGTAAGGCTGAATTATAGACTTGGATGTTCGTGCGAAAAGCCGTTCTATGGAAAGTAAGTCGCATTCCGCCCAGATGCACCATCAGAGTAATCCTTAATGCTAGAGCGTTCTCTTCAAGAATCCCGATCGACGTGAGAAATATTCGAGGGTTTTTGAAGATTGATAGGCCATGTCCTGGATTTAATCAGTTAGCGGTGCTTGCACGTCTCCGACTAGCTAAGAAGTCTATAGAAGTCTGTGACAGGCTGGCAGAAAAAGGAGTACATCTAGCCTGCCTCCAGGAAACTAGATGGAAAGGAGGAAATGCAAAGCAGCTCGACGAAAGGTATAAGCTGTGGTACTCAAACAATACTTCATCTACGGCTCGCAATGGCATCGGTATTTCCGCAGCCTCCAGCCTCTGCAAATGCGTCACGGAAGTTTTCCACATCTCAGAAAATTTGATGTCAATCTCCATGCAATACAATGGCAAGCTTTTCAGAATAGTCAGTGCATACGCAGCGCAGGCAGGATGCAATGCAGGATGCAATTAAACTTCGAGAAAGACGAGTTTCGGGAAAACTTCGATGATGTTATTAGAAAATGCCCTCCGAATGAAACTCTCAGGATCGAAGGAGACTTGAACGGGTACGTCGGAAAAAAAATGCTAAGTCCATAAGAGAGCTCATGGAGGCAACGGTTAAAGGGGTGCCGAGTGCAGAAGGAGATCTTGAGTTTATCCGAAGCGCACGATCTTATCGTCGCTCTATTTCCGGACAGAGAACGTTCCCTGACTCCACTAATGAGGACCGGAGAGTCGTTAGAGACAACATGAAAACTTTAGGAGTAGTCACTCTGAGCACATAACCAGGTCGCAAACGTATAGTTGACAAGGATACATGGTGGTTGAACGAAGACGTCCAAACTGAAAAAAGAAGAAAACTTCTCTAAACCAGTGGAAACGATCCGGGACCGAGCTCAGTATTTTTCTATGAAGAGAGACGCTTAGAGAGCCGTAGCGAAGGCGAAGGCACGCACCGCAGCTCTAAATGACATCTAGAGCAAGCTCGACACGCCTAAAAAAGAGAAGTCAATTTTCCGGATTTGCAAATCTAGAGCCAAAAGACATCTCTTATGTTAGAACAATGAAGAACCGGGACGGCACCTTTTCCGATGAAATGCCGAAATTTGTCAGCGATGGAGAGCAAATTTCAAAATTTCGAGAAATACTCGAACATCAAGTTCGGCCGCCCTCCTGTCCCACCGTCCCTACCTGTCGAAGGACCAGTTCCCACCATATCAGAGATTGATGTAAAAGAAGCCCTTCAGAAAATGAAGCATGGAAAGGCATGTGGGCCAAATGATCTCACCGCTTCTGCATGGAAATTCACTGGTGACTGTGGACTTTTATATTTCACGACCCTCTACCGAAAAACCAATGCTCGTCTAGATTATCCTGAAGATATGCTTTCCTTGACTTGAAGGAAGCTTTCGACCGTATGCCTCATAAGCTGATATGGTTCTCTCTTCGTGACCACCTAGCCCCATGATAATACATGAGATGGATTCATATGAAGTATGATGACCCAAGAAGTGCCGTGAGGAGTCCAGCGGGTACTTCAGAGTCATTCAAGTTTGTCGTAGGAGTTCTTCAAGGTTCCGCGCTTTCCCCTCTGCTCTTCATACTGATGATGGACACGATCACCAGAGATCTACAAGCAAGTCCCCCGAGATTTTTCTTGTATGCTGACGACGTTGTGTTATGTTCCGACACATCTGAAGACTTGGAGAGGCAGCTAGGAAAAAAGAATGAACGTTTCAATGACTATGGTCAACGACTAAACCTCCAAAATCCGAGTACTTGAAATTGGAAACGAATAACTCGAATATATATAATACTATCAAAGTGAAGAGCACCAAACACCGGAAAGTGATGTATGAAAGTGGCTTCAAATACCTTGGATCATACATCACCTAGGATCTAGATACCAAAGCTACAGTTGATGTGAGAATCAATGCTTCCTGGCTCAAATGGAGAGAGTCAACTGGTGTTTTATGCGACAAGCGAATGCATTACAGACTGAATAGTGAGTTTAGCCGAGTCATTTGACCAGTTGTTGTTGTTGTTGCCGGCAAGCATCCCGCATCGAAAACTTGGTTATGAACACTCTCTTTAATGAGAGAAGTTCTCGTGTTCTTCGGACAAGATGCGTCCGGAGAAGGGTTTTGATGTCCTTTGCAGTCCTGAGACTGTCATGCTGCACCTTGTGAAGGCGGACGTCGTTGTAGCAACCTGTTCATGCTATAGGCCTTGTGAGTGGGTGGTCAAGCCGGCCTAGCATCGTTTTTGGTGGGAGTAGAGACGTCTCGCCTGTCGTTGACCGGAGATAGGCAAGATGCTATTTGACTGGCGCTTCGGCTCGCCATTGAAAAGTATAGCGGAGTATCGGCTGATGTTTTGTCCGGTAGCATGCCCAGGCCGGTCCGGCATCGCCCTCCTTTGACGAGCTCTACTACCCAGTTTTGGTCCGCGGCGGGATTTCTCCCGCTACCTCCCAGCACGAATTCTTCGTAGGGAGGCGTCCCTCTATCCGCCACCTGAGGTCGCGCTCGATTCTGGACTGGATGATCCGGCTCCATCCGTGACAGGCTCTTAAGGCTGTAGAGTCACGAATGGCCACTGTTGCCAGTGTGTTTCGAGTTATTTGACCAGTCGCACTCTACACACAGCAAGGGCTGAACAGATAATGCATAAAGATGCTGAGATGGAGCCCCGGACTCACTCATCTAGACAAGGTGCGAAATGGAACCATCCGAGAACGTCTAGGCATCGGTCCCATATCTGAAAAGCTCTGAGAATTAAGGCTGAGATGGTACGGGCACGTGATGAGATAAACCCCCCCCCAGTCCATCCCTCAATCTTTCTGGAATCTCGAAGTTTAGGGCAAGAGACCCAGAGGTAGACAAAACTAAGTGGCGAGATTGCATCGAAGTAAACATGGTTTCGGCCAAACTGAAGACTCAAGACGCAGCAGATCGGGAGAATTGGCGTGGTAAAATCTGAACAGTTAACCCTGCCCGGTGGCGGGAAAAACGCTAGGAAGAATATGATATTTCAGTTGCCTAAGAAGTTTTAAGTTTGCCTTATATGTTCCTAGTGATGTATTCCGAGACTTGGGCTTGTTTTTTGACAGTTTGAGAAGGGTTTACTTCGGGCGTGTCCGGGCGTGGCATAGTGGTGGCGTGGCAAAAAAGTCCGGGCGTGGCATAGTGGTAGTGTGATAGACCATTGTGCGAAGAGTCCCGAGTTCGACTCCCACCCGGACAGATCCACCCAAACCAAGGGGGTTAAGAAATGTTGGTAGTGCTCATGCACGAATCTGACTCTCCCCACTGCTGCTGATCACACTAGCAGTGATCTAGCAGGCAGCCACTGGTTCTACCAGGATAGGTCTGTCCTGCATCTCAGGGGAGCGCGTACCCTGCCGCGAGGCGGGAACAAGCGCGAGGAAGAAGAAGAAGAAGAGAAGGGTTTACTTGTTACAGAACAAGAAGGAGAGCTACTTGGTGACAACGATGATTGAGTTGCTTCTGAGGGCTCACAAGAATGGGGTTGGTAACAAAATAACATCATAAATTTTCAGTTTTTAAGTAACTTTTTCTGATTTTTACTGACTGCCACATACTAAACAACATTAAATAATACTTTCATTGTTGTCCGATAGGTAACGATCTTGCTAGTGCATGTTTTAGGGAAGATATAGTTTTTTATAACGATACTTGACGTAGAAAGCTTCGCATTTTTAAATTTTGTGATCTTGAAATCGTTCCAGGTTTTTCAGTGAGTATCAGCACAGCGTTTCGTGAAGTATCCGTTCACAAATTATTTTCTCGTTAAGTAAAAATCTACACTTCAATAAGACTTATCTCTGATACTACTGTATTTTTGAACGATTTTATTAAATTGCTAAAAAAATTGGTAGTTTTGAAAGGCATTTGAAAACAAGATTAGAAGCCTGAATATGAGTTCAGAGTGATCTATCGGTGGAATCTGCTCTTCTCCCATTTGTAACGAGAGAGAATCAGGAGAAAATTGTTCGTCTGGCCGACCTTTTTGAGTGTGACAATGCAGTGGAAGTGAGTCATTCCCTTCAGTATTAGTCACAACCGTCTATCAATTTTGACAAGTGAGTAAAATGAAAGAAGTCAGATCGCGCAAGGTGCAGAAAAAAACAAAAAAAGAGAAACAAAGGTGAATTGAGAGAGTCCTATCAGAACGGTATCAAAACATGGGGCAGTGGCCGACGAGGAATACATTGGAGATAAAGAGAGAGCGAGAGATAGAGAAATGAAAAAGAGAAAAAATAAAAGTGAAAAACATTAAATATAGTGCGTATTTCGTAAGAGAGAAAGTAAATGAAGAAAAAAAAGAGAACATAAGAAAGAGCTAAAAACAGAAAAAGAGCAAGAAAAGGAAGATGAAGAGGATAAAGAGAGAAATTAAAGAAAGAAAGTAAGATGGAGAGAGAGAAAGAGAAACAGAAGGGAGAAAGATGGAACAAACTACATATACATATATTGGTCACAACAGGACACTCCTGAACCCTTTTAACTTCGGTAAACCAAGCAAGAATAGCAAGAAGGGGGCTAATGTATGCCGCTTTAGGCAGTGTTGAGTATGCGTGAAGACTCGCGTCCTTCCCTTCTGGCCTTTTATATCAGGAGAGGGCGCATAGCCGATCTCATCAGACTGGCAACAGAAATGGAGTCAGTCTTTTTATTTGTTAACTTAGCTCCGTTAAGCGTTCCAGCAAATTATTGAAGCAGTAGGTCGAATGCACCATCGATAAATCTTTCAAAGTGTTTGACGCATTATAATGTATTTTTTGATACGGTCTCGTTAGCCTAAGCCGTACGGCCTCGTTAGCCTAAACTTTTGCCTAAGCCTAAGCAGAAATAACATGAAAAACTAAATAAAGTGCATGGGGCGAAGTTAAGAATTTTCCCGCACAGTGGCGTGCATTAGTATTAATGAACGGGCGTGAAGGGTTTGAGGGGCGTGCTTTAGTAATAGTCATGATTGATGCTCATCGATCAAGTTCATGACCGTACCCTTGTGTTGGAAAGATGAGTTGTAATGGCGGCTTCTTTTCCCTTGTGTTAATAGCTATGATTGATGCTCATCTGAAAATTTTGAACTAAGTTGGTTCGATTATGTAATCTTGTTTTGTCTTAGGCCAACATTATTGCCTTCAAACTGTATAAATTATTTTTCTTGTTCTCTTGTTTACCATTTCATCCGGTCGTTCAAGAAATTCTTCCGTTTTAGTTGGATTCAGGAAAAGAATTCATGAGTAACGTTCCATTCTCCAATTATTTAATGCTGAAAAAACGATTTTAAAAGTGTGTTTCGATTGCAAAAAAGGATACTGTGATGAAATTAATATATTTAAGTGACGACAACGTGTGGATGGAAACTTTGGTGTGTATTTCTAAGTCAGGAGACAATGTCAAGGAGGATGATCTTAAGACTCTTCTCGAAAAGTTCGTGGTTTACGAGTTTTTTTTTTTTTGGAGAGGTTTATAGATTTCAAATTTTTTAGATTTTTTTCATTATTTTTTAACTCAGCTCATCATCTCGATATTTTTATCATATAATATCATTTGTCATATACATACATATACTTACTTTTCTTACTTTCACACTATGGCTATGAAAAAATAACTTTAGTGCACATAAGAGTCTTCATTAGAAGATCAAGAAAGAATATTCCGAAAATTGAAGAAAAAGAAGAAAATTTATTCGAAAATTGTTTTTGAAAGTTACATTTTAGCTATTTTTGAGTGTTCGTAAGTCGAATCGCGTTCATCCTTTGGTTGTTCTGGAGACACTCTCGAGAAACTCCTCCCTGAAAGTCGAAGTCGTCAAGGGTCACATTTTGGAGTGGCTGACTGCTCAAAAAGCTCAGGTATCCAGAAGGTCCTCATCAAAGGTCACCGGCACCGTTGAGGATTCCGAAAAACGACCGTTTTGAGGGAACGAGTCTAGATTAATGAAAACCTCTCTCTTCTCTGCTCTTTACCTCTAGATCGATTCTCATCATTCCAGACTCCCCCGCTCTAAAAGCTGTAGATTTTTTTCTGAACTTTCCAACAGTTGCATTTTTGCTCAGCTTCTGAGTTGAGATTCTTGTTTCTTTGGTTCGCTTCGCGGTTGCAATTTATGGTAAGGGATCCGCTGAAACAACTAGTGATACAATGTTTCGGTTTGTATGACATTTTTGATGCGTTCTCAGTCTCTCTTTGAAGTCTGACCTTAATCACAATAATTTTTCTTATTCCCGACGCTAGCGGGTGATAAGAAACAGACTGTTTATACCCAATTGAAACTAATTTGATTCATCATTTCATCTAGAAATTCGAAGCTTTGTCGCGTAATTTGGAGATGATTAGGAGTCCAGTCCAAGATTTTAGTTTTTTAAAACATAGGCAAAGCTCCGAAAAGGGGGCTTAATTCTTGAGAAACTTTTTAAAAAAGTAACATTTTGCTTCGGAGTTCGGAGAAGATGCTATTGATGAAGAGTCTCTCATACGGACTATCCATGTTGTTGTTGATGCCGGATGTAGCCGGCTTCGAAGAACGTCTGTGTTCTTCGTTTCTTGTTCTTCTTTTTTTTCTTCTTATATCTTCAAGAACACTGCGACCTCCAGCGGCTTGGTCCAGAGGTCGATTGGAGACAGCGCGGTCGGGTGGCATGGGCAGTTGAAGAGATGCGCAACGTCGTGAGGTCCGGAAGAGCAATCGGGACACACTTCGGGATGGATTCGTCAATGCGGTGGAGGTAGTTGTTGATGAATCTGCTGAATCCCGAGTGGAGCTGGCTGAGCGTGCATCTAGTCTTGCGGGGTAACTCCTTCTCTTCTTCCTGGATAAGGGGCGGAGGTCTGCCTCCCAGGATCAAGGCAACTTTCAACGATTGGAGTTCGTTCGAGACCATCATCGAGTGTACGGTGATTGTGACTGATTTCCCATTGTTCGGATCCTTTGACATCTGTTTCGCGGCTTCGACAGTCTTCTTGCAGCTCAACACGAGGTTGTTCTTCATTGCGCGAGGGGGCGCCGGGCAGTCGAGGAGGCCGTGGTGGATGTGTTCTGGGTCCAACGATCTCGCGAGGTACTGCGCGGCGAGCATGTTCAGATGGGATTTGGTGCGCATGACCTTTGATTCGCGATGAATATGGTCAGTGTCGGCCATTTGATGATTCCCTGTCACGACGCGGAGTCCGGAGTTCTGAGAACGTTGGATTTTGGCGTGAGCGGAGTCCGAGAGGAAGGTGGACCAGGCGGGTGTGGCGTAGTTGCAGATCGCTTGCGAGATGGCTTTGAACGTGAGGCGGAGGGCTTCTTTTTGGTTGCCCCAGGTGCTTCCGGCTAGGGCTTTCAGTACGTTATTGCGCTGCGACATCCGTCTCGCGATGTCTTTGGCATGATGGCTGAATGTGAACATCGAGTCGTACGTGACGCCGAGTAGCTTGACCTTGTTGACGGTGGGGACGGGTGATCCGCAGATTGATATGTCCAGAGAAGACTTGAATTCACGACTGAACGGGGCGAAAAGCATGAGCTGGCTCTTGGTCGGGGAAATGATGAGTGACCGTTCTTTGAGGGCGGTTTCAATTTTCGTGATGGCCCTGCGTAGATTTTCGGAGGCGACGTTGATGTTGGGATCTGACGCCCAGATCGTGATGTCATCAGCATACGAGATGACGTTCGTGTGGGCATCGTCTGTGGGAAGATCGCGGAGGTAAAGGTTGAAAAGCGTGGGCGAGAGGGCGCTGCCTTGTGGGACTCCGTTTCTGAAGAGTCTGGAACTTGATACCGAGTCGCGGAAGCTTGTGCGTCCTGTTCTTCCTCTAAGGTAAGAGGCGAGCCATTTTTAATGTAGTTCGGCGCGGTTGTTGTCCCAAGGAGGTCGATGAGCTTGACGATGTCGATACTTTCGAATGTCTTGGACATATCAATTGCCTCGGACTATCCATGAGAAGATGCTCTTAATGAGGAGTCTCTCATACGGACTATCCATGAGAAGATGCTCTTGATGAGGAGTCTCTCATACGGAATATCCATGAGAAGATGCTCTTGATGAGGAGTCTCTCATACGGACTATCCATGAGAAGATGCTCTTGATGAGGAGTCTCTCATACGGACTATCCATGAGAAGATGCTCTTGATGAGGAGTCTCTCATACGGACTATCCATGAGAAGATGCTCTTGATGAGGAGTCTCTCATACGGACTATCCATGAGAAGATGATCTTGATAAGGAGTCAGTCTCTCATACGGACTATCCATGAAATCGTTTGGTCTTAGGTCTTCTATATTTTATCTGCATTCGAAATAGCGCATTCTTCATAGGAAATATCGGTACAATACGAGCGAAGAAATAAGAAAGTATACAAAATTTCAACAAAAAAAAAACCATTGAATTCGGTAGAGAATCGTCATTACGTATCAAAATGAGGATAAGAAATTTTCGATAGCGGTTATGAAAATAATTTTTCATGAATCAGATCAATAGGAAACATTTTTTGTGGAAAAGTATTTAATAGTCTGTTTTCCATTCCATGTAGAGATCCGGGCTGTTGCTCAACGCCCGCCAAGGAAGCGTGATGATTATAAAGACTAATGACGAGAGAACGGTAAAATTAGCAGAGAGATCGAGAGCGTGTATAGAAAAGAGAGAACGCATACGAACACAAAACTCGTATTACTAGCCTTTCTTGAACCGCGCATAGATTTAACATCCTGCGCGAGTCATAGAAACACCCTAATCCCAGCTCGGAACAAATTTTGAAAGTTCTCGCTCTATAAAACATTCTTTTTTATCCAGAAAAACCGAATAATTGAAGTTTTGTTTTTAGCAAGTCTGATGCTTCGAGCTCAACTCAGTGGTAGAAGTTTTTTTGGATCACTGCTTGAGGAACTTTCTGACTTGAAATTTTTTGGCAAGTTATTTAACTTTGCGAACTTGGTTATTTAAACAGTTATTTAAATACAACCATTCAATTCTCTAGATAGAAGAAGACAAGAAAGTGATTGCGGAGAATGAACAAAAAGTGCAGGAATGCGCAAAGGAACTCAAATCTCTCCGATTCAAGTGAGTTAAACATCAACTTCCCAAAATTGTAACATTTTTTTTGAATAATAGTGTGAATGGGGCGAAAATGAATAAGCATACGCAAATTTATATTTCAAAATGATTTTTTTAAGTGATGAAGAGTTTATTTGTGATAAAAAAGTCGAGGAAGTTTTTTTTATTGACTAATAGGAAAACGCGAGAATTACTAGGAAAAATCTCAATTTCGAGTATATTTTGACAAAAAATAGTCATGAGTTGATTATATTTTCTATGTCATAACGTCGTTGATTATATTGTCATTCAATGTCTTTTGAATGAATAAAACGGCTGAAAAAATGTAAACAGAATTTCGGATCAAAAATGCGATGTAGGAGACAATTGAAGTCTTCTCGAAAAAAATTTGTTGTTTACAAAAAAAAATTGTTTGCCATGAAATGAAGGTAACTTGAAAACATAAAGTAAATAGAATTCTATACGGTAAAAGTGAATAGATTCCTATACGGTAAAAGTGAATAGATTCCTATACGGTGAAAAAAAAACATGAAGGGGATAGATTGGTTGCAGCCCCCAAGTGCTGCAGTTGAGTAAATGCAGCGCGTGCGACACTCAGTTACATCAGCCATCCGTCCACTTCTTGTGCAGGTTAGGCTGAATCTTCGACAAAAACGCTGGAAGTTTCATTTAATTCAGAATGTTGGGTGTAGCTCAATGGTAGTGTGCGCGATTATAATGTGAAGGATCTTAACTTCGGCCCCAACCCCAAACAGATCCACCCAAACCAAAAGAATTGAGAAATGGGTACATTTGCATGAATTTGTCTCTTGTGTGGTGCTACACACACTAGCAGCTACCCATGGTGCAATGAATTTTTACACATATAGTTCTGGGAGATTATTGGCAGAACGGAGATCAGTTAAAGAAAGTGTTCGTTTCCAGACATGCTTATCACATCAACTGCTTGAACTCATTCATCGACAACTTGGACACTTGCCCTGCTTGTCACCCAACAGGATCGGCTGCCACCAGGTTAAAGCTTTGAAATATGAAGTATTTCAGACAAGTTGCGTTGAATAACATGTTTGTTCAAAAAACAAAAATAGAAATCATTGTGCGACTACGCTTCAACTCGCATGAATATGTGTGGAATTTTTCGCAAAGCAAGAGTTCTTGCAGAAAAGAATCGCCAGCTGTTGACTTGTCTTCATATTCCAATTTTGCCGAATCGGTAAGTCATTTAAACAGTGATGTTACTGAGTTGCCAACACAGCTAAATATTGACCACTTGAAGTTGTTCAAAATTTGGAAGAAAATAATTACATACTTTTTAAGCGGGCGGGTCTAGCTAGAATCATGAGGAGCGAGCAAAAGTGAACTTTTCTAAATATTTGAGAACCCTGCGCTCGAAAAAAGGTCTTATACTTCTTCCTCCAGTCATTTCATTCCTTTCGTCATCAAGTATAACTTTGATTTAAACAAAGTCTCCCATGGAAATTGCATACACATGTAGGCAATGACTGTTTCTTCTTCTTCTTCCTCGCGCTTGTTCCCGCCTCGCGGCAGGGTACGCGCTCCCCTGAGATGCAGGACAGACCTATCCTGGTAGAACCAGTGGCTGCCTGCTATATCACTGCTAGTGTGATTAGCAGCAGTGGGGAGAGTCAGGTTTATTAGATTTTTTTTAGCAGTGAGAGATTTTTTTTAGGCAATGACTGTTTATTGGGTAGAAATGACTGTTTATCGGGTTTACAACGCAGACTGGCCGCCATAACACAAAAAAAACAAAATAAATCACATGATGACAATAACACGATAACCCATACTTCAACTCGAAGAAATCGATATTTCTCCATTGATATTGAACTAAATCTGAAACGTTAGAAAATTTTTATTCTAGTCATCCCAATACTCAAATAGAAAGTCCGCCTCCTTGAGACTCCTCCGAGTCTTTTCTGTGAGGTTCCAGTTCTCCAGCTGACATCCACCTGCCTCTTTCCTGGACCTGCTCAAGTTTGATTCCTCCCTTCATTGAAGCCTGCAACTTGGAGCGAATGCGGGTTGATGGAATTGACCCCCGCTCCGAGACACGCGCCTTTTAGTTCCTTCCTCAGGGTATCCTTTGACGACGGATGGTCTGTAGAAAAAGACGCAAACACCGGGGTGCATCGGGTCTAACACTGACCCAACTACTGTAGAGGTTTCACAATGCCTTGCTTGACGAGCCTGAACTTAGGCGAAAAAAGTATCTCTATCATTGCTCCCTTGATCGTTCTTAGCTTTGTCCACCTTCGCTTTGACCACTAAGGTGCCGTCTTCCTTTTGTTTCTCAGTCACGTTTCTCCAGAACAACGCTGCTGCCTCTGAAATGCGAAGCAGGGCCCCTAATACTGCTGTCACAAAAAAACCCGCTCGCGCATCCTCTGCTCACATCTTCCCTGGCCGCTCAACAAAAAAATTTGTAGATCGTTCAATGACGGACCTTTCGTATGCTTCACGACTCTCTCTTTTTTCTCCTTACGCTTCATAGCTGTAATCAAACTTCCAAACTTCGTTTCATCCGCAGCTGTTCCTGTCGTGAACCGAAAGTCCGCTGCTGTCACCCCTAACCAGTTTATCGTAAACGTAAAGGCACAAGGACAATGATGCCGCTGGGTCTAGGCCTAGTTTTGCAGCGAACTCCAGCCTCGCTTCTTTTTTGTTTTGAAGCTTTGTACGCTGAGAGTGATAAGGGGGTGATGTACATCCGCTTGAAAGAGCCTCTAGTGTTGGTATAAGATCTATTCCCCTCATCTCCAGAGCCTTCTTTGACTTGTGCAGTCCTTCGAGCCTTCTCTGTGCAACACACACACACACACACACACACACACACACACACTTTTTCTCTACCAGGCGTCACTGCCTTAAAACTGTGTAACTGAGCATTTGAAGATTTATCATCCATCTTCGACCTCTCTTCTGTCTTAATTGTGAAATCTGGAGTTATGCTCCATTCACGACGCTTTCGCTTCATGAGCATGCGTGACTAAGAGAACGAGGCAATTGAGCCTTTAATAAGCACTATCGCACGGAATAGCAATGTGTCACCGTGGTGTAATGGTTAACACGCTCGCTCCCGGATAGAGGAGAGATGGTTGCATGGGTTCGAGTCCCCCCGGTGACTAGCTTTTTTTCCGTGCGGTGGTTTGATCAATTTGTCTTCTCTACCAGGCGTCACTGCCTTAAAACTGTGTAACTGAGCATTTGAAGATTTATCATCCATCTTCGACCTCTCTTCTGTCTTAATTGTGAAATCTGGAGTTATGCTCCATTCACGACGCTTTCGCTTCATGAGCATGCGTGACTAAGAGAACGAGGCAATTGAGCCTTTAATAAGCACTATCGCACGGAATAGCAATGTGTCACCGTGGTGTAATGGTTAACACGCTCGCTCCCGGATAGAGGAGAGATGGTTGCATGGGTTCGAGTCCCCCCGGTGACTAGCTTTTTTTCCGTGCGGTGGTTTGATCAATTTGTCTTCTCTACCAGGCGTCACTGCCTTAAAACTGTGTAACTGAGCATTTGAAGATTTATCATCCATCTTCGACCTCTCTTCTGTCTTAATTGTGAAATCTGGAGTTATGCTCCATTCACGACGCTTTCGCTTCATGAGCATGCGTGACTAAGAGAACGAGGCAATTGAGCCTTTAATAAGCACTATCGCACGGAATAGCAATGTGTCACCGTGGTGTAATGGTTAACACGCTCGCTCCCGGATAGAGGAGAGATGGTTGCATGGGTTCGAGTCCCCCCGGTGACTAGCTTTTTTCCGTGCGGTGGTTTGATCAATTTGTCTTCTCTACCAGGCGTCACTGCCTTAAAACTGTGTAACTGAGCATTTGAAGATTTATCATCCATCTTCGACCTCTCTTCTGTCTTAATTGTGAAATCTGGAGTTATGCTCCATTCACGACGCTTTCGCTTCATGAGCATGCGTGACTAAGAGAACGAGGCAATTGAGCCTTTAATAAGCACTATCGCACGGAATAGCAATGTGTCACCGTGGTGTAATGGTTAACACGCTCGCTCCCGGATAGAGGAGAGATGGTTGCATGGGTTCGAGTCCCCCCGGTGACTAGCTTTTTTCCGTGCGGTGGTTTGATCAATTTGTCTTCTCTACCAGGCGTCACTGCCTTAAAACTGTGTAACTGAGCATTTGAAGATTTATATATATATCCTTCACTGGGCGGGAGGGCGGAAGCTGCTTAACTATCCCAAACTGTCTAGACTGGAATTCCCTCTCTCTTCTCCCAAGCGAACGCGTCAACCGCGACGCGTCCGCTCTGACGCGTCACATCCATGCAATTTCCTTATGGGACCATGTTTAAATCAAACAATTTTCTTCAACAGTGAAAGTGCCTTATGGTCGCCAGCACTGTTTCTAACCTGAAAGAACTACCGCGTTGAGAGCTGGGGGGAGAAGGATATTATGCTGAGAAGTGAACGAGTCTCGAGACAATCTCGAGCTCGCCAACGGAGTCGCCTACACGATGGTGCGAGTGTCGACAGGACGTCCGGGACGTTCTGGACGCAAAGGACTCCAAACTATACCTATCCCAAGTGGTTTTTCTCCCGTCAAGGGACACTCGAACAGCTCTCCCCACCAGCTGTCCAACCTCTCGTTTTTTCGCTTAAGGATCAGGGCCTTCCAGCTGCTCTGATCCTCGCCCTCCTCTTGATAGCTGGAATAGAAAGCAACCCGGGTCCTATGCGTTGGCCATGTACCGTATGTCGCAAAAGTGCATCCAGCAATAGTGTTCGCTGTCAGAAGTGTCCAAAATGGACACATCTTAAGTGTTCTGGTATCTCCTCCTTCAACGCCTGGAACCCATCCTGGAGATGTCATAGCTGTGTCAGACCTCCCCCTAAAAGCTCACAAACCAAGATAGATACCCTTAAAATCATGCATTGGAATGCGAATGGAATTCGGGGTAGAATCGTAGAGCTTGAGGACCTACTCCACGAGGAAAATATCAACATAGCTTTAATCCAGGAGACCAAACTAGATGCCACAGCCGTATCGCTATCGATTAAAGAGTACTCACTAATAAGACAGGACTGAACCAGATCAGGAGGTGGCCTCGCAATGATCATAAGAGAGGACATCCATATATGCTAGCAGACTCAACTCATGGTGATAAGACAATAGAGACAATGACTATCGAGATCCCCTCAACCCTCGGTAATCTGAGAATAACTAATCTCTAGATCCCTCCACGCTCCTCATGTCCACCGGGTTATAACACAGACTTTGCCCACTTCCTCAAACATACAAAGACATGCGTTGTGGCTGGTAACGTGAACGCCCACAATGAGCTCTGGAGTACCGGTACCGAAGATACCAGAGGAACTGCACTTTGTGAAGCTATCGAGCAGAGCAATTACATAGTCTTGAACTCTCCTCAGCAACACACGCGCAAGGAAGCTTCACCTGACATTACGACAGTCACAAACGACATTGCGACCAACTGTACCTGGAGAACTCTCGGAAAGCTGAATTCTGACCACCTACCAGTCCTACTCGAGTTAGAACTGAGAATCCCAACGATTGGGAAACGAAGATGCTACATGAATTTCAGGAAAGCAAAGTGGCATGAATTTCGAAATACAAGTGAACAAGAGACTCAGCGAATTTCCGTACGAAGGAAGCCCTCACAGCATGCACTCCTTCCTGGTTGAAACTCTCAGAGAGGCGGCAAGAAAACATATACCACAAGGAAGATGCCCAGACTTCATACCCCGCCTGAGCGAAGAAGCCAAAGCACTCATCCTAAAAAGAGATCAGATGCGTAGAGCAAACCCGGCAGACCCATGTCTCTCTCTCTCTCTCTCTGATGACAAGGATTTCCTATAAGATCAATGACGATAAGCGCATTGCATGGGAAGATTTTGTCAACAACCTCAGACCCAACGAACCCACAAATCGTTTGTGGAACACAATCAAATCACTTGATGGTCGAGCACACAAACCCTCCCACGCCGCCATTGTCCATAAGGGTTCACCTCTATCCAGCTTAGAAGCTACCAACCTTTTTGCCAAACAACTCGCCAAACAAGCCGTCAAGACCCCTGATCGATCTAATAGGAGAACGCACCACTGGACCTCGAATCTTGAGCGTTCCGAAGTCCCAGTCGTCACAGTTGACGAAGTGAAGACAGCAATGAAGAAAATGAGAAGCTCCAAGGCCATGGATCTCGACGGAATCTGTCCTCTGATGGTTAAAAAGGCTGGCGAACAGTGTGCAAGATGCTTTGCAATACTCTTTAATTGCTCACTCAGCATCGGCATCATACCTTCGGCCTGGAATACGGCCAGAGTTATCACGATTCCGAAGCCAGGGAAGGACCTCACGTCGGTTAAAGGCTACAGACCGATCTCAATATTGTCCCCTGTGGTCAAACTCCTCGAGAGAATCATCCTCCCCCACATCACAGAAGAAGTTGAGTTGGAAAACTGGCAACATGGCTTCAGAAAAGGACGCTCGACCACGACAGCCTTGATGGAGATAACGAGCCACATAACCAATGGTATCAACCAACGGCTCCCTCCGCATCGCACAGTGATGGTTGCGCTCGGCATATGATCTGGTCAACATTTCTCGCCTGTGTCACACTCTCGCCGAAACGTCCATCTCTAGAGGCCTCGTCAGATGGCTCTCCAGCTATCTACGGGGGAGAGCCATCCGTGTGGACTTCAGAAACTGCCTCAGCCGCCAGCAAACCTGCTACGCAGGAGTTCCTCAGGGGGGAGTACTCAGCTCTTCCCTGTTCAACATATACTAGAATGGGCTGCCGAAACCTCTCGAGACGATCAAACTGGTCGGGTATGCGGATGATCTGACAATACTGGCCTCTCACCCTGACTGGAGAGTTGGAGCTGACAGACTGAACACCTACCTCCCAGCCCTCACCATCCATCTTGGTGAACTAAAGATGGAGATCTCGACAACTAAATTCAGTGTAACGCTCTTCACCACCAACACGAAGGAATGTCGTGATGTACCAGAAGTTGTGGTCAACGGTGAGCCACTTCCCCCAAGTAGAACCCCCAAAATCCTTGGTGTCACCTTGGACCAGATGGGAACCTACCGTCAACACGCTGAAGGATTAAAGACAAGGGCGACAAAAAGATTGAATGTCCTCCGAGCAATCGCAGGAAGAAAATGGGGACAGAAGACCGAAACAATGCTGAACACCTATAAAGCAACCACAAGAGCAGTCTTGTCCTACGCAGCACCGATCTACTTGCCCCAACTTGCCGAATCACATTGGACTTCCTTGCAAGCAGCACAAAACAAAGCAATTCGAATCGCAACTGGAAACCTTGCAATCGCGGACACTCAGCACCTGGCATACGAGAGCAAACTTCTTCCAGTTAAAGAACACAACCTCATGCTCAGCAAACAATTTACCGCCAAGGCCAGGCTTCAGCCCAACCATCCTTCTCACCGCATCTGCACTGAAGCAAAACCTCCCAGGGCAGTCAGAAAGCACGCCAAAGATATAGACATAGCATTAGGTGATTTGGACTATAAAGTGGCCCTCAGAAAAATACACACGGAGACTGTCAGAGATTTTCTTAGAAATAGTCGACCCAACCCAGTTCTGGGAACTAAACCTCCTAGAATACATAAGTCCACGTCCCAACTATCCAGAGAAAATCAGATTACTCTGTCCCAATTGCGTAGCGGCCACTCTAGTTTCCTTAACAGTTACCTCCATCGTATAGGGGCCAATGAATCTCCCCTCTGCCCACTGTGTAGGATAGAGCCGCATACTTCGAGACATATTTTTTCGTGTCGCTGTAACCCCACTTCACTTAACCCTATCGAGCTTTGGAATAGGCCGCACTCGGTTGTTGATTTCATGTTCAATTAAATCTCTCCAACAAAAAAAAGTGAAAGAAAAAAAAGTGAAAGAAGGAAAAAAACAAAGAATAGTAAAAAAAAGAGAGGAGAGAGAGAGTGTGGGCTTATAACGCTGGAGGATCGAGAGCTTCAACGACTTCCTCCAGTGTCTCGCGAAGGAAGATCTACCCGTTGGGCAAGACAACAACAACAGTCTCGACGTCTTAGATTGTCCAATTTTTCTCCCTCTTTCGTCATTCTCTTCTAGCTCATTTCTTCTTGTTCTAGACCTTCCTCCTCTCAATAAACGGTACTTTTTTCAAGTTTTTAACAGCTAAATGTCACATATTGTGAGCTATGGTAATGTTTGTTTATTCATACATAAACCCAACCCTATTAGTTGTTGTTGTTTGCCCATAGGTCCTGTCGAAGGGGGTCCCTTGGGATAGCTTAATGAGGATCCTTTTGAGTCCGGAGAAAAGAAAGCTTATTAGTATGAGTTCATAATCAGATCAATCTGATCCAGTTGAACAAAGCTCCAAACAGCATGGAAGTGATCTCCCATTACCTGCAGAATGGTCTATTCGATAACAAAAAGGTCAGTTTTATTTTTATTTTTTGCTATCTCGAGCCATTGCCAAATGCTAGAGAACGTGTGTCCTCGTTAGCAACTATTTCTGACAAGAAATTGGTAAGTTAAAAAAGATCAAGTTTTGTGAAAAAGAGATAGAGTATGACATACGGGATATGAAAACCAGGGATATGCAACAGAAATTGCATATCCCTGGTTTTCTGGGAAACGCGTGTGTGTTGTCCGCATCGCGCGTTGGTGACACACTCTGATGGAGGACATCACCATGTAGAAAAAATGACTATCAATTAAACTATCCTCATAGACTTTTTCGCAATAGAATTTTAAAAAAAGAACGCAATAGAATTTTCGCAAAAAAAAGCAATAGAAAACCCTTGCGTTGTTTATCAAAGATTTGGTATGTCAAATCATCGTACAAATTTCTTTGTGAAAATGATTGAACTATCGCACAGAAAAAAGCTAGTCCATCGGGCGAGATCGAACCCAACCATCACTGACTCAAACCGGGAGCGCGTGTTACCGTTACATCTTGGATACACATTGCTATTCCGTGCGATGGTGTTATATGAAAGGCTCTTATGCCTTGTTCTCTTAGGAGCGTAACTCTACAATTCAAGACTAAGACAGAAGGGAGATGAAGATGGATGATAAATCTTCAAATGCTAAGTAACTTAGCATTTGAAAATTTCTTTGTAATGTCAATTTTTAATTCCTTATAATTTGTTATTATTATATTGATAATTGAGACACCTTCGGACTTCTCGGGTCTCTCTTCTGCAACATCTTCAAGTCTCCCCTCTCCATACAAAAAAGAACAACATCGGAAGAAACAGGAGAGCGTTCCGAAACCAATCGTTACCAAAGTTGTGCCCAGTCAAGAAAGTGGATCTCAGCCGAGAAGTCTTCCAGCAAGTCAACCGGCCACTTCTAGAAGAAGCACCAATCCTTTCGAAGATCCCGAAATTTCCGTCGTTTCCAAGACGAGCAAGAATCCCTTTGTCGAGGAATCTACCAATCCTTTCGAGGACGATTGAAAGTACGTTGTGAGCATATCATGAGAAGATTTCTCTTTTAGAGTAATTCATAATTTAATTATTTGTAAATAATAGACTTGCCAGTTCAAAAAAATTTTAAACATTTTTTGTTGAAATTTTCGGTCATCAGGCCAAACAATGTATACATAAAAGATAGTTGAATTATCAAGTGTCTATGTAGAGAAGTGTAACATCTCTCTAGAGGTAGGACTCCTTATGTACATAAGAATCACTCCCCGACATGTTTCTTAAACTTGGGGGCCCGGAGTGTGGAACGGCCGAGGGCTTAAAATTATGTATTAAAGTAAATATTTCGAAGTCAATGTTCGAAGTTAAAGTCAAGACAAAAAGAAACTTTTTAGTTTAACGTAATGCAACATTTCAATTTCCAAGAGGTCGATCGGGTTGCACCTCTTAGATACCTTTCATGTTCACATCATCCTTGGGTACCTCTTAGATACCTTTCATGTTCACATCATCCTTGGGTACCTCTTAGATACCTTTCATGTTCACATCATCCTTGGGTACCTCTTAGATACCTTTCATGTTCACATCATCCTTGGGTACCTCTTAGATACCTTTCATGTTCACATCATCCTTGGGTACCTCTTAGATACCTTTCATGTTCACATCATCCTTGGGTACCTCTTAGATACCTTTCATGTTCACATCATCCTTGGGTACCTCTTAGATACCTTTCATGTTCACATCATCCTTGGGTACCTCTTAGATACCTTTCATGTTCACATCATCCTTGGGTACCTCTTAGATACCTTTCATGTTCACATCATCCTTGGGTACCTCTTAGATACCTTTCATGTTCACATCATCCTTGGGTACCTCTTAGATACCTTTCATGTTCACATCATCCTTGGGTACCTCTTAGATACCTTTCATGTTCACATCATCCTTGGGTACCTCTTAGATACCTTTCATGTTCACATCATCCTTGGGTACCTCTTAGATACCTTTCATGTTCACATCATCCTTGGGTACCTCTTAGATACCTTTCATGTTCACATCATCCTTGGGTACCTCTTAGATACCTTTCATGTTCACATCATCCTTGGGTACCTCTTAGATACCTTTCATGTTCACATCATCCTTGGGTACCTCTTAGATACCTTTCATGTTCACATCATCCTTGGGTACCTCTTAGATACCTTTCATGTTCACATCATCCTTGGGTACCTCTTAGATACCTTTCATGTTCACATCATCCTTGGGTACCTCTTAGATACCTTTCATGTTCACATCATCCTTGGGTACCTCTTAGATACCTTTCATGTTCACATCATCCTTGGGTACCTCTTAGATACCTTTCATGTTCACATCATCCTTGGGTACCTCTTAGATACCTTTCATGTTCACATCATCCTTGGGTACCTCTTAGATACCTTTCATGTTCACATCATCCTTGGGTACCTCTTAGATACCTTTCATGTTCACATCATCCTTGGGTACCTCTTAGATACCTTTCATGTTCACATCATCCTTGGGTACCTCTTAGATACCTTTCATGTTCACATCATCCTTGGGTACCTTTTTTGAAAAGGATTTGAATTTATTATTACATACTTGTCTTATTTAAATATAATATGTTACATAGTCAAAATTACCCCTATTCAAAAAAATTTAACTTTAAAAAGTTTTAATATTTTACTGTGAGCCTGAGTGACTATATAAATTTCGAATATATTTTTTAAAACTAAGTAAAATATGATTCAAACTTATGTAGCTCAGAGAGCAGTGGAATTTCACAGGCTTCTTTCTCTCATAGATTAATTAATGTTTGTTTTTGATTAATTAATTTGTTTTTTTGAAAAAATGTTTTTGGTGAAGAGTGAGAAAACTGCACTTCAAGTTATGAACTTGATTAACGCTAATGATTGAGACAGAAGAACAGCAGAAGTCTGTTTCGCCCCTTGTTCAGGCAGACTTATTTGCTCTCTGGGAGGGGCTCATCATTGAGTGATGAATTATTCTCTAATATTCGTGGTTTTTTCTTCAAGGTGGAGGTGGTGGTCAAGTGGTCAAAATATATGAAATTTTCCCCATTGTCCGTTTGATACAGCCATTCTTTCAAACTCAGTTTGTTTTGCTAAAATGGTTTTTATGCGTAGAAATTTGATCGAATATTCATCAATACTCTTTACAGATGTTTCTAAAAAGTATCTTCAAAAACACAAAAAAAAATTTGTTCAAAGTACAAATCATTTTAATAAATACTTAATAATAATAATAATCACAGTTAGCTGATAAGTTAAGAGTGGTTATATTCACAGTTAATGTACAGTCTATATACACATCTGCTGGAAAGCTTGACATACAAGTAGGGTTAAGGTTAAGGTTATTCTTTTCCATGAACTGGCATGAATCAAGCGAAAAGCTCAGACATCTCGTAGAGGGCTTGAATAAGTTCCTTTCGGAATCTTGTGGAGTCCTGAAATTTCTTTACCAGTTCTTCAAACATTCTTTGGTCCAGACAGGTAGGAAGGAATCTGATAGCCCGGGAAAACGAACTCAAAAAATGCGAGTATGTCTTGATCGAATTTTTTTGGCTTTTTTATATTGAAACCGATCAACTTTTTTAAGGATTTTTTTTAATTTTATTTCTTTTTTTTCAGGATTTTAGCCCGTAAAAATACAAAACGAACAGTATTAGAAGCGGAATAGTAAGACGAGATGTGAACATAGATGGAATGGTTTCCTGCAACAAAGTGTGACTGATTATCACATTTCTTCAACTATTAAATATTCATCTTTAATAGAGAACTCAAGAACTTCCTTATCCGAACTTCTGATACATTAACGGTAGAGAATTTTACTGACCTGCAAACCTGTAACAAACACCGTATCCTTCTTTGGCGACTGCTGCAAAGGACGCACCGAGCCAAGAATCTTCTGGATGTTCGTCTTCTTTCATAGTGTTCGTCACATTTGGCACCTATAAAATAGAGGGAGAGAGAAGAGGAATAAGAACGAGAATCAAGATTACACAAACGTACACTAATTATAGAATTGAAAAAACCTCTAGTTAAATCAGTGACCTAAGTTAATGTTATTACATTCTATTATAATTAAACGTCAACCTTTTCAGTGGAACCTGTACTTTTTTTTCGAGAAAAAAGTCTAATTTTTTATATTTTTTTCAGTAAAACCTATTTCAATGAATTGCTTTATTGAATGAAAAGTTTTTCTACCTTCTTTTTCTTGAAAAACTTACCTTTTCTTTCTACCTTGAAGAAAAATGAAAATTTTCTACCGAAAAAAAGAGAAACTTTTGTGACAACTGCCACGCCTTCAATTTCACTATGTTGAAGTAATTAGTGGCAATTCGACGTTTATCAGTTATAATAACACTGAAGATTTTATGAACTAGCTCGCACTAGTGTGAACTACCTCATGAGCACACTAGTACGAACTTTTTTATGGTGAAGTTAAAGACGCGGCTGAAAAAAACCACTCATCAAAAAGCGCTGTTTCGAATGTGGAAAATGCTAAAATCACCAATTGTTACAGCTGCTTTCTTGACCTCTCGCAGTTGACTTTGTCTCTGATGGCTCTCTTTCAATCTTGATTTTTTTTCACGCGCATGCTCACAACGACTAAAAATGTGAGCACCTTTTCGAGTCTGGAAAGAAATCGAGCAATCGAAGAGCTGCATTTCTTAGAAAACATGTTTTTTTGTATATCATTCACGGTGCAAGTGTTTTACGAATTAGGTTAACGTTTCACAAAAATAGTGGGCTTTTTTATTTTTTGGTAAAAGTTTCAATGAATTTTTATTGAAAAAAAGGTAGAAGTTTCATTAAAATAGGTTGACGTGCCACTAAATTAGGTTTTAAAAGTTTTTGAATCAGGTAGACGTCAAGCTCAAATTAGGTGGAAGTTTCACTGAAATAGAAGACGTTTCTTTCATATCCTTATAAAACTCACGTGTGACGTAGACAGCAGCCAAGGCTGTTGGATGTAGTGCGAGAGAAAGGGCGAGCTGATTCCGGTACCTTGAGAAAGAACGTACAACACGAACAGATGACGATCCACCGCCTCAAGAAGTTTATTCATCAACAGCTATCGGGATAAGAAGAATAACGTTTCGTCGTGAATTCTATTCGAGAAGTGCCTAATGATGGATAAATGAAGTGAAAAGAGCACTGTGATGAATTATTAAATCATTGACCAAGAAATTAGAAATCTTTCTATGCATCTTATTATTTTCCCCAATATTTCTCATGTTTCAAGTAACAAAAATAATGAATAGATATACAATATATAAAGCATTTCTATCAGATGCTTACCTTGGAGGTAAGCAATAAACTCACCTTGTTAACCATGCATTCCCGATTGCGTTGAGTGTGCAAATCTGCGGCCGTCTTTAAAAGATTCGCACATGCCGAATTCTCAAACACATTGCGCTCCATGCTAATTTATCGTAGTTATTTTCTTAATTGCTTAGAGCAAGCTTTCGTTAATAAGCCACTTCGGTAAAGTATCAACATTCCATGTAAATAATGTAACACAAATTTTTTGTTGAGAAATTCGATAATAAAACGTACATCCCGATTAGTCTCTAGCATCGCAATCACAAATGAGCAGCTCTCATCCGTGACAGTCCTCAGGGTTTCCGTTCGGGAGTTCGAGAAGAATCTGGCCGAGGCAGCTTCATAGGTAAGTACAAAGCGTCCTTGATCCTGTGATGAATACGGCCTCCATAGCAACTTTTCACTCTACACTTGTTGGCGATGAGGGTATTTCTCTCACCCGAACTGCGGTTATACATATTCTACCCGATGAGGGTATTTCTCTCACCCGAACTGCGGTTATACATATTCTACCCGATGAGGGTATTTCTCTCACCCGAACTGCGGTTATACATATTCTACCCGATGAGGGTATTTCTCTCACCCGAACTGCGGTTATACATATTCTACCCGATGAGGGTATTTCTCTCACCCGAACTGCGGTTATACATATTCTACCCGATGAGGGTATTTCTCTCACCCGAACTGCGGTTATACATATTCTACCCGATGAGGGTATTTCTCTCACCCGAACTGCGGTTATACATATTCTACCCGATGAGGGTATTTCTCTCACCCGAACTGCGGTTATACATATTCTACCCGATGAGGGTATTTCTCTCACCCGAACTGCGGTTATACATATTCTACCCGATGAG
The DNA here is from genome assembly GCA_964056735.1 of Allodiplogaster pararmata. Lineage (NCBI taxonomy): Eukaryota > Metazoa > Nematoda > Chromadorea > Rhabditida > Diplogasteridae > Allodiplogaster > Allodiplogaster pararmata. The sequence goes on from OZ057406.1 coordinate 19,617,018, forward strand.
GGTATTTCTCTCACCCGAACTGCGGTTATACATATTCTACCCGATGAGGGTATTTCTCTCACCCGAACTGCGGTTATACATATTCTACCCACTGAAACATGCATTCTAAAAAAACCTATTGTCCACTTTTCTTTTCTAATTGCTCATATATCAATAAAAGACTTTTCAATTTAACTTTTTCTCAATAATAATTTTTTGAGAAGAAGCGTACCGTTCCGTTCTCGCTAGTTTTTCTCCCATTCACCAGAACTCGTTTTGCTAGTTGGAGATAAGACACATTACCATGAAGCTCGTCTGCCACTCTAGTATTAGCGAAAATATAGGAACAAAAGACAGGTGTTCCGGGTGCAAACATGCGATTTTAAAAAATTGTGATAAGCTTTTCTGCAGAGCGCAGCTAGCTCAAAGCGCGGGAGAAAGTCGGAGATCTGACGCTTGCACTGTTGAGCTGAACAAAAACCGGGGATGGCTGGCCGATTTTATGAGCAAAAAACGAGAGCACTACTTAGACAATAACTCAAAACGAACCCTGTAGTTAGCGAGTTGTATGGCCATTTGAACGAAAGCATCGGGCGAGATGCCGAACTTTTTGATGAGTCCCTTCCCGTAATGGATGAAGGTTGTAGATGCCATGTCAACATCATCTCGCAGAGGAATGTAAGAAGAGTAGCATCTGCGGATTGTCAATATCCCCTTGGTTGAGTTTCGTAACAAAAGAAACTTTATATGCAATCATGAAGAAAAAGCGAATGAACACTCTTTTTTCAACTTTTTTCTCCATCTTTTTTCTCCATGCTTGTTGTTGTTGTTTCATTCAGTATAGGCTTCTCTTTCTGTTTTATTTATTGTTTTCAACGATTTTGAGAGCCAAGTACTCCGCCGCGAAAAACAAGCAATAGCAAGATTATTAATTCTATTTTTTTGATCTTTGTTAATCGTTTAAAGCAACGATGGGCTGAGACTATAATGAATGAAAGTTTTTTTTCTTGTAACCGTGTTTTTTTAAAAATTATTATTTCTTGTAACCGTGTTTACTATCGTTGAAACACAACCTGGAGGCTTACTTCTTCAATTTATCGGCCTCACCGGAAAACATTGTGAATAACTGGTAGATGTTCCCGATCCCTAGCGATGTTTTCCTGTTTTTTTCAAATATCAGTTTTATCAGAAAAATTCAACTTTTTTATACAACCAAAATGCCGAGGGAAAATTCGAGAACCTTTCAATCTCTTTATCCATCTCTTCATCAACCGAAATGGGAATTTTCTCGGCTAATCTCAGTCCGGCTGCGACTGCTTCTCTCACATTGAGGGCCGCCTCTCTTGCCAATTGCTCTTCCAGTGGCGGATACCTAAAATCCTCAGCCTTTGCTTAGCAAGACTTCCAGAAGTCTATTAGAATTTTTTTTGCATGCTTTGAGGCAATGTACGCTTTTTTTAGATGAGACAAGTTTTCTTTTATTTTGTAAATTTTCGGGACTAGCGGTGTCTGCCCTCTGGGCCCCTGTCATTGAGTTTAGCGCCAGTGTAGGACATATTGCTATTCCGTGGGATATGAATATGGAAGGGTCTTGTTCTATCAATTTCACATACTCAGTTCAATGATTGTTTAAAAATTCCAAAATGTTTAGGCACTTTGTGAGTTGCGAAGTAGTCTTTCCAGCTGCAATTTGTTTTAGTTTATCTTGGTATGGATAAAGAATAATGGTCGTATGCGCGACTATTATGCGAAGAGTCCCAAGTTTGACCATAACTTTGAACAGATCCGCCCAACTTGAGGTGTTTAAGAGATAATGGTGATATTTTGGCATATCTGATTCTCCTTCTTGCTGCTACGTACACTAGCAGTTACCAAGCGGGCAGCCAATGGTTATACCAGGATAGGTCGGTACCACATCTTAGAAAAGCGTGTAGACTGCCACGGGGAGTGAATAAGCATGAGGAAGGTTATTATGCCGTTGAATTCTTATACGACCAATCAAAAATTCTAGAAGACGCGAAACTTGAGTGATAGAAATCTTTCAAATTAGGTCCATCATACAACTGCTGACTTCTTCTTCTTCTTCTTCTTCCTAGCGTTATTCTCGCTGAAGAGCGAGGTCCGCTGTGTAGATAGCACTTCGCCACAAAATAAACAACTGCTGACATTTACATAAAATGCTAGGTAAACATATCAGTGCTTCTAGAAAGTTACACCGAGAGAACGAACTTGAGAATGACGGTGTCCATTCGAACGAAGTTCTCCATCACGTGATCAAACTCGGATCCGTCCCCGATGCTGTGCTCCGTTGTTCCTCCACACTGTCAATCACAATATCACCAATCAGAGTTCATTCAACTAATTTAAAAAACAGACATAAATCTGTGTTCGGCATTTTTTTGTTTATTTTCGAGCGAGATCGTTATGGCATCATCTTGCTGTTTGCTCTGTTCTAGAAAATTGAGAGTTTTCGTTATTGATATAAGTTTCGCCTCTCGTAATTCTTTCAAATCTAGCTTAAATTTTTTCAATGTTTGATATATACTCCCGAAATTGTTTAAACCATCGCACGGAAAAAGCTATTCCACCGGGCGGAATCCAACCCAGCCATTGTTTTTCAAACCGGGAGCAAGCGCTAATAATTACACCACTATTCGGTGCAAGAGTACTATATGGAAGGCCGGGTTAGATCCCGCCCGGAAGGCTAGTTTTTTTCCGTGCAAGGGTTTTATCAATTATCGTCTCAGCCAGATTTTTTTATCAGTCTTTAAACTGCAAAAGATATTTCCAAAACAATGCAAGACCGTAGATAAGGAGCAAAAAATAGAGGAAAAGGCAAAGATACTCTGGAGTTGCGGGCGATGGCATAGTTGAGTGACTTGTCCACCCATCTGTTCACTCCATTCCCCGTTAGCATCGATCGCATGAAGGATGAGAGCAACTCTGGACGCTCCTGACATTTTTATAGATTTAGTCAACCAATTAATAATATTTTCGTCGTAATATTCTTATGTAAACGACAATTTTTTTATTAAAAGTGAAATATTTTTTCCAAAATAAATATCTAGTTCTACATCTTTTACATAGAACACCAGAAGGTAGCCTTACCATATTCTCTGATCTCTCGTTCTTTATCCTCCTCAAAATCTTCCTGCAGGCCTTCTCATTATTCTGGGCCTTTTTTAAATGATTTTCTCTCATATATTATTTCACATCTATGAAAATAAGCTCAAAAGGTAGAATTGTTTGAATTATGTGAGTTTTTTTTCAAGTCCGGATGTGACATAATGGTAGTGCGAAAGGTCCTAAGTTCGAATCACACCTAGGAAAGATTCACCCAGAACCAAGGGTTAAGAAATTTAGGTAGTTCTGTTGCACAAAAGTCACTCTTCCAACTGCTGCTACACACACTACTAGTGAACCGGCGCTCAGCACATCACTGACATATACTTGAATGGACTGCCGAAGCCCCCCGAGACGATTAAACTGGTCGGGTATGCGGATGATCTGACAGTACTGGCCTCTCACCCTGACTGGAGAGTTGGAGCCGATAGACTGAATTCCTACCTCCCAGCCCTCACCAGCCATCTTGGGGAACTAAAGATGGACATCTCGGCAGCTAAATCCAGTGTAACGCTCTTCACCACCAACACAAAGGAATGTCGTGAAGTACCAGAAGTTGTGGTCAACGGTGAGCCACTCCCTCTAAGTAGAGCCCCCAAAATCCTTGGTGTCACCTTGGACCAGATGGGAACCTACCGTCAACACGCCGAAGGACTAAAGACAAGGGCAACAAAAAGATTGAATGTCCTCCGAGCAATCGCGGGAAGAAGGTGGGGACAGAAGACCGAGACAATGCTGAACACCTACAAAGCAACCACTAGAGCAGTCTTGTCTTACGCAGCACCCATCTACTCGCCCCAACTTGCCGAATCACATTGGACTTCCTTGCAAGCAGCACAAAACAAAGCCATTCGGATCGCAACAGGAAACCTTGCAATTGCGGACACTCAGCACCTGGCATACGAGAGCAAACTTCTTCCAGTCAAAGAACACAACCTCATGCTCAGCAAACAATTCACCGCCAAGGCCAGGCTTCAACCCAACCATCCATCTCACCGCATCTGCACTGAAGCAAAACCTCCCAGGGCAATAAGAAAGCACGCCAAAGACATAGACATAGTACTAGGTGATACGGACTATAAAGTGGCCCTCAGAAAAATACACACGGAGACAGTCAGAGACTTTCTCAGAAATAGTCGACCCAACCCAGTTCTGGGAACTAAACCTCCTAGAATACACAAGTCCACGTCCCAACTATCCAGAGAAAATCAGATAACTCTGTCTCAATTGCGAAGCGGCCACTCTAGTTTCCTTAACAGTTATCTCCACCGAATAGGGGCCAATGAATCTCCCCTCTGCCCACTGTGTAGGATAGAGCCGCATACTTCGAGACATATTTTTTCGTGTCGCTGTAACCCCACTTCACTTAGCCCTATCGACCTTTGGAATAGGCCGCACTCGGTTGTTGATTTCTTGTTCAATTAAATCTCTCCAAAAAAAAAAAAAAAAAAAGTGAAAGAGAAAAAAAAAAAAATAAAAAAAAACATAAAAAATAAAAAATAAATAAATAAAAAAATAAATAAATAAAAAAAAAATTAAGGAGAGTAAAAAAAAAAAAACTAATAAGAGAGAGAGGAAAGAGAGTGTGGGCTTATAACGCTGGAGGGTCGAGAGCTTTGACGACTTCCTCCAGTGTCTCGCGAAGGAAGATCTACCCGTTGGGCAAGACAACAACAACAGCACATCACTGTTTCTACCAGGATAGCTCTGCCCCGCAACTCAGGAAAGCGCGTACCCTGCTGTTAGGGCATGAGAAAGCCCGGAGAAGATTATCAACAGTATTATCTGTTTTATTTGCAAGTTTTCTTTTTCAATCGTAAAAATTTCCTGATTTGGTTTTCCGAGAAGTCATTTGTGAAGCAGCTCATCACATAGATATGTAGTAAAGAGAAGCTAGGTTTAGTAAGAAGAGTGACTACCGGTTGGTAGTCATAGTCCTCTCTCTCATCCAGAATGACAACAAAGGCAGCACTTTCAATGACTTGCAAGGCCTCTTTGTTGACTGGATGATCCAGGAAGAACTTCTTACGGTTTTGAGCCCATCGTATCCTTCAAAAAGATTTTATTGTTTGAATATAAAACTCTCTGCGCCATAAATTACTTGATTATACGTCTCTTCAAACATACAATAACGCGGTTTATCTCGATGTTGATCGTGACTGCAGTGTTATCGGGGTTTTTATTGATGTGCTTTTCAATTATAAGCGAAATTACTGCGCGCTTAATACCTGTTTTATTGTTCAGTTCTCCTGAACTTCGAGATTATCTAACTTCTGTTTACTGGGTTTCCGTTTGAGAGTGATTTTTCCACCTGCCCTTCATAACCAGACTACTTGATATGTACTTGTTTCTTCAAATGTTGTTTCTTCAAATGTTGTTTCTTAACATGCACAAACATCACTTGTCTCTATATGCTTCTTTCTTCACTACTTAAGTTTTTCTCTTATTATTTTAGTCAGCAAACAACTGAGCGCTTATTTTGAGTGTGTTTTTTTTAAAAAAATCTAAACCTTCTAATCAGCAAAATTCTTTGTGCTTGGTTACCTCTTTCATGTGCTTATTTCACCTAAAACCTTTAATCAGCGAACTACTGCACGCTTGGTACCTGTTTTAGAGTCTTTCTTATACCCGCACTGCTGGATCAAGCTTTTCCACCAAATAGCTAAGGACAAAAAATGTCCATTTCATCGCGAACTTATGCTTTTTTCATTCACGCAAATTTTAATAAAGATACGTAGAGAAAGGAGGGGCACATGAAGCGATATTTTATCGGAAGTATTGTTCAGCTATAGAACAGAGGTGTATGAAGCTTTAGAATCTTTCTTCTTCTTTTCAGAAAGGTATGGCAAAACACTCCGGAGGGCAGGGTAGAAAGGGTGGCGGGTATCGAAAGCAGATAGAGCACTCATCCAAGTCCCCCTCTCCATAGGGATTCGATGTCTGTAGAATACAGCAGAGACGGCATGTTGAATCGTGATGCACAATATCAGGACGAACATTAGCAGACCTCGGCTCATTTTCAAGATTCAAGAGCAAGCTGGGCACAACCGGTTGGTAGCAGACAAAACCCAGACAGAAACAGCAAATGTTTCCTATCCTTTCATGTTTTCTTAGCCATTTTTTGTAATTGTTTTTCTCTTTCTTCATTTGAAACTGAGACAGGAAAAGTGGAAGAAAGACAGAAACAGAGAGAGATAGAATGAGAAAGAGGAGAAGAGAAAGACAGAAACAGAGAGAGATAGAATGAGAAAGAGGAGAAGAGAAAGACAGAAACAGAGAGAGATAGAATGAGAAAGAGGAGAAGAGAAAGACAGAAACAGAGAGAGATAGAATGAGAAAGAGGAGAAGAGAAAGACAGAAACAGAGAGAGATAGAATGAGAAAGAGGAGAAGAGAAAGACAGAAACAGAAAGAGATAGAATGAGAAAGAGGAGAAGAGAAAGACAGAAACAGAGAGAGATAGAATGAGAAAGAGGAGAAGAGAAAGACAGAAACAGAGAGAGATAGAATGAGAAAGAGGAGAAGAGAAAGACAGAAACAGAGAGAGATAGAATGAGGAAGAGGAGAAGAGAAAGACAGAAACAGAGAGAGATAGAATGAGAAAGAGGAGAAGAGAAAGACAGAAACAGAGAGAGACAGAAACAGAGAGAGATAGAATGAGAAAGAGGAGAAGAGAAAGACAGAAACAGAGAGAGATAGAATGAGAAAGAGGAGAAGAGAAAGACAGAAACAGAGAGAGATAGAATGAGAAAGAGGAGAAGAGAAAGACAGAAACAGAGAGAGATAGAATGAGAAAGAGGAGAAGAGAAAGACAGAAACAGAGAGAGATAGAATGAGAAAGAGGAGAAGAGAAAGACAGAAACAGAAAGAGATAGAATGAGAAAGAGGAGAAGAGAAAGACAGAAACCGAGAGAGATAGAATGAGAAAGAGGAGAAGAGAAAGACAGAAACAGAGAGAGATAGAATGAGAAAGAGGAGAAGAGAAAGACAGAAACAGAGAGAGATAGAATGAGAAAGAGGAGAAGAGAAAGACAGAAACAGAGAGAGATAGAATGAGAAAGAGGAGAAGAGAAAGACAGAAACAGAGAGAGATAGAATGAGAAAGAGGAGAAGAGAAAGACAGAAACAGAAAGAGATAGAATGAGAAAGAGGAGAAGAGAAAGACAGAAACAGAGAGAGATAGAATGAGAAAGAGGAGAAGAGAAAGACAGAAACAGAGAGAGATAGAATGAGAAAGAGGAGAAGAGAAAGACAGAAACAGAGAGAGATAGAATGAGAAAGAGGAGAAGAGAAAGACAGAAACAGAGAGAGATAGAATGAGAAAGAGGAGAAGAGAAAGACAGAAACAGAGAGAGATAGAATGAGAAAGAGGAGAAGAGAAAGACAGAAACAGAGAGAGATAGAATGAGAAAGAGGAGAAGAGAAAGACAGAAACAGAGAGAGATAGAATGAGAAAGAGGAGAAGAGAAAGACAGAAACAGAGAGAGATAGAATGAGAAAGAGGAGAAGAGAAAGACAGAAACAGAGAGAGATAGAATGAGAAAGAGGAGAAGAGAAAGACAGAAACAGAGAGAGATAGAATGAGAAAGAGGAGAAGAGAAAGACAGAAACAGAGAGAGATAGAATGAGAAAGAGGAGAAGAGAAAGACAGAAACAGAGAGAGATAGAATGAGAAAGAGGAGAAGAGAAAGACAGAAACAGAGAGAGATAGAATGAGAAAGAGGAGAAGAGAAAGACAGAAACAGAGAGAGATAGAATGAGAAAGAGGAGAAGAGAAAGACAGAAACAGAGAGAGATAGAATGAGAAAGAGGAGAAGAGAAAGACAGAAACAGAGAGAGATAGAATGAGAAAGAGGAGAAGAGAAAGACAGAAACAGAGAGAGATAGAATGAGAAAGAGGAGAAGAGAAAGACAGAAACAGAGAGAGATAGAATGAGAAAGAGGAGAAGAGAAAGACAGAAACAGAGAGAGATAGAATGAGAAAGAGGAGAAGAGAAAGACAGAAACAGAGAGAGATAGAATGAGAAAGAGGAGAAGAGAAAGACAGAAACAGAGAGAGATAGAATGAGAAAGAGGAGAAGAGAAAGACAGAAACAGAGAGAGATAGAATGAGAAAGAGGAGAAGAGAAAGACAGAAACAGAGAGAGATAGAATGAGAAAGAGGAGAAGAGAAAGACAGAAACAGAGAGAGATAGAATGAGAAAGAGGAGAAGAGAAAGACAGAAACAGAGAGAGATAGAATGAGAAAGAGGAGAAGAGAAAGACAGAAACAGAGAGAGATAGAATGAGAAAGAGGAGAAGAGAAAGACAGAAACAGAGAGAGATAGAATGAGAAAGAGGAGAAGAGAAAGACAGAAACAGAGAGAGATAGAATGAGAAAGAGGAGAAGAGAAAGACAGAAACAGAGAGAGATAGAATGAGAAAGAGGAGAAGAGAAAGACAGAAACAGAGAGAGATAGAATGAGAAAGAGGAGAAGAGAAAGACAGAAACAGAGAGAGATAGAATGAGAAAGAGGAGAAGAGAAAGACAGAAACAGAGAGAGATAGAATGAGAAAGAGGAGAAGAGAAAGACAGAAACAGAGAGAGATAGAATGAGAAAGAGGAGAAGAGAAAGACAGAAACAGAGAGAGATAGAATGAGAAAGAGGAGAAGAGAAAGACAGAAACAGAGAGAGATAGAATGAGAAAGAGGAGAAGAGAAAGACAGAAACAGAGAGAGATAGAATGAGAAAGAGGAGAAGAGAAAGACAGAAACAGAGAGAGATAGAATGAGAAAGAGGAGAAGAGAAAGACAGAAACAGAGAGAGATAGAATGAGAAAGAGGAGAAGAGAAAGACAGAAACAGAGAGAGATAGAATGAGAAAGAGGAGAAGAGAAAGACAGAAACAGAGAGAGATAGAATGAGAAAGAGGAGAAGAGAAAGACAGAAACAGAGAGAGATAGAATGAGAAAGAGGAGAAGAGAAAGACAGAAACAGAGAGAGATAGAATGAGAAAGAGGAGAAGAGAAAGACAGAAACAGAGAGAGATAGAATGAGAAAGAGGAGAAGAGAAAGACAGAAACAGAGAGAGATAGAATGAGAAAGAGGAGAAGAGAAAGACAGAAACAGAGAGAGATAGAATGAGAAAGAGGAGAAGAGAAAGACAGAAACAGAGAGAGATAGAATGAGAAAGAGGAGAAGAGAAAGACAGAAACAGAGAGAGATAGAATGAGAAAGAGGAGAAGAGAAAGACAGAAACAGAGAGAGATAGAATGAGAAAGAGGAGAAGAGAATAAAATAGAAGGAAATTTCTTGATTTTTTGATCTCCACCTCGAAAGGAACAAGAAGAGAGCGAACCTTTCGTCATGGGTGAGAGCGGGAACTCTTCCCGAAGCTCCTTCTACCTTGGTGTTCGCTCGCTGTAGGAGCTCACTCATTATACTGCCACAAAGCACATTTGAAAAACTATCAATAACTGTTTACTAATTTATTGAATCTAGTTTTTAAACATTCAGTTTTGAAAGAAAACCTATTCATTTGATCCTGCTACTTAGTTTTAAAAACAAACAGAATTGGAAATTTTTGTTTTGAACTACTTCATCAATGCAACCCTTCGGCTGTTTAATACTCAATGGTTTTAATTAACGAATTTTAACAGTTGGGAAAGTAATTAATAAGTATTACATACTATCTTCTGAAGTTTATACAGAGCAAACCTACCACAGAGTCATCTGCTTTGAGTGATAATATTTAGAGTGCTCCGATCTTTAAATGTATCAGAAATCAAAAGCTTAGGCTTTAACCATATGGTCTGTTGAGTGCATTGAGTCAAGGAAATTGGATACCATCGAACCACTTTTCTACGTTACCAGTGATCCATCGTAAATCCAGAGCAAGCGATATATTCAAATGGTCAAATACTAGCGTCTAATGGTCAAATACGTGTCCGGATGTGGCATAATGGTAGTGTGTTCGACTATTATGCGAAGAGTCCCGAGTTCGACTCCCACCCCGGACTGATCCACCCAAACCAAGGGGGTTAAGAAATGTTGGTAGTACTCATGCACGAATCTGACTCTTCCCACTGCTGCTATTCACACTAGCACTGATATAGCAGGCATGCACTGGTTCTACCAGGATAGACCTGTCCTGCATCTCAGGGGAGCGCGTACCCTGCCGCGAGGAAGATTATAATTAGCGTCTAATGACGAGTGTCTACCTAAGACTGCGGGGAGTCCCTTTTTTGTAAAGCTGCTTCTAACGCTCTAGGCCCCTCTCTTTCGATGAAATTGACTTCTATGGCCATTAGTAGGCCTCTGTTTTGTGATACTGTAGTTTTCTGTGACCTTCTGTCTTATTTTCGGACTCTGTTAAGTTTTTAATTCGAAGAAATAAGGCGTGAATAAACGAATGAGGCCTTAAAGTCTGAGAGCTTTAATAAGAAAGAACCGATGAAAAAGAGCAGCTGACTCGGAGAGCTCCTCCAAAGTGTACATCCTTCTTCTTTCGTCGCAAGTCTCAACTTTGTAAATCCCTCCGTTGAAAAGCACAACAACATGAGAGGAAATACCTGCAGGACATCCTTCGATTTGTAGAAGGAGCAATAAGTTGGAGTTACATTGGAAGTACAGAGTTCATCATTGAATTATTCCCACTCTCGGTTTTACGGCCGACCTTTTCAAGTCATAATTTTCGAAATAATTAATTTTTTAGATTGAATTTTTTGTTGATTTTTTATATTTGATTCTAAACCGAACTATTATTTTCATAGCCTGAACGACTCTTCATTTTTCAAGAGTTCGACCGCCCGAGTTGGTTGAAAAGTTATTTACCAACTTGACGGAAGCCGCCCGAGTAGGTTGAAAAGTTATTTACCAACTTGACGGAAGCCGCCCGAGTAGGTTGAAAAGTTATTTACCAACTTGACCGCCCGAGTAGGTTGAAAAGTTATTTACCAACTTGACGGAAGCCGCCCGAGTAGGTTGAAAAGTTATTTACCAACTTGACGGAAGCCGCCCGAGTAGGTTGAAAAGTTATTTACCAACTTGACCGCCCGAGTAGGTTGAAAAGTTATTTACCAACTTGACGGAAGCCGCCCGAGTAGGTTGAAAAGTTATTTACCAACTTAACGGAAGCCGCCCGAGTAGGTTGAAAAGTTATTTACCAACTTGACGGAAGCCGCCCGAGTAGGTTGAAAAGTTATTTACCAACTTGACCGCCCGAGTAGGTTGAAAAGTTATTTACCAACTTGACGGAAGCCGCCCGAGTCGGTTGAAAAGTTATTTACCAACTTAACGGAAGCCGCCCGAGTAGGTTGAAAAGTTATTTACCAACTTGACGGAAGCCGCCCGAGTAGGTTGAAAAGTTATTTACCAACTTAACGGAAGCCGCCCGAGTAGGTTGAAAAGTTATTTACCAACTTGACGGAAGCCGCCCGAGTAGGTTGAAAAGTTATTTACCAACTTAACGGAAGCCGCCCGAGTAGGTTGAAAAGTTATTTACCAACTTGACGGAAGCCGCCCGAGTAGGTTGAAAAGTTATTTACCAACTTAACGGAAGCCGCCCGAGTAGGTTGAAAAGTTATTTACCAACTTGACGGAAGCCGCCCGAGTAGGTTGAAAAGTTATTTACCAACTTGACGGAAGCCGCCCGAGTAGGTTGAAAAGTTATTTACCAACTTGACGGAAGCCGCCCGAGTAGGTTGAAAAGTTATTTACCAACTTGACCGCCCGAGTAGGTTGAAAAGTTATTTACCAACTTGACGGAAGCCGCCCGAGTCGGTTGAAAAGTTATTTACCAACTTAACGGAAGCCGCCCGAGTAGGTTGAAAAGTTATTTACCAACTTGACGGAAGCCGCCCGAGTAGGTTGAAAAGTTATTTACCAACTTGACGGAAGCCGCCCGAGTAGGTTGAAAAGTTATTTACCAACTTGACCGCCCGAGTAGGTTGAAAAGTTATTTACCAACTTGACCGCCCGAGTTGGTTGAAAAGTTATTTACCAACTTGACGGAAGCCGCCCGAGTCGGTTGAAAAGTTATTTACCAACTTAACGGAAGCCGCCCGAGTAGGTTGAAAAGTTATTTACCAACTTGACGGAAGCCGCCCGAGTAGGTTGAAAAGTTATTTACCAACTTGACCGCCCGAGTAGGTTGAAAAGTTATTTACTAACTTGACGGAAGCCGCCCGAGTCGGTTGAAAAGTTATTTACCAACTTAACGGAAGCCGCCCGAGTAGGTTGAAAAGTTATTTACCAACTTGACGGAAGCCGCCCGAGTAGGTTGAAAAGTTATTTACCAACTTGACCGCCCGAGTAGGTTGAAAAGTTATTTACCAACTTGACCGCCCGAGTTGGTTGAAAAGTTATTTACCAACTTGACGGAAGCCGCCCGAGTCGGTTGAAAAGTTATTTACCAACTTAACGGAAGCCGCCCGAGTAGGTTGAAAAGTTATTTACCAACTTGACGGAAGCCGCCCGAGTAGGTTGAAAAGTTATTTACCAACTTGACCGCCCGAGTAGGTTGAAAAGTTATTTACCAACTTGACGGAAGCCGCCCGAGTCGGTTGAAAAGTTATTTACCAACTTAACGGAAGCCGCCCGAGTAGGTTGAAAAGTTATTTACCAACTTGACGGAAGCCGCCCGAGTAGGTTGAAAAGTTATTTACCAACTTGACGGAAGCCGTTTGGGCAGAGTTTCGGCTGTCGAGCTTATCATTCAAGTCAATACATATTGTTTTTTTCAATTTTGAACCTAGTAAGAGCTTTAAAAATTGTTCTAAGGCTTTTCGGGGGGAAACGTCGGTAAGTCGGTCGCTTTGGAAAAGCAATTCAGCAAGTTAGTAGTTTACTCATGATTCTAGAGAGCGAAGATATATTTCGATTCACGCTTTTAAAGGTTCATATCGAAATCACATAGAATATCAATTAGTCGGTGATGAAGAAATACAACGCATTTGTAGGTAAAACAAGTTTTTTCTTCCGCGATAAAAATATTATATAATCAATTATATAGTTTTGAAAAATCTTATATAATCAAAAATTCCTCTTTATCAAGAAAGCAGTTTTTTAACATGCCAAATGAGCTTTGAACTGAAATAAGAGATGTTTGAGATGATCTACCGTGTTTTTGTAGATGATCAATGCCCTCGCCGGGCACTCGCGTCACAGCGTAAAGTCTGTCGTAGTGCGAGGAACATAGTAGACCTTCTCCTAGCTAAGAGAAACACAGAATCAGAGTTAAGACGAATAACTTACTTATACATATAAGAGTGAATCAAAACACTAAAAAATCACTGTTATTCGAATATTACACGGACAATAGCAAGCCCACCGGGCGGGATTGAACCCAGTCCTATTTCACATATCTGACCGGGCAGGCGAGTACGTTACCATATTCAGTGTGAATGATGGTTAAAAAAGACACACCGGAGAGAATCTCTGACGGTCGATTCCCAGTTGCGACAACATTTCTATGTAAATGACGTGGGCCGCGCGAACGGCTTGCGTCGCTGGCCGATCTCGAACCAAATCGATATGAGCCACACTGCTGGAGATCAGCAGACAACCCCTGATAAAAATGATCGATAGCTGATCTGGGGTTTGTGAAGCGAACTTGTGTTTGTGAAGAAAAGAAAAAGAGGTTTGTGTTTGTGAAGAAGTGTTTGTGAAGTGTTTGTGAAGTTTGTGAAGTTTGAAAAAGTGTTTGTGAAGAAAAGAAAAAGTGAAGTGAAGGTTTGTGAAGCCCGCAAAAAGTTCAACCTCTGGATTATTCCATCATGGAATGAATTAATGAAATACATTACTTCTTATTTGATCATTGAGAAGTTCTTAATCATCTCGAGTATACAAAATTTCATGTGACCGATCATCAGAAACAAAGGAGATTGGGCGAACGTCGTCACAATAAGTTCTTGGAATTCCCAAGACTTATCTGGTTCAGATTTGATTCTCAATAATACTATTCAATGTTTGAAATTTCAGCCATTGTTTAGTATTTTCCCAGTATGAACACTCCCAGGAATCAAAAGGAACCGACCGGTTGAACCAGTAGGCATATTTCTCCCAGAAGGGAGTGACGTAATTGGACGAAAACAGGGAGTACAGCCATGCATACCTACAAATATCATTAAATATTGTGCTTTTCTCGGATTTTTCCTGGAGTGTCCATATTTTTATGAACTAAAATCCCTCAGCTCAAATACAAAATTTTACGCTCGTCCCAACAAAATTTTGTCAATTTTCTTACCCTTGCAACTTCTTGCCTTCGTTTTCCAAAAAATCTTTCGCTTTTAGTAGAATGGACTCGTATTCTTCTTTGGTGTGCAGGTGTCGGATACTAAGGAGATACTTCTCTACTGTATCTTTCAATGGCGGCACTGAAAATGGAAAGATTTTGAGTTCAAGAATTAAAAAAAAACTCCATCAAGCTTTAGGTCCTTAGCAGGATGTGTTACAGACCGCAAAATAAACTAATAGTGAGGGAAATGCAGATCTTGAAAAGAAACCGAGTACGTGAGAATAGAGAATTAAAAACAAATAGTGAATTTGTACAACTAGCTTTTTGAATTGCGCATGAATTTCACGCGGAGTGAAAGCTAAATGTTTGGGATGTTGACGAGAGGTGGATATCTTCGTGTTCCTAGTATATATCTTGGTTTCGAGTAGATACCCTTTATCGTATAACCTGTCAATCTTGGTAAAAGAGCATTGCAGGAGTGAAGAAGAGGAGGAAATGACTTGAGGGCTCTGCGGATGACCTACAAGAAGAGGAGGAAATGACTTGGGGGCTCTGCGGATGACGTACAAGAAGAGGAGGAAATGACTTGAGCAGGGGTTATTTAGTCATGACAGATCTTCTGTCGGCGGGCCTCTGTGTTCCAAATCTTTAGGGGGGGACCCTTATGTGAAAAAAGGTAAGGGGGACCCTTATGTGAGAAAAAAAAGAAACTTTTTTTTTTCATTCCTAAAGGGGGGACCCTTATGGGGAAAAATTTTTTTCCGTCTTCGGCGGGCCTCTGTTTTTCCAAATTGTAAGGGAGGACCCTTATGTGAACAAAAATTTTTCGCCTTCGGTGTGTCTCGGTTTGAAAAATCTTAAGGGGGGACCCTTATGTGAAAAAAGGTAAGGGGGACCCTTATGTGAGAAAAAAAAAATTTTTTTTTTCATTCCTAAAGGGGGGACCCTTATGGGGAAAAATTTTTTTCCGCCTTCGGCGGGCCTCTGTTTTTCCAAATTGTAAGGGGGGACCCTTATGTGAACAAAAATGTTTCGCCTTCGGCGTGTCTCGGTTTGAAAAATCATAAGGGGGGACCCTTATGTGAAAAAATTTCCCGCCTATGGCGGGCGTCTGTTTTTTTTTCTTTCACACTAAATAACCCCTGGACTTGAGGGTTCTGCGGATGACCTACAAGCTCACTACGGTGGATTTACACATCCATTGAATATTTTGAAATGCGAAAAAATAGGGAAACAGAGGGAATGAGGACATTGAAAACAGGTAAGAATGAATCAGAGACTTTCTAACACATTTAACAATAGAGGTTAATTTGAACAAAAAAGTTCAGAAACCAGAATATTAATTAGTGGCTTTTTGTAGTCAAGTTTTTTTTTAAATATCAATGTTTAAAAGTCACACGCTGAGCAGAGTTAACTTCATACATATGCTTTGCAGTGAACTACGCTTATTCCTGAGGTGCTACATAAAATCGGTCAACTCATTATTGAAGCCGATTCTACGTATGAAGGTTTGAAAAGATAGACGAAGAAGTTATACTCAAATCTACAATAGGAAATAGAATCGGCCATTACTGAAGCAAGCCAATCACACCAAACACCCCAGTTCATTACTAATGCACGCCACTGCGCGCGGAAAGAGAGAAGAGGGTTTGACGCACTAATATACTAATTTTTTTGAAACGGTCTCGTTAGCCTAAGCCGTACGGCCTCGTTAGCGTAAACTTTTGCCTAAGCCTAAGCAGAAAAAACATGAAAAACTAAATAAAGCGCATTGGGCGAAATTAAGAATTTAACCGCGCAGTGGCGTGCATTAGTAATGAATTGGCGTGTTTGGAGTGCGAAGCGTGCGTGGTGTGCTTTAGCAATAGAATCAAAGAGTGACTCTGAGAGGGCAACTGACACCCCAGAATTTGGTGGCGATAGAAGGCTTCTTAGGGTCCTCAAAGAGATATCCTTTGTAGGAGAAGAAGAAGAGTCGCAAGAAAAATCGCAGCAGAAAGACGGGGAAGTATGAGGAGCAGATCGCAGCTAAGGCGACCCTTCCTCCCTGAAGCACTGCTTATCAACTTAGGTCCCCTGAGCCTTCTTCTACTGCTAGTGGGAAGGGCCTACAACAATAAGGAACAAACGAGTCTTCCCAGTCTTGACCTCTTCTATGGTCTACACCCTTTCCCCTTTGTCTTTCAACCTCAACAAACTCATTAACCGTTATGGACTGCCTCCGAAAAATTTGGTGAGGCTGAATACTTAAAGAGATTAGAGAGATAGTGGATCCAATAAAATAACTTACCTTAGCGAATAAACTCTCTCCGAAAAAAGGAATGGTGTTGAGCAGAAAATTGTGAGGCTTTTGGTAGTGAATAGCAGCGAAGGCTATCAAAGATGCGCCGAAGAAAATTGGCTTCACCGGCCATATTCTGTTATCCAACGCGTTCTGTGATAAGAGTAATGTTTCAGTAATACAGAGTTAAGCTGTTATAAACAAAGCGCAACTAAATTTGACTTACGTATGACTTATATAAAGCTCTGTCGAATTTTGACGGGAAAGTGGTGCATATCGGAAAAGGAGGCCGTTCCTTGGGCTTCACCATTGATAAGTTACGAGCTGGAATCAGATTCTAGACCAAAGGAGACGAACAGCGATGAGAACTCGCAGAAGGCCGAAGTTCGAGAGAAAAAGAAAGAAAGACATCGAGAGAGCTATAGAAAGATAAATAAAGAGATAGGCAGATGGATACAGAGAAAAAGAGAGTGGGAAGAGATAGTAATAAACAAAGGGAGAAAGGCAGAGAAAGGAAGATAAAGATAACGAAGAAGATTGAGAGAGATAGAACACGTCATTGGATTGACATGTCAGCGCAAAGCTCAAGCGAGGGAGAGGATGATAAGGATGTACAATGGAGAGCACGTCCTTTGAGAGCATAGTGATCACTTGCTTTTCTCACTTTATAAGTGTTGAAGGTTCCAAAAAAGCAGCTTTCAAGAAGACGTTGACAACAAAATCTCATCACCCAAACCTCTTTTTACTACAAAAACTTCCTCACGCGTTTTCACTCATTTTCAAACAAAAGCCACAGATCCAGTTCAAACTCGTTCGAAACGATGTACGCGTGGTAAAGATCAATGGAGAACGTGGAGCGAGCAGGAAGTTCTCTTCTTCTCTTCTCTCTTCTTCACTGACCCTCTTGGGTTCGAGCGAGGATGGTTAGAGTCACCGTCGAAGAGAGGACGAGATGGGAAAATGGGAGAGGGTACTATGACACAATTTATCTCTCTCAAATTTACAGTGTTTTCCCGGTTGCAGGCTAGACTTTAACAATTGCGTGTCAACAGATGCTTCCGAAGGGAAGAAAGTAATCAACTTTGTTCGACTCATCAAAATATTCCCCTCGATACATCGTGTATATTTCACTCTTTCATTTACTTCAATTGCGTTCATTCCAATTTTCTCTTTCAATAACATATCGTGATCGAATTGAGGGCGCGAAATCGTGATTGCGATCTCTCGAAGACAATTTGAATAGTTGTTTCCTCATGGAGCGATTTTCTTGTAAAACAATTGCTCCAAGAATTCATCAATGGAACAAATCTCATCTTCTTTACAAACAGCGGGAGCAACTTTCGAGAAAACAAGAAACCTGTTCAATGATATCATAAACGACCGGAAAATTGAGCTAAAACTGGTTTTTCTCATTTTTAGTGAAAAAAATAAAACTACACTCTATTTGGGAATAACGAATACTCAGTATAAAAACCTAGGCATAAAAAGCATACCGATACATTCGAGATATGTGACATCCTTCAAGTTCACATAGTGACAGATGAAGAAAAAAATTCAAAACGAATGCCAGTATGTTAAAAAGACGAGTCATGCACATTAAAACTGCATCTTTGAAGGTCCCTCTCAATTCAACTTTGATCTTGTCAAGTATTGAGAAAACCACGTGTACCAATGAGTGAGTCGTCAATCGACTATAGTGTATTTAGGTTACCTGCCACTTGTTTGAATTCAACAACAGAGAGTATATTGAAGATCATTGAAGTTTCAAAATTTAAAAGCACTTTGGTCATCGCAAATTACTGTACATCCGTATTATGATGGGATTATCAAGAACTTGTATAATTTGTTCATTGGGTTTTTCATTTCGCTGCTTTCTTTCCACCTTTTGCACTTCGTGATTTTTTGCGGCGAGCTGCTCGATCTGCTTCGGGAGACTCTTCTCTAGCAGCTGGAATATATACTTAAAATGCAACGTTTCATATATCAAGCGATACAGATCATATTAGACTTTAACTTGTCAAAAAACGACCGTTTTACAAGCAAAGGTGCCTAGAATAATGAGAAGGAAGCAACTCTCAAGTCTTTTATTGCACGGCCATTACTAAAGCACGCCATTCACGTTAAACACGCCAAATCATTACTAATGCACGCCACTGCGCGGGAAAGAGAGAAAGAGTGTTTGACGCACTATTATGTATGTTTTTTGATACGGTCTCGTTAGCCTAAGCCGTACGGCCTCGTTAGCGTAAACTTTTGCCTAAGCTTAAGCAGAAAAAAAAACATGGAAAATGCGGAAAAAAAACAACTAAATAAAGCGCATGTGGCAAAGTTAAGAATTTTCCCGCTCATTGGCGTGCATTAGTAATGATTTGGCGTTCATAACGTGCATGGCGTGCTTTAGCCTATTGCACAACCTCTTTACTTCCTGAGCCCTTTTTCTCTCACTTGCTTTTCATTATTGTGGCCCGGATCTTATGAATATTGAATGGAGAATGCTTTCTTTCTACCATAATGCCACATTATTTTCTCCAAAACAAATCGCCAAAAAATA
Source organism: Allodiplogaster pararmata (assembly GCA_964056735.1). Classification (NCBI taxonomy): domain Eukaryota; kingdom Metazoa; phylum Nematoda; class Chromadorea; order Rhabditida; family Diplogasteridae; genus Allodiplogaster; species Allodiplogaster pararmata. Next base: position 19,636,167 of record OZ057406.1, read on the forward strand.
CAGGATTGATTGATATCTGCAAATATGTAAAGCGAGGTGAAGCAAAAACTTTTTGGTAAAAAATCCCAAAAAATAGCATTCATATTGATAGTATCTTGAGACCAAGGGTTATAGTCGTGTTTTCTTGCAGTAATTCAGGACATTTGAGATTTCAGTCTGATCGTAAGAGCTTTTTTTCTTCAAAAATACATCTTGTTAGAAGTGAGTGCATGGTTAACAGTTCGGATGTGAAAGGTCCTATCCCTTTTTTGTTTTTTGATAACAAAAAAATGCTTCACAACCCTTATTCAAACTTTCTTAAAGTTACGTAAATATGTAATCTTATAAATATAAATAATTCAACGAACCAGCTGAATTCAGAGAACATCATCAAAAAATTTTTTTTGTTGATATTTTTGAACTTGAACAACTTGAACGATATTTTTTTTACTTTTCTGTATAATTTTGCAGCTAGTACATATTAAACCCCTCGTCTCATTTTTGTGCTAACATGTTTTAGCACAAAAGATGTTTCGAATCGGACATAGCGGGTGAAAACACTCTTTTTTTGTCTGACAATTGCAGTTGTAGTTCACCAGAGGTCTAGTGTAACTACTGAAAATCTAGAAAGAACGACCACTCATCGAGCGGAGTATGGAATAATGAGAAGCGAGTCGAAGGTAAAGTTAGACATTATTCTAGAGTTTATGGCTCAAAGAACGGTTGTTTTTCGATAGTTCTCAGCAGGGCTGGTGACCTATAATTGGGGTTGACTCAAGTTCTAACTGATGGCTTTTTGTAGATTGATTAGAATCGCTTGATTAACGCCATAGGTGAGAAATGTCTTGATTTTTTAATAGGTCGATCGCTAAAGTAGGTTAAAAGTTTCACTTTCACTTTTACAAAACTGGTTATGGCTGAGTTATGGCTAATGAAACGTCCCATTCATGTAGAGAAAAGAAGACTTTTTCTTTCAACTTTAGCTGTGAAAACTCTTATAAAATCATTTGGAGTGGGGGAGATGGTCGCCGCACAAATATTTTTGCCATTTGGCAGTTTACCTATGATTGACGGGGAGATGGTCGCCGCACAAATATTTTTGCCATTTGGCAGTTTACCTATGATTGACGGGGAGATGGTCGCCGCACAAATATTTTTGCCATTTGGCAGTTTACCTATGATTGACGGGGAGATGGTCGCCGCACAAATATTTTTGCCATTTGGCAGTTTACCTATGATTGACGGGGAGATGGTCGCCGCACAAATATTTTTTGCTATTTGGCAGTTTACCTATGATTGACGGGGAGATGGTCGCCGCACAAATATTTTTGCCATTTGGCAGTTTACCTATGATTGACGGGGAGATGGTCACCGCACAAATATTTTTGCCATTTGGCAGTTTACCTATGATTGACGGGGAGATGGTCGCCGCACAAATATTTTTGCCATTTGGCAGTTTACCTATGATTGACGGGGAGATGGTCGCCGCACAAATATTTTTGCCATTTGGCAGTTTACCTATGATTGACGGGGAGATGGTCGCCGCACAAATATTTTTGCCATTTGGCAGTTTACCTATGATTGACGGGGAGATGGTCACCGCACAAATATTTTTGCCATTTGGCAGTTTACCTATGATTGACGGGGAGATGGTCGCCGCACAAATATTTTTGCCATTTGGCAGTTTACCTATGATTGACGGGGAGATGGTCGCCGCACAAATATTTTTGCCATTTGGCAGTTTACCTATGATTGACGGGGAGATGGTCGCCGCACAAATATTTTTGCCATTTGGCAGTTTACCTATGATTGACGGGGAGATGGTCGCCGCACAAATATTTTTGCCATTTGGCAGTTTACCTATGATTGACGGGGAGATGGTCGCCGCACAAATATTTTTGCCATTTGGCAGTTTACCTATGATTGACGGGGAGATGGTCGCCGCACAAATATTTTTGCCATTTGGCAGTTTACCTATGATTGACGGGGAGATGGTCGCCGCACAAATATTTTTGCCATTTGGCAGTTTACCTATGATTGACGGGGAGATGGTCGCCGCACAAATATTTTTGCCATTTGGCAGTTTACCTATGATTGACGGGGAGATGGTCGCCGCACAAATATTTTTGCCATTTGGCAGTTTACCTATGATTGACGGGGAGATGGTCACCGCACAAATATTTTTGCCATTTGGCAGTTTACCTATGATTGACGGGGAGATGGTCGCCGCACAAATATTTTTGCCATTTGGCAGTTTACCTATGATTGACGGGGAGATGGTCGCCGCACAAATATTTTTGCCATTTGGCAGTTTACCTATGATTGACGGGGAGATGGTCGCCGCACAAATATTTTTGCCATTTGGCAGTTTACCTATGATTGACGGGGAGATGGTCGCCGCACAAATATTTTTGCCATTTGGCAGTTTACCTATGATTGACGGGGAGATGGTCGCCGCACAAATATTTTTGCCATTTGGCAGTTTACCTATGATTGACGGGGAGATGGTCGCCGCACAAATATTTTTGCCATTTGGCAGTTTACCTATGATTGACGGGGAGATGGTCGCCGCACAAATATTTTTGCCATTTGGCAGTTTACCTATGATTGACGGGGAGATGGTCACCGCACAAATATTTTTGCCATTTGGCAGTTTACCTATGATTGACGGGGAGATGGTCGCCGCACAAATATTTTTGCCATTTGGCAGTTTACCTATGATTGACGGGGAGATGGTCGCCGCACAAATATTTTTGCCATTTGGCAGTTTACCTATGATTGACGGGGAGATGGTCGCCGCACAAATATTTTTGCCATTTGGCAGTTTACCTATGATTGACGGGGAGATGGTCGCCGCACAAATATTTTTGCCATTTGGCAGTTTACCTATGATTGACGGGGAGATGGTCGCCGCACAAATATTTTTGCCATTTGGCAGTTTACCTATGATTGACGGGGAGATGGTCGCCGCACAAATATTTTTGCCATTTGGCAGTTTACCTATGATTGACGGGGAGATGGTCGCCGCACAAATATTTTTGCCATTTGGCAGTTTACCTATGATTGACGGGGAGATGGTCGCCGCACAAATATTTTTGCCATTTGGCAGTTTACCTATGATTGACGGGGAGATGGTCGCCGCACAAATATTTTTGCCATTTGGCAGTTTACCTATGATTGACGGGGAGATGGTCACCGCACAAATATTTTTGCCATTTGGCAGTTTACCTATGATTGACGGGGAGATGGTCGCCGCACAAATATTTTTGCCATTTGGCAGTTTACCTATGATTGACGGGGAGATGGTCGCCGCACAAATATTTTTGCCATTTGGCAGTTTACCTATGATTGACGGGGAGATGGTCGCCGCACAAATATTTTTGCCATTTGGCAGTTTACCTATGATTGACGGGGAGATGGTCGCCGCACAAATATTTTTGCCATTTGGCAGTTTACCTATGATTGACGGGGAGATGGTCGCCGCACAAATATTTTTGCCATTTGGCAGTTTACCTATGATTGACGGGGAGATGGTCGCCGCACAAATATTTTTGCCATTTGGCAGTTTACCTATGATTGACGGGGAGATGGTCACCGCACAAATATTTTTGCCATTTGGCAGTTTACCTATGATTGACGGGGAGATGGTCGCCGCACAAATATTTTTGCCATTTGGCAGTTTACCTATGATTGACGGGGAGATGGTCGCCGCACAAATATTTTTGCCATTTGGCAGTTTACCTATGATTGACGGGGAGATGGTCGCCGCACAAATATTTTTGCCATTTGGCAGTTTACCTATGATTGACGGGGAGATGGTCGCCGCACAAATATTTTTGCCATTTGGCAGTTTACCTATGATTGACGGGGAGATGGTCGCCGCACAAATTTTTTTTGCCATTTGGCAGTTTACCTATGATTGACGGGGAGATGGTCGCCGCACAAATATTTTTGCCATTTGGCAGTTTACCTATGATTGACGGGGAGATGGTCGCCGCACAAATATTTTTGCCATTTGGCAGTTTACCTATGATTGACGGGGAGATGGTCGCCGCACAAATATTTTTGCCGTTTGGCAGTTTACCTATGATTGACGGGGAGATGGTCGCCGCACAAATATTTTTGCCATTTGGCAGTTTACCTATGATTGACGGGGAGATGGTCGCCGCACAAATATTTTTGCCATTTGGCAGTTTACCTATGATTGACGGGGAGATGGTCGCCGCACAAATATTTTTGCCATTTGGCAGTTTACCTATGATTGACGGGGAGATGGTCGCCGCACAAATATTTTTGCCATTTGGCAGTTTACCTATGATTGACGGGGAGATGGTCGCCGCACAAATATTTTTGCCATTTGGCAGTTTACCTATGATTGACGGGGAGATGGTCGCCGCACAAATATTTTTGCCATTTGGCAGTTTACCTATGATTGACGGGGAGATGGTCGCCGCACAAATATTTTTGCCATTTGGCAGTTTACCTATGATTGACGGGGAGATGGTCGCCGCACAAATATTTTTGCCATTTGGCAGTTTACCTATGATTGACGGGGAGATGGTCGCCGCACAAATATTTTTGCCATTTGGCAGTTTACCTATGATTGACGGGGAGATGGTCGCCGCACAAATATTTTTGCCATTTGGCAGTTTACCTATGATTGACGGGGAGATGGTCGCCGCACAAATATTTTTGCCATTTGGCAGTTTACCTATGATTGACGGGGAGATGGTCGCCGCACAAATATTTTTGCCATTTGGCAGTTTACCTATGATTGACGGGGAGATGGTCGCCGCACAAATATTTTTGCCATTTGGCAGTTCACCTATGATTGACGGGGAGATGGTCGCCGCACAAATATTTTTGCCATTTGGCAGTTTACCTATGATTGACGGGGAGATGGTCGCCGCACAAATATTTTTGCCATTTGGCAGTTTACCTATGATTGACGGGGAGATGGTCACCGCACAAATATTTTTGCCATTTGGCAGTTTACCTATGATTGACGGGGAGATGGTCGCCGCACAAATATTTTTGCCATTTGGCAGTTTACCTATGATTGACGGGGAGATGGTCGCCGCACAAATATTTTTGCCATTTGGCAGTTTACCTATGATTGACGGGGAGATGGTCGCCGCACAAATATTTTTGCCATTTGGCAGTTTACCTATGATTGACGGGGAGATGGTCGCCGCACAAATATTTTTGCCATTTGGCAGTTTACCTATGATTGACGGGGAGATGGTCGCCGAACAAATATTTTTGCCATTTGGCAGTTTACCTATGATTGACGGGGAGATGGTCGCCGCACAAATATTTTTGCCATTTGGCAGTTTACCTATGATTGACGGGGAGATGGTCACCGCACAAATATTTTTGCCATTTGGCAGTTTACCTATGATTGACGGGGAGATGGTCGCCGCACAAATATTTTTGCCATTTGGCAGTTTACCTATGATTGACGGGGAGATGGTCGCCGCACAAATATTTTTGCCATTTGGCAGTTTACCTATGATTGACGGGGAGATGGTCGCCGCACAAATATTTTTGCCATTTGGCAGTTTACCTATGATTGACGGGGAGATGGTCGCCGCACAAATATTTTTGCCATTTGGCAGTTTACCTATGATTGACGGGGAGATGGTCGCCGCACAAATATTTTTGCCATTTGGCAGTTTACCTATGATTGACGGGGAGATGGTCGCCGCACAAATATTTTTGCCATTTGGCAGTTTACCTATGATTGACGGGGAGATGGTCGCCGCACAAATATTTTTGCCATTTGGCAGTTTACCTATGATTGACGGGGAGATGGTCGCCGCACAAATATTTTTGCCATTTGGCAGTTTACCTATGATTGACGGGGAGATGGTCGCCGCACAAATATTTTTGCCATTTGGCAGTTTACCTATGATTGACGGGGAGATGGTCGCCGCACAAATTTTTTTTGCCATTTGGCAGTTTACCTATGATTGACGGGGAGATGGTCGCCGCACAAATATTTTTGCCATTTGGCAGTTTACCTATGATTGACGGGGAGATGGTCGCCGCACAAATATTTTTGCCATTTGGCAGTTTACCTATGATTGACGGGGAGATGGTCGCCGCACAAATATTTTTGCCATTTGGCAGTTTACCTATGATTGACGGGGAGATGGTCGCCGCACAAATATTTTTGCCATTTGGCAGTTTACCTATGATTGACGGGGAGATGGTCGCCGCACAAATATTTTTGCCATTTGGCAGTTTACCTATGATTGACGGGGAGATGGTCGCCGCACAAATATTTTTGCCATTTGGCAGTTTACCTATGATTGACGGGGAGATGGTCGCCGCACAAATATTTTTGCCATTTGGCAGTTTACCTATGATTGACGGGGAGATGGTCGCCGCACAAATATTTTTGCCATTTGGCAGTTTACCTATGATTGACGGGGAGATGGTCGCCGCACAAATATTTTTGCCATTTGGCAGTTTACCTATGATTGACGGGGAGATGGTCGCCGCACAAATATTTTTGCCATTTGGCAGTTTACCTATGATTGACGGGGAGATGGTCGCCGCACAAATATTTTTGCCATTTGGCAGTTTACCTATGATTGACGGGGAGATGGTCGCCGCACAAATATTTTTGCCATTTGGCAGTTTACCTATGATTGACGGGGAGATGGTCGCCGCACAAATATTTTTGCCATTTGGCAGTTTACCTATGATTGACGGGGAGATGGTCGCCGCACAAATATTTTTGCCATTTGGCAGTTTACCTATGATTGACGGGGAGATGGTCGCCGCACAAATATTTTTGCCATTTGGCAGTTTACCTATGATTGACGGGGAGATGGTCGCCGCACAAATATTTTTGCCATTTGGCAGTTTACCTATGATTGACGGGGAGATGGTCGCCGCACAAATATTTTTGCCATTTGGCAGTTTACCTATGATTGACGGGGAGATGGTCGCCGCACAAATATTTTTGCCATTTGGCAGTTTACCTATGATTGACGGGGAGATGGTCGCCGCACAAATATTTTTGCCATTTGGCAGTTTACCTATGATTGACGGGGAGATGGTCGCCGCACAAATATTTTTGCCATTTGGCAGTTTACCTATGATTGACGGGGAGATGGTCGCCGCACAAATATTTTTGCCATTTGGCAGTTTACCTATGATTGACGGGGATATGGTCGCCGCACAAATATTTTTGCCATTTGGCAGTTTACCTAAGATTGACGGGGAGATGGTCGCCGCACAAATATTTTTGCCATTTGGCAGTTTACCTATGATTGACGCTGAAAAATCTCTGTTTTCTTATTTCTCGGCAAATTATAATGAAGAATTTGTGATGCAAGCTATAAAACAGAAATATACGCACGAGGCTCAGCTGCATCTTCTTCCTGCTCCTGGCATTCCATCTGCATCACTACTTGCTCCTCGCGGTGATTAACGGCACTGGAACCAGGGCCGTTAAATAGTCATGACAGATCTTCTGTCGGCGGCCCTATGTGTTTCTAAAACATAAGAGGGGAGCCTTATGTGAAAAAAAAATTTCCGCCTTCGGCGGACCTCTGTCCCTTTTTCTTTCACACTGAAAAACCCCTGACTCGAACCACTTTACCATTTAACACCCAGTCAAAGTTTGAGAACGCCTGCTAAACACGGTTTGCATTATTCTCATACGACTCAAATCTTTCTTTTTTTAGCAAAACACTACCTGTTGTGAGAAACAATTTGTTATGAAGACGTGCACGGGACTCTTAATGAGTACAGGGGGACAGTGCGTTTTTCAAAAAGAAAATACATGAAACGCTTTTCAAACTGTATTCAAAGTTAGGGTGCTGAGCACTCACCATAAATAGTAACCATTTATCCTTAAACTTTAGTTCACAATTTCTCCTCAATCAATTTACTTCGCAGACGGTTATGGAAAAAGCCCTAAGAATGAGTTGTGAGTATCAGCGAATTAGGCGGCCATCGGTTGAAAAAAACCCTCATGCTTTGAGCGGTTAGATGTTAACGGGTATTCCCCCCTTGGATGTACGAGAGCTCTTTTCCATTACAGAGCGCGGAAAAGGACCGAATCTGGTGCTGGGGAAACTGAGCTTCGAACTTTGAAGGGTAGCTGTTCTCACTTTAAAAATTGACAGAGAGAAAAACTATATTCAACACATTCATACTGTTTTTATCACCACTGACGAGTCTTTGTTCAAACATATTGTCGCTTCTGGGAAAATCTATGTTCTCACTATAAAACCTTCTGGCCAAACCAACTTGGATCGGAGAGAGCGTTTAGGATATCTCGGAGCGGCTCCTAACGTAGGCTGCAAGAGAATGATCTCATCGTCTGCCGAATCCATTGGCTCTTGCTTCACTTCCACAGCTGCGTGACCATTGTAGGGTTCTGAATGACGCACAGCAGGGGCATCGTGCGATTCTGATTGGCGCACAGCAGGGCCATCGTAGGATTCTGATTGGCGCACTGCAGGGGCATCGCGAAATTCTGACCGACGTACCACATGACCGTCGTAGGATTCTGACCACAAAGCTGAGAGATGTAATAATAATTGAAGCTTGCACTTAACTCGCACAATTAAGTACCAGCTCATACACAGATGTTTGAAAAGTAAAATCTATTATCGAGTGAAGTTTTAATACACCTCAATTATGTAAGGGCTAGTGCACCTACTGCTCATGAGACTGGTCTGAGGGTTGCTTGTACAAGGATCTAACAGTGTTTTCGTACACTGACAGAACATTCCCGAACAGGCGTTAAAGATGAGACTGGTCTGAGGGTTGCTTGTACAAGGATCTAACAGTGTTTTCGTACACTGACAGAACATTCCCGAACAGGCGTTAAAGATGAGACTGGTCTGAGGGTTGCTTGTAACAAGGATCTAACAGTGTTTTCGTACACTGACAGAACATTCCCGAACAGGCTTTAAAGATGAGACTGGTCTGAGGGTTGCTTGTACAAGGATCTAACAGTGTTTTCGTGCACTGACAGAACATTCCCGAACAGGCGTTAAAGATGAGACTGGTCTGAGGGTTGCTTGTACAAGGATCTAACAGTGTTTTCGTACACTGACAGAACATTCCCGAACAGGCGTTAAAGATGAGACTGGTCTGAAGGTTGCTTGTACAAGGATCTAACAGTGTTTTCGTAGACTGACAGAACATTCCCGAACAGGCTTTAAAGATGAGACTGATCTGAGGGTTGCTTGTACAAGGATCTAACAGTGTTTTCGTGCACTGACAGAACATTCCCGAACAGGCGTTAAAGATGAGACTGGTCTGAGGGTTGCTTGTACAAGGATCTAACAGTGTTTTCGTACACTGACAGAACATTCCCGAACAGGCGTTAAAGATGAGACTGGTCTGAGGGTTGCTTGTACAAGGATCTAACAGTGTTTTCGTACACTGACAGAACATTCCCGAACAGGCTTTAAAGATGAGACTGGTCTGAGGGTTGCTTGTACAAGGATCTAACAGTGTTTTCGTGCACTGACAGAACATTCCCGAACAGGCGTTAAAGATGAGACTGGTCTGAGGGTTGCTTGTACAAGGATCTAACAGTGTTTTCGTACACTGACAGAACATTCCCGAACAGGCGTTAAAGATGAGACTGGTCTGAGGGTTGCTTGTACAAGGATCTAACAGTGTTTTCGTACACTGACAGAACATTCCCGAACAGGCGTTAAAGATGAGACTGATCTGAGGGTTGCTTGTACAAGGATCTAACAGTGCTTTCGTACACTGACAGAACATTCCCGAACAGGCGTTAAAGATGAGACTGATCTGAGGGTTGCTTGTACAAGGATCTAACAGTGCATTCGTACACTGACAGAACATTCCCGAACAGGCTTTAAAGATGAGACTGGTCTGAGGGTTGCTTGTACAAGGATCTAACAGTGTTTTCGTGCACTGACAGAACATTCCCGAACAGGCGTTAAAGATGAGACTGGTCTGAGGGTTGCTTGTACAAGGATGTAACAGTGTTTTCGTACACTGACAGAACATTCCCGAACAGGCGTTAAAGATGAGACTGGTCTGAGGGTTGCTTGTACAAGGATCTAACAGTGTTTTCGTACACTGACAGAACATTCCCGAACAGGCTTTAAAGATGAGACTGGTCTGAGGGTTGCTTGTACAAGGATCTAACAGTGTTTTCGTACACTGACAGAACATTCCCGAACAGGCGTTAAAGATGAGACTGATCTGAGGGTTGCTTGTACAAGGATCTAACAGTGTTTTCGTACACTGACAGAACATTCCCGAACAGGCGTTAAAGATGAGACTGGTCTGAGGGTTGCTTGTACAAGGATCTAACAGTGTTTTCGTACACTGACAGAACATTCCCGAACAGGCTTTAAAGATGAGACTGGTCTGAGGGTTGCTTGTACAAGGATCTAACAGTGTTTTCGTGCACTGACAGAACATTCCCGAACAGGCGTTAAAGATGAGACTGGTCTGAGGGTTGCTTGTACAAGGATCTAACAGTGTTTTCGTACACTGACAGAACATTCCCGAACAGGCGTTAAAGATGAGACTGGTCTGAGGGTTGCTTGTACAAGGATCTAACAGTGTTTTCGTACACTGACAGAACATTCCCGAACAGGCTTTAAAGATGAGACTGGTCTGAGGGTTGCTTGTACAAGGATCTAACAGTGTTTTCGTGCACTGACAGAACATTCCCGAACAGGCGTTAAAGATGAGACTGGTCTGAGGGTTGCTTGTACAAGGATCTAACAGTGTTTTCGTACACTGACAGAACATTCCCGAACAGGCGTTAAAGATGAGACTGATCTGAGGGTTGCTTGTACAAGGATCTAACAGTGTTTTCGTACACTGACAGAACATTCCCGAACAGGCGTTAAAGATGAGACTGATCTGAGGGTTGCTTGTACAAGGATCTAACAGTGTTTTCGTACACTGACAGAACATTCCCGAACAGGCGTTAAAGATGAGACTGATCTGAGGGTTGCTTGTACAAGGATCTAACAGTGCTTTCGTACACTGACAGAACATTCCCGAACAGGCGTTAAAGATGAGACTGGTCTGAGGGTTGCTTGTACAAGGATCTAACAGTGTTTTCGTACACTGACAGAACATTCCCGAACAGGCGTTAAAGATGAGACTGATCTGAGGGTTGCTTGTACAAGGATCTAACAGTGTTTTCGTGCACTGACAGAACATTCCCGAACAGGCGTTAAAGATGAGACTGGTCTGAGGGTTGCTTGTACAAGTATCTAACAGTGTTTTCGTACACTGACAGAACATTCCCGAACAGGCGTTAAAGATGAGACTGATCTGAGGGTTGCTTGTACAAGGATCTAACAGTGTTTTCGTACACTGACAGAACATTCCCGAACAGGCGTTAGAGATGAGACTGATCTGAGGGTTGCTTGTACAAGGATCTAACAGTGCTTTCGTACACTGACAGAACATTCCCGAACAGGCGTTAAAGATGAGACTGGTCTGAGGGTTGCTTGTACAAGGATCTAACAGTGCTTTCGTACACTGACAGAACATTCCCGAACAGGCGTTAAAGATGAGACTGATCTGAGGGTTGCTTGTACAAGGATCTAACAGTGCTTTCGTACACTGACAGAACATTCCCGAACAGGCGTTAAAGATGAGACTGGTCTGAGGGTTGCTTGTACAAGGATCTAACAGTGTTTTCGTACACTGACAGAACATTCCCGAACAGGCGTTAAAGATGAGACTGGTCTGAGGGTTGCTTGTACAAGGATCTAACAGTGCTTTCGTACAGTGACAGAACATTCCCGAACAGGCGTTAAAGATGAGACTGGTCTGAGGGTTGCTTGTACAAGGATCTAACAGTGTTTTCGTACACTGACAGAACATTCCCGAACAGGCGTTAAAGATGAGACTGATCTGAGGGTTGCTTGTACAAGGATCTAACAGTGTTTTCGTGCACTGACAGAACATTCCCGAACAGGCGTTAAAGATGAGACTGGTCTGAGGGTTGCTTGTACAAGGATCTAACAGTGTTTTCGTACACTGACAGAACATTCCCGAACAGGCGTTAAAGATGAGACTGATCTGAGGGTTGCTTGTACAAGGATCTAACAGTGTTTTCGTACACTGACAGAACATTCCCGAACAGGCGTTAAAGATGAGACTGATCTTAGGGTTGCTTGTACAAGGATCTAACAGTGTTTTCGTACACTGACAGAACATTCCCGAACAGGCGTTAAAGATGAGACTGATCTGAGGGTTGCTTGTACAAGGATCTAACAGTGCTTTCGTACACTGACAGAACATTCCCGAACAGGCGTTAAAGATGAGACTGGTCTGAGGGTTGCTTGTACAAGGATCTAACAGTGTTTTCGTACACTGACAGAACATTCCCGAACAGGCGTTAAAGATGAGACTGGTCTGAGGGTTGCTTGTACAAGGATCTAACAGTGTTTTCGTGCACTGACAGAACATTCCCGAACAGGCGTTAAAGATGAGACTGGTCTGAGGGTTGCTTGTACAAGGATCTAACAGTGTTTTCGTACACTGACAGAACATTCCCGAACAGGCGTTAAAGATGAGACTGGTCTGAGGGTTGCTTGTACAAGGATCTAACAGTGTTTTCGTACACTGACAGAACATTCCCGAACAGGCGTTAAAGATGAGACTGGTCTGAGGGTTGCTTGTACCAAGGATCTAACAGTGCTTTCGTACACTGACAGAACATTCCCGAACAGGCGTTAAAGATGAGACTGATCTGAGGGTTGCTTGTACAAGGATCTAACAGTGCTTTCGTACACTGACAGAACATTCCCGAACAGGCGTTAAAGATGAGACTGGTCTGAGGGTTGCTTGTACAAGGATCTAACAGTGTTTTCGTACACTGACAGAACATTCCCGAACAGGCGTTAAAGATGAGACTGGTCTGAGGGTTGCTTGTACAAGGATCTAACAGTGTTTTCGTGCACTGACAGAACATTCCCGAACAGGCGTTAAAGATGAGACTGGTCTGAGGGTTGCTTGTACAAGGATCTAACAGTGTTTTCGTACACTGACAGAACATTCCCGAACAGGCGTTAAAGATGAGACTGGTCTGAGGGTTGCTTGTACAAGGATCTAACAGTGTTTTCGTACACTGACAGAACATTCCCGAACAGGCGTTAAAGATGAGACTGGTCTGAGGGTTGCTTGTACAAGGATCTAACAGTGTTTTCGTACACTGACAGAACATTCCCGAACAGGCTTTAAAGATGAGACTGGTCTGAGGGTTGCTTGTACAAGGATCTAACAGTGTTTTCGTACACTGACAGAACATTCCCGAACAGGCGTTAAAGATGAGACTGGTCTGAGGGTTGCTTGTACAAGGATCTAACAGTGTTTTCGTACACTGACAGAACATTCCCGAACTGGCGTTAAAGATGAGACTGGTCAGAGGGTTGCTTGTACAAGGATCTAACAGTGTTTTCGTGCACTGACAGAACATTCCCGAACAGGCGTTAAAGATGAGACTGGTCTGAGGGTTGCTTGTACAAGGATCTAACAGTGTTTTCGTACACTGAAAGAACATTCCCGAACAGGCGTTAAAGCAGGCGTTAAAGATGAGACTGGTCTGAGGGTTGCTTGTACAAGGATCTAACAGTGTTTTCGTACACTGACAGAACATTCCCGAACAGGCTTTAAAGATGAGACTGGTCTGAGGGTTGCTTGTACAAGGATCTAACAGTGTTTTCGTACCCTGACAGAACATTCCCGAATAGGCGTTAAAGATGAGACTGGTCTGAGGGTTGCTTGTAGAAGGATCTAACAGTGTTTTCGTACACTGACAGAACATTCCCGAACAGGCGTTAAAGATGAGACTGGTCTGAGGGTTGCTTGTACAAGGATCAACAGTGTTTTCGTACACTGACAGAACATTCCCGAACAGGCGTTAAAGCAGGCGTTAAAGATGAGACTGATCTGAGGGTTGCTTGTACAAGGATCTAACAGTGCTTTCGTACACTGACAGAACATTCCCGAACAGGCGTTAAAGATGAGACTGGTCTGAGGGTTGCTCGTACAAGGATCTAACAGTGTTTTCGTACACTGACAGAACATTCCCGAACAGGCGTTAAAGATGAGACTGGTCTGAGGGTTGCTTGTACAAGCCGAGCGAGTTGAAAAGGGATGGGAAAGGCTTAAAAATGGAGAAGGAAGTAGAGGAAAAGTGCAATAGAACGGAAAGAGGAGAGAACGTAGATCAATTCCGTTGCGAACACGTATGCGCCAACATAGCTGGTCCAGTTTCTATTAAACCTCTGCTCCGGAAAGAATTTGTATACATGTTTGGTAAACCAGGAGGTACCTGCCGGGTGGTAGTTGAATTCCTCTTGATCATCACTGTCTTCTAGCATCTGAAAATTCACATGAATGACAAATTGTCGAAAGTATCGGGACGAAAAACAAAGGATAAATTAAAAGAAAAAACTAATGAAGATTCGAGATTAGAAATTCTGATGAAATCTATTGTGATCATAGATCAACAAAGCTCAATTAAAAATTCAGAGAGAGAAAAACTACAACTATTTGAGCTAAAGATTTAGAAATTATTAAAAACGAAGTTGAGGTAAAGGGCAGAGAAGACAGAGCTTCTTATCACTTTAGATTTCTATGCCCGAAAAAAGTTTTTTAATTCCTAACAGATAGCCTATGATTTTTTTTAGTCCGAGTACGATATAGAGAAAAAACAACAACACGTGAAGTATTATAAAGACTTTATCAAGACCGAATCAAGTTGAACTAATACGGAGTTATTGCATTTGAGAGAACATACAAAGCTTATGATTGCTCAAACGAGCTGAGAACATCCCGTTACTCTAGACTATGAATCAAGACCAATAAGATCAATCATGAAGACCTCTGGGAAGTCGAATGGTCGGAAAGAATCAGCATGGTTGGAGGGAGAAGGAGCGGAGAGAGGCAGTCGAGAAATGACCGTTTCCTTGATCGATTCCAGTGATAATATTAGCAATCGATTCATCAACTTGTTACTTTTTTTCTACTGATCTACCTTTATTCTGGTCATTTGTAGCGCTGAAAAGAAGTTACTCTTGTGTGGATGTCATGGCCCCCTACACTTGGTATTTTCCATTCCACACTGACGACTCTGAAACTTGGGCAATACAACAAAACAAGTGCATCCAAAAAAGAAGCGACATCTCAACTAATATTGGATGATTTAACTGACTGATCTCATCATGCCTCAAATACTGACCTGGACCAATCTCATCATGCCTCAAATACTGACCTGGACCAATCTCATCATGCCTCAAATACTGACCTGGACCAAATCAATGACGGAAGAAGCCGCTCTCGCCGCTAATCGCCCACCACATGCGAACGCTTCTTGTCCAAAAGCGTCTAATTCTGCTTGACGCTTTTTCATTGCAGGACCTAAGATCTGAGAAAAAAACTACGATCAAATTTTACCGAAGTTCCCCCCAGTCATAAAAGATTCTGACCTTAAAAAAAATTTGAAAAAAAGAAAGTAGAATATATATGTAATTGAGAAGTGGGGGAAATTGTGCACCCACAAAAAATGGGTGGCTTTTACACTATCACCCAACCTAGCACGATTCCTTAAAAAAAAAGTTTGTATTCCAAAGGCTCCGCGGAATTGTTTTTTAACTATTCATATATTTTACAAAAACACCCGCATAATTAATTTTAACCAGAGAAATATTTTTTCCTGGGCCTAAGCAATCATTCTATAGTTAAAAAACTTAATCACAAATTTAAATAAAAAATTTCATGAAGTATAAAACAGCCCAGTTCATTGTGATGCAGCATCCTATAAGGACTTCTTCCTTCTAGAACATCCTTCTATTTTTCTTATATATAAATGACCTACCGTTATGCTTGCCTGTAGAATGTAAAATAACTATGTTCGCAGACGGCGTTAAAGTTAGTACTATAAAAAATGCTGTTCTCTTACAAGAAGCTATCAACTCAATTTCAAACTGGCCACGTCTCGGAATTTACTATTTCCAAAGACAAAACAGTGCTAGTTCTTATCTACAAATCACATCCTGGAACGAACTTTTATCTCGCGAGAATCCTAATCGAAAAAAAGCCAAATAGTTCGAGACCTTGGTGTTTATTATGATAATTTTCTGAGCTTTTCACCACATTCAGATAACATATGTAACAGAGCAACATTCTAGATGTGCCTTCATACTCACCACATTCAGATAACATATGTAACAGAGCAACATTCTAGATGTGCCTTCATACTCACCACATTCAGATAACATATGTAACAGAGCAACATTCTAGATGTGCCTTCATACTCACCACATTCAGATAACATATGTAACAGAGCAACATTCTAGATGTGCCTTCATACTCACCACATTCAGATAACATATGTAACAGAGCAACATTCTAGATGTGCCTTCATACTCACCACATTCAGATAACATATGTAACAGAGCAACATTCTAGATGTGCCTTCATACTCACCACATTCAGATAACATATGTAACAGAGCAACATTCTAGATGTGCCTTCATACTCACCACATTCAGATAACATATGTAACAGAGCAACATTCTAGATGTGCCTTCATACTCACCACATTCAGATAACATATGTAACAGAGCAACATTCTAGATGTGCCTTCATACTCACCACATTCAGATAACATATGTAACAGAGCAACATTCTAGATGTGCCTTCATACTCACCACATTCAGATAACATATGTAACAGAGCAACATTCTAGATGTGCCTTCATACTCACCACATTCAGATAACATATGTAACAGAGCAACATTCTAGATGTGCCTTCATACTCACCACATTCAGATAACATATGTAACAGAGCAACATTCTAGATGTGCCTTCATACTCACCACATTCAGATAACATATGTAACAGAGCAACATTCTAGATGTGCCTTCATACTCACCACATTCAGATAACATATGTAACAGAGCAACATTCTAGATGTGCCTTCATACTCACCACATTCAGATAACATATGTAACAGAGCAACATTCTAGATGTGCCTTCATACTCACCACATTCAGATAACATATGTAACAGAGCAACATTCTAGATGTGCCTTCATACTCACCACATTCAGATAACATATGTAACAGAGCAACATTCTAGATGTGCCTTCATACTCACCACATTCAGATAACATATGTAACAGAGCAACATTCTAGATGTGCCTTCATACTCACAACTTTCAAGTCCAAGAATCCTTTTATATATAAAAAAAAAGCTTTTAGTTACACACGCCCGTCCTCAACTAGAATACTGTTCTACAATATGGTGAACCCATCAAAAATGTTTAAAGAACTTTTAGAGAAAGTTCAACGTAGCTGCACTAAAAAAGGTTGTCGTAGATTAAGAATGGCTGAAATGAGCTTTGAAGATAGATTACAGTATCTCCAATTGCAGACTCTCGAGGAGCGAAGAATCGGTGCAGATGTCACCATGAACTTAAAAATATTGACTGGGAAAACACCGATTTCGCCTTCGAGTATTTTCTGCTTAAGCAGGCATTATTACCATACTAGATCTCACAATAATTCCATAACGAAGGCAAAGTTCAATCTTTCTAAGTTTTCCAACATATTACCGGTTCCAGTAACAGAGAGATGGTACAATTTACCAGAAACTGTGTTCTCGTCGAAGTTTGAAAGCCTTTAGATATATAATTAAGCCTTTTTGTTGACATAACCTATTGAATTCATTCATTACTTCAACTTTATAATTTTATAAAAAGTATCACGCTTTCATTGTAGCTGTAATTGTGCTATACATTTGTTTGTTTTTCGTCATTAAAGAACCTGAATGTGATAAACTATTATTATTAAGATTGTTTAAGAGAAGGTGCGGAGAGGGTCAGGCTAAAGAATAAAAGAAATTTTGCAGTGCATTTCGCCCCTTGCGGAGAGTTTAGAAGAAATGAGGGGTTAAATAGTTAGCGCCGAATAGCGCCGAAAATGATCTACATTCTCTCCTTTTTCCGTTCTATTTTACTTTTCCAACTTCTCATTTAACTCTTGATGCCTCTCCCCATCCCTTTTACAACTCGCTCGGTGCGTACAAACAGGCATTAGACCAGTCTCATTTAACGCCTGAATGAAGTCTAACCAAAACTATAAAATGATTACTTCAACCCAACACACTGTTGGTTCTGGCTTCCGAGATTTAATATCACTCATGTAAAAACTCAAAAAAGAACTGATTCACAGGACTATGAGCTCAAAAGGCGGAGATTAGCCATGCTCTCTTATTTGTATGGCAGTAACGCACTCGTTAACTCATGAAAGAGAGAGAGAGAGAGAGAGATATGGCTGAGTTCGATCCCAACCCTGTTAGCTAGTTTTTCTCAGTATGATCGTATATGTTGTTGTTGTTTCCGGCAAACGTCTCGCGTCGAAGAGAGTTGGCTATCATCTATGATCGTATATCTCAAAAGGGGGTTTAATAGTATCTGAACTATGAGGGCGTTGTTGTTGTTGTTGTTGCCGGTTGTAGCCGTCATCGAAGAGCGAGGCCCATGTGATATGTTTCTTTTCGCTTCGTCTTTGTTGTGTATGAATCGTCAATTTTTTTTAATAGACATCTTCAAGAAGTTTGCCACTTCTCGTGGTTTTTCCCATAAGTCGGTGAGTGAGAGTGTCGTGGGGTCGCCAATGCAATCGAACAGGTGTGCGACGTCATGAGGTGTGGATGAGCATGTTGGGCAGACGTCTGGGATGGACTCATCGATACGGTGTAGATACGAGTTTGTGAATCTGCTGAATCCGGATCGAAGCTGGGAGAGAGACTATGAGGGCGTGAACCTGTGTGCTGACGCATACAGGTTCACGCCAAGAAGAATCTACCTTCTCTTCTCTTCCGTTCTATTCTACTTTTTCTCTTCTTTCCTCTCTATTCTTTTTAGTCTTTCTCTATCATTTTACAATTCGCTCGGTGCGTAAAAACTTCCTTCGACTGGTCTCAGTTATTGCCCGATCTTAATAATGCATAACATAATGTAGAAATCTTCGCATCTACCATATGGTAGATAAGAAAGACTTGAGGAGGCTAAGTAAGATTTCACCATAGCATTCAAATTCTGGAAGACTTGTACTTTCACTAACATAATGTTTCTCACCATCTGCAGAGAAAGCGTATATATCGAGAATACATATCATGAGAATACATATCATGAGGGAAAAGTAGACTTTACTAAGACTAAGAGCGTGTGTTTGAAAGAAGAAGATTTTATACAAACAGAAGAATTATATGAGCTTTCTTGAATAGCGGATAGATTCTGCCCGCAGTGCGGGTTAGAGAACACCTCGTAGGTGGTTAGAGAACACCTCGTAGGTGGTTAGAGAACACCTCGTAGGTGGTTAGAGAACACCTCGTAGGTGGTTAGAGAACACCTCGTAGGTGGTTAGAGAACACCTCGTAGGTGGTTAGAGAACACCTCGTAGGTGGTTAGAGAACACCTCGTAGGTGGTTAGAGAACACCTCGTAGGTGGTTTTAACGTCTGAAAAGGAGATCCTTTCTCTAATAAAAAAAGATAGCATCACTCACCATGTCAAATATGTGCTGTGCGCCTCGAGTGACAGGATTCATCGACCACAAAATGAATCCGAGTCGGAGAAATTCATATCCGGGTAGGAGGTACGGTAGAAAGAAAGTGTCCATGGCTTGCTCCACTGCCAAGGAAACACCCATCGTGGCCCAGTACTTTAGCCAGTACACCTAGGGAAATCGTGTGTGAATTTGCAGTCCGTAGCGCATTGAGGTTACGGTATTTTTCCAAGTGTATCATGCACTTGTATTTCTTTTTATATTATCTTTATTGTTAATCTTTTTTGTGTTCTTCGTCTGTTCAAAAAACTCTCAGTAGGGCAACAAAATAATAATAAAAATGAAAAAAATGAGAAGAAAATAAAACGACGCCAATATAAAAAGAATGTCAAATGTATGAAACACTTGGATGAAAGTATCGTAACCTTAATGTGCTACTGGAAATTTTCACAAAACTAGGGAAATACTCTAAATTCATTAAAAGGTTTCGGCACTACTGCAGTTCAATTGGCAGCGCTAATTAGCTTCAAACGCTACGGTTTCGAAAAATTTCTTCATAGGTGATCAGGAACTCCGGTTTTTGAAAAAAAATTATTTACAAACACTTTTTTTACATTAAAAAACGCTTGAGCTTTGGAAAAATTTTACGCTAAAGAGGCCGTACGGCTTGGGCGAACGAGACCGCATAAGAAAAAAATTTTTTTGTTTAAAAAAAACATTTTTTGAACGCACCGAAAAGAGCCCCCTCAAGTGAAGTGCGCCCTCCCCCAAGTTAAAAAGTGCCAATTATTTTTTATGTAAATTTTTTTTGTAAATGTAAATAAGTCAGACGGGTACTTCTTCACTTTAGTGGCCCCCCTACCAGAGGTTCAATTGGGTCATTTTTTTGATACGGCCTCATTAGCTAAGCCGTACGGCCTCGTTAGCGTAAATACGGCCTCATTAGCTAAGCCGTACGGCCTCGTTAGCGTTTCCTAAACCTAAGCGTTTTCAATGTAAAAAAAATTTCTTTTTGTAAATGTAAAAACAACTTTTTCTAAATGTAAGTAAGTCAGAAGTATGACCCATGGAACCTCTGGGAGGGGGCACTAAAGTGAAGAAGTGCCGTCAGACGTATGTCGCTTGGAACCTTTGGTAGGAGGTGTGTCCCTAAACTACAAAAGTGCCACAATTAATCTTAAAAGCGGAAAAACATCAGCGATTAATGCGAAAAGAAGCCGACTTACCTGAGTATGCTTGAAGGTCGAGAGAGCGATTTTGAATGTATAAAGGCAGGTATCACGGCTCCGACGACGACAGAGCAACAACGCAAAAGAAACGATAACACCATTTTTTGCTGAAAAAGTTGGCAAAGTCTGACGTTTCTTGCAAAACGTTTTTGTTTGTTTTAAAAATAGAGCGCTTTTTCCACCGTAATCGTAAACAGTGAAACGCACTAAATCGTAGAGCTGTTTTTGACATGCAGTTGATACGCCAACAGCCCAAGATCACCATACAGAATAATTATTTACTTTTTTTAAGACATTAAACCTTCTTACGGCTAAATAAAATGGTACTTTTTTACTTCGTGTGGCTCCTAAAACACGGCCTGGCTCTATTAATTAATTTCTCTCTTTTTAAATTATCTTTATAAATTTTGGGGAAAGGAAAGGAGGGGGTTTACCTAAGCAGGGAAGGGAGGGGGGCCCTAAAGGGGGAAGGGGGGAGGAAGAGGGCCCTACCCAAGCAAGGGGGGAGAGGCCCTAGGGGGGAGGGGAAAGGGGGGCCCTAAAGGGGGGAAGGGGGGGAAGGGAGTTTTCATGAATAAAATCTCTTCCTGAGACATTGCGCGCGAAACGCGCGGAGGCCGTGTTTTAGGAGCCACACGAAGTAAAAAAGTGCCGAAATATTTAGTCCCTCCGATTCTGAGCAAGCTTCAGCAAATTAATTCATCCTGTGCCCTTTTATATTATATAGAGAAAGCTTTTTTAAATGTTTTCTCCTTTAAATCGTTTTTCAACAATTAAGAAATTACTGATAAATATTATTTAGATAGCCAGATAATTCTGTAGATTCTGTTGTGATAGTTGTTAATAGGAACTTCAGACTTTCATCCCATCGTCCAAAAAAATTCATTGTTATGTTCGGAAAACAAGGAGGAGCGAATCAAAAGGTGCGAATGGAATCAAAAGGTGCGAATGAAAAACAGGGAGGAGCGAATCAAAAGGTGCCGAGCATTGATTGCGTAATCAAAAGGTGCCGAGGCGATGGTGTCAAAATAGTGGTCCCGCTCATTTTTCGTTTTTTTTTCAATCGATTAAAGTGTTGGCTTCTTATGACCTACTCAGCATAAAAACATGTGCAAAAAATTTTTTTCATTATTTTTCTCAGGAAGAGATTTTATTCATGAAAACTCCCTCCTTCCCTCTCTCCTTAGGGCCCCCCTTCCCCTCTTTAGGGCCCCCCTTCCCCCTCCCCCATAGTGCCCCTACCCCCTGCATAGGTAGGGCCCTCTTCCTCCCCCCTTCTCCCTTTAGCCCCCCCATTCCCTTTCCTGCTTAGGTAAATCCCCCTCTCCCCCTCCACCCTTTCCTTTCCCCAAATTTTAAGCCAAAAAAAATAATGAAAAAAAAATTTTTTTTTGTAAAAATATTGAGAAAAAAATTTTTTTTTCCGCACATGTTTTTATCGCCTCAGTAGGTCATAAGAAGCCAATTAACACTTTATTCGATTGAAAAGAACGAAAAATGAGCGGGACCACTATTTGATACCATCGCCAACGCTTCATGGAAGGCACAGGTGAACTTTTTTCTTCTCGTGCAAAAGCGCACTTTTTCATTTTAGATCCGCATATTATTTTGTGATGCCAGTTAATCTCCGTTAAGATATGTATGCATGTGTCGTTTCGAAAGCATTTTAAAACCATTTAGTTTTACTGTCTTCTCTCATAAGGATCTCTTAAACGTTGAGAAGGTTTATGACCCCTAAAACTTTCATGCTCGAGACTCTAGAACAGCTTTCAAGACAGGTACATCAGTTTCCCGTAATCGTTGAGTAAGGGGATATTCGAAGACAAACCGCTTCTGTGATCCCGATATGACTTCAATTCGACTGAGGATGTTCAGCAGAATTATACTCTTGTTTACAAAGCGAAAAGAACACAAGCATGGTCCAGTCCAAATCCCATTTTTCTTTCTATATGTCGTGCTCAGAATGGCTCTCTTTCTGCAGCTAATTTTATATTTCGCGAGAAGTAGATACCATAATTAGGATCAGCTATTATAAAGAATAGTTAAAAGAATGGGTCTCTCGAACTCTATAGGTTCTCTATGTGAAGAAGCTAAAGATCCATTCAACACTATTATGTTATACCTAGTGCCTTCAGTTTTGGAATTAGTTTGGGATTGCTAACTTTATCAAAAGCTCGCGAAAAATAGAAATAAACAACATCAATGTTCTTTTCAATTTCTTAATCAGTCTCTTAATGACTTATGGTTTTAAATAAGTTAAAAAGTCTAGCACTGTCACATGATGAATCGTAAGTGCGGGCATATTTCGGTGCGGAAAAGCTTTTTTAGCAAAGTGTTGATTTGATTCACGATACACGTTACAAAATGCATTGGCGTTCTAATGATACAGTCTGTCACACATTTGTAATTCGATTTGTGTTTTAGAAAATATCATATTTGGTTTATTCTTACAGTGGAAACAAATTCAACACAAGCTATATATACATGTAAATTCCTTATAAAATTGTCCGAATTATCAAACGTACAATGTTCTGATGCTGCTCAATCATATGAAAACATGGCTAATAATACACAAAATAAAAAAATTGATGCACATTCTATGGTTGTTAAACGTTATAAAATTCCAACAACTTATGAGTTATAACGAAGGAAGACATGACTTCGCTGTCGAGTGTTAGACATATATGAGATAAACTATCAAATTTATCATATAAAGAGCTATAGATATGAAGCAGCTGACGTGTCAGTTAGTAAGAGCATGTTCGAGTGTAACCTGTAGCGAACTAAACCATTTCCTTTCAACTCGCTTGAAATTCTCAGATGAACCTTCTAAAAGAACACTTGTTCACGAACTTGAGAAACCGCAAAATTATCTATATTTTCAATCGATAACGTATAATTGATGTTAAGCTTTTCTCTTCAAGAAGGGATTCAATTTGAGGCCAATGTAGATGTATGCAAATGAAGTTCATCAAAAACCTTCATGAAACGGTTTACATCAACAATGCTACTTCTAAACTTGGGATATTCTTCAAAATATTTTTTTTGATTGCTGTCTTTTTGATGAGTGTGTTAGTTATTGGATGGTGACTCTACTCCTCCGTTGGACTTTGCCTTTACTCACTTTTCCTTTATACTTTTCAGCTCTTTCTAAGTGATGATGAAAACATACGAATCACGAGACGGTCACTAGATGCAAAAAGAGAAAAAGACAGCGATTCAGTTCCTCGAGGTCCCAAGATTATGAGGTAGATCAATTTTGAATGCGGGTCGGTTTAATAAGACGCTATAAATTTTGATCTTAATTAAAAATGGATTAGCAATTTGAGAAAGATTTATTTGGAAAAGTTCCCTAAATAAGGCAACAATACAAACTAGGAAAGAGAATATTCTTTCATGGAACACTTTCCTGTATCTTGCTGGGCTAGGCTATTACTTGTTACGAGCGTGTGACGAGTCTGTCGCTTGTCTGGGGGTACTGGAAGTCGTCGATGCAGCCTCAGACTTAACGGCAGCAGCCTTACCCGCAGCAGGACCCTCACTGGAAGCTGCATCTGTGTCACTTTCGGCTTCGGCTGACGAAGCCTCAACTTTCCCCGAAGCAGTTGCAGCAGCGCCATTCTCGGGTACAGCAGCTTCATTTTCGGGTGCAGCAGCTTCATTCTCGGCAACCTCACCCAAAGCAGCTGCAGCTTCAGCAGCCGCTGCAGCCTCAGCCGCAGCGGCCCTCTCAGCTTGTTTCCGAACTTCAATCATACACCATTTTGATGACTTCTCGTGGAGGTTTTTTGGTTAGCATGCTGAATAAACCTTATACGGGTATGACCACTAGAAATATATGATTATGAATACATCAGAATGCTCTCTGAAGTATATTGAAAAATCTTTATAGAGTTTTGTACACTAGCTTCTTCTTATTGAAAAAAAAAAGATTCTAGTAATGAAGTGTTCAACGACTTAACTGTAAAATAATGATATAACCGCCCGATATTCACTTTAGATCTCCAAATTCATCTCATTAGCTTGATTACACAGGCTAGTTGGAAGATGAGGTGGAATCAGTTGGTGGTTCATTCAACGATTATTAAAAAAAATATTCCCTTACCTTTCATGAATTTTTCCCAATCCGATCATTGAACTTAGACTCGTTAGAGATTATCGATTAAAAGTTGGTTTTCTGCTCAAATTTATTAGATAATCTTTATTTGAATTAATGTACTGAATACTCACTCGTGTACTTGATTCGTTTTTCCAACTTGGAAAGCTGCTCTCGTGTCGCTTTATACGTTGCTTTCACTTCTTCGGCGTGGCAGTGCATTAGTTCTTCGCTGATATCGAGTCCTTTCTCTCCATAGGCTGCAACAAAACTTTGAAAACAAAGGAGAGGATGGCAAAGTACGCGCTGAAAAGATAATTGAACTTTCTACCTATTTTCTTTTTTCCAGAACCGAGAGCTTAACATATGAACTTTCAAGCTCACAAATACTCATGAATGGATGAGTTACACGGAAAGTCTAAGAAGTAAAAACCAGTGAATCTTATTATATGGTAGAAAACACTCTGAACTGTACTAGGAAATCGGTAAAATATCTTTTAAGTCGGGTTAAATGATTTTCGTTTCAATGCAGGACAATCAGACATGAACTCTACTACGTCCCCTCCTACGCACTATATACCGTAACTCTACCACTTCCTTCCTACGCAGTATATACCGTAACTCTACCACGTCCCCCCTACGCAGTATATACCGTAACTCTACCACGTCCCCCCTACGCAGTATATACCGTAACTCTACTTCGTCCCCTCCTACGCAGTGTATACCGTAACTCTACCACGTCCCCTCCTACGCAGTATATACCGTAACTCTACCACGTCCTCTCCTACGCAGTATGTATATACCGTAACTCTACCACGTCCTCTCCTACGCAGTATGTATATACCGTAACTCTACCACGTCCTTTCCTACGCATTATATATCCTAACTCTACCACGTTCCCTCTTAAGCAGTATATACCGTAACTCTACCACGTCCCCCCTACGCAGTATATACCGTAACTCTACCACGTCCCCCCTACGCAGTATATACCGTAACTCTACCACGTCCCCCTACGCAGTATATATCGTAACTCTACCACGTCCCCTCCTACGCAGTGTATACCGCAACTCCACCACATCTTCTCTTACGCAGTATATACCGTAACTCTACCACGTCCCCTCCTACGCAGTATGTATATACCGTAACTCTACCACGTCCTCTCCTACGCAATATGTATATACCGTAACTCTACCACGTCCTCTCCTACGCAGTATGTATATACCGTAACTCTACCACGTCCTCTCCTACGCAGTATGTATATACCGTAACTCTACCACGTCCTTTCCTACGCATTATATATCCTAACTCTACCACGTTCCCTCTTAAGCAGTATATACCGTAACTCTACCACGTCCCCCCTACGCAGTATATACCGTAACTCTACCACGTCCTCTCCTACGCAGTATGTATATACCGTAACTCTACCACGTCCTCTCCTACGCAGTATGTATATACCGTAACTCTACCACGTCCTTTCCTACGCATTATATATCCTAACTCTACCACGTTCCCTCTTAAGCAGTATATACCGTAACTCTACCACGTCCCCCCTACGCAGTATATACCGTAACTCTACCACGTCCCCCTACGCAGTATATACCGTAACTCTACTTCGTCCCCTCCTACGCTGTATATATCGTAACTCTACCACGTCCCCTCCTACGCAGTGTATACCGCAACTCCACCACATCTTCTCTTACGCAGTATATACCGTAACTCTACCACGTCCCCTCCTACGCAGTATGTATATACCGTAACTCTACCACGTCCTCTCCTACGCAATATGTATATACCGTAACTCAACCACGTCCTCTCCTACGCAGTATGTATATACCGTAACTCTACCACGTCCTTTCCTACGCATTATATATCCTAACTCTACCACGTTCCCTCTTAAGCAGTATATACCGTAACTCTACCACGTCCTCTCCTAAGCATTATATATCCTAACTCTACCACGTTCCCTCTTAAGCAGTATATACCGTAACTATACCACGTCCTCTCACGCAGTATATTCCGTAACTCTACCACGTCCCCTCCTACTCAGTGTATACCGTAACTCTACCACATCTTCTCCTACGCAGTATATACCGTAACTCTACCACGTCCGTTCCGACGCAGTATATTCCGTAATTCTACCACGTCCCCTCGTACGCAGAAAATACCGTAACTCTACCACATTTTCTTCTACGCAGTATATACCATAACTCTACCACGTCCGTTTCCTACGCAGTTATTCTAACGCAGTTTATCCATAGGTAAACTGCCAACTGGCAAAAAAAAATCTAGGGCGACCGACCTACCGACCCTCTACCTCACTCGAAATGAATGAATCAATTTTCACAGCTAAAATTGAAAGAAAAATCTTCATTCCTCTACACAAATAGAACGTTTCATTAGCCATAACTCAGCCTCAACTTGTTTCGAAAAGTTTAAAATGAAACTTAAACCTACTTTAGCAATCGACCTATTGCAAAATGAAGAGATAGTTCACCTATGAATGTATCACAGAAGAGTGCTGATAAACTGACGAATAGAAATAATATGCGGAAGTCCGAGGGGGCCGAAGTCGTTGAGAGACCCATCCTGCTCCATTTCACGGAACACTTTCGCCTTGTACGCGTTGTACTGCTCAACTTTCTGCAAATTATCCCATCATGAGTTCTTCTTTGTCTTAGACAATGGTTTGCGTAAAGTAGTCAACATATAGTACGAGTTGAATACCTTAAAGCTACTACGTCTCCATAGGTCAACTGGCGATACATTTTAGAGCGAGCGACCTACCAACCCACGACCTACTCGCTAAACTTCAATTTTCTTCAGAGTCATAGCCACCAGGATTTGCTGGAAAATATATTTTCGGGCGGGCAAACGGGCGACCCAAAAAGTAATTTTTTCGGTTTCACCCAATTGTATATCCGGCCGTTAATACAAAATGTTGAACATGTCAAAAAAAGGCAGTTATTATTCACATAAAGTTTAAACCTAGCCTTCATGGGGCATTTTATTAGCATCACACAAACGCGAAGAGAGTTTGCCGGTTTTTAGTGAATAGAGAGCTGAGTGAAATAAAAATTTTTATCGGAGATTAGGCGGGCGACCGGGAAAAGTTTAGAACGTTTGGTGAGCTATGTTCAGAGTTTTAAAACAGGCTGAAATTGTAAAAAAATATTGCATCTTATAAATGAAAATGTTATGAAACAAATCTCGACCCGAAGGAATTTAGCTAATTGTAAGTGGAAACTTTTAATTTACTTTGGCGATAGAACTATTGAAAAAGCCAGATCTATTTCAACCATTTAAGTCTTAATCATTTCTGAATTTCTCGTCCGCGAACAAAGTTCACAACTTTGAAACTCTATTTGGAAGCCTTGGTTACATTCCAGCGACAATCCTGAGTTCTTTCTATATGTAGCAGCAATCGGACACTTAAAGGGTTCACAAAGCGAACCAATTTCTACATCCCGTGTTCACGATCCCCGTTTGCAATCTCACTGCACTCCATTCAACATGAACGCGGAGACCAGGGACTAGTCATTCATAACCAAATAATAGTGCTTCGACTCCCCCCACCCCCATTTTCATAAGTATTGAAGCTTTGTCTACGCGGGCAAACAACAGAAGAACTAACAAATGGAGTAGCTGGAGCGGCCTTCTGCGGTGCGATAACTGCAATATCACTCAGTGATTATCTTCAATTGCTGCTGAATCATTGCCAGTTTCGCTTACAGTGGATCCTTTTTTTTTGGCGGGAAAAGAACCAGAACAAAAGGGACTGGACTTACTGATCTCGCCCTCTGGCTCCTCCCCCTCCTCAGCCCCATCCTCTTCCTCCCTCTCAACTTCCTCCTCCTCTTCTTCAGCTTCTCCAGACTCCTCCCCCTCCTCATCTCCTTCCTCACCTTTATCCTTTCTCGACCGCTCCTTCTTGTATTTACGATCCAACACCATGTTCGACTGGTTAGTGGCTCTGAAAAAACATCCGAGCATTGGAAACAAAAAAATTAAAAACCGCGAATGAGTTTAGGATTTTGACATCGAATTCACGATCTTGATTTTTTCTTTGTAGAATTGTCTTAACTCCTTACGTAGCTCTTTTCTTCTCCCAACTTTGAATACCATACAGATTAAGTGAATACTTTTGAACGTTCGGCAACTTCGCCTTCAAACGTCACTATTCTAAAACCAGAAGTTGGCAACTTATATATCCGGGGAAACGTCAATAAGAATGCAACGGAACGCACCTTTTCCTCTTCCTTTTCTTGGTCGGTTCATACTTCGCTTTGGCCTCTTCCATTTCCTCCTCGTCTTCTTCTTCATTTTTAGGCTCATGTAAGGAATTTTCGCCAGCTAGTGAGAAAAAAGAAGCACGAGTCATATACATTTTTAAATGAGTGTTCTTGTTCAAGTATGTTTGAATTTCTATTATACGATGTAGAATTTCTACATCTGTAGTTCAGATCACCATTCACGAAAGATTGCGAAAGGTTTTGCTCATTTTAGGGTTGAATTTTCTTGGTTGGATGTTATTAATATTACCATTCAAGTTGAGATATCTACTAAGTCCGGGCGTGGCATAGTTATCTTGTGTTTGGTTATTGTGCGAAGAGTCCCAAGTAAGAATCCCATTCGGACAGATCCACCCAAACCAAAGGGGTTAAGAAATGTTGGTAGTCCTTTTGCACGAATCTGACTCTCCTAACTGCTGCTACACACACTAGCAGTGAGTGACCCAGCGCACAGTCGCTGGTTTTACCAGGATAGGTTTGTCTCGCATAGGAGAGCTTACTTCTCTGCCGCGAGGCGGGAACAAGCGCGAGGAAGATTATAAGTTGAGGTGTCTACTCAATTGTGATTTCACTAGAATAGATCTTTTTGCTAGATCTTTTTGACCTTTTTTTGCACTTAAATGAAGTTAACTTACTCGAACCAAAAAAAGGTTTGCATCAATGAAATGTGGATGTAGAACTACGTAATGGAATTACCTCAGTTTCTCAGCTCTAAGTTTACCTACTTACAATTCTATAAATACTGAAACACCATGATAAAATACTGACATAGAGCTGAAAAGATAATTGAAAAATCGATTCACTGGGAAAACATTATAGCAGATGCGACG
Source organism: Allodiplogaster pararmata (assembly GCA_964056735.1). Classification (NCBI taxonomy): domain Eukaryota; kingdom Metazoa; phylum Nematoda; class Chromadorea; order Rhabditida; family Diplogasteridae; genus Allodiplogaster; species Allodiplogaster pararmata. Next base: position 19,666,148 of record OZ057406.1, read on the forward strand.
CGTTGAATTTCAGTAATAACATGCATTAAAAAAAACTCAGATGAGAATAAGAAACCAACTAGATTTTGATCCAAGAGAGGAAGACTTGGGAACAACGACTTCCTTAGCATCTTCGTCGTGTTCTTCGGGAGAATCCTTCTCTTCATCAACTTCTATGTGAGGAGCTTCTGAAGAATTCCCTGTTGGCTGGTACATATCTAAACGGTCAGTAAGCCTCATAACCTAGTTGTTGCCAAGCGGAACTTATAAACATAATCATCTGGAAGTCCGCTCCATTTTTTTTTTACAAACAATCGATCTCTCAATCATAATTCATCTGCACTTTCAACCATTTTAACAAACGGCCGTTTTTTGGGTGGAGGAGTCTAGAATCCATAGCTAACCAGAGCGTGTTGAAAAATTTTTTTCGGGCGGGTGACCGGAAAGGGGGGAGGAAATATAAATAGGGAGAGGGGAAAATGAGTTCGGGAGGAAGCGGGTGACCGGAAAGGGGGGAGGAAATATAAATAGGGAGAGGGGGAAATGGCGGGTGACCGGAAAGGGGGGAGGAAATATAAATAGGGAGAGGGGGAAATGGCGGGTGACCGGAAAGGGGGGAGGAAATATAAATATGGAGAGGGGGAAATGGCGGGTGACCGGAAAGGGGGGAGGAAATATAAATAGCGAGAGGGGGAAATGGCGGGTGACCGGAAAGGGGGAGGAAATATAAAGAGGGAGAGGGGGAAATGGCGGGTGACCGGAAAGGGGGGAGGAAATATAAATATGGAGAGGGGGAAATGGCGGGTGACCGGAAAGGGGGGAGGAAATATAAATAGCGAGAGGGGGAAATGGCGGGTGACCGGAAAGGGGGAGGAAATATAAAGAGGGAGAGGGGGAAATGGCGGGTGACCGGAAAGGGGGGAGGAAATATAAATAGGGAGAGCGGGAAATGAGTTCGGGAGGGAAAGTCATCACAATTTTCGGTCAGTTTTCTAAATTCAATTAATCATTCATTTCGCTGAATTTTGACATTCGAAACTTTGTACACTTACGAAAATTTGGTTTTTATTCAACTTCCATTATATGTTCTTCACCACTGAATTCTATTCTGAGACGGCGGACGACCGATACAAATTTCACAAGTTAGGTGAGATGTGGTCTACAAAACTTGAGATCTTCTTCTCTGCTCCTTTTTATCTCTAACTCGCTAGTCATTATTCCAATTTCCACGCTCGAAAAGCAGAATTTTTTTCTAATTTTTTCACAATTGCACGTCAGCTTCGTTGAGATTTGCTCTTGATAATAAAAAAAAAAGCTAAGATCCTTTTTCATATTTGCAGACAAACGCCGTATTTCACAAGGCGTTTGGTTTTATAAAAATCTAACAACTCTTCAAATTACTTGAAAACGAAGGTTCTTCGAACCCGTCCGAACCTTGAATGATGTTTTTAGCCTCGTTGTTCTCGATAGCCGTTGTCCTCTTTTCTTCAGGCGCTATCCCCATTCCCATCTCTGGTGAAACTGACGCTTCTTCTCGACTGATCTTTTTCTCCCTCGCGTGAACTGAAGCAACTTACGCTACAGTAGTACTCCATAACTAACATATAAACATATATTTGGAAAGATGAGAGAGAATAAGGGAACTAAAGAACACATCTAAACAGGAAATCCTCGAACCGCTCCAAAAACCGGTCAATAGCATGCAAAAAAGACTGGTTGCAATTTTTTTTCGACATGATTGCATGCCTATCCTCAACAATTAACAATTTGAAGAAAAAAAACGTCAAAACATTTTTTCTCGTTTTTTTCCTCATTCTGTTTTTCTTATCCTCCGCACTGGGTGTATTTCTTCCTTAATCTGGTCGTTTTCTCATCAGCTGCCGTTTTACTGAACAGAACTCCTTTTCCTTTTTTAATAACTATTTTGTGCAGCGAAAAGGCTTCAAACCTTGTTTCTCGTCCTTCTTCTTCTTATTTTCTTCTTCTTCTCTGACATTCTTGAAAGCAGACACTGAAGCTTCTCCTGTGAAAATAGAACTTGGTGAGGCCATTCGGAAGCCTCAACTTCTTACTCATGGAGTGTTTCTAGTGTTCAGATATATCCTCCACCCAGATTGTAACGAGGTTTCAGGAGAGAAAACTGAGAAGGGGTGCTTTTGTTTATCACTAACCGTAATAAGCGTTTCGTTTAAAAAGCTGACCAGAGGCACTTTTCCAACTCTGTTCAAGTCTTCTGAGACCGCTTCATTTCGTTACTCTCAACGATATTTTTTTTGTTTCTGAGCTTCTTTTTAACGTCTTCGATGTCCATTACTCAAATCAACTCTTTGGATTTCATGCATCTATATATTATGAGCACTTCGTATTATGTGTATTCGTTGTATATAAATAATGTGTATTCGGGCGGGAGAACTTGTTATTGTAGTTCTCCCACCCGAATATTATAATTTTTCATTATTCGGAAGCAAATACTCAGTTTTATGGTACCCATTATCGAATTACCTGGTTTCAAACCGATAACCTAGACTCGAGAGAACAAACCGGTCTGTTTATGCTCCGCCTTCTTATCCTGTATCGCAGCTGATTTGGACGCGCGTTGTTGACGTTGCGGCTTGGATGCGCTCGCTTGGCTGATCACCGACAATAGGGTTTCGTCGATCGATTCACTTACGGGCTTTGTTACAGTAGCCGGTGAATCCGTCCCAGAAATTACAGCTCGCTTGGTGGGTAACGCATCCGAAGATGGTACAGTAACTTTACTGCTCCTACCACTCGAATTCTTCTGTAATGAGCGAAAATTTCAACTGAGTGAAAAAGCAATCTTGAAGTTAAATTTTCAAGAAAATAATCCGATCAAATTCATGGCCTGAATGAGCTCACTTTGAGAAAGAATTTGGTCCAATTAGAAATTCGAAGAAAAATCGAACTACTGAGATTCAAGACAAAGGAACTCGTTTTATAACGTAAACGGAGTCAGGGTGACGACCCTTTTGGGAGAACGACAGGCCAACTAAGAAAATCATAATAATGCTACCTTATCAAGATGCACAATAATAAAACCCTCCTGAAATTTAGTTACATAATGTTAGAAGGCAGAGGATCTATACAGCAGAAAGTCTAACTGAAGGGGAAAACGCTGTCAACTCATCTGAAAACAATTTTCTTAAACCAAAACTCTGATCGACCTCGATCTCTTTGAAAACTTTCACGGGCTCTCTCTTGACGAGTTCCGTCACTTTCTGGGTTTGCTCCACTGATTTCTTTCTGGACTGGATTTTTTCCGGCAACGGCGAGGAATGGGTGGTGGTCGGCAGGCCTGAAAAAGGAATGGGTGGTGGTCGGCAGGCCTGAAAAAGGAATGGGTGGTGGTCGGCAGGCCTGAAAAAGGAATGGGTGGTGGTCGGCAGGCCTGAAAAAGGAATGGGTGGTGGTCGGCAGGCCTGAAAAAGGAATGGGTGGTGGTCGGCAGGCCTGAAAAAGGAATGGGTGGTGGTCGGCAGGCCTGAAAAAGGAATGGGTGGTGGTCGGCAGGCCTGAAAAATTAGTAAATTCACTGATCAGATTGTGATTCTAAAGATATTAACAGGGCTTATGTCTTCAGAAAGTTGAGTTCAACATGAATATCTTTTCAGAATTGAGAGAATTTAGTTCCATCCCACAACTGAGATGAGCCCGTGCCAATAATATTTTCCATCAGGCTATGATGATCTAAAGTTCAACATTTTTTCCAGGTTGTTTTTTTACAAACCGCAAGAGCGAGCAGATGAAAAAGAATAATTTCGAGGAAACGGTAAGCTTTGAGTGACCGGGTGCAGGCGATGAAAATTTGAGAATGTTATACAAACAAACTTTTTTATTAAAAAATTCTTTTTTCAGCGCGAAGCGGCACTGAGAAGCGGGAACAATTGTTGTATGGGCCTTAAAATGTGCATAATAATGTGTGCGTGTGTAGCTCAGTGGGAAGAGCATTCGCCCGGAATGCGAAAGGTCATGGGTTCGGTTCCCGTCAAACCACACGATTTTTACAAAAGTTTCTGCGAACAATCCGCTCCTCTGCTTGAGATCAACGAGGAGTAGTGAATACTCTTATTTACACAAGCACGAGGAGGATTTTCAATAATAAAATTTCACTGTGATAAGATTACTTTCCCTTCACTATCAAAAAACAGTTCAGCAAAAAATTATTTTTATGTTTAACCGAATCCTTACCTTGTAATGAGCTCGCGGTACTCGTATCAGGAATAACTGGCGGCAGTCCCATCGCTGTGAGAACCAGTTCACTCGGGGCCTTTTTCGGTTCTTCTGGAGCAGCTGGCAACGTGGGGCGTCTGGTTGAACCGGAGACGATACCCGGTCCAGAGGCCTCAGCACTCCCGGGAGGAGGAGGAGGAGCCCGAGAACCACGACCCGAACCAGGTCGCGTTACATCGCTCGAAGCAGAGTCGCGCAAAAGCATCAGTTCAATACTCGAACCAGGAATAGAACAGAGAAGCGCTTCTGATGTAGTAAGTTGGCACGAACTCGGAAGTGGCTTCAGACCAGAAGCGGAGGAAGTAGTGGGGGCGTTAGCTAGTGTTGGAATAGAAGAATGACTAGGTCCTGGAGTAGAAACGTCACCGGGTGCCGAAGAAGAAACTTGCCTGGCAGCCACTCCTTGGTCCAGCATAAACTTCTGCAAGATAAATAATACTTCATATCACCGATCAAATTCGTCTCATCATAAAATACCAGGTTTCTCTCATTTTTTCCGAATACCTTTTGTCAGTCTGTTTTTCACGCGCGACAAGCTGAAAAAAGTTCAAAACATTCTTTGAATACCTCGCCTTAAGCTATATACTTCACTCGAACTTCTTTTCTACTCACCATTGAGGGCGGAATCTTGTCATTGAGCATAGAGGGCGGAGTTGTGTTGCTCTGCAGTCGTGCAGCAAACGCCGCTGCCATTTGACTTCTGATACGTCGTGGTCGGTCACGATCTCTGCAGAGCTGCTACTTCATCTTCTTTTCACCCTAACTTCTCTCTTCAACTCTTTATTCCTTTTCATCTTTCTCTCTCTTCAATTTTTCACGCTCCTTTCTTCTTCGTCTTTTTTATCTCTCCAATACTTTCACTGAAAATTTACAAGTTGATTGACATTCTCTAATCAAATACTGTCTTCTTTTGAAATACGTCTATTAATAATCGCTCATCAAACCTTCATTACACTGATTCCACTAAATTTTAAAGCTGTGTTAAATTGAACTAGTAAGATAGCTGAACTTGTAGCTCAACGCCATACTATGAGCTAAGACTGATAATGACAGTTGATGATAAAATAATTTACAAAGTTTACCTATCGGGCAAAAGACCAGCTTTTTGCGCATTGGCAATCGCCAAGTCATGCACTGTTACAGGGTGAGACGGAAGTGCGGGTATATTTCGTAGCGGCGAAGCGTGTACTGTATGCGGTGGAATGCCAATTGGGCTCTTGAGAAAAGACTGCTGCGAGGAAGATGCTTTCGGTGGCGTTATCACGGGCGAAGTGCTTGACACTGAAGATGTTCCGGCATATGCTGTCAATAAAAAATACTTGAGGATGATTGAGAACTTGAAAAGAGAGATGTGCGTATGAGAGAGAGAGATTGAGAGAAAAAGAAAGAGAGAGATAGAAAGAGAAAATGAGAGATTGATATCAGTACCTGGGACTGTGGCCGAAGACGATTGCCTGCTGAAGACAGGTTTTCCACCCTCTTCTACTTGTCCCAATGGAAGCGAAGGAACAACTGAGGCCTGTAATCATTTCCAGACAATCAATGCTTTCATTATAACACAAGATCCTCTACTTTAATAAATGGAAAATGGAGAGAGGTTTTAGACAGAGGCTTCAATCGTGGGACTCGCCTTACAAGGTGTAAATTTCACTGGCACCGTGGGTAGACATTTTTCAAGTTTTCTCTTCCACAAAAGCGTGATAGAGAACCGAGGACGGAGCTTATTATGAAGCTGACTATTCACTTTAATCTCTTTATTGAGCAGCTCACAGTTGGAAGTTGTAAAGAAAACTCTTTTCACTTTTTACGTAAAGATCCTATAACAACAATTTTACATACAAATTATGTAATCTCACTTAACCCTGTAACCGGAATAAAACTAATTCTCAGGTAATACATATAAACAAAGTTGAGATGAATCTTAGCTCAGGGGTTATTTAGTCATGACAGATCTTCTGTCGGCGGGCCTCTGTGTTCCAAATCTTTAGGGGGGACCCTTATGTGAAAAAAGGTAAGGGGGACCCTTATGTGAAAAAAAATTTTTCCGCCTCCGGCGGGCCTCTGTTTTTCCAAATCGTAGGGGGGGACCCTTATGTAAAAAAAAATTTTTTATTTGAAAAATCTTAAGGGGGGACCCTTATGTGAATTTTTTTCGGCGAGTTTCTGTTCGAAAAGTCATAAGGGGGACCCTTATGTGAAAAAATTTTCCGCCTTCGGCGGGCGTCTGTCCCTTTTTCTTTCACACTAAAAAACCTCTGTCTTAGCTGATGAAAATTTGAACAAATCTGAGTGTGTTAAAGGCTGTTTCTCGGCACCCCCTAAACTTTTTTCGAGCGCGTAGATTTTTGAATTTCAGAGTTCAAAATTAATTTTTTTTTTTCAAATGATTTGGACTTTCCCTACGAAAATCCGAGAAAATGTTTTTTCCAAGCGCATAGAATTCAATGTTTTTCGGGGTTTTTAAAGAGTGCAAAGATTTTTTTCACTCGCAGTGCGGGTCAGAGAAGAGAAACATCCTGGTGTGTTATGATTTGGTTCTTCCACACAATATTCATTATACATAAAGAAGAGAAAAACTTGACTAGAAAATATTCAATGGAATAATATTCACCACTTGCACTGCTCCCTGTGAAGTTCCTTCACTTTCGGAAACGGCGCTTGTAGTGGAACTGGACGGAGTCTAATAAGAATATATTCATTCAAAGCTTTCCGAAATTCATCTTCTTTGCTTTCATTTAAAAATGAATTGTTTGCATTTAAGAAGTTGCTGTCTCCCTCTCGGAATGACATTCAGTAAGATTCGAATGTGAAGGGATGTTTTACAGCATTGCACTGCTATGAATAGAATCTCATCGTAGTAAGCCTGATAACCCGTCATAACAGTTTCTACTCCGAATATCTTCTCATGGTCATTATATTATATGACATTGACTATATGAAAATATTTGGTAAATGAAATTAAAAGAAAGAGAAAGAGAGGAAGATAATGAATGGCTTGGGAACGCAGCAACAACAGGACTTTCTTGACCACTTCAACCAAGTGTGAGTATTTCTGCACTGACATTGCTTTGATGCTGTGCAGCTGCAGAAAGCTGCTCCAACTGGCTGTAAGAGATGCGCCGTGGCCGATATGATCCCTATAGCGTGAATTTTTATTTGATTTTTTTCAGATCGTTCTCTTGAGTATTTTTAAAACATAAAAAAATTAGAAGACAAACGCTTGTAAAGAAATGGAACCAAAAAGATGTTGAAGAAGTTTCAAGAAACTTATACATTGAAAAAGATAACGGTACTCGCTATGATTGAGTTATGGATAGTGAGACCCACGGGTCTCACTATCCATAACTCATACAACAGCTAAAACACTCATCTAACTCATCGCCTTCCGTAAACCTTTCATTATGCTTAGCTTGCTAATCAATTGAAAAACAAAAAATTTTAAGCACAAACACCTTACTGCTTCAGAAAACGCTGCTTCCACTGCATAGGTCCAAATGAATTCGTTTTGAGGACCCTGGACTCGTGTTTTGACCCCTGGTATGCCAGGAGGAACGGCTTACCATATGCAGGCCACTTCCCCCACTCCCCGCCTCCTCCTCCTCATGTACCTCGACAGCCCCCCTGCCCTCTGAGCTGGTCGTCCACTCCTGCAGCCACTGCAGTCGCGCCTCCGACAACCGGCCTTGCTTGCGCAGCTGATCCACATACGAAGCCTTGTCCTTTAAACAAAAAAAGCTTCTCATTTATTGAAACAAAAACAGGGCTTTTTCTGACAACCAAAATATTTATAAGCTACGATTTATGTTGATGATCTTCCTTGTAAAAAATTAGATTTTCTGAAGTTTCCCAAAGACGCCTCGGATAAAACCTACCACGGTTCTGATATTTTTAGAGATCATTTAACAGCTTGATAAGAAGGGTTAGAGTGAACTTAAAGACTAGTAAATAATAAAAATTTAGACCTAAACTTCCGAACAAGATTGTTTCGCTTTTAACGACAATCTACATATTTTCCAGTGCTGAACTACTGGTTCGTATTCATTCATTATTCATCCCATTTTTGCATGAACTTAGAATGAATTTATGAAAATGAAATTAGCTTCAGCGATTGGAAACAAATAAGTAAAAGGCTTTTTAACTTCAAATTGCTTTGAGAGTTCATTTTAGTGCAAAGTGTACCTGATGCTGTTGTGTATGTGAATTGAATTCATCAAATTTGAAGTATAGTAAAATTTAAAAAAGAGGTCAAAGTAGCTTGGGCGCCTGTAACTTTTCATGTTCAACGGAAATGCGAGAAATGCATTTAAATATAGTTCGGAAGTACTGACGCGTGGTAAAAAAAGATACATATGACATGTTAAAGAGATGAAAAATGATCGACTTCATCAAAAACTGCCGGATTATACCTTGGGGAGAACTCGTATTTTCCCCAGTGAAATCCACTCATCGTAGCGCGAATTCCAATTCAGATAATGTACCTGGGAATTGAATTACTTTTTGGCCAAGAGATTTATATTCATTTAATCAAACGATCCTCTATAGCATTCTGTTTTGTTCGCTCATAATACGACTGATATGATGTTTACCAGGCTGTATCTGAAAATTGGCGGAAAGAGAATGTTCATAGATAGAAAAGTACAATTTATTGGAGAGAGACTCAATCCATGCTATTTTTTATACTGAAAGTTGTTCATTATGTACAAAAATCTAGAATTCCGAGATTTTTTTCGCACATGCCAATAACTTAGTTTAAGACGAAATTATAACTTAACTTCATAATAGACATATTAGCGTTTTATTCGGTTCAGCGTTAAAAAAACATAAACTTATCCCAACAACAAGTATAAAATACAGAAAGAAGAAACTCACATAGACTTTCATTCGCTTGATTGCTGTTGCGAGGTCTGCCTTCATCTCTTCTTCCAACGGCTCTTTCTCAAGTTCATTAAATTAGTTGATCAAACTCAATGACTTCAGTTGCAGTCCATTTCAATATCAGACTTTCTTATGGATGGATGGCTGGTTTTTCTTAACTACAGTATTTGGCTAATAAAAAAACTGTTTCATCACATGCAATCCAATCACACTGTGCGACTTTTTTGAGCATTACTCTGTAGAAGGACATGATTCCCTCTCGATCGGACATGACTCGTCTATAGGTAGATGTGGGCAAACTGCTGGCAGAATGATTTCTCTAATTAACTTTTTTTCTCTCTAATTTTCTCTCTCTCTCGTTTCCAGGCCCATAGACGCGTGGAGTTGTACTGGCAGTCGGCTGAACTATCGACCTTTAGAGCAAATTTGGTCTACAAAAGCTCTTCCAACCTCTTTGGGCTTGCCGATGACGATATCTGCTATTTCTGTCACTGTCTTCTGGCGCTTTTCGATGACCTGGCACGATTTACATTTATAATAAAAATAAAAACAAAAATAAAAATATTAAAAATAATAACAAGAATGAAAAGAATAGCGCTAAAACAACATATTTTTAAAACTTATTATCGCCTTGTGGCAGTATGCGCGTACTCCAAAAATGAGAAAAAGAACCACCCTATAAAAAACAGTAACCGCTCATCTGAAGGTAGACATAATCATTACCATTCAACAATCATCCCCCCCCAGTAAACTATCAATCAGTAAACTATCAAAAGTAAACTATCAATATAACACTGATAGTGAACGTTCATCAGCTGAATTAGAAACTAGTCAAAGACATTCTGGAACTTTTTTGAAAAAAATTCTCATGTTTATTTCAAGCCAGCCGAAAGCATGATCATTTTTAGCCTCCCTGTGGCTGGTTTCCATTGAAATGCGGTGAGTAGAACAGCTTCACATATCAGAAACAAGACAAGCAAACAACTTGGCTATGTGTTACCTGTTACCCCTTGCACAATAACCGTAGAGAACCAATATACTAATCATATGAGATCCGCATACATTTGAGTAAACCAAGAGTAAGTGCTAAAATTATTGATCTCTTAGAATCATTATCTGCGCCATTTTGATTAGCGCATGACAATTTCTCGCACTGCGCGATGAAGCAACATTTTAAAACCAACACGGGCATCATACCACAATCCGTCATGGTACGCGTACACATTCTGGCCCGGGTAGAAGTTGGTCAGCCTTAAACCTTTCAATCTCTTTCTTTTACTTTCTCTCTACAAACGTTGAAAATGAAGAAAGAAAAAAACAAAAGAACTGGAATATTTTCAGGTTTGTGCCTATAATTTGAATCCTTATCAACGACAGAAAAACCGCTGAATCATTTATTGTATCGCTGGATTTTATAATAGGTTTTATGTCCGAGTCTTATCTATCTTTCAAGAGAAGCGCGATGAAGCAACACTTTAAAACCAACCCAGGCATCATACCACAATCCGTCATGGTACGCGTACACATTCTGTTCTGATCATATGAAATCCTACCAGACTTTTCAACAAGAAAATGGAGCAAATCGACGAACAAAGTAGCTGGTAAAAAGTGGGGAGGCGGGTATTTCCTCCGTTCTGCTTTCTCCTTATCAGCCTTCAGTGCCTGCTTAAATGCTTCATCTTCGTCTACAAACCAATGATCGATAAAAATTTTGACACTCAAACGGAAAATTCTACTGAACGACTGGAAAATATGAAGTAAAAAAATAAAAGAAATTTTCATCTTTTTTCATTGAACATTTTTGATCGATAAATCGCACTGAAGAGCACTAAAAAAGAAGCAAAAAAAAAAATATATATATATATTAATTTATAAAACTTTGCTTTCGGGGAACAGTGAGATCGCAATCACCAACTGAAAGATATACGTTTTTTGTTGTTGTTGTTAAAAGCAGAAGCATGCTCGTAAAGTCTTATTCAAGAAAGAGGAATGGCTAACTTTCTCAGGATCGGTCTTCTTCTTGTCCTCTGCGTCTCCTCCTTTCTCTACCTCTTTCTCCTTTTCCACCTCTTTCGAATCCTTATCCTTACACCCAACCTCTTTCTCCTTCTCTTTTTCCACGTGTCCTTGTACATGCCTTATCTCTTTGACTTTCTTCTTCGACGGTCCTCAAAAGGAACATTTCAAGCTTTGAGCTAGATGAAATATTGATTAGAAACTATCAAGTTTTCAATATAAATCAATATTGGTAAGCTAACATTGTATAGAACGTTATTAATCGAACGTATTTGATTCATTGAGAAGTTTTCTTTTTTCAGGAGTAACTGTCTTCAAACACAAATGAGCCCCGCTTATGAATCATATTGCTGGAGAGGTGAACACAAATGAGCCCCGCTTATGAATCATATTGCTGGAGAGGTGAACACAAATGAGCCCCGCTTATGAATCATATTGCTGGAGAGGTGAACACAAATGAGCGCCGCTTATGAATCATATTGCTGGAGAGGTGAACACAAATATATAATATGATTTTGAAAGCTTTCAAGTCACCATCTCTCTCTCTTCTGACATCTGCTTTCAAAATTTATGTATTGCCTCTTTTGGAATACGCTAGCGAGCTCTGGAACCCGTCATCTGCGGGTCTAGTAAAACAGCTCGAGAAAGTCCAACGTTCTTTTACGAGAAGAATTCTAGTGAGAGCCGGCCATCCCGCCCTTCCGTATTCGGAGAGATTATCCCTTCTGAACCTTCAAACCCTCGAACATCGCCGAGCTCTTGCTGACCTCACTTTCATTCATAAATGTATACATCAGAAGTGTGAAATAGATACTAAAAATTTATATCAGATATCTGCCGTTGATCGCTTTTCCCGACATTCTCATCCTCTGCGTCTTGTTATGCCTAATAATATCAACCAGTCTTTCTTATCTACATGTGTTTCTCGTCAATTATCAGTATGGAATTCTTTGGATTACGAAATGGTAAAAGATCCTAATAGCAAGATATTCAAAAAGAATGTACTGAATTTGCCTATTCATGTTATTGTGCCTCTTTCTCATGTTTTTGATAGTTGAATAACTAATTCATATTTATCAATCATTCCTCCCCCCCCCCCTCCCTTTCCCTTCCCCTCATACTTAAGCGACCGTTCGCTCATAAACACACCGCCACTAGAAAGATAGTCCATGCATATCCGCAATCATCATTGTTTTGATATCATGTGTGCACGGAATAAAGAATGAATGAATGAATGAAATGAGCCCCGCTTATGAATCATATTGCTGGAGAGGTGAACACAAATGAGCCCCGCTTATGAATCATATTGCTGGAGAGGTGAACACAAATGAGCCCCGCTTATGAATCATATTGCTGGAGAGGTGAACACAAATGAGCCCCGCTTATGAATCATATTGCTGGAGAGGTGAACACAAATGAGCCCCGCTTATGAATCATATTGCTGGAGAGGTGAACACAAATGAGCCCCGCTTATGAATCATATTGCTGGAGAGGTGAACACAATTCTTTTTCAGATTCTTTTTCTAGTCTTGTAGTCGCATACGACTACCCTTTTCATATTTGAATGGGTCTCGTACGGATTGCATCATACCGTACCTAATTTATTTCGCTTTCTACCTAAATTTATGAGACTAGCTCTCATTCATAGTTATTTTATGTTTGTTAGGTTGTTCATTATATATTTGTTTAAACCAAACAGGGTTTAATTACCCAAGTTTGAGGTATCCCTCTACCCTCTACCTCCCCAGCTCCATCTCTCTCTATCACTTCTCGGCTGTGTTGCCGAATCAAGGAACAATTGTTGGTTGTTTGTTTGAATAAATGAATGTGGAAAGAAAGTGGCAGGCGAGCAAAATTTGAGTGAATCAAATAGAATTCAGTTGGAAACTGAAATTATTATCTGAAGGTTGCATTGGCAACTATATGGTGCATCGGCCATAGGTAATGGCCAAAAACGATACTTGTGATGAGTTGGGTGAAACGGAACAGCTTGGTTGGGGGGTTATCTCAGAGCTTGAGGTTTTAGAAAACCAGTTCCACAATCTGTCTGGTCATTTTGCTGAGTGTGAAGTAGTTATTGACTGGTTCAAATGGGAGCACGCTAGCAAAAACGATCGAGTCAGAAAAGCGAAAACGTTGGTGAAAAGGATTAATGTTGACTTGAAACATTATTTGAACGCACACGGTGAAGTTAGCAAAGCTATAGCAAAGATCAAAGACGCTGGTCAAAAAGAAAGGTATAGAAACGATTTCGAAAGATGGCAGAAAGCGGATAATAATCGTTATGTGGTAGCTGCTAAAAGAAAAGCTGATATTGCTTCTGTGGACTTGGGAATACTTCTTGATGAGTTAGAGACCTTGCCAGCGGTCATTAGCGAAGTGGATGAGAGTCTGGTCGAGCAGTTGAGAAACGTGAGTGTTGCGGCGGGTGAAACTGAAAGAGTAGAGAGAAGGCTTGGTAATGGTGAGAATATACCAGAGTTAGGGTCAAATACCAGATTACCTAAGCTTCCATCTCTTCCATTGCCGAATTTTTCGGGTGATTGCCTAGAATTTTCGGAGTGGTATGATCGATTTGATGACATGGTACATGCTCGATCGGACATTTCAGATTCAGAGAAGATGAGTTATTTACTTGCGTGTGTGCAAGGCGTCGCGAGAGTCGCAATAACACAGTTTCCCGTGACAGCGAACGGCTACGCGGGCGCGATAAAACTTCTGAAAGAAAGCTTTGGAGCTAAAGAAAGTGATGAAAGGGCACTGGCCTCCCAGATCGAATCCTTGACGGCAAGTGATTGGTCATGGTCAAGTCAACTGAGTATGGTACTGACGTTGAAGGCACTGGTAGCCAGAATGGAAAGGTTGCGCGAGAGCGTGCAAGGAGATGTGATTCTGCAAGAGATAATAGTGCGTAAGTTTCCTCCACAGTTGAAGGACGTACTTCAGAGGTTCGCATACCACACGAAGAAGGCGACAGTGAAGATGCTGCTGGATAAGGCGGAGGACATCGTGAGATAAGAGCTATTTGTAGCATCCCTAAATGGAAATGTTGGCAGGAAAGGTATTGGAGCTAGTAACAAACAGGTTGTTAGTGCTGTGAGAGAAAGTCAAACAGAGAGTCGTGCAAGGGACAACACACGGAACACTGAAATGAGAGACGGTGACAACAGAAAGTGCATCTATTGCGGCAAACACAAATTGTCATATGATTGCTACTCAATCAAGTTGATTGTGGACAGGATCGCATTCCTCAAGCAACGTGGACTGTGTCTGGCTTGCCTAAAACCTACAAGCACTGTTCATAATTGTGAAGTGAGGTGTCCCATCTGCGATAAGGGTCACGATATATCTACTTGCATGCAGTTAGCATCCAAGATGCAATTTCAAAAAAATACAGCACGAGCCCCTCCGCAGAATCGAAATGAAAGTAGAAGAAACGAAGGTAACCCTCCAAGACAGAGAGAACATGGTCGTCAAAATGTTATCGCAAGCAATTACATTCAAGGGCATGCATCTCAAGTACACTCTCCAAGGCTCCAAACTGGTCAAGTAACGGTACATGGATCTACCCCGGACTGCAAGCGAAGAGTAGCATTCTTGTTAGACACGGGAGCTAGTGTCAGCTTGGTGTCTAAAGAACTTGCTGAGGAGCTCTCCTTGCAGAAGTTATATGATGTGGAATCAACGGTATGTGGATTAGGAGACAGGACAGATGGTCCGAAAGTCTATCCATTGTACGAAGTGCCGCTCCAGAGTATCACAGGACAGGAATTGGTTATTCGAGCGTTGGGCTATGCAGAACCAATAGTGGGCACATTGGACTACCCACCTCTGTCTCAATCTGATCTAGAAATGATCAGAAGGAAAAACCTAATATTGGCGGACGAATGCGAGAAAACCATTAAAGTGCAGCCACGTCTGCTGTTGGGGAACAGAGACTATTTGACTGTGACTATGGTGAAAAAGAAGAGAATCAAATTGCCCAGTGGAAACATTCTTCTACCGTCGCTTCCTGGATGGATAGCCAGCGGAGGTGAAGCGTATGACAGCAACAGGTCAACAGTGGCATATGTGGTAGATAGAAAAAGTGCGATGAGAGAAATCAACGAATCTCTTCAAACGTTTCTATCACTGGAGAATTGTGTCAAGGATGACTCAGAGCAGCTTTCAAAGGAAACGTCAGTAGTGGACGATTATTTCCGTGACAATGTGCGAGTGGAAAATGGAAGAGTCCACACTCGATATTGCGTGAGGGAAGATGCTCTGGTGAAGTTGTCGACCAATTTGAAATGTTCACACGCCAGGATGCGTAATGTGATATCGAGCCTACGAGCCAAAAACATGCTTCAGACTTACGACGAAATCATCAAGAAACACATTGTGAAAGACCATGTGGAGATTGTTGAACCTCCGAAAGATGAAAGACGGATGTGCTACTTGCCTCATCACCCGGTCTTCCGAATAGATAAGCCAGAGAAGCCGATCAGGATCGTATTGACGCATCCGCTAAGGAAAGAGGAAAACTTTCCTTGAATGACTGCATGAGAGAGAGTCAAGTGCGTTTGGAAAGAATACCAGGACTACTCCTCCGTGCGAGATGTTCTCCGAGCATTATTCTGAGTGATGTAGAAGCCGCCTTTCTACAAGTGGTTATCGCTCCTGAACAGCGCGACATGATGAGATTTCTGTGGCTAAAAAATGCTCGCAAACCCATGAACGACGGGAATGTGGTGCACTTAAGGTTCAAAGTGGCACCCTTTGGCATTTCTCAAAGCCCATACCTACTCGAGGCATCTATTCGTTACCACGTCGGGCGCACGAGAAGCATGGAAAAGGAAAGAGCAAGTGGCGAGTCGGATTTCGTTCTTGATCAGCTGGAAGAAAATGTCTATGTTGACAACGTTATGTTTGAATGCAATTCGAACACAAACAAGTTGGACGTTTACAATGAGTCGAAGAGAATATTCTCATTGATCGGAATGAATTTGCGGGAATTCGTTTCGGATGATATCTCCTTCGTGGAATCGCTACCACCTGAAGATAGAGGGCGAACTGGAATGCAGAAAATTCTGGGTGCACCGTGGTGCTCTAAGAAGGACCAGTTTTTTCTCGGAACCAGATCGTTCATTTCGACGGAACAGATGTCCAAGCGAAGCATTCTAAGCAAACTGGCCTCTGTATTCGATCCGCTCGGATGGTCGGCTCCTCTTCTTTTGTCTGCGAAGTTGTTTGTGCAGGAAATGTGGACTAGAGATTACGGCTGGGACACCCAGATCTCAGAGGAGGATAGGAAGGCCTGGACCGCGATTGAGAGAGAAGTCGCCAAATTCAGCTATGTGTTGCCTCGACGATTTCTTGAGGCTGAGTCTGAATGGTTACTGGTTGCGTTTGCGGACGCTTCGAGAAAGTCAATGGCGGCATGCGTTTATGTGGTCGGTAGATCTGGAGCCAACTTAGCGATGGCCCGATCACAGCTCGCACCACTCAAAAACAAATTGACGATTCCACGGCTGGAATTCCGAGCCCTACTCTTGGCGGTAAAGTTGTTGAGATTTGTGTTGCTGAGCATAACCAAGACCCGCCTACATAAAGTAATCGGATGTCGAGTTTTCTCGGATAGTACAATCGCATTACACTGGGCCGTTGGTAAGATAAATCAGAATTCGGAGAGAGGAAGCCGGAATGTCTGCAAGACAAGCGAGAAAATATCTATTGAAAGAAAAGGGATTTGTCGAGAACTGCACGGTGAGGCCTGCAAAAGGGAAAGGGACTGCGTGATACTCTGCCACGTGCGTTCGGAAGAGAATCCCGCCGACTGGGCCACAAGGGGAGTTCCAGCTCAAAGGATGATGGCGGAAGGTAGTATGTGGTGGTCAGGTCCAGAATGGTTGACGATAGAATTATTTGAAAAGAGATGTCCATTTGATCCAACGGAAACACCCGAAGCAGTTGTCAATGAGGCAAATGAGCTAAATTCTCCTCAACCAGTGCTCGCAATCATCCAGGAACCTAAGTTGAGACCAATGTTCGACACGACCCGCTTTTCGACTTGGAAGAGAATGATGAGAGTAATGGCTTATGTCAGACGGCATGTCAGAGCCAGATTTTCGAAGTTGGAAGGCGTTCACAGTGAACGGCTTGCACGGTTGGTTGGTGATGAGCCAACAGATGGTCCGTTGACAGTGGGAGAGTTGAACCGGGCAAAATGCACCATCCTCAAGTTACACCAGCTGAACAACATGGATAAGTTGAAAGATCCAGGCAACCGAAACCTGCAATTTTTCATGGACAAAAATGGTCTTTATAGATGTGGCCATCAAAGATTGGAAAACTCGACATTGGTGTACGATATCAGATGTCCCATATTTGTACCAGGGGAGTTGGACGATCATCTAGTGACTCTGATTATAAGAGAAGCTCATGTGAATGTGATGCATTCTGGAGAGAATCATACGCTAGACGCGGTAAGGTGGAATTACTGGGTGGTGAAAGCAAGAAGGGCGGTGCGCAAAGTTTTAAGGAGTTGCACATCATGTCGAAGAGCGCTTGCCGCTCCCTTTCCATACCCAAGTGTTCCAGACCTTCCAGAGGCTCGAGTGACAAGGCAAAGACCTTTCCAACATGTCGGAATGGATTATGCCGGTCCATTCTTAGTAAAGCAGAAAGAAGAAAGGGTCAAAGTCTATGTGCTTCTTGTCACATGCATGACAACACGGGCCGTACACTTCGAAGTCACAAGCTCACTATCAGCTGTAGATTTCATGGCCAGCTTCAGACGATTCACATCTAGGAGGGGTGTTCCAGATCGAGTGATGTCGGATAACGCGCCCACATTTCATTGGGCGAGTGACGCCCTGAAAGAAGGCACCGCAAAAAACGTTTCTGATGATATGTTCCCCACGTACTTGGCTATGAAAGGAGTAAAGTGGGACTTCACGGTTCCTCACGCTCCATGGCAAGGAGGCATATATGAAAGATTGGTTGGGTTGATGAAGAGCTGCTTGACGAGAACCATTGGCAGAAAGCTCCTTGACAGAGGAGAATTTGAAACCATGATCGTGGAGATTGAAGCGGTTGTGAACAACCGACCATTGGTGCACCTGTCCGACGACAGAAAGGACGAAGGACGTGTCATTCGACCATCCGATTTTCTCATGCCGATGGGAGGCGCAATGGGTCTTGCTAGCGATTCAAGGGAATGGCAAGACGTAGATTACCATCCACCAGAAAGTAATGAGAAAAGCATGCGCTCTCAGTGTGTTGAGCTGGAAGGTAGGCTTCAGAAGTACTGGGAACTGTTCCAAGAAACGTACATTACTACTCTGAGGGATCGGGCTAGAGCATCAGTGAGAACAGGTCGAACAAGCGCTAGAAGTCCTAGGATAGGAGAAATAGTGTTGTTGAAAGAAGAAATAACACCACGAGGGTCATGGCCGATGGGACGTATTATAGAGTGCACTGAAAGAGAAGCAATGGTTCGAACAGGGGCAGGGTCGTATTTGAGGCGACCCTTGAACCTACTGGTTCCTCTCGAGGTGTATTCAACGGATGAAGAGTCACTCCCCTATGTGGTAAATGATGAAAGTTCAAAGGAGACGACTGCTCCCACGATAGAACCTCGGGAAGTAGCGAAACCTCCTAAAAGACCAATTAGACGGTGCAAGTCATTGGCAAGAGACCCCGAGTATTGGCAAATGATGAGAAAGTGAAAAGGGTATTGTATCCAAGGTCGGGCGGGGCAGCCTCACCGTGGGTGACCTAATGTACATATATATGTTTTTAATAACAAGAAATGCTATACTTGTTCAGATATGGGTTGATGAATGACAAGTAAAGTAGTATTTCTTGTAGATGGCGAATCTGGTAGACGTAGATGAAGACCTTCTGGAGAAGGAGCTTATGGACGTGCAGGACGTGCCAGAACGTGAGGATACAGCTCATGAGCAAATGTGGTGCAACTCGATGGCCGAGATAGAGAAAAACTTGTTAGGAAAGTTAAAGGAAATGAGGGCGCACATTGGCGGCCTGGAAGCAAGAATGAGCTGCTTGGAAAAAAGAGTGCTATCTCGACTGAAAAGCACTACGGATTCTGTGCAGCAACTCATGAACCGCGTTTCGGATGGTCTGATCGCCCAGGCTAAGTTGGAGAGCGGTGTCAATACGCTTCTAGTCAGGATCGAGCATCCAACTAGAGAGCAGACAAGTTCTCCAGTGTTGCGATCGGGAACATCGCGATTCTCCAGCTCTTCTGCCTCGAACTTCTCAAGTAAGCGTCATCAGTCCGAAGACATCGAGTCTTCTTCCAACTCATCGAAGGTCTCCAAACCGCAAGTCTCCTGCCTTTTTTGCGACGACAATCGTCACGTGGCTTCCGGATGCAGAAAACTCACTCTCGAAGGAAGGCGGATCAAACTGGTCAAACTCGAGCGATGTCACTCCTGTCTACGCGTATCGCATGAGGGCCGCCCTTACCAAATCAAGAAATGCAACCGCTGTTCGGGTCTTCACCATTCGGCTATGTGCCCGCAAAATCCGGTCTTCGCTCGTTGAGGACGCCAAGAAGAATGTTCTAAGATGTTTTATATTCATGTATCATCTTTTGTGAAATTTCTGTTCATTGTTGTTTGTGGGAATCTCCTTCTCACCCGCCCCGGGCCCCAGTGTAGTCGAATACGACTACCCTTTTCATATTTGAATGGGTCTCGTACGGATTGCATCATACCGTACCTAATTTATTTCGCTTTCTACCTAAATTTATGAGACTAGCTCTCATTCTTAGTTATTTTATGTTTGTTAGGTTGTTCATTATATATTTGTTTAAACCAAACAGGGTTTAATTACCCAAGTTTGAGGTAACCCTCTACCCTCTACCTCCCCAGCTCCATCTCTCTCTATCACTTCTCGGCTGTGTTGCCGAATCAAGGAACAATTGTTGGTTGTTTGTTTGAATAAATGAATGTGGAAAGAAAGTGGCAGGCGAGCAAAATTTGAGTGAATCAAATAGAATTCAGTTGGAAACTGAAATTATTATCTGAAGGTTGCATTGGCAACTATAAGTCTTTTCTTCTCTCTCTTTTCTATTCATTTCAATTTTTTCTTTCCACTAACCAGATTCCAAGCATGGTAAGTACGAGAAAGGTGAAAGAAGTGAAGAAGACTTCTGCTGAGAAGAAGACTTCTGCTGAGAAGAAGTCTGCAGAGGAGGCACCAGTCTCAAGTGCCGATCCCAAGTTATCCGAGGAAGGTACTTTCATCATGAATCAAGTTCTCCTCGTAATGAAGAACATTCAAAACGAGAACACGAACTCGATTAACGATAACAAAATTATAGTCGAAAACCAGGCCACTATGGTCAATCATCTAATGAGTGGCATTACCTCTCTGCTCAGAACAGTTGAAGAGCTAATCTCGGTGCAGAAAAGCTCACCAAAAATTCCCACTCCGCAGAAATATTTTAACAGAGTTTCCACTTATTCTGAAGTAGCCTCCGCTGTTGCTAATGTGGTTTATTCTGACAGAAATATGTACGAAGAGAAATCTTTACGGGCCGTTCTTAAAGGATTTCCAGAACTTTCAACGAATGAAGAGACGGAAGAGAATGACATGAAGTTAATTACTTCCATCGTTCAAACCTCTGAAAATGTACAACTGATTTCTTGTTTAAACTCGGGTCAGATAAAAACTCATCGTCATGGAAATTCGGCCATGCGTTTGATAAAAATTCAGTTTCCATCTAATCCACTCAGAGATGCATTTCTGATGCACGCCCGCCACAAGAAACCTCTTGGTCTCAAGCACTTCCCCCATGCCTATTTCCGCCGTGACCTGGTACCGGAGCAGATCATGCAAGAGACGGCTGCGCGTAAAGAAGCTGGAAGACTGAATGCAGAAGCTGGTGAACTCAGGTATGTCGTTAGAGATGAACGGGTGGTTCTACTCAAGAATCCCCGTCCACTTCCTCAGCGTTCAATCGATAACATTCGAAAGTTTCAAAATCCGAATTCTAGGCTTAATCCTCTTCCCCCGATAAATACTTCCAGAGTATTTGTCAATTCGGATCGTCAGAGATCTGCTCAGGAAGTGACTGAAAGACGCTCTCCGCATACAGCCCGAGTCACGCAGACCTCTTCAGCTGAGAAAGTTATCAGAAGCAGAAAAGCATTCACAGGGACTAGACTTCCTGCAGTATCTCTGAGGAGAACTAGACGAGTCGGAGGCACTATAAACAAGAGAAGGCGATCTAATCTCGCTGCCATTTCTGAAAAAGAAATCGACGATGAACCGAACCAAGAGTCAGTGACTACCTCTGATATTGTCCAAAGAGTTCCTAGTCTTCAGTCTCAACAGCAAACATAGGTAACTTCTGTTCAGGCAACTTTTCCTATCTCACAAACAAGTTGCTTTGAAAAACTCAATGGCATATCATGTATGCTGTTAAACTTTCGCTCCGTTCAAAATAAAAGGGATTTAGTTGAGTTTTTAGTGTGTGAACACAGTTTAGATATTCTCTGCTGCACGGAAACGTGGGCTAATGGTGATAATAGTCTTTTATCTGTCAACGGTTATTTCAATGTATTTCGTAGCGATAGGATCTCCACGAGTTCAGGTGGCGGTGTTGCCCTATTAGTTTCTAAAAACTACGATTCAATTCTCATTTCATCAACTTCTTTTTCCGAATTCTGTCAACTAGTTACGTGCAAAATAAGTGGTAAGTCTAGTTTTATTCTTACCGTCGTTTACCGCAGTCCTAGATGTACCCGTGTTGATTTCCAGAATTGTATGACTCATATCAACTCACTTCTTCTCGAAAACAATATACCTTTTTTCGTAGTAGGTGACTTCAATTGTAATCAAATAGACTGGAATCTTATGACAACAAAAGTGTCTCTTTCTCATCCAGCATCACTTTTTCTGTCTTTCTGTTTATCAGCAGGACTCACTCAGCATGTTCACAATACAACAAGATTGGAGCATTGCTTGGATGTTGTGCTTTCTAGTCATGCTTCTTCTATAATAAACTGCTACACTATTCCTCCTTTACCTTCTCTGGATCACTGCTTGGTTTATTTCGAAATTCGAGCTTCGAAGCCCAAACCAGTCATTAAACACTTCCTAGACTTCAAAAATGCTAATTTTACTCTTGCTGAAATGTTAATATGTAAGGTTGACTGGGTGAATGTTCTAAATTTCAACACTGATCCAGATGTTCTATATAAAACTTTTTGTGAAATAATTAAAAAAAGTCATAGAAAAAACTATACCATTGAAGTCTATACAAAATTCTTTAAAGAAAAAATATACTTCGAAAATCAGCAGACTTCTTCAAAAGAGTAGGAGACTATACAAGAGGGCTCGTTCAATTGGTTTAAACCCATACAAACGGGTCTCTAGACAACTCCGCAAAGAAATTCGTCTTTATAACTCTAAACAAGAAGCTTCTATTGCCAAATCTGGGCCTCGCCGTTTCTATTCTTTTGTAAATAAAAAACTAAAGTCGGATCACTCTATTGGCTCTCTTACAGATCCTTGTTCAGGTGAAACTGTAACTGTTGACTCTGAAAAAGCATCCATCTTCAACCGAGTTTTCTCTTCTTCTTTTAACGATTATAATATGAATCAAACTTTAATATCCGAAAAAAAGGTAACTTCTTCTATTGACTTTGTTGATATTAGCCCTCCACTTGTATACAGCTATTTGAAAAAACTTCCATCACGATGTTCCACATCACCTGATGGTATTCCTTATGCTTTTCTTAAGGGTACAGCTTGTGCCATCTCTTTGCCTCTTTCTCTTTTATACAACAGCTTTCTTTTACATGGCGTTTCCCCATCAATTTGGAAACATGCCATTGTGAAACCAGTATATAAGCGTAAAGGAAGCCTACATGATCCTTATAATTATCGACCGATTTCTCTGACTTGTAGTACGAGTAAGGTATTCGAAAAAATAATACGTCATTCCTTGATCAATTATCTTGAAGCTCATGAGCTACTAACACCTCTGCAACATGGATTTCGCAGTCAGCGTTCTTGCTCTTCAGCCCTTCTCTCGACTCTTTCAGAATTTAACGTAACTCTAGACCAAAACAGTTACATAACGGCAGTTTTCATAGATTACAAAAAAGCCTTCGACTCCATCCCAATTAATCTCCTTTGTAATAAATTATCTTATTACGGCATTACTGGGTGTCTCCATAGGTGGATTTCTTCTTTTTTGAATAACCGAACTCAGAGCGTAGTTATCAACCATAGCTATTCACTGTCTTCTGTGGTTACTTCTGGAGTGCCCCAGGGGTCTGTTTTGGGCCCCCTCTTTTTTCTCCTTTTCATCAATGAGTTTCCCGAGTGCCTTCCTCCTGGTATTCAATGCTGTTTACACGCTGATGACGCTAAACTTTATTCTATAGGCAATCACCAACTTCTTCAGCAAGGATTAGATGCCCTTGCTTCCTGGTCTAGTAAGTGGGGACTCTCTATTTCAACTACTAAAACGGTTTTCATGCGAATCGGATCTCATCCGACATGCAAGTTGTCCCTCTACGGTTCTGAGCTGCCTGAAGTAACAGTTTTCCGTGACTTAGGTGTCACCTACGATTCTAAATTGTGCTTTACAAAGCACATCTATAACATTTGTAACAAAGCTAGGTCTGTAAGTTTTCTCATTTTACGCTCTTTTCAAACACGAAATAAACATATCCTATGGAGCCTATTCAATACGTACGTCAGACCTATCCTCAAATTCTCTTCTGAGGTTTGGAGCCCAAGCGACGTTACTTTTCTATCAAGAAGATAGAAAAAATTCAGAAGCAGTTCACTCGTTTAGTATTCAAACGTTCGCATTACATCCCATCCTATGAACAGAGACTAAAAATACTCAAAGGGCGTACTTTACTATCGCGAAGAAATTCTATTGATTTGCTTACTGTATACAAAGCTGTTTTCGGTCGCTTAAAAACATCGGAAAACTTTCTGAAGTTTGCACCTAACAGCCGTTTTACTAGAGGGCATAAATTCAAATTACTTTTACCAGTCTGCAAAAATAATAAACTAAAGAATTTTCTACCATTCCGAGTGGAAGCAGTATGGAATGCTTTACCCGAGTCATTCTTCAATTGCTCATATAACCACTTCAAAAATTTGATCCAAAACATATAATGTACCGACTCAGATATGCGAGTATTTTTTCCGGAAGAGTCTACACGGATCTACTCCACGGAGCTAGTAGATGAACTTTCACGCGACATTGGCTGTTTTCTATAGCAGCCTCTCATCTCGTGTGCAAATGGACTATACAAACGCCAACTCTTATACCACAATTCCTATCCTGATCTTCCCCTGCCACGATAATAATAAATAAACAAATAAATAAATAAATAAATGAGCCCCGCTTATGAATCATATTGCTGGAGAGGTGAAAAACATATAAGAACACACCAATTTCTTCTCAAAATCGTTTTCTGCGTGTCGGTGTAAAGTACTTCCTTTATAATTTCTGACCCAGTAGTGACTTTTTCACTTGAGATAAAGTGAAAAGAACTCTCAATTTTATCGACTCTCATTGAAAAGTTTATATTTATTTAAAAAGACACAAAATGTAGGTCTTTTATATATTTGAGAAAAGAGACCCATCCGTAGAAAAAAAGACTCATAAGATGGCATGGTTTCCTTGATATAAAATAGGAAAAGAAAGCCTTTAAAAAAGTTTGGAGCCGATACCCGCCAAAAGACTTCGACCCTTGTTTCCGAAACTCTCTCTCTCTCTCTCTCTTTCTCTCTCTGTCCTCACCATCGGAGCCAGTCTGCTCCCTCTGCTCCCTTCGCTTGCTCCTCTCCGCCTTCCTCTCCTCGTCCGCCTTCTGAAGCCGGCTGGTCGAGGGAGTCGGGGATGGGACTTCGGCTTGGGGAAGTGACAGGGAACTCCGTTGGCTGCTAGAAGCTATCGGAGCGGAAGATGCACCCAACACTTCGTCACTGAGGCGAAATTCATTCAATTTTCATCTTTTTACTTACACATTAGTAATTTTTTCGCCTTTTTAAAAATACAATATTCACTATTGTTTCTACCATTATGTTTCTACCATTATGCAATAGATTTAGCGAGAATCAAGTCTATTGATCACTTCCTATGCTAATCTTGGATAAGAACATATAAAATTATTATCTTAAAGTTATACATGTTTTACTAAACCGTAATGATGACCATCAAACTTCTTTTTTGTTTTGGAAGTCATATCAGTCCCAGAATAGTTTTCCTATCTTTCCAGAAATATTCTAGTTTTTCCAGAAATATTCCTTAAGCTAACATTACTGAAGAGTGTGTTTCTCTAACCCACACTGCGGGTTGAATATATGCGCAAATCTATGCGCTATCCAAGAAAGTTAGTTATGAAAACGCTCTAATCGCCTGCATCATCTTTTTTTACATCACACGCTCTCGCGCTCTCTGAAAGGCTTGTCGTTATCTCATCTTTATTCATCTTGATATACTCGTTCTTTCTGCGGGTCGGAAGAAACAGCCTGTTACTTGATGATATGTTTGACTAGATGTGACTTCTAACATTCTCATAATTTTGATTTATGGTTTCTTTGTACTAGTAATTGATATCGGTGACTTTCTTACGGAAGTCATGAACCTGTTGTGACTTCCGTACGACGTACCTTTCCTCTTCGGTTTCTTCCTTGATGTCTTTTTCATCACTCTCCTTCCTCCTCCTCCTCTGCGTCTCTCTTCCTCTCCTCTTCTCCTTAACTCCCTCCTTCTCTCTTTCTTTATCCGCTTTCTCTGTCACTTCCTTCTTTTCTCGTTTGATCTCTTTTTCTGCCTCCTCCTTCTTTTCCTTTTTGATTTCTCTTTCCCTTTCCTTATCACTGCTGACTCCGACCTTCTTTTCCTGTGAATGAAGAGATATGTAACTGATAAGATTCAGTACATTTCTTGAAATGAATGAGTATTACTGTTGTGCTGACCGAATCTTCATTCATACAACTTTACCAACTCCACTCACCTCTGCATACTCTCTATACTATGTAATGGCAAGTCGAGGCGCCAGTAAAATAGCCTCTTGCCCTTTACCGGTTAACGAATGGGTCTCGTGAAGAGGGTCGCCGACTGCGGTTCGAGCGTAGACGGAGAAAATTTCTCCGGACTCAAAAGGATCCTCACCAACCTATTTCAAAGGACTCCCCTCGACAGGACCTATGGGCAAACAAAAACCACAACAACCTCCGCGTAGCTCATCGTCCTCCTCGTGCTTCTCGGGTTGCTGATTCTTATGCGCGAGAGCTCTTCCATGGAGTAGCCAAGCTTACGGTAGGTGTCAACAAACGGCCACAAGTACCTGCGGACTCGGAAATTCGACAAAATCTAGATTCGTCAATTACTGAAAACTACACATCGTATAGTAAATATTACATACCTTGTCTCATACAAACAAAAGAAACCGTTCAGAAGCTATATTCTCGCGGTCTAAATGTATTGTCCATTCAATGATTGTGTTAATTTTTTTTGCAAATATTCAGTACTAAAAACAATTCACCTCATTAAAACAACTTTGCATTTTTTATATGTTTATATTATTAATAATTTCACTTTGAGGCGTTCTCCATATGTTGTCACATTCACGGCCAATATACGAATGAATGAATAAATAAAGAAATGATTTTCACGTGGTTCAGTAGAAGATATCTTTCGTCGTCTAGCGACAAAAGATTAGCTCCATTCTTAAATCAATATTCTATTGAACATACACTTAGTCAGCCAATGCTATTTTCATGTTCAACTCAAAAAAGCTGTGATAATGTCTGAAAAACTAACGTTTCACACATTCTTTTGACCATAGAAACCGGCTTGTTCGCCTCCAATTTCATTTTCGAATGCACCTGAAAACGAAATTGAAATAAGCAGAAGATCAAATCAGTAAGCAATTTTTCGCCAGACTAGAAACTCGAATGATAACTGACAAAAATTAAAACATGATGAAAAAATTTCTTACTACGTACCTTTTGATCTCTTGTGAAATTCGATAATAAATAAATAAATAACTTTTCCTCGAAGTTTAGAAATATGAGTGGAAACTCGTAAGTACGCAAATTTCTCTTCTGTTTTATGACGGCCCACTGTATAAGTTTGAACTAACTTTCAGATTTAATGAGAAGGAGAAGAAAGCCTCTGATTTGTCTTTCTTTCTTTCTTAACATTCTCATCTAAATTAGTAATTCGGTGCGTTCTAATAGTAAAACGATCGAATACAGCATGAAAAGCCTCTTTTTTCATTTCCGATATTTATTTATTGATTTGGAATTGAAAATTAGAAAGTGACCTTCTTCCAGGCCTTCTGCTCTGAGACTTTCTTGCAGCCTCCAAGGTCTTTTACCACGCGGAAAAGTTTGAAGAAGTCTATGTCCACTCCCTTATCGGGTATGGGCGTATCTGCAGAAATAATAATAGAACGCTGTTGGATATTGTGGGTTAACTAGTTTACATCGGTTAACTAGTTTACATCGGTTAACTAGTTTACATCGGCCGCCTCTCTATCGTTGTTTAATTGCAGACTATTTACTTGAATGATGACTTAATGCCTTGGATAAGCTGTGGACTATCTTTTTTTTGTGCCATAGTTTTATCAATTATCATAAACTCTTATCGTAAACATACGGACTCAGTAGCGACAAAGAACTATTTAGGTTGAAACAATGTCTTACGTTGATGGACTTTCTGACTACCGTAATCAAGTTCTACGACCACCGTATACCTAGCTATTGATTTCTCCTTCAGAATTCCACATGTAGCAGTGTCGAACACCCTATCAGTCTTCAACAGAATATCTCTCAGAACGCTTTTCTCTTTTCTCTTAGGACATCCTCCTCTGCTAGGGTTGATCTACTCCTTTCATCCTCCTCTGCTAGGGTTGATCGATGTTCCACTGACGGCTTTGTTCGTGAAACTTGTAGAGTTCAGCGATGAAGTCGTCTCTGAGTTCAGCTTCTTCCTTGGCATCATCCTCCTTCATCGAAGCAGACGGACTGCTGCTTACTGTGTCCCGACGCGAACTTCTCGATGCATCCTCTTCTTTCCTTCACGCGTAAGTCAATATTTAAGATGAGTATGGAAGCTTTTGAAATAACTCTGAGCATTCCGGAATGCAATGCATTCATCTATAGATTCCAGCGAAAAAGGATCAAAATTACGCAGGTAAGAAACATAAAAATACAATTCAAAAATTAAAAAAATCCAATTTCTTTTAGTTGAGAAACTAATAGAACAAGTATTGTACAGACGTACCAAAAAAACTTTCAAAAGTTTTAGAAGTGACGAAAAAACAATACTTGATGTGAAATAATCGATCGATGGGAGAAGTATTGCCAGCCAACCTCTTTCTATTCTTTTCTTTCTCTTCCTTTTCGATCTCCTTCCTCTTCTTTGATTTCTGGGGTTCCTCTTCCTTTTTTCCCTTTTCCTCCTCTTCCTTCTTTCCCTTTTCCTTCTCTTTTTTCACCTCTTTCTCCTATAAAAACCGGCCGTTAACAAAGTGCTACCCCGTTGTCAGTTGTCAATGTTGTCCGCAACAAAGTGCTACCCCGTTGTCAGTTGTCAATGTGGTCCGCAACGCGGTCGCGTGTGACAACAGACAACATTGACAACGGGGTAGCACTTTTTTAAAGGCCATAAAAACACTTCCTTTTTTCATATAATCTGGGAAGAATCCCATTTTGTGTAGAATCCGAAAAACAAGAAAAAAACATAAAAGAGTTTCTTCCCTTAATAAACAATCAACTCACAACCCTCCACTAGGTCTTACTTATGGAAAAGATTCTTTCTTACGCTTAATTACGCTGTACTTCGCCTATGCTCTTCCCAATTTTCTGAGTAAGTCTGCAGTATCGTAGCCCCGCGCCTCCCCCTAATCTACCTAAACAGATTTTTCCAAACGAAACTAATCAGAATTTCTATTTATTCCAACTTTATCTACTTCCCAACTACTAACACGCAGAAATCGATGAAAATATCGACGCTTAAGACTTAAGAAGATCGGAATGGAAAGCTTTTCGCTTACAGTTTCAAAAAAAAAAACCCAGCGAAGATGTCATGGAGAAAACTCCTCAAATAATATACTGATTTGAGATCACCGCATTTGAACTTTAAGGTAGCGAATTCCGGGAAGAAATTTTCGTGGTAAAATATACGAGAGCGGACGTGATATGACAGTTTTATATAGAAAAAAAAATTAGTTTTAGATAAGATGAAGATTTTCATTCGCTGCAAAAAACATACGTTGAGTCCTTTATCTCGGTCGGTTCTTTCTCCTTTCCTCTCCTTCTTCGCCTTCTCATCCCTCTCGTGTGCTGATAAAAGTCGTTCTTAAACAAATTAACGGATAATTTTCTAATACGTGCGCTCAATTAAACAATTTATCTACTACGTTTTCTCGAAAACTTGATGTTGTTGTTGTTTCTTGCCCGCGCGGGTTCCTTACACGTTGATGGGAGTTCACGAGTTCGCGGTGAAAAGGCTCGCATACACACACTCACTCACTTCTCTTCCTCTCTTTTTTCCTCTTTTCTTTGCGTCTTTTTTTCAAAAAAACAATAATATGAAACTTTTTCATAAAAAATTTTAAGACGCGAATCTAAAATAAAATAAAACTGCAGATGCTTTTTCTGTGCGATAGTTCAATCATTTATCATTTTAAAACAAAATAATAAATGTAACTAATTAGTCTTATTAAAATTTTTAGACGAAAAATGACGGTCCTACATCACACGAAGGTTCGACTAGTAGATCAAAGATCTTTTCGCAAAGTTTTTCGAAGGGTTTTCTCAATGGAAAATCCTTCGAAATTTAGATTGTTCTGATAGTAGGCTTGTTTTGATATTTTATCATTAATTTTTACTTTCGTTGCTCATTTTAACGACGGTGGGGAATAATCAGATCTCTTGCAAAAGATAAAAACGTGAGAGCCGTTAAGGTGCATCGGCTCTCTCGGATCGTTCGTGACAATGACAATTCATGACCCAAAACAAATATGTTGAAGTTTGAAAGTAATTCTAATTGAATTTTTAGATAATGAGAAGAATGAAACAAACCTCCTTTTTTGGGTGGAGAAATTTCCCATTCCACCGGTAAAGACTCTGTAAAACACAATTTTAGCATTAAAAACGTTATATCAAGCAAAAACAATACCCTGAATGGAAATATAAAACAAGAAACAAAATAAAACGAACCCGATCTTAAAACAGCATTTCTGAAGTGGCTTTTTTGACGCATCAACTTCACTCTTTTCAGGGCTTTCCATAGAACTGAAGGAGTAAAAGAGTCAAACAGGGAATACCGACAGAATCAAAATGATTATCGACGTTTTTATTGACTCCATCTCTGATCTCATGAGAGCAACTCATTCAGGTCGTGGCTTCATAAGAAAAACGCTGCCAATTTTTCCTAACAACTTTTCACGCCATGAATTTTTAACACAGTTGACCGATGACTGTTTTAAAGCAAGGTTCGAATATCTATTTCCTTTTTTCTTCGATGTTTCAAAAAAGACAAAATTAAGATTGTTCTAGAGGCAGATTCAGAATCACGCGTTTGAAAACCTGGTACCAACCGTTATCTAAGAACTCTGAATTCTCTGGTTAACGAATTGTAAGATATAGATAGCATCATCTAATGACCCATTTAGACAGAAAATCCACACACAATGAAAATCAAATTAAGCGAGTTAGCATCTTTTCACGCTGGTAACGGATATTTGAACCATTCCTATACCTATATTCTCAGTCATGCAGTCGGGATTTGCATCGTCCGAGAGTGCGGTTATCGTTAGCGGAGACACCGCAACACTGAAAAAAATACCTTTTAAATTGACGGAAATCAGAGCACGAAGAGCCGCGGATTGCTACCGAAGAAAAACCCTCAGAGAATGACGAAATGTTATAAATACTTGTTATTGTTTTTTAAAGAAGAGTACGAGGATTCCAGCATTGAAAAAATTACAAATTCACTGTTTTACGCTATTCACAAAAGTCGTAGATTTCGCAAAATATCAAGTTTATGATGTGTTGAGTTATTGATCTATCACCCTAGGTCTCTCTTTCTTTTTTCTCGCGATCTTGAACGCTATCTCTGTTGTTGTTGTTGTCTTGCCCATAGGAACGCTATCTCTCTTTCTCTGTTCGAAACTAACAAAGCTCCGGATGCTTTCAATGATCTGCATGGAATTTCTCCCTTGGAGAGCTGCGCCTTCTTTGAAAACTCCTGTGAATATAACCTTATTCAGAGATTTATTTATTTTCTTCAAAAGCTTACAAAAAAGTTTGATTTCTATTGAGAATTGAGCTATGAATGTCTCAATAGCTAACACGTGAAAATTTGAATAAAAAACCTTGAATATTTTGGGGGAAACAACCACCACGGGGCTCCAGTTTCCTCTTTTTGTTCGGTCTGCGAAGACACACAGAAAGTCTCCCACTTTCTGAAAACCAGAAAAAGTTCAGCGAAACCTTTTACTTCTTCCCGCCAATTTGAGTCGAGTATCGATTTTTTCCCTCCAGAAAACACGTCTCGGAAACCGACAACTTGTGAACAGACTTGAAGCAAAAAAATATCGAATAAAGCGTTTTCTAATTAAAAACTGACAGGTGGATCTTCTTCATCCTTCGGTTCCTTCTTCGACTTTTCCGGCTCCTTTTCTTGTTTCTCTCGCTCCTTCTCATGTTTTTCTTTTACTTTTTCTGTTTTCTCCCGATCTTTTCGCGGATTCTCTCGCGCTTTCCCATGTTTTTCCTTCTCCTTTCCCTGTTTATTTCGCTCCTCTTTTTTTGGTGTTTTTTCTTCGGCTTCATCTTTTCGAGATTTCCGTCGCACGTTTGGTTCACTGAAAAATAGAGAGAGAGAAGTGAGAAAAAAGAGACAGGGCAATAATGAATGATTTGTTCGAGAGCAAGTCTTACTATCACAACATCAATTAAATTCATTATGTATTTGATTTATGTATTCTTTGTAACTTTTTTGTAAGGTAGGAAGGAAGTTTAAGGATGGATGTTTGAAATAGTTTTTTGGTTAAGTAATTCGTAATTCATGAGTGCTCTTTAAACTCATAGTCGTGATTAAAACTTTTAATGACCCCCCTTTTCATTACAGCTATCGAATAACGGAACTTCAGGACTGTGGAAAGCCGAGGTAACCTGCCCAGTTATAATTCTGAGAGACGACCGTTCTTAGAGCGGCGAGTCTAAAATAATGAAAAAATTCCTTTCTTTCTGTACCCTTTACCTTCAACTCGTTTTCGAGTCTCCCGCTAAAAACCGGTCATTTTTCCCCACGAATTTCCAGCTGTTGCATGTGACTTTTGCTGAGTTACGGTAGCGAAACTGTGACTGACCAAGGAGTGCTTTCTTCCTCCCTTTCTTCTTCTTCCTCCTCCTCTTGATCGCTGTTCTCATGCGTGAGTTCTCCCGAGCTGTGCTCATCCGCCGCATTCGCCATTGCAGCCGTCGCTGCAGAGGCTGCCGCGCGCTTCTCACGCTTCTGTGAACAAAGGGTTCCATACCGGCTCTTCTCTTCCATGCCGACTGTAAAAGAAATTCGTAGGCAGAAAAAAGTACTCAAGAGAGACTTGAATTGAGACCAAGAGCTTGTGAGAGAAAGAGAGAATGCTATATGAACAGTAAATATTTGTCTATAGCTTTTTCTGGATAGCACCATGCGGCTTACTAAGAGCCGCTTAGAAAATCTCGCAGGGAATTCAAGAGAGAAAATAAGGGGTCTGGGGTGAGGATTTATACGTGAGAATAGTAGTAAGGATCTCAAATACGCCTCATGCAAAGTTCACGAGTACCCTCGCCTTCCGAGTGCCTCAAGATATCCCGTTCGAGGTACCTATAATCCTTTTCATAATAAACCTCCGAACCTTATCCTTGAAAGGTTTGTCCTCGCTATCTTCACTCAATGTTCTCTTCTTCTCCCTCTTCGATCTACTAGTCGAACCTTCGTGCGATGTAGGACCCGTCATTTTGCGTCTGAGAATTTTTATAAGACTAATTAGTGAAATTTATTATTTTGTTCAGATTTCGCGTCTGAAAAATTTTTTAATGAAAATATTCATATTATTTTTTGAACGACGTATCTTAGTTTTGCCGAGGAAAAGAGTTTTGATATTTCTCTGTAGATAATCTCCTTTCGAAATTCCTCTCTCAATATTAACTGAGACCCCGGTGAAGTCATCTCTCAATATGGAAATCGACCAACTTGGTCGACCCCCTGCTTCTTTTATCATCTTCCTTGAGAACTGGCGCGGCGTACTGCTCTGGATTGTGGAGAGGAAGGGTGTCTAGACTCATGGCTGTGTCGAAGTGACGAGCCCCTTTCAGGCAGACCTGCACAACGAAGAAACTGGTAATATGAGTCATCACAAAATCAAAGATGACTTTTTCAACCGTACTCCAAGATTAAATATCAAAAAATAGTCACTAAAAAATAAGAATAAGCATTTCAGGTTTAGTAGAATAACAAATATGTTTGTACTACTCTTCACAGTTTGGTCATGAACTCGTTACGCATTTTATTCAAAGAACCTTCAAATTTTTTTAAAGGAGCATTGCGAATACGTTTTTGGCTAATATAATAGTTGAAAGAGGAACATGAGTTCGACGCAAGACTTTCTCATCTCCGTCATCGAAGACTGCAAAAAAAATTTATTTTGATAACCTCAAACAAGTTCTCACAAAATGTTATAAACTACATATTCTTGTCAAAAAAACTAAAAGATTTCAACGAGGAACATGTGACTCCAATAAGGTACCGTGGTCATGAAATATTGTTAATACCGGAGAAACTTGTAACGGAAAAATCAATTTTTTGCAGGCAAGAGGTTGAGAAAAATTTTTTTTTTTTTAAAACCGAGATCGGGCAATGTAATATGTCGAAACTACTTGCTCGCTTATCATTTTATAGGCCCTTTCGCTCGCATAACGGTCGTTTGTTCCACTTTTTCGCAGTTAAGATCATAGGATACCTAAATTTGTCTAAAAAGTCTTCGTAGGCGGGGGGCCGAACGGTGAAAAGGTTTTGTTTTGGGTTTTTGTATGCAGTTGATTCCTTATTGTATTTTCAAAGATTCAATTTCAAGGTAAGTAATGGAGAAAAAAAATTCAGTTTGCAGTGGAGCGTTAATGGAAGGAATTTCTTTAGCAAGCTTTCGACTGTTTTTTCTCTTTAAATTGAATGCAATGATTGATGGACTGGGTTTTTTCTCCTTTTGGGGCGAGGGCCGGGGTGTTTTCCGTACCCCTTGGTGAACTATGGTTAAGATGACCAATGGTGTTTTCCGTACCCCTTGGTGAACTATGGTTAAGATGACCAATGGTCTACATTAAATTTCGATCAGAAACAGTAAATCAGAATGAAGCGAGTACGTTTTCCGTATCTCTATTTCTGTAGTGTGTATACACCGTATACTTCTCTCACCGACAGTATACACACTGCAGTCTTTAACGGAGTTCACCGTACATCGTAGCCACTGCTTCTCATGCAGTACTCCGACCTGTAAAAGTTTAGATAAATACAGAGAGAAAGTTTAGAAGATAACCCGTTCTGGTTTGTATTTAGGAAATCAGGTTAATTTGTTCGGCCAATCAATCAATAAAAGCCATGAAACGATATTTAACTTACAGTTCTCTGATATTAGAAACAGTTTCAGCTCGTTTCTTCCTTCTACTCGCTCTTTTTTCGACATCCGTACTTTTCTATTTTTCGAAGTTAAAAAATCTTCTTTTTTGATTTCGTAATTTGATGCAACACACATTCGCTTCATACAACAAATTCTAATATTTTTTTGAGTTTTAAAAAGTGAATGAGCGTCAACTTCTTTACTCAATAATAGCCCTGAGCTGAATCAAGAACCAATTTTTTTAAGTAATGTTTCTGGCTGAAGATGCAGCAGACTCAGCGTGTAGATTGACAAAAAAAAACTGATCAGGGGTAGATGGCGAACTTTTTAGAGAGACCAAAGAGTATTCGGCTCTTAGTATACTCATATGCATACTAGACGCCAGACTGTACAGAGTGGCCTTTTTTTACACGGTCTCGTTTACACGTTTTACACGGCTTAAGCCGTACGGCCTCGTTAGCGTGAACTTTTGCTTAAGCCTAAAATTTTTTTAATGTAAAAATAACTTTTGATGTAAAAATAACTTTAAAAAATTTTTTTTTAAAGAACCGGAGTCTCTGATGCTCAAAATGATCACCTTTGAAGAAAATTTTCGAAACCGTAGCGTTTGAAGCCATTTTCTTTCGTTTAGTATCCGATGTTTGGAAGACAAGATGCAGGGTAATCCCTACAGGGAATAAGAGCCGAGTATTCACATCCCTAGTTTTCCTTCGGATAGCGCATGAAATTAAGCCACAGTGCGAGTTAGAGAAACACCTCGCCTTTGATGTAACTACATCCCACGACTTCACAACATCTCAAGGGACCGGTTTATCATCATCGGTATCGAGCGCCTCTTTAGGTGGCATATAGAGGAATGTCTCTATGTACATGTGCATTGGAGAAAGCCGGCTTGCCCCTTCGCGGACCAAAATTTGATAGTATAGTTCGTAAAAGAAGGGTGATGCCGGACTGGTGTGGGTATGTCACCAGATAAAACATCAGCCGATACTCCCCTATACTTTGTAAGAGTGAGTCGAGGCGCAATTAAAACAGCCTCTTGCTCTTCTCCGGTTAACGAATGGGTCTCGCGAAGAGGATCGCCGACTGCGGTGCGAATGTAGACAGAGAAAATTTCTCCGAACTCAACAGGACCCTCACCAAATCATTCTAAAGGATTCTTTTCGACTAGACTTATGAACAAGAGCAGTTAGAGAAACACTCTCTGGTGCAGTAAATTTCCCACAAAGCACAAAAAGCACTCACCTCACTATTCACTGCCAATGAACCTTTGATCTGCTTGTCAGTCGCGTGGATCGTTCCATATGGCGGGTCTTTTAGGGTGAGCTAGAAAGGAACTTATTAAATTAATCACAAGTTACATTTTAAACGTGTATGATGTGGACGATTGTTAAAAAGACTAGATTTTTTGTTAGAATAGCTGAATAAATAAGTGTTTGAACACACGATTTGAATTCAATAGATGAAAGAGAGAAGCGGATAACTGTACTGATTGTAGCTGTACTCTTTATCTTCAACCTTATCTTCGATATCTGCTATATAAACTTGCCTGTAGGCAAATGAAAATTAGCGGTTGCTATTCATATTTTTTCTCTTCAGTTTCGAAATCCCACTTTACCTAATTCTTTTTAAAAAATTCCTAGTTAAATTTTTTTTGTAAGAAAAAATGGAAGTGTTTTTCGATCTCTTATTAATATAAATATTCTCACAATAGGAGACGGGAAAACCCTGATCTATACCGTGATAGAAAAGTTGGTTTTGAAAAGGAAAACCGTGCCAACCTTGCATTTCACATCTTTGGCTATTTTCTTCACTTTCGCTTCACAGAAAGCTCCTTTGAACTTTGCACTGACTTCTGTGCCTACACTGAGATGAGATGGATCGTCCGACTGCAACTTTGAAAATTACTTCTAAGAAATGTCGCTGCCTGAACTTTTGCGTCAGAATAGTTCACAAGACAATGAAACTCAACAGATTTTTCAAAATCATTATTCAAGAACTAAAAAAACGTGGGAGAAAAAGAAATAGGGGGTATTTGAAACCTAAAAACCGAAAATCAAAATAGTTTCTATAAGCGGGAAGAAAAGTTACCGGAAAGCAATAAAACAAAGTTTGTTCTGAATTAACATCGAGGACTAGTTTTCTTCAATATGTCGATGACATTTTTACAATTGAAGCTGCAATGATTATATTTTCGCCCAACTTTGATTCGAAAAAATAACCTGCATTGCAGAAGACTTCGACGAACAGCGTCGATCGACAGTTTTCTGATTCTCGAAAACTCACAAAATAGATTTTAAAAAAAGAACGACGTTGTTCTGTGGCCGTATGCACGTACCATTTTTGGTGGGAAATGTTGAAGTAAATAGCGTTTTCCTAGAAAATGTCTAAAATCCGTATGCACGTACCATTTCGTTTTCGAGGAAAACTGTTTACTTCGACAAAACAGTTTACCTTCCCCAAGTAGGTGGAAAACGCATTTTTCCTTGAAAATGGAAGACGGTTAGTTGGATTATGTGAATAGTTTTTTTTGCATTTTCTCTTGTTTTGTGCTACTTTTTCGTTGATTTTATGACTAATTTTTCTGCTTTTCATCACTAATGTTTTTTCGTTGTATATTGCTGCGCTTGTACAGTCAACTAATAATTTGTCTAGATACCACATTTACATTCAAATTTTGCTAAACATTCATAACTATTGAAAGGCGGCACTTTTGCACTTTAGGAACACCCCCCTACCAGAAGTTCAATGGCTCAGATGAGAGTGGCATTTTTTGATAGGTCTCGTTAGCCTAAGCCGTACGGCTTCATTAGTTCAATGTACAAGCGCAGCAAAAAACAACGAAATAATGATGAAAAACATGAAGTAGAAAAAATTAGTCATAAAATCAACGAAAAAGCAGCACAAAACAAGAGAAAATGCGTAAAACTGTTCACATAATTCAGCTATCCGTCTTCCATTTTGAAGGGTATGACAAAGCTCGAAAATAAAGCGTGTTCGGGTCTTATCCTCTTACGGAAATTCTCACAGAGTAAGCGAAAAGTAAATTGGCACTTTTTACGTTTAGGGCCCCCCTACCAGAGGTTCGATGGGTCACACGTCTGACTTATTTACATTTACGAAAAAAAAATTTTCAAAATTTTTTCAATTGGGTCTGATCGCAGCACTCGCTCTGATCGCAGCACTCGCTCTGATCTCAGCACTCGCTCTGATCGCAGCACTCGCTCTGATCTCAGCACTCGCTCTGATCTCACCATGAGCAGTGACCCAAAAAATTGCTGCGATCAATCCTATTCATCCAAACATCAAGTCTCTGATGAATATTTCTATCCCTCAAGTTCCTCTGCCTTTCATCTGTTCTCTTCTGAGAGAAATCGTCCAAGAAGCCGTTTCCCCTCTTCATTCTCTCATCGCCTCACAAAATGAAGTTATTCAACAACTACGGATGGAAACTGCCCAGCTAAGAAAATCAGTCTCTCCTGAAAATCTCTGGCCTCATCTTTACTCGGCTGTGGTCGAATCTACAGTTCGTGACAGAACAATGCTAGAGAACAAATCTAAGAGAGCGGTTATTCTCAAACTACCCGAAGGTAAAACAGAAGTTGAGACTTCAGCAAATGACTTGGATACTCTTTCTGGTCTACTCGGTAAGCTTGGTTCAAAAGAGCTACTCGACGATTACAAGGAAAGAAGGATTACACTTCACCGTCATCCTGTGGATCAGCCTCGTCCCTCATCTGCGCCCGGTCGCCCTTTGAAGATCGAGTTTAATTCGTCAGAAAGACGTAATCTCTTCCTTCAGCTCTACAGAAGAAGCCGTCGAGCTCTGCCCGCTGGTTGTTACGCAAGATCGGATCTCTCACCTACTGAATTGCAAGCCGAAAAAGACTGTCACCGAATTGCAATGGATCCATCCTTCCCCCGTTTCAAAGTAGTTGACGCTCATCTGATTCCGCTACCAACTTATACCCAGAAGCACTCCTACTACCGTCATTCTTATAGCTCTACAGTTTCAAAACCGACTTCGTCTATTCAACAAGAACCGCCCTCCTCGACCTCTCGCTC
The DNA here is from genome assembly GCA_964056735.1 of Allodiplogaster pararmata. NCBI lineage: Eukaryota > Metazoa > Nematoda > Chromadorea > Rhabditida > Diplogasteridae > Allodiplogaster > Allodiplogaster pararmata. The sequence continues at coordinate 19,704,997 of OZ057406.1, forward strand.
TTCCCCCTCCCTTCCGAAAACCTCTCTCGCGCGCCTCTCTCTGAACGACTCGTCCTCTCCCACTCTCGCTCCACCCAGTAACGCTACCCGAGTCCAGCCCGCGAAGCGAAAAGGACACTTCACCCGTAGACGAGACGCTCCTAACCGTTTCTCTCCATAGGACGGAATGAGTGTGAGTTCCAATCTTTCTAATGATACTATTTCCTGCTTGTATTTCAATTGTCGTTCTGTAAAAAATAAGTTATATGACTTGTATCATGTGCTTCGTAGCTCAGGCTCTTTGATTGTTTTTTATCCGAGACATGGCTATCTGAATTTGACCCTGACTCAATGCTTACTGATGGCCTTCCTTTTACTGTATTTCGTACCGATCGTGAATCTGATCGTGGGGGTGGGACTGCCATTCTTGTTCATTCGTCTATTTCGGCCGCACTAATGACCCAACATTCTCAAGACAGCATTGAATGTACTGGTATCGATATCTTCCCCAATCCCTGTTTCTCTTTTTCTTATCCGTCCATTAGACTCATTTGCTGTTATCGATCTCCTCATACCCAACATGACTCTATGAAAGCTTTAACAATTTTTCTTTCCCCTCAATGCTCACTGCCCTACCCAACTATAATATGCGGTGATCTCAACCTTCCGCTCATTAACTGGACCTCTTTAACCGCCCCTTCTCCCTGTTTGGTATCGCAATCATTTTTGCAATTGTTTTGTGATCATCATTTAACCCAATTTGTTCACTCACCAACACGATTAAATAACATTCTTGACTATGTTTTCTCTAACTATGGTATCATTCGAAATTGTTTAACATGTCCACCTTTTGCCACTAGCGATCACGCTTCAATTTCCTTTTCTATTTCCAATTGTCTCGTCTCACTCTGCGACCCACCTCCTCTGCGACCTGATTGGAAGCAGGCGAACTGGGAGATGATCAACACAAGCATTCTCAACACTGACTGGACCTCTCTTTTCTCCCAACTCACAATTGATGAATCTGTCCACCTTCTCACTGATCACTTAACACTATTGATTTCCACTCACATTCCTCTAAAAAAATTCAAGAAACCGCACTTGAAATATCCTAGTAAAATTCGTCGTTTGTATAGTTATCTACAAAGAGTAAAATCTAGATCCGCTACTTCCGCTTTAACAAGCCGTGTCTGTAAAAAACTTCATAGAGAGATTCTTAAGTTTGAAAGCATGCGTGAAGAGACTCTTTCAATGCCTCGAAACTACAAACTGTTTTTCCGGACTCTTTCCAATCGTACTAAGACTAAGATTTCTTCTCCAGCTCTTATTGTTGATAACAAAGTTTTAACCCTTCTCAGTGAAAATTCTAACGCCTTCTCTAACCTTTTCAGTTCTGTTTCTAATTCTCATGTTCAAAATGTTTTACCTCGCTTTAAATTGACTGCTTCTCTTGTTCCTCCAAATCACATCTCACCGCTAGACATTAACCTTTTGATTCGCAAGATGCAACCCAAGCTCAATAACTCACCCGATAACATTCCAAATGTGTTTATCAAGAATTGCAAGGATTCATTTACCATACCGCTAGCAATATGTTTCACCAATTGTGTCAACATTGGCGTTTATCCTACCATGTGGAAATCTGGTATCGTTATTCCGATCCATAAAAAAGGCAAGACCGGACATCAGCAATTATCGACCTATAACATTAGTTTGTTCTCTATCTAAATTGTTTGAAAAGTTTCTGAATGATCTCATATATAACCACTTAGAAACTAACCAGCTTTTGAACTCATGTCAATCTGGTTTTAGACGCAATAGGTCCACTGTTACTTCGCTCGTTCAATCTCATTCGCTTTATCTTTCTCTAATTGCTCAAAAGAAATCGTTCGACATTTGCTTGATTGACTTTTCGCGTGCTTTTGACACTGTACACCATAGATATCTCATGCATAAAATAGCATCTTTTGACATCAATTCTTCCATGCTTGAACTGATTTCATCGTTTCTTACTAACAGAACTTCCCAAGTGCTCTGTGAATCTTCTCTCTCTAACATTGAAGTGTAACCAAATGGGGTTCCGCAAGGAAGTTCCCTAGGTCCTCTCTTTTTCACAATGTTCATTGACGACATAGTAGATGTCATTCCTCAAGGAGTTCACTGTTTTCTTAACGCTGATGATATAAAACTCTTCAGCGAGAATCGCTCTCTCATGCAAGAAGCCTTAGATGCCATTACTAACTTTGCTATGACCTTGTCACTAACAATATCTGTCCCGAAGTGTTCGACTGTACACTGTGGCTTGAATAATGCGAAAGTTAGCTATCATGTTAACCACATAATTCTTCCCTCACTCGACACAGTCCGTGACCTCGGTATCCATTTCGACAAGTCCCTATCTTTCTCCAACCATATCAAATTGACTATCTCCAAATCCATGAGATGTCTGAATCTTATACTAAGAACTCTCAAAACTTCTTCTCCAATTGTTCTCCTACGAGCGTACAAGTCCTATATACTGCCTTTACTCGAGTATGGAAGCGAGATTTGGTCACCCACTTCTATTGGGCTAGTTAATGGTCTTGAAAGAGTTCAAAGATCTTTCACTCGCCGAATCCTTGTCAGAGCCGGTCACTCTGGTTTAGATTATTCTTCCCGTCTCAAGCTACTTGAACTTTCCACTCTTGAATACATGAGAGCCATCAATGACATTTGTTTCATCCATAAGACTATTCATGGTAACTTTGCACTAGACTACTCATCCCTGTTGTCTATTCATCCTTCCCCTACAATAATAGATTATCTAATTCTTTGAGAATAATTCTACCATCGAGAATAACTCACTCAAATAGCACTTGTGCATCTCGTTCTATTGATATCTGGAACAGTTTACCTGATCACGTTGTAAAGATGAAGTCCTCTCGTTTGTTTAGAAAATGTATCATTAAATTGCCTGTTGAAATTATTGTACCTGAATCCCGCTTGCGGTTATAAATCTGTTTCTGTATACTGCTGCTAGAATTGTTTTTTTCCTGTGAATCTAACGCTTTTTTTCTTTGTCGTAATCCTTTCACTGAACTCACACTCGTGACAGTATATCCGCTGAGACTTAACTCTGTTTTTGCTCATTTGGAATGAAGAATTCAATTGAAATTAAAAAAACGCTTAGGCTTAGGAAAATGTTTACGCTAACGAGGCCGTACGGCTTAGGCTAATGAGACCGTATCAAAAATTACCTAAATCATCTGACCTAATTGAACCTCTTGTAGGGGGGGGCCCTAAACGCAAAAAAAGTGCCAGTAAGTTATAATTTAAAAAAAACAACCGGTAAACAACATAAAATCTCAAAGTCACACTGATCACAAAAAACATTTTCAAATTCCCGCCCGAAGTTTTCTCGGTAAATATTTTCCATTTATCATTTTCCTCGAAAACACATTTCCCTCGGGAAATGTTTTCCCTGAAAACAGTTTTCAAGTAAAACGTTTGCCGCGTGTACGTGCATACGGTCGCTGATAAGGTGGGGTTTTTTCGCAGGGTTTTGAAAACCTGGAAGGATTTATAGTGTCACTCGAAGTAAATCATTTTTATAACGCTACTCTGTTTTTTTGTTTCAAAAACGTTTCTGTTTTAATTTTGTGAGTGAATTCAAAAAGAAAAGACCTGCGAGGCAAATTGAAATCGTTTTTTATTGATCCGAGTATTCCGTGGAAATACGCACCGGTACTCTCTGAGACGTTGAAGTGTTGATGAAGCACATTAGTTACACTTCGTCTTGTTTCAAGATAGTGTTGATGAAGCACATTAGTTACACTTCGTCTCGTTTCAAGATACAGTTATCACAGTGACGAGTGTTGATGAAGCACATTAGTTACACTTTCGTAATTTGACACTCCTCTATTGCATGGCCTATTAGCACAGGTCGAGAATATAGGATTTATATCCTTTGATCCGACTCGATGGAAAAGAATGAACAGGGTTATCAGACAAATTATACATCTTGAGGCCGTATTGTTCGAAACCATTTCTTTGTTTTGTTGCGTCCCGTTAGAAATGGTTGAGCTCTGATGATTAAAAATTCAGATGGTTTGTATTGTACTGTATTTCCAAGGTCATTGCATTGTTGTAAATTTCTGTTATAATATTAAGCTTGATAGCTTTTTTGCCTTGATAACTACATGATTCGCTTTTTTTCTCTAGATACTTTTATTGATTCCGAATTCGCGATATGCGAAAGAGTTCGAATCGGTTTGAACAAACAATCAAAAGCAGGGGAAACAGAAAACAAGGACAACAACTTGAATGATATGTCATAGGAGGGAAGTAGCTTTTCTACAAGAATTCTCCTTCTGAGCACCGATCAAATGGAGCAATTTTGTTTGGTATAGCTCTTCCTTTCTAAATTAGAATACCGGTCTCGAATGGATATGAATTTTGGTTGCGTGAGGCACAATCAGTTAGTCGTGTCAGACTGCGTATGGCCCTTCGCTACCAAACTTGGCGATAGTCTCTGTGGCGTCGTCAGTGATGGCGTTGCCGGCGATAATAGGCGGTGACTGTACTGGTGTTTCTGTCGTCGACGGGGGAGGAGGCGAGGTCTCCGTTGACGGGGGCGTTGATTCGTCGAACGCCCTGCCAACGCTGAGACCCAGCCACTGCAACCGGAAAACAGAATCATATTAGACTGTGATGCATCGTTTCCCATCGAAATTCCTATAAAGTTTTTGTTAGCAAAAAAAATTTCGCGTTGCTAATCGTGGCCTCGGAGATAAAACCGACAAAAATAATAATGTTTGCAGAGCTCTTATATAGAAAACGAAGAGAATAAACTAATCAATTAGAAAAACTAACAGGTGGCGGTGTCCAGGACAAGGGAGGGGGAGGCGAAGCTTGAGGGATTAGCAGGGAGAAAAGCGACGGTGGTGTTACATAAGATGCGGGAGGCTCTGTATAAGAAGGCGGCTCAACGTAGTACGAGGGTGCTTTCGCATATCCGGTCGGTGCAGGAGGTGGAGGTCGGCGGAGGGGCGGAGGTGGGGGTGGGGGACGAGCCGCAGGAAGGGTGGGCAGGACCAGAGGAGGGAAGGTTGGTAGCTCAGGGAACTGGAAAGGAGGAAGGGTGGGGATGTCAAGGGGTTTGAAGGGAGGGAAGGTCGGCAGTTCGAAAGGAGGGAGTGTGGGGAGAGGCGGTAGAGTGGGCCACTGAATTGGTTGGAAAGGTAACTGGATTGGGTCCTGAACACAGGTGCAAGGTGGAGGAGGAGCAGTCTTGTAGGAATAGTGGTCGGAAGCGACTGCTGGAATCGCCGCCGGGGGGTCTGCGGGAGCAATTGCGGCCGGCGGGTCTGCGGGTGCAGTACTATAAATACAAACCTGACTGTTTCTCGAAAGACCTTTATGAAACCTTAGACTTATTCTTCGCTTCACAACTCGTTTGTTGAGATCATATTCATGTCAAAATGCTACATTCCCCAGCGAAAAATTTGGTAAAACTTTGTAGAAATATTTAGAACTTTTCGCTAGATAGAATCAAGAAATCAACTAAAAATTATCATACATATAGTGTGAGACATAATTTGATAACGTATCGTTCGACAGAAGTCTCTCTTGACGGAACCTGACACTAACATCTTAAAACTTGAGTCATTAGACGTCTAGAAAACTTAGTATTTCTATCTGTTTCTTCGATCAATTTCAAAAAAAGGTAAACATAGATAAGCCTTTCTCAAACCCTGAAGAAGCCATTAGAAAGACAAGCGAACTAACGCATATGGAGCTGCGGTAGCGAAGAAGAATGCCTCCGCTGCGTAAGCAGAGAGAAGCAAAACGCACAGTCGCATGGTGGGGGAGCACAAGGCAATGTTGACCACTCAACTGATAGTCCCCGCTTAAATACATCAAGTGCCTCCCGCTACAGTTGAAGGACACGTGAGATTAGGTCAAAGTGACAAATGTATGCAAATCTAATGCAGAGAGCGGATATAGGCGGTGAAAAATTGGAGAAGCTCGAGAGAGTTGAGCTTTTGCGCAACATGCTAATGAGTCATTGTTATCATACTCTTTTTTCTCTTTTACTTATTGTGTCTTTCCTATAGAAGGGGTTACTGTTTCTTTTTTCCATGCACTTTGCATGCATCTTGTCTCACATTTCTCATATCTTAATACTACATATGTCTACCTCATCCCTAAAATATTTGTTCTTAATCTCTCTCCATATATTATTTCTATCTCTCTCTCTCTCTCTCTCTCTCCCATTATTACATCATGTCGTTAAAGGGGTTTTCTATATCTCTTCAACCATAACTCTCACTTCATTCTATCTCTCGACCATCTTCTATGTGAGCAGATTGACCACCGTCTCCCTTGCGAGACAAGGTCGTTGCTTTGACTCTTTCATAGCCTGAAGCAACCTTGAGGAAAAGCCTAACTGCCTTGTTAGATTATTTATCCCATCAGATCTACTCGCGGATATAATTGTGTTTCTCGAGTGAGTTTCAAAAGAATTGAGCAATTGATGACTGTACTCCTTTCATCTCTTTTCTTTGAGCTCAGTTTTACGGCAGTTGAAATAGAAAAGCTACAGAATTACGCCAAAGAACGGCAACGCAATTTGCCGTCTGTAATCAGAACAGATAAGGAAATTTTCGCTAAGTTTTTTTAATAAAAAAAGTTTTGCTCATGTACACTGCAATAAAGTTTACCGAAATTGAAGTAATTTTAACTTTAGCAGAATGGAGACCTTTTATCACATGCCTACATAGAACAATCGCGGCATTTCACTTGCAAGAAATTTCTTTCCTATGGAAACGAGCCCGATGGAAAAAAACGTGGCTGAAGCATACATCTTCAGTTTCTTGAAAAGTACCAGTCATTCGTTGAATTTGGTCTGCGTTTCGAATATTGATTAGGATGACAATCTGGCGATTCTTTAAAGTTGTATCAATGATATTGTGGAACATATTCCAGAAGGTGTTCACTGCTTTTTGTATGCCGATGATGTAAAAGTTTTTTCTGCATCTCCTAACCTTCTTCAAGCAGCTCTTGATAATATTCATAGCTATTCTATTAATTGTGCTTTAACAATATCTATCACGAAATGTTTCACCCTAAGCTCTGGATTGAACAATCCTCACAATCTATACTATATTGAAAACACAGTGCTGCCGTCAGTTGATATTGTTAAAGATTTCGGAATCTTGTTCTACAATTCCCTGTCGTTCTCTGACCATGTGAAACAAGTTATATTGAAAGCGAACACGACTATGAACATTCTTTTTCGCAGCTTCAAGACCGCATCTGTTCCTGTGTTTTTAAGAGCCTACAAAACTTATGTTCTTCCTTTGCTCGATTACGGTTGTGAGCTTCGGTCACCTACTGCCATAGGACTCGTCAATGCAATTGAAAAAGTACAGAGACTGTTTTCCAGACGGGTACTTGCCAGAGCCGGTTTTCCTTCCACTGACTATCTCTCTCGAGTAAGTACTTTGTCCCTCACAACATTAGAATATAGGCGTAATGTTATGGATCTATGTTTTGTTCATAAAATTGCGCATGGAAACACTTCGCTTGATTACACTAACCTTCTCAAAATACATCTTTCGCCTTACACCCATAGGAGCTCCCATTCTCTCAGGATTATTCTACCTTTCAAACTACCAAGTGGTCATTACACTTGTGTATCAAGATGTATCGATACTTGGAATTCTCTACCATCTGAAATGATACCTCTTACTTCTTATGATGTCTTCAAGTCCTCAGTTTTGCTTTTACCACTCGAAATCATTGTTCCGAGCTCAAAGCTGCGTCTCTCCTAATTTTTTTCCCTAATGCTCAATTTTACCTGTGAAATTATACTTCTGTTACATTGACTCATTTTTATATCTTTTTTTTGTTTATTTTTATCTCGGTTACAACTAGAATCACTGTGAAATTTTGCAATTTTTTGTCTGTGAAATCAACCCGATTCTATTCTCACATGCTTGCCTTTTCGCAAATGCGATAACATCCTCTGTGTTATTATGTATACAAGGAATAAATGAATGAATGAATGAGACAGGAGAATTCTCGGGAACTCAAGCACATTATCGGATTTGTTCTCATACTGAAAATGTGAGTATCCATCTCGATCTTCATATGAGTTTTCTTCGTGTAGAGTTTGATTTGAAAGCTTCAAGTAAAAAATTTTGCTGGTCATTTTGGCTACACTTCGAAACGGACACTGCTCCCGGAATCTGGAGTAATTTCTTAACCCGAATCGTAACTATCACAGAAATTTCGGAAAACTTTTTTGCAAACTTATTCAGTAGGGGAGTTTTTTCCATTGTTGTAAGGATTCTGGAAATAACAATGATGTCAACCGTGCGATCTACTATGTATGACGTCCCAAACAGAATCGGTTCCGGAAGTCGCCAGGCAATCTCTTTCTCTAGTTTTATTATTAGCATCAAAATAAACGTGGCTGAAATGAGTGGATAATTTCGCATTGAAGTCGGTGTTTTCTACTTCAACATATTGTACCAAAATGTAAACTACTGGGTACTTGGAAACTAACTCTAAGCTATTGTGACAAAAAAGCCGAGAAGATGACTCAGAGCTTACAAACTAATGAATTACGGTTCTTTTCCCTGGAAACGAGTTGGTTAGCGCGTGGTCCGATTTCTTACTTTTTTCTCCAGAAAAGGGTACATTTCTAATATTTGGTTGGCCGAAAACGAAAAAGTCCGAGTTTCTCATGAATTTTGCTTCATTAAGCTGCTTAAAATAATAATACCCCAATGCTCTGGGTTTGCTTTCAAATTGGATTTTGTATTCAAACGCTAATACACTGTGAGTGGATAACTTTTTTCGGGTTCGTCACACACTCCTTCACTTTTTAAGTATTATGAAGAGTGAAGGATGCGTGCTTGCCCCTGTCTTGCGACCCCAAACACAAACATGAAGGTTGACAAGTTTATTGGGTTAAGACATTATACATGGACACCAAGTACGATTAAATTATAGAGCATTTGAAGCGTCTACGTTAGAACGATAGAAGTTACATTACGATAGAACAATTACGGCGAAAGCAATGATCACGTTACACATTATTCGAGCAAATGACTTAGCATCAATACTACGAAACGCAAGCACAGAAATACGGGGTGGGGGTGAGCGACCCGGCCCGGTCTCTCCTCTCTTCTCTCTAGGCCTGTAGAGTGGGCGTATTTATACTCGACGCATAAAGGGGCGGCGCCTCACAAATAATCTTCGGACATTCACACCTCCTACCTTTACCCCAGGTCCGTCCTCGGACCGAAACAAGAAATAAAATATTAAACGAAACGGTGGGTTATGTTTCTGATGATGTAGTCATTAGTTAAATGTAGTGAGCGAAGTTAAGAGTTACACCTTCATGGGTAAAATTATCATTCTCGGTTATAATTACATTTCTGGCTAAAGTTACATTCATTGCTAAAATTACATTTATTTCTAAAATTACATTCATTTCTAAAATTACACTCATGGCTAAAATTTCCACAGTTACGCATTCATGGCTAAAACATTCGTGGCTAAAATTGTAACATAGGATGTCATACGAGTGCTTATAGCTAAAATGCCTGTACTGAAACTGTTTCCCCTTTATTGACTATAACGACCTTAGGTGGCTTATTTTATTTATTTTTTTTTGCTGAGCAAATGCGCTCAAGCTAATTGGTTCTGAGCGTCAGGGCTCCTATTCAAGGTTTCCCCGCACAGAACCCCAGATACCTGCCCCTCTAAAAGTCCACCATTCGATGGGATCGAGTCTGGGGGCATACTTCGAGATCAAGGTAATCATACCCAGGATCATCAAGCAAGAAAAGCAAGAAGAGACAGAGCGAAGGAGAAAGCACCAAGCGCAAAGGCAAGAAAAATAAGGCAAGAGAAAGGCACCGAAAACAACATAATACAAAACAAACTGTACAAATGGAGGCTGCGCAAAGGATCCTCAACGGTCCAGAAGGGCCCGGGCGCACATATAAATCCCGCAAAGAAGGAAAAGATGAAGATCTGTAAAGCAGAATCAGTAATAACTACCAAAGCGAGCTAAAGGGACTACCCTCTAGTTTATCGTCATTGAAGTGCTCGCTGGCCTCGCCGCCGAGGAGTATCTCCACGGTGTGGGATGTTTACCCCTTACGTGATGTTGCACGAAGGCGAGGACAATAAAGCAGGCTGCCAATCCCAAACCTTGCGATATAACGGCCAGAAAGACTAACTGAGCACAATTCCTGTAGGCGGTAAGCTCGCACATACACGATGCTACATAGAAAAGGAAACCAATACACCACATATACTTACCTAGGAAGGAGAAAGCTACCAAGGCTATTGCTCCGATAATATCGAAGCCTTCGCCATGTCTTCTTGCCTCGTGGATCACTGTTATCACGACTGCAACAGCTCCAACGATAAAAGTGATTACACCACAAGTGACCAAGTCCAAGTCGGCGATGTATCCTACGGGAAGAGGTATGATGGTGCAAAGCCAAAGCAGGCTTAATCCTGGGACGGCCATGTTCTCATTGCTCACATGTCTGGTAACTCCAAAACTGCTAACCGCGATTCTAAAGAAGGCAAACAGGGTGAAAGAAGCAGTGAGGAGGTCAAGGGAATGCAAGAGGGCAATTTGGATCAAGGAAAGCACCAAAAAAGCTACAGGATAGTAGCCCGCAAGGAGCAGTCCAAAAGACAACCATGTTAGGCATAGAAGCTCGAAAGTGGTTTCTGGAGGATCATATTTGATTAGGCGGCACTGAAGAGATACCCCATGAAGGGAGAAGCGGCAGAGTCCCGCCCGAGAGCCGATCGAAGAACCGTCAGTTCAAGGAGAACCGGATTCTGGAAATAAAAATGATGTCTACCGTGCGATCTACTATGTATGACGTCCCAAACAGAATCGGTTCCGGAAGTCGCCAGGCAATCTCTTTCTCTAGTTTTATTATTAGCATCAAAATAAACGTGGCTGAAATGAGTGGATAATTTTGCATTGAAGTCGGTGTTTTCTACTTCATCATATTGTACCAAAATGTAAACTACTGGGTACTTGGAAACTAACTCTAAGATATTGTGACAAAAAAGCCGAGAAGATGACACAGAGCTTACAAACTAATGAATCACGGTTCTTTTCCCTGGAAACGAGTTGGTTAGTGCGTGTTCCGATTTCTTACCTTTTTTCTCCAGAAAAGGGTACATTTCTAATATTTGGTTGGCCGAAAACGAAAAAGTCCGAGTTTCTCATGCATTTAGCTTCATTAAGCTGCTTAAAATAATAATACCCCAATGCTCTGGGTTTGCTCTTAAATTGGATTTTGTGTTCAAACGCTAACACACTGTAATAACTTTTTTCGGGTTCGTCACACACTCCTACACTTTTCAAGTTTTACGAAGGGATGGCTGCAACCTCTACTTTTACCACCGGGATAGAATGCCGAAAACTCTGAAAATCTCAACTCACAGGTGACGTCTTGAGCCTGTATGGACTCGACCAACCCAGAGTATGCTCGTGATTTAAATCTTCAAGTAAACATGGGAACTTACCCGTGAAGACATTGAGTTCTACTTCAGCATCCAGTCAATACTGGTGTTCTTACATGTTTGAAACTCTGAGTCTTGTACTTTAAATCGCGTAGAAACATGTCAAGGCTTGCGGTTTTTCAAGACGTTCTAACTCACTCTCGTGCTAATTGCTCTATTCTCATTTCACACGAGTTTGTTGTCTCATCCTTCCCGCATCCATTCGTTGATTCGTCTCAATACAATTGTACTTTAAGTTGGATGCATATGGTCAACTACTCAATCTACTATGTAGAACACTTAGTATGAGTAACTACATCTGTAACTTCTCACATGCGAACTTTTTTATTTACATAGAGGTAAGCGCACCCTAATTTGATGAAGTTAATAGTTACTTCATTTTGTGATGCCAAATACAAACACATGATACAATCCATAAAAACTCAATTAAGGCGTGTACAATCGAGCACTTTTCTTACCAGGAATGAAATTTGACCAGCAGTCCCACTAGAACCCTGTTCACTGAAGCGTTCTTTTCCCTGGTGAGTTTCACACTGCGAAAATTCACCTTGGGTCTTTTAAACAGATTCTAAGCCTCGCCAAGAAGCATAAGGAAGAAGGTGAAACATATTTGCTTGCATCGCTAGCTCAGAGTGGCCCAACTCCTTGCTAAACCGAGGTTTAATGGGGTATTCTGCCAGATTTTTTCGTACTTTGGAATAACCAATGATCGTTTCTGCTCGAACCTTGGGTATCTTCAGAAAAAAAATGTCAGAAAAAGATCGAATCGAATGAACGTCAGACGAGATACTGTGTAGATATGTACATAGGCAAATGAAAATCAGCGAAAACAAATAGCGTGCTGAGAACGAAGTAAGATGCTGAGAACGAAGTAAGATGCTGAGAACGAAGTAAGATGCTGAGAACGAAGCAAGATGCTGAGAACGAAGTAAGATGCTGAGAACGAAGTAAGATGCTGAGAACGAAGTAAGATGCTGAGAACGAAGTAAGATGCTGAGAACGAAGTAAGATGCTGAGAACGAAGTAAGATGCTGAGAACGAAGTAAGATGCTGAGAACGAAGTAAGATGCTGAGAACGAAGTAAGATGCTGAGAACGAAGTAAGATGCTGAGAACGAAGTAAGATGCTGAGAACGAAGTAAGATGCTGAGAACGAAGTAAGATGCTGAGAACGAAGTAAGATGCTGAGAACGAAGTAAGATGCTGAGAACGAAGTAAGATGCTGAGAACGAAGTAAGATGCTGAGAACGAAGTAAGATGCTGAGAACGAAGTAAGATGCTGAGAACGAAGTAAGATGCTGAGAACGAAGTAAGATGCTGAGAACGAAGTAAGATGCTGAGAACGAAGTAAGATGCTGAGAACGAAGTAAGATGCTGAGAACGAAGTAAGATGCTGAGAACGAAGTAAGATGCTGAGATCGAAGTAAGATGCTGAGAACGAAGTAAGATGCTGAGAACGAAGTAAGATGCTGAGAACGAAGTAAGATGCTGAGAACGAAGTAAGATGCTGAGAACGAAGTAAGATGCTGAGAACGAAGTAAGATGCTGAGAACGAAGTAAGATGCTGAGAACGAAGTAAGATGCTGAGAACGAAGTAAGATGCTGAGAACGAAGTAAGATGCTGAGAACGAAGTAAGATGCTGAGAACGAAGTAAGATGCTGAGAACGAAGTAAGATGCTGAGAACGAAGTAAGATGCTGAGAACGAAGTAAGATGCTGAGAACGAAGTAAGATGCTGAGAACGAAGTAAGATGCTGAGATCGAAGTAAGATGCTGAGAACGAAGTAAGATGCTGAGAACGAAGTAAGATGCTGAGAACGAAGTAAGATGCTGAGAACGAAGTAAGAAAAGCGTGAAAAAAGGTTTAGTCTGTTCAACAAATTTTCACTAGCAAACGAGTAAAACGATTCCGTTTACGTATGTATGAATGATTCACTTATTTTTGAACATGAGGTGACCGCGTAACATTGATCAAGGTTACTAACATCCAATCATTGCTCATTTCTCACTTAGCTCATTCCCGCTCTTCTATGGCTTTCTGAGAGATACCGATCTACATATGTTTTATAATAGTCATGACCCGGCCAATTACAACCGAAAGACTGAGCTTCTCAAGGAAATTGTTCAAATTTACCCGAGATATGAATCTTGGAATGGAAAAGGGCGACATAACGGAAGTTACCTCAATGGCAAACATCGTATGAGAAGGAAAAGGAGGGAATGGATAGGGTGGAGAAAAGAGGTACAAGGGTGAGAGGCAATAGGAACAAATTGCAAGGTTGAGAGAAACCGGTGCAACAAAGCGCCATGGATCATTTATTTGTTCCAACAGTTCATACAAAGTGGTGTAGTTTTTTTTGGGAAAAGGGTCTTTTGTTAAAGAAAAAGTGAGAAAAAATTATCATACGAGTGAAGAGGAATAAAGAACTGGAAAGAGAATAAAAGAACGGAATAAGAATCGCAAAGTTAAGAGCGAAAAAAGAATAAGAATAAAATCAGTGCGTGATAGAGCGGAAAAAAGGGAGATCGAGAGAGAAAACGAAGAGACCACATTTTTTCACAACTTTGTGAAACAATGTTCGTAGACGGTAAGATTTTCGAGAAAAAAATTTTTTAAAGAAAAAATGCATAAAATGTTGTTGGTTCAAAAGAGAGAGAGAGAAAAGAAAGTTTCACAATTGAGATATTGTATGATACTCGCAAAAGTGATGCAGTGGCGAAAAAGGGCGGAAAAAAGAGCGAAAAGAAAGAATATTACATTTAATGAAAACAGAGAAAACCGAGAGAAAAAAGTTCGTTAGAGCAAAGAATCAGAAAAAAAGATCAAGAGAAATCATGCTCCCAAACTAGAGAAAAAGCTTAAAAGACGAAACAGTGTGAGACAGAAAGGAATCGAGAAAATAGACGAGAGAGAAAAAAAGAAAAATATAAAAAGAAAGAGAAAGAGAGATAGAAAGAAGAGAGAGTATAGAGGATAGATAGAAGATGTGTGAAGGTAAGATCATGAAAATGGAATATGGCGAGGAACCGGAGAAAGAGGGCGGAAAACTTCCGGACTGGTATCTGGTGTCTTTGTATTCAGATGGGCACGCACCATCTTCATTCCCGGATTCTCTTACAGTGATTCGGGGATGTTCTTCCCTCTGTATACGCATTTTTTTTCCACTAGACAACCTTTCTCTCAAATCGACTCTGTTGCTCTTCTCCCTCTCTGTTCAGTTGTCTCTACTCACCTTTGCTTCTCTTCCTGCATTTTAGCAGAATTGGTTTTGGAAGGCGGAACACATTAGGCTTCTCGTAATGAAACGAGAAACGGTAGGCTAGTCAGATTAAATGTTCATTTGAATAACTGTTGAACGAACGAGAGAGGTAAAACCAGACAGTTTGATGTAAAACGAGCGATTTCTGTTGATTCCGATGACTCTAAGTTTCAAAGCCATGTAGAATCAAAGATTTCCGGTTGAATCCGATACGGAAAAAACTACCTGACATTCCATTTTCCGTTAAACTTCATTTGAAACCACGGAAATTCAAAATATAGATCTCAGACGTGTCATATCTATGTTGGAAAACTCTTTGGAATTCATAAAAATTGTGAACATGCCGAATTATTTTCGATTTCTAGCCGAATTATTCTACAAAGTTTCACCGATTAACTCAAAAATAATACGATTTGTTTTGTCTTCTTGATTTTTCACAATTCTAACAAGAAAAAGAAAGCGTTCTAGGTTCAGTTTAACAACACTGCTTTCTAAGAGCACTATTACAGTGCGTGGCATAATTTTGAGCTCACCCATAAATTGAACATTATTTTTATGTTTTAGAAGGCGCAACAACAAGAAAAACAAATAGTTATGGAACTGACTTCGCAGATAAATAATACTTGACAACCGTAATATATTTTGAATGGAGCATTTCGCGTCAAATACCGGGAAATCGATTGTGGCATAATTTCGAGCTCACTCCTTTTTCGAGCTTTTTGTTCTTCAATAATTTCTTTTGTTTTGTTTTCAAAAAATTTTTTGTAGACAATTGCCAAGTGCTACGTAACTTTCTCAATACGAAAAAGGGCAAGTAGACGTGTTATTGGCGAATAAGAAGAGCAATCGTTATTGCACGCCAGATGGGTCGGAGCCCTAATTGTATAAATATTTTATTCGACTCGGATCGACGCGCAATCGCGAAGAAAGCGTCAAATTCTGCCAAGCCACTGAAGCAGATCGCAGCCGAAGCTAATGCATCCATACGGTATCACGAAGATTCACTCCCCCAAATCGGGGACCATCTCTACAACTTCTTCCTGTGTTGCTGCTCACTTCTCGGCTCGAAAACTTGTTCCAAATCCATTCCAGCTCCATCTTCTTGGGATTGCTGGAAAATCAATATCTTCCTGAGATAAGTTCTATATCAAAACGCCTTAACTTCTCTTGAAAATTTTTTTACTCTTTGAAAATCGAGTTTCCGACAACGAGTTTTTGAAACAAATCATTCGTTTTTTTTGAAGCAAATCATTTCACAACACATTTATTTCCCTATTCCTAATTTATGATTCCCTTCGGCGAATATTTCAGGCCTAACACCATAACATCACAACCATAGGTCGCATGTGCTCAACTAATGATCGAAAAACTACCGCCTAATCGAGCGAGGGGGCCGAAAAAGCGAACGAGTCTTCACAGTTTTCACTTATAGTATTTCCCGATCATAGTTCGCCATAGATAACATGTTACTGTTAAGAAAGATCGCTTCATAAGCGGAAGAAGGTCTAGAACAATTACCATACACCACTTACCGCTAAAAAAAACTTTTTTTCAAGGTTACTGTTTCCATTCAGGTGTTAAATAGTCATTATGGTTCCCTCCTACGTCGTTTCTCTCCTTCGTAGTACACCATAACTTATGTTTGGCCCCTTGTCAGGCAGGTGACTCTTTATTCGGACATAGAACGTTAAGGCCTCAGCCAATAAATGAACTTCGTACATCATAAGGCTCAACAAAAAACATTTCACAGCATAAACGCAACATCAACAATAATCGAAAAATCAGGTTCTTCAATTAACAACACTTTAACAACGAGATATATTCCCAATTGAAACCGGTGAAAAGTGGAACAACTAATTCCAATACCATTCTGACCATATTAAGTACATTTCATCTGTTATGCATGCAATAATTGTAGGGTTATAACCCGTTCCAGGAAAAAACAAAAACTCAAAACGAAACAATTATCTCTTTCCAAATTCATCATCTATTTTCCGTCGACACACTATTTACCAAGATAGAGAACAATTTATATATTACACCTTCATCACAGACAAGTGCTCATAATAAGTACTTGGAACAGCGTCAAAAAACGAAGAACAAACGTTTGAATTCTGTTACACAAATTTACGATTTTTTTCTCTAAATTCCAATACACCTCCCTGTGATCTGAGCGTATCCTCAATATAGGGCGCCATTCAATCAATACACCTCCCTGTGACCTGAGCGTATCCTCAATATAGGGCGCCATTCAATCAATGCACCTCCCTGTGACCTGAGCGTATCCTCAATATAGGGCGCCATTCAATCAATACACCTCCCTGTGACCTGAGCGTATCCTCAATATAGGGCGCCATTCAATCAATACACCTCCCTGTGACCTGAGCGTATCCTCAATATAGGGCGCCATTCAATCAATACACCTCCCTGTGACCTGAGCGTATCCTCAATATAGGGCGCCATACCCTCATGCGATTTCCATCGCCCTCTCCTCTGACTTTCTCATGTGAGGCCCCTTCGTTGATGCTGGCCGTTTCTCAGAGAGAAAAGGCTGCAATGCTCCCTGCAATTGAGGAGAATGCTCTTCCTTTAGCGACTTTTGGGTCTAAATAAGCGGTCCAAATATGATAGGAACCCGCCTCAGGTAGCCAAAACCATCGGCTGTGCCGAAAATAGTTAGGGTACGATAGTGAATACCGAGTTCCGCTTCGAATAAGCTTCACATAAGCTTCGAGTAAGCTTCACATAAATTAACCATTGAGTTACCTTATCTATGACCACCAGACAAAGCGACAGATCCGCTTCTTCCTATAACCCCAGCCTTCGCAAAATGCTTATGTTCGCTCTCCACCGCCTTACGTCACCAATGTGATTGGCGCGCCGCCGCTTGGCATATCGAATGAGCAGAATTCTCATTGTCATCAAAAAACCTTATTGTCGTTCTTTCTTGTTTCCTGTATCAAGCCATGGGGAGGGGGGGGGGTGAGACACACCTTCCTGTCACGTCCGTAGAGTCTAGAATGATGAAATTTTCCCCAAATTTCATATCCTCTCTCTCTCCACGCGACGCGCCCCTCGCTAGCGTCGCGTGGCTTTTCGCCTCGAGAGCCACTCGAGAGTCACCTTCCTTCCATGGGTCAAACACTCAATTTCAGACCTTCTGTCTGCGGTCCTCTGTTTTTTCCAAATCATAAGGGACCCTTATGTAAAACAAAAAATTTTCGCGGGCCTCCGTTTTTTTTTAATCATAAGAAGGGACCCTTAGGCTCTTTTTCTCGATCATTACTCTAGAGCCATGTGAGAA